>OZ007595.1:282457162-283122419 GCA_963931845.1 Maratus michaelseni
TCGATTTAGTAGATGAAAGCGTTGAAAAATATCACATAGAAGGAAATCTCCGTAAACGGGGACGTCCTTCGGACGACACAACATCAAGCCGTTTGTATGAACGCCATTTTCTGGATGTTATACCAACTACGGACAAAAAAGATAAACCTTACAGAAAATGTAAAGTTTGTTCATCCCATGTAAATGAAAATGGAAAGAAAATTCGAAAAGAAACTAGATATTATTGTAAGGACTGCAATGTAGGACTGTGCATACCATGTTTTAAAGTTTTCCATACATTGAAAAATTATTAAATTTTGAAAAATATATTGAATGCCGATTTTGAAATTAAATTTGAATAAAATTATCGTCTTTGTGGTAATGTTGCAAATTATTTGATTTTTATATCTTTACCTTAAATCAAAGTGAAACCACAAATTACAACATTTCACCAAAGCTTCTCTGCGCGTCATGTGTGTGCAAAAAAGGCATATAAGGTAAGTAAAATTGTGATTTTTAAAAATATTATGCATCCTTTCACGCTTTCAGGGGCAAAACACTTCCATTTCTAAAAAGTTGAAATAAATGATTGACACCGTAATTTATGAACAGATTTATTTCGAAATATGAAAAAGCAAAATTTCGATATATAGCAAAGGAAAATATTTGTACAAAATTTCTGGTGCCAGTAGAGTTTTGGGTATTAAAGTTAAGCGGTTTCATAAACATACAACTGCCCCTGAAAGGGTTAAATATGAAAAAAATACACTATTTCTTTTACCAATGAACTCAGATTTTTATGAATAATAAAATCGGGCAATAAAAAAATCGACGATTTTTGAAGGGATTTTCCCAAAATTACGCGACGATTAAGGGGTTAAATATTAAATAGAAAATTTTTAGTAAAAAAATATGGTAGAGGAGTACTAACCCTGTTATTTAATGATTTTTATTTCATACATTTAGACGAAGTCGGAACTTTGTAATTCCAAAGAAATGACAGTTAACCCTTCTTTGTATGAGTTTTTCTTTTACAATTGTGTTCTTTTATACATATATTAAATATTAGACACCAGAAATTTTAAGATAGATTTTTAACTTTGTTTAACAACATAATTCACGGGAAATTTACTGCACTAATATTTCTATATAAATATAGTGGTGGCGAAGAAGTTGATTTATTTATTAAAAGTTAAATAAAAAGTGATGGAAATTTACATCACTATGCAATTAAGGGTTAAGCCATTTGAAGTCAAATACCAAATCATGTCTCTTGTACTGATAGAACTGTGCTACTGACCTATTATGGCCTATGTATTGACCTACCATGTAGATTTTTTTTATATGCAAAACTTCTTCCCAATCTTCGAGGTTGGGACACACACAGGGCTCCCAAATAGTCCACCAACATAATACCAATAATTTTAAACAAATAATTTCATGGTAGGTTTCTAGAACATTTCTTCACAAATTAACATCCGAAGGTGGTTTCTGCAAAATTTGCAAGAAAAATCTAAAAATAAAATTTTTCTAAGAAAATACTGGTATGCCAAAAGCGGAACATTTGGGAGCCTTGCATACATCGATCCAGCGACTTTTTCTTACTTTAACTAGACGACTTTTTAACCCTTTCCGGCATGGTGGGTTAAGTTCTGTCCCACTTAATGTTATTCTCGAAATTCCACAATGACACCAGAATTTTGAACTAAATTTTTGCCTTTTATAATGTACGTGAAGAAAAGCTTTTATATTTTTCAAATAAATTTGTTCTTAAATCCTGTTGTCATTCAATCTTTTCAACATTTTAGTAACATAAGTACTTTGTGCCTGAAAGGGTTAAAACATGATACCTGTCATACACTTATAGAAGAACATTGTCTAGAAAAATCTACCAAAAAGTAACATTTTGTAAATTGTGGTACGACTGAATATAAAAATAGTCGCCAGTCCAGTTTCTTGTAATCGAAAGGATCGTACAAAAACTGTAAATGTATTTTTTTTTTAGTTTTTCTATAGAGTAAGCTAGTATGTAAATCACCAAAATTGGATTTAAAATCTTCACACCTGTAATCAAAATAGACAGTACTGCATTAAATTATATGCGACATATTTTGAAAAAAAAAGGGAGAAGAGAAATATACGCACATTTCTCTTTGCATTTTGGAAATTTCAAACACATACTTTGTGAATACACGCTAGACAAATGCTTTCTTCGAATAGTAAACGTTTTCTTTATTTTAACCCTTATTCTACCTAAGTCAAATGTTACCTTTTCAAAGATTTCACTTTATAGTTATTTTATTTCTAATTGGTTCACTAACCCTTCCGCTACATACGCATTCTTGATCAAGGACATACATTTTAGAATATTTTTTGGACGTTTAGTTTAAATAATAATTTAAAAAAATTCCCAAATTTTGTCTAATTTTTAATTATTTGCCAGCCGAAAGCACAAATATTTGGAAGTCAAATCAGTAGATGAGAGAAACATATTAAGAGAAATTTCACCCAGATATCTCCAACTATAATAAACGCATTCTTGATCAAGGACATACATTTTAGAATATTTTTTGGACGTTTAGTTTAAATAATAATTTAAAAAAATTCCCAAATTTTGTCTAATTTTTAATTATTTGCCAGCCGAAAGCACAAATATTTGGAAGTCAAATCAGTAGATGAGAGAAACATATTAAGAGAAATTTCACCCAGATATCTCCAACTATAATAAAAAAGGAAGTTTGTGTATCTGTTTCTCGGTTGTGTTCTGGAGAGACCGCTGCACGCAGAGCTAACAACTTTGGTGAAAATCTACCTCTATGCATGTAATTTCGCACCTTGAGGCCAGATTTTGGAATTTTTGAATAGATCGTTTTTAATTTAATTTTTAATGCGATTTTTAGTGGTTTTTTTTTTGCGTTTCGCTGCGATTTTTCCACATTAGTAACAAGAATCCGGTTCCAATCTTTTAGCCCAATATAGTAAATTTTATCCTCTATTTGATGAAGTTTATGCGGAATTCGTACAGAGATTTTTGAATTTTGGGCGATTTTTTTCCTTCGACATTGAGAAATTTAACCAGATTGCTTGATTAATTCGGTGGTTGCGCTTCCATTTCAGCCTCAGATACACTCAGAATTGTCATTTTTTTTCTCTTACTATCTTGGAGATAATTTTTTACAGATAAAAAATCATGATTTTAAAAATGCGATTTTTAGTGTTTTTTGACGATTTGCGTAATTTTGCCCAGAATGCTTAATTGGTTCGGTGGTTGCTTCTCTTTTTTTTTTTTTTTTTTTTTTTTTTGGGAGAAAGTTGATAATTCTTTACAGATAAAAATTCATAATTTTAAAAGTGAAGGGCGGATTATTTATTTTTGCGACTTTTTTATTAGATTTTTTTTCCTTTCTTTTCATTTTTTATGCATTTTTTAACGTTTTTCTCATGTTTTGTAGCGTTTTTTGTTTCAAATGAACTCACAAATCGCCCTCTACAAATCAAACACCGTTGGAGGGCAGTTGTGATTGGTAACTGATAGAATTGTAGGCACAGCTTGAAGTCAACCGGGCAGTTGTGATTGGCAGAGGAAAAGGTAGTCAGCCGATTGCAATTCAAAGAGCAAATTGTGAATTTTAGCGATTTGTTTTATGCGAAACCTTTTCTCAGGTCCCAGATACTAAATAACCTTCGGTATCATTTTTTATGCTCTTGGTTAAACTATTTCTGAGCATTAATGACCAGGGAGGGGGTATTTTCTGGGGTTATATGGGCCCAATTTCAATAAGAATTAGTTCATTCAACTTAACACGAACTAATTAAGGTATAGCTAATTAAGACACAGATTTAGCGCCACCGGGTGGTAGAAAATGGAACTAAAGGATTTTGCAGCGCGTGCGCAGCACGCCTGCTATACGGTGACGAGGGCAGCAGGGACACGTGACGGAGTTTCGATCGGAAAGAGTATTATTTAGAACTGAGTGCAACCCTAGAGGTGGGAAATGAAACTAAACAATTTTGCATTTAAAATTGGTCCGATTGAAACAAAGGCCTGATTACAACGCGAATTGATTCATTCAACTTTACATGAACTAATTAACATATAGATAACATAAAAGACATAGATTTGGCACCCTCTGACGGTGGAAAGCGCAACTAAAAGGTTTTCTGGGCATGCACAGAACGCCTATACGTTGTCATAAGCAGCGGGGACACATGCCGGAGTTTCGTCCAGAAATAGGTTTGTTTAGAACTGAGTGCAACTCCTGACGGTGGACAATGTAAATAAAAGATTTTGCATTTAATCTTGGTCCGATTCAGACAAAATCTTTTCTGACATTCTTTCGAGGTCTCCCAGGTGCTAAATACACTTTGGTATATTTTTTTCAGCCATTAGTTATGAATATTAATAACCACCATTTATGAATATTAATATACAGGGGGTGATTTATTTTCTCGGGATCTGTGGGTTCGATTTCAACGGGAATAGGTTCATTCAACTTAACATGAACTAATTAAGTTATAGCTAATTATTAAAGACATAGCTTTGGTACTCCCTGGCAGTGGAAAGTGGAACTAAAAGATTTTTCGCGCGGTGCTGTAAACTTATATACGGTGCCGTAAACAGCAGGAACAAGTGCCGGTGTTTCGTTGGGAAATAGGTTTATTTAGAACTGAATGCTCCACCTGGTGATACAAAATGGAAGTAAAAGATTTTGCAGCGCGTGCCTATCAAGTCTGCTATAAGATTTTCCAGAGCATGCGCGAAAAATGACTATTTATATTCAAACCGCAAAGGAACGTTACCGATATGTTAATCCCAGACAACGAAAAAGTTTAATTTTAAATCATCCTCGAGTATTAAGAAAAGTATTGGATTATTTGAATCGAAACTCACAGTTTATTTTTCTGAATCCGAAAAGGCAAATTTTGAGAAAATGTGACGGTAACATTTTTTTTTTTAAATTTTGACCAAAACCTGACCCGTTATGAATCAAATGATCCAGACATTTGAGGGGGTGGTATTAAATTTACTTACGCTTCGGGTATATCTCTCTATTTAATTTCCGAAAGACAAGAATTACCAGAGGAAGGGTTTCGTGCAGCGATTTTTAGCGTGATTTCGCGTTTTGTATTATTTTTTGACGGGACTTAAGTTTATTCAAAAAGAATAAATTATATATATATTTGAAACCAGTTTATCTATAAAGAAAATTACGTATAAAAAAATGCTCTGATATACATAAATACAGATTATTCAAATTTTAAGGAAAGTTCTAGATATTATCTGTGTTTTCGTAAAATAGATGAGTGATGTATGAAGAAAGCTCACCGAGGCAGTTCTATTTGTATTTTGCAAATTTCTGAGGGACGTGTTGCATAATGCAACAATGGAAGAATGCAGTCCTCATGTTTGGAATATTAAAAGATTATTATTTTTAAATAAAAATAATATTGAGAAGAGACGTAATTTTCAAAAATAATGTGAAAAACAGCATTAAATTTCTTGGAAGTTAGTAATTTTTCTTTTTAGAAATAATACGTGTCTATGGATAAGATGGAAACCAAGTAGTCTGATGGAATCTAAAATTAAGAGTTTAAATCAAAGAATGTAAGAAGATCAATATAACACGTATATACCTAGATTTAGGTTTAAGAAAGCCTAAGTGTGCGGAAAAACTGACTACCTCTAGCATTGTTTTTTAACCCCTTCAGGGCAAAGTACTCATGGAGCTAAAATATAGAAATGATTGATTGACACCAAGATTCATGAACGAATTTATTTTAAAATAAGTAAAAGGTTTTCTTCATTTACCTTATAGATTTAAAATTTGATTCTAAAATTCTGGTGTCATTGTGGCATTTTGGGATTATAATTAAGTGGTATATATAATATACCGGTGCCCTTCAAGGGGTTAAAGATTAATTTTAGCCTCCTTTAATAAGTGAATTCTGAGATTAAATTACGCTAAAATTTCTTTTCGAAGAAAGAGATGGCATTTGCGAAGTTGGTAATCACTGTCTGTGAGTGTCTATATGTGGCAGTTTAGCTGACAAAATAGTTACTTAGAACAATTTTCTGATTATTTTGAAACATTATCAATGCAAAAGGGTGTGTCGTATTGTGTTTTGTGAGAACTTGTATCTTTCATGATACAAAAACTACTACTCAAGATGTACAGAAATGGTATCGAACAATGCTTATAGATGGTACCAAATCCGACTCAGTTACCAAATATGAATATATTTGCATCATTAGCATTATGATTCAAAAAATTATGATTTCACACCAGAAATTCTGAATAATTTTACATTTACTTAAAAAGAGACGTTTCGCGATTATTTAGAATAAAAATTCGTGAAATGGACATATATATGTTCTAATGTTCGAAATTGGGTTGACCCTAGTCAATAATTGTGAAACTATCAAGATCAAAAATAAAAACTTGAAAGCAACGCTGTCCTGACAAGATCCCTTTTAGAGTATTTAATAAAAACACCGTCTTCTCTTACTTAAAATTTGTTGAACTCTTTGACATTAATTAAATAAGTAATAAGGATATTCAGCTGTTATCGTGGAAATTACTATTTTTTTTAAGTTTAGTAAAATAAGTAATGTAATAATGACCATATTTCTTTCTTGGTTTTTTTTATACACACGTATTTTTGTGACATGATTTTCCTGTTATAAATTACTCTTGTCTCTCACTTCAAGTTGTTATATTTTTGTGATGCATAGATTTTCAGCATTCGTACGTTTTTACCACAATTTTTAATATATTTTTTCTATTTAATATTTACCCTTTCGGGACGGGTGATGCATATATGCATCGTCAAAAGTTGTATGTGGAATATGTTTTTGGCACCACTAATAAACAATTGTAATATTTGTCTTTTTTAATTAGAGTATTTGTTAGTATTTTACAAGTACAGGAAACTGTTAAAAAAAGTGGTACCAACTAAATAAAATTTCTGTAAGGGATGCCGTCGCGAAAGGGTTAAATAGCAAAATTGCCTCGCTTAATTTCAGGACTTGCAACACCTTTGTGCATTTAAACAAGGCGTAAAAGTATGTTAAAAATTGCGGTAAAAGCATACGAACCCTGATTTTACATGCAATATGACCACATCATATGTTTATTTCCTTACTCTCCAGTCAGCATTTTTTGCGAAAATGTAAATTCATAATAAGCCAAGTCTCTGTACTCGTAATCGATACACTTACATTCTTGGTGAAGTATACAGAGAGGTCTAAAATAGTGAAATAGAAAATTTTCGTAAAATAATAATAATAATAATAATAATAATATTAATCATAATAATAATAATAATGAAACAATTTGACTACAATTTTCCCCGTTAATAAAGAAATTATTAATTAATGAAAAATAGCTCGTCTTACAGTCTACATGTTACCAGAAAATTAAAATTGTATTCACCACATGTATTTCGACAATTTGTGTTACCCGTAAGATCTAACTGCAATATACTGGTGTTTACAATGATATTCAGTGCAGTATAACTGGTAAATATAATGTAGGATAATTTCATAATCATTATAATTTTAAAACTGCGTACAATAACTGCTTCACCGTATGTTGCTTGTGTCTATGTATGCTATATTATCAAATGCCAAAAGATCTATATGAGCATTAATTGTCGCTTGTGACATTTTGACGGGAAATGCTGGATATCTTCCTATCTAAAATTTGTACCTTTTTACGATTATTTAGTGATTTTTATTTGATATATTTAGACGAAGCCTAAAAGTTTTAATTTTAAATGACACTTTCAGTTAAACCATTTGAGTATAACTACCATTTTTATATTTTATTATTTATTTATTTATTTTGTAGTGATATAATTGCGCTAATAAATTACTATTTGACGTAGAGGCCTTTAACCCTTTGAGGGGCGGTGGTATATATTATATACTACCTAATTTTAATCCGATTCAAACCAGAAATTTTAATTAAATTTTACTTTTTTAACTTTGACGAGAAAAAGTTGAAAAATTGCTTATTCTTATTTTGAACTAAATTCTTTCCTAAATTCCGGTGGGAATTCAACGTTACAGGAGCACAAGTGCTTGCCCCTGAAAGGGTTAAGCACGCAAAAACTCGATTAGTCGTAAGACGGCTCTATTTTGAACTCGCTAATTTACTTCCGTTCACATGCACATGCTTAATATATAATAGCTTTGGATAAATATTTAACGCATATTATCCCAAAACGTCACTCGAAATCACGGTTCACGTTTTTTTTCGAATTGTTATCTTCGCGTTTAATCGTAGAAAATTACTACAAATTATTACTAAAATTTGCTGTTGGACATACCAGTACAGAAATAGAGAAAATGCATTATTCAATGTAATTTCGCACGCGAACCACTAGGAACTCTGCCGACGTGTGCTTTCACCCTTCTGCACGATCTCGCAACTGCTTTTAGGTAGATTTCGTAAGAAATACTACCTATTACATTCTCACCTAAGTTGGAAATTTTGAAAAATTTTTGCAGATCTACGCCGATCATGACTCCCAGAACCCAAAACCACCCCCAGTTCAAAACTTTATCTATCTATCTATCTATCTATCTATCTATCTATCTATCTATCTATGTCACTTTTTTCTGACCACGATAACTGGAAAAATTCTGCATAAATCTCTTCCAAACTGATACATAAAATCAAGGGTCATAAAATCTCGGTCAAGTTCGTTAATGGGCAAAATCGAACCAAGGGGGGGGGGGGGGAAATGGGGGGCTTTTTGTGAAAACAGAAAAATCCTCATAATTTCTTTATTATTATACGTATCGAATCCGTTTAAAGTTATTATTACTTCTAGGAAAAGGGCCGAAAATGTATGTATGACAGATTTTTGATAAAATTAAAAATGGCCCCAAGGGGGGGTGGAAGGGGGGTTTTAGGAGAAAAAAAAATCATAGCTTCGTCAATTCACAAGATATCAAATCCGCGTAAATTTATTATTAATTCTCTTAGTATTATCTAAAACTTTTATATTGACAAGTTTTTATAGAACCAACCGTTATAGCAAAAAAAAAATTAAAAACAAAACAAATCCCTGCCGGCTCCGCCTGCAAACAAGTTATTTTTCGAAGTTGGCGGTTCCAACTCCCGCATCTTTTCGAAACTGATACATAAAATCAAGGGACATAAAATCTCGAAGTTCGTTAATGGGCAAAATCGAACCAAGGGGGGGGGGAAATGGGGGGGGGGGGGGCTTTTTGTGAAAACAGAGAAATCCTCATAATTTCTTTATTATTATACGTATCGAATCCGTTTAAAGTTATTATTACTTCTAGGAAAAGGGCCGAAAATTTATGTATAACAGATTTTTGATATAATTAAAAATGGCCCCAAGGGGGGTGGAAGGGGGGTTTTAGGAGAAAAAAAATCATAGCTTCGTCAATTCACAAGATATCAAATCCGCGTAAATTTATTATTAATCCTCTTAGTATTATCTAAAACTTTTATATTGACAAGTTTTTATAGGACCAACCGTTATAGCAAAAAAAAAAATTAAAAACAAAACAAATCCCTGCCGGCTCCGCCTGCAAACAAGTTATTTTTCGAAGTTGGCGGTTCCAACTCCCGCATCTTTTCGAAACTGATACATAAAATCAAGGGACATAAAATCTCGAAGTTCGTTAATGGGCAAAATCGAACCAAGGGGGGGGGAAATGGGGGGGCTTTTTGTGAAAACAGAGAAATCCTCATAATTTCTTTATTATTATACGTATCGAATCCGTTTAAAGTTATTATTACTTCTAGGAAAAGGGCCGAAAATGTATGTATGACAGATTTTTGATATAATTAAAAATGGCCCCAAGGGGGGGGGTGGAAGGGGGGTTTTAGGAGAAAAAAAATCATAGCTTCGTCAATTCACAAGATATCAAATCCGCGTAAATTTATTATTAATCCTCTTAGTATTATCTAAAACTTTTATATTGACAAGTTTTTATAGGACCAACCATTATAGCAAAAAAAAAAAATTAAAAACAAAACAAATCCCTGCCGGCTCCGCCTGCAAACAAGTTATTTTTCGAAGCTGGCGGTTCCAACTTCCGCATCTTTTCGAAACTGATACATAAAATCAAGGGACATAAAATCTCGGTCAAGTTCGTTAATGGGCAAAATCGAACCAAGGGGGGGGATATGGGGGGGCTTTTTGTGAAAACAGAGAAATCCTCATAATTTCTTTATTATTATACGTATCGAATCCGTTTAAAGTTATTATTACTTCTAAGAAAAGCGCCGAAAATGTATGTATGACAGATTTTTGATATAATTAAAAATGGCCCCAAGGGGGGTGGAAGGGGGGTTTTAGGAGAAAAAAAAATCATAGCTTCGTCAATTCACAAGATATCAAATCCGCGTAAATTTATTATTAATCCTCTTAGTATTATCTAAAACTTTTATATTGACAAGTTTTTATAGGACCAACCGTTATAGCAAAAAAAAAATTAAAAACAAAACAAATCCCTGCCGGCTCCGCCTGCAAACAAGTTATTTTTCGAAGTTGGCGGTTCCAACTCCCGCATCTTTTCGAAACTGATACATAAAATCAAGGGACATAAAATCTCGAAGTTCGTTAATGGGCAAAATCGAACCAAGGGGGGGGAAATGGGGGGGCTTTTTGTGAAAACAGAGAAATCCTCATAATTTCTTTATTATTATACGTATCGAATCCGTTTAAAGTTATTATTACTTCTAAGAAAAGCGCCGAAAATGTATGTATGACAGATTTTTGATATAATTAAAAATGGCCCCAAGGGGGGTGGAAGGGGGGTTTTAGGAGAAAAAAAAATCATAGCTTCGTCAATTCACAAGATATCAAATCCGCGTAAATTTATTATTAATCCTCTTAGTATTATCTAAAACTTTTATATTGACAAGTTTTTATAGGACCAACCGTTATAGCAAAAAAAAAATTAAAAACAAAACAAATCCCTGCCGGCTCCGCCTGCAAACAAGTTATTTTTCGAAGTTGGCGGTTCCAACTCCCGCATCTTTTCGAAACTGATACATAAAATCAAGGGACATAAAATCTTGGTCAAGTTCGTTAATGGGCAAAATCGAACCAAGGGAGGGAAAATGGGGGGGGGGGGGGCTTTTTGTGAAAACAGAAAAATCCTCATAATTTCTTTATTATTATACGTATCGAATCCGTTTAAAGTTATTATTACTTCTAGGAAAAGGGCCGAAAATGTATGTATGACAGATTTTTGATATAATTAAAAATGGCTCCAAGGGGGGGGGAAGGGGGGTTTTAGGAGAAACAAAATCATAGCTTCGTCAATTCACAAGATATCAAATCCGCGTAAATTTATTATTAATCCTCTTAGTATTATCTAAAACTTTTATATTGACAAGTTTTTATAGGACTAACCATTATAGCAAAAAAAAGTTAAAAACAAAAAAAATCCCTGCCGGCTCCGCCTGCAAACAAGTTATTTTTCGAAGTAGGCGGTTCCAACTCCCGCATCTTTTCGAAACTGATACATAAAATCAAGGGACATAAAATCTCTGTCAAGTTCGTTAATGGGCAAAATCAAACCAAGGGGGGGGGGGGCTTTTTGTAAAAACAGAAAAAAAAACCATAATTTCTTAATTATGATACGTATCGAATCCGTTTGAAGTTATTATTACTTCTAGGAACAGGGCCAAAAACTTATGTATGACAGATTTTTGATATAATTAAAAATTGCCTTAAGGGGGGAGGGAAGGGGGGTTTTAGAAGAAAAAAAATCATAACTTCGTCAATTCCCAATATTTGAAATCCGCTTAAATATATTATAAATCCTCTTAATATTATCTAAAACTTTTATATTGACATGTTTTTTATAGGACCAACTCTTATAGCAAAAAAAAAAAATCCTTGCTGGCTCCGCCTGCAAACAAGTTTTGTTTCGAAGTAGGCGGTTCCAACTGCAGCATGATCGCAAAAAGATCATTTCTTCCGCAATTCCCGACAAACAGGCACCCCACGTTCTGCGTCTTCGAAATCTACCTGTGCCTGTAGGCGGAGCCGTCAGGGATTTTTTTTCCATTAGACTATCGAAGTTTATTATGTACTCAGTTTTGAGGAATACGAAAGTTCACTTAGCCCCTTGAAGAGCTGTGGGATATATTTTATCTTATCCACTTATGATTAATAAATATTTGTACAAGAATTTTGTAAATAAGACTTTACTTTTGTAACTTTGGTGAAAAGAAGTTGTGAAATTTCATTTCCTTATTTTTAAGAAAACTTTTTATAGCTGTTTGGTGTGAATTCAACATTACAGAAACACAATTACTTTTCCCTAAAACAGATAAATGCATACGTTAGACACGGAAAGACACTTGCAAGCTAAACCAATAGCGGAGTTCTTTTGAAATTTCTCATTTGCATTTTAACCGTTTGAATGCTATGAAGCGCGATAGCGCCGCAATATATCTGCGGATCAAACAAATTGTGTTTCAACCCAGAAATTTTATCTTATAAAATGTAACTCACTAGATCGCTGTAAATACTCCAACTGTTGAATAAAAATTAGATGATTTCAATTATTGAATAAAATTTCTGGGTTGAAACAAAATTTGATCCGCAGATACATTGCGGCGCTATCGCGCTTCATAGCTCTCAAACGGTTAATACACCGGGTACTCACAGGGTCTAACCGGGTACTTTCATACATTTTCAAATTTTTTTGCAGTTTTTTTTTCTCAGGACACCTTTACTTTTGGAAGCAGTTTCGGAAGTCTACGGTAATAAAAGTACCTGGTTAGTAAGAAAGTAGCCGAATCTCAGATGTGCTATGCAAAAATATCATTTAAAAATATTAAAATGTAAAATCGACCCCGGATAATCTATGCAAAAATTTTGTTTTAAAATATTGAAATGCAAATGAGAAATTTGAAAAACGCTGTCATTGGCTTAATATTAGTCCTTGAATTTCAATAACACACTTTCCACATTGTAACGTTCGCCTTATGTAATCACAAATTTTCTCTCCTTAACCCTTTCAGGGGCAAGCACTTGTGCTCCTGTAACGTTGAATTCCCACCGGAATTTAGGAAAGAATTTAGTTCAAAATAAGAATAAGTAATTTTTCAACCTTTTTCTCGTCAAAATTTAAAAAAAGTAAAATTTAATTAAAAGTTTCTGGTTTTAAACGGATTAAAATTAGGTGGTATATAATATATACCACCGCCCCTCAGAAGGGTTAAGATGTAAAAACCTTAATAACTGACATTGTAACTGTATTTTGTTTATTCAATTTGTTAGTTTTCCTATGTAGTAAGCTGTAATATAATTCATCCAAACTGCATTTAATATCCTTACTTATGTGATCAAAATCTGAAGTATATTTTGTGAATACACACAAGGCAAAATTTTTCTTCGAATCGTAAACATTTCCTTTATTTTAACACTAACCCTACCATGTGAAATGTTACATTTTAAAAGAATTTTACTTTCGGTTATTTTCTTCGTATTTGTTTCATTAAACATCCTTGATCAAGGATATACATTGTAGAATTCTTTTGAAGACATTTAATTTAATTAAAAAGAATTTTAGAAATTTAGATTTGCAAGTTTAATTATTTCCCTACCTAAAGTACAAATACTTAAAAATCAAGCCAATAGATGATAGAAAATGTTTCAAGAAAAATTTCAACGAAAAATTTTTGAATAAAGATGGATAATGTCCAAGTAAGCTTTATTAAAATCCAATACTTTATCTATAATTTAACATCAGAAGTAGCTAAATATATTAATTATATTTTTAAGAAAAGTAGCAACCTTGATTTAAACTTATCGTGATAGTTCGAAGTAATTCTAATTTTGTTATAAAATTATTTTTAAATTTGCATAAATGACGATTAACAATAAAAATAAATATATTCAAGTATATTTTATAAGATGGTTTTTATCTTAATGCGAGCATTATTAACAATGAGTGAAACTTCCATAACTTTTATTTCATTTTTGAAATGTTGGTAGTGAAAGAGTAAATATTTCACAAACCATTGATGACATATTAACTTTAAAAAATATATAAAGTAAAATAAACAGAAATCAAAACTTTAAAAGTGTCATTTGATATCGGTAAAATAGAGTTAAATCAAAATTTAGTGACATATTTTATTTAAAAAAAATGAATTTTTAATAAAATGTTTACCAGTAGCGTAAAGTTTAACCAACCCGTTTTGAAATCATCGAAAATTCATAATTCTGATACACTTTTATTTACATGCTTTCCTAAAAGAATCAGCATATTTTATTCAGAAATATATAATTGCATATATTTGAAACCAGTTTATTTATGGGATAAATTACATATATAACATACACTCTGATTATTATTATTATCTTCTGTGTCATTACAAAAGCTGTTCAAGATAGTACCTGTCTTTTCATAAAATAGCATAACAAACATTCAGAAAATAGACCTTACTTGCTTACCAGAAGTACATCGCCTAGAATACATAGCGTGGAAAATTGCTACAAAATACTACTAAAAAATTTAATCCGATAAATTTAGAACGATGCTGAAAAGATAACGGGTCGATCGCAGCCACATCTTCTAGGAGTGGCGTAAACAGGGTGGAGGTCCAGATGGTTTGAATACCACTAATTTTATAAAAATATTTTTGCCTTATCTAATCGGAGAATTCTCTGGGATATTGAAGGCGAAGAAAACTTTATAATATTACTGGTTTCCAGAGCATTGTAACCCCCCCCCCCTCCCTCTCTGGCTACGCCACTGTCTGCTCGCTCTTTTCATTGCAGACATTGTATAAGAATCGAGAAAACGTTTCAGCTGCTGGTAAGTATTTTACATAATTCAGTTACACCCTATTTCCTTAGACCTGGATAGTGATTTTCATAAGCTTTGGAAATATGAATGATATTGATCATGGCCAGAAAACTTGATACGCATTCTTTCGTGCTTGGTTTCGGTACTCCATACAAAACAGCAAACTAGAAACTATCCCTATTTAGCATACCAAAGGATGAATCTCTGCTGGAAGAGTGGAAAAGATTTATTCCCTTATACGATAAAAAAATAACTTCAAAATGCTTATCAGTAGCGTAAATTGTACGCATCCCGTTTTCAAATCCTAAAAAGTCCATAATTTTGATAGGATCAGTTTTATTTAAATGCTTTCTCAAAATAATCAATATATTTCTGAAAAAGAATAAATTATATATATTTGAAACCAGTTTATTTATTACAAAAATTACGTATATGAAAAATACACTAATTGCTGTTAATAGGTGTTATTTCTATGTAAAAATGCTCACGGTATTGTCTGTCTTTTCATAAGATGGATGAGTGATATATTAACCACCTAAGCAGCAGATTAAATTTAAAACTATTTATGCCAAGCGTCTGAATTTTGAGACGCTTTAGTAAAATGGGAAAAAGTGCTTTTCACTCCATTTTTAACACTTTCCAACCTAGTTGAAAAGTGTTTATGACTTCGGTTTGTCTGGCCGTATGGCCGTATGGCCGTCTGGCCATCCGCCGTCTGGCCGTCTTCCGTCTGTCCGTGCTCTAACTCCCGTAAATATGCTCGGATTGCTCTACAATTTTTATGTTATTGTCCTTATCTATAGCATGTTCCCTATTTCAACTGAAGTGTGTAGCACTTATAGTTTTTTTACAGGGACACTCAAAAGAGTTCCGTTACATTACGGTCTATGGGGAAAAATCATTTGCGGTTCATTTTAATGATGTTACACAATTTCCAACACATCGTAATTGATATACATCACTAAGGTGCATTACAAGAAGCTTAATATGGAACAGGGTGTGCATAGCACTTATAGTTACTTTACAGGGACAGTCAAAAGAATTCCGTTACATTACGTCTATGGAGAAAAATCGTCTGCGGTTTATTTAAATAATATTTCACTATTTTAAACGCATTGAATATTATATATATATCCCTAAGGTACATTACAAGAGGCTGACTACAGAATATTGTGAGTATAGCAGTCATCGTTCATTTACAGGGACACACAAAAGAATTCTCTACTGTCTGTTAACAATAATTCCTGGAAGTGCGTTTTAAGTTACTAAACGCGATTTTAAATTTAACTCACTTTTTGTTTATTACATTGTGTGTATAAATTCTGTAAATCATATACAGGGAAGCACAAAATTTCGGAAACACATTTCCGTTTATTGACAGAAAATTCAGAAGGAGAATTTTAAACTGTGCTACGAGTTTATTAACTGAACTAAAATTTAGCATCCTATGTACTATATATACAAATCTATAGATCATATACACGGCTGAATAAAAGTATTCAGATATTTTTCCGAATATTGTATATGTTAGAAATAAATGTTGGAAATTCCTCAAATTACGTTTTTAAATATGTTATGCGTTTTCCAAATTGTTTCCTTCGATGTTATCTTTCAGCTTATTAAACGGTAATGATTTGTAAAATTATTTTGGAAGCGTTGGAAAGTGATACATAATCTATGGTTGACGCATGATTTTTCGTTCTTGTTTTAATAGAAATTTGGTTTCGGATTTTATCGAGGAGTCCTCGATAACATAAGACACCAAATTTCTATTTTAAAAAAAGTGGTGTAAAATGCATTTTTTCCCATTTTACTAAAGCATGGACGCTAGGCATAAATGGGTTAGTGAAAGTATACTGAATACCAGCTATGTTAAAATTTTCCAAAAATACAAAATTCACACCGGAAATGCTAAAATAATAAATTTAATTCATGCAATCATTAAGACTTTGTCACTATATAAAATACAAATTTCTACTATAACTTTCTGTTATGAATTCCAAATTTTGAATTTAAAAAAAGGCGAAATTGGCAATCTGGACATACGCACGTACGTTCTGGTATTTCAGATAGAGGTGTTCATGACGTACACAGGTACGTCGTGGTGCTTAAGGGGTTAAACAAACATACTAAATCCGTACGTTTTTATCACCAGTTCAAACTTCCACAAGTGAAAACTAGTAGAATTTCTTCATAAATAAGGCGAAATACTCATTGATTACCAATTAGTATATAAAT
This sequence comes from Maratus michaelseni, assembly GCA_963931845.1. Taxonomy (NCBI): domain Eukaryota; kingdom Metazoa; phylum Arthropoda; class Arachnida; order Araneae; family Salticidae; genus Maratus; species Maratus michaelseni. The sequence goes on from OZ007595.1 coordinate 282,474,198, forward strand.
TAGCTATTTGCATTCAGCATATGAAGAAAAGTTGTAACTATAAATAAATGACTATAAATAAATAAGGCAAAAATTTCTATTAAAATTTACTAATGGAAGTTTGACCCATCGGTAAAGAGACTCTGCACTAATACTAATTGATTACCAATTAATACATAATTGACTATTTTCACTTTATCATATGGCGATAAATTGAAAAAGATCTGAACTTTATGGTTTTATCAACTAAAACTTTGACTATTTATCTATAACTTATTAATAATTAAATAACTAATATAGATATATTTTTATACCTTAATTTTACGTTATTTGACGATTACAAAGAAATAGATTTCATATAAAAAAATTAATGCAGTTCTTGGTGCATTTTGCAAAGCTGTATGTTATTTGTTGCATCATGAATGAGATGATGACTAAGAACATAATACCAGCGTCTTACAGATGTTGAGAATATGTCTAACTGAAATCTTATTTTTTTTCGATAAATATAATATATTTTATTAAAACTAAAACATTTACGGATAGTGAATTATGTAAAAATGACCATTTTATCTTTCTTGTTTTGTTTTCTTATATACACGTATTTTTGTGACATGATTATCGTGGCTCTCACTTGAAATAGTTATACTTTAGTGATCCATAGATTTTCATGGTTCGTACGCTTTTACCACATTTTCTTAATAGATTGTTTTCTATTTAATATTTAAATAGCAGAAATTGTAGCCGCCTCGCTTAATTTTGGGAATCCTATTACCTTTGCGCATTTAAATAAGGCGAAAATTATGTTACAAAATTGCGGTAAAAGCGTACGAACCCTGATTTTTCATGTAATATGACCGTATCATACTTCAGTTTCTTACTGTCCTGTCATCATTATTTGAGAAAATGTAAATACTTATTGAGCTATGTATCTGTTCTCGGGATTGAAATCAGGGGTGAAAAAAATCTAGGCGCCAATGGGCTGATTCCCGCCGCTAACTTGTATTAGTATTCTTTGTCATATTTTATTAGTATACTTTGCCTAAATTTTATCAGTATTCTTATTAGGCGAAGAATATTAAAAATTTTGTAGTGGGAATCGAACCATTAGTGCTTAGATTTTTGCATCCCTGATCTATATACTTACATTCTTGGTGAAGTGTACGGAGCAGTTTAAAATCATGAAATCGAAAATTTTCGTAAAAAAAAAATAATAATGAAACATTTTTACTAGAGTTTTCTCCGTTAATAAATAATGTATTAATTAATAAAAAATAGATCATCTTATAGTAAACATTTTACCAGAAAATTAAAATTGCATTCATCACATGCATTTTGGTAATTTGTGTTATCCTTAATATCTAACTGCACTACACTGGTGCTTACAATGAAATTCGGTGCAGTATAAAAGGTAAATAAAATGTACGATAATTTCATAACCTTTATAATTTTAAATCTGTGTGCAATAACTGCCGCACGGTATGTCGCTTGTTTCTATGTGTGCTATAACATCAAATGACAAAAGATTTATCTTTACCATTAATTGTCGTTGCGACATATTGGCGGGAAAGGCATGAGATCTTCCTTTCTGAAAATTTTGCTTATTTACTCTTAGAGAGTGATTTTTATTTCGTATATTTAGACAAAGGCTAAAATTTGTACTTTTAAATGACATTATAAGTTAAAGCATTTGAGTATAAATGCCATTTTTTATAATTTATTTTTTTATTTTTTATTTATTTATTTATTTATTTATTTGTGATATGATAGTGCTAATAAATAAATAAATTACTATTTCATGTAGAGGCCTTTAAGAAGAAAAAATCTTAATAACCAGACATTGTAACTGTATTTTGTTTATTCGGTTTGTGTTTTTAGTTTTCCCATGGAGTAAGCTGGAATATAATTCATCAAAACTGCTTTTAAGATCCTCACAACTGTGATCAAAATCGGAAGTATCGCATTACAGTATATGCAACATATTTTGTTTAAAAGAAAGGTGAAAAATATACGCACATTTTACTTTGCACCCTTCAAATTGCTAATGAATACTTTTTGAATGTACACTAGGCAAATTTTTGTCGAATCGCAAACGTTTTCATTATTTTAACACTAACTCTACTCCCGTCAAATGTTCACGTTTAAAAGATTTCTATCTATAGTTTTTTTTTCATTTGTTTCATTAATCCTTCCGCTACCGGCATCCTTGATCAAGGACATTCATTTTCAAATTCTTTTGCAGTTAGTTTAAAAGTATTTAAATTTTGTTAAAATTTAAAAATTTAATTTAGTTAAAAAAATTTAAATTATTTGTGTGGAAGTTTGATTATTTCCCTACTGAATGTACAAATGTTTAGAGATCAACCCAAAAGATGAGAGTAAATGCTTGAAGAGAAATTTCATCGATAAATTTTTGAATAACGATGGATAATGTCCAAGTAAGCTTTCTTTTTAAATCATATAATTTTGTTATAATGTAATATGAAAATTAGCTAAGTGTATTTATATTTTTTAAAGAAAAGTGGAAACTTTGATTTAAACTGATTATGATAGCTGGAAGTAATTATGATTTTGTCGTAAAATTATTTTTAAACTTGCATCTATGACTATTATCAGCTAAAAGAAATATCGTCAAGAATATTATTTTAGTTTTTTTTTTTCATTTTTGGGGATCATTATTAAGAATGAGTGAAACTTTCATAACTTTTATTTCATTTTTTAAATGTTGGTAGTGAAAGGAGCAAATAAATTACAAACCATTGATGACTTATCAACTTTAAAAATTACACAAAGTAAAATAAACTTGAATCAAAACGTTGAAAGAGTCAGATGACATTGTTTAGAAATAGAGAGGAAAGCAAAATTAGTCACATATATTTTATTTTAAAGAGTAAATGCATTTTTTATCAGCAGAATAAATTGTAAGCATCCCGTTTTCAAATCCTTAAAAGTCCATAATTTTGATAGGATCAGTTTTATTTACATGATTTCCCAAAATAATCAACATATTTTACTGAAAAATATATTTATATATATTTTAAACCAGTTTATTTATTACAAAAATTACGTACATGAAAAATACTCTAATTACTGTTAGTATGTGTTAATTCTGTGTAACTGTGTTCAAGATATTGTCTGTCTTTTCATAAGATGGATGAGTGATACAATACGCAAACAGACTGTGTCCGTACGTGTTTACCACCAGTTCAAATTTCCATAAGTGAAAACGAGTAGAATTTCTTTTTAAATAAGGCGAAAATTTGCTGAAGAAAGTTTGATCCAGCGCACAGTGGGGAGTTTTGATGATCTAACTAAGTGGACAAAATTCATTTTTCCGATTATCTCGTAATTTAACAAGACCACGTATACTGGTAGCTGAATGTCTCTTTCGTCGAGATCCATATGAGTTTTGTCGAAAAAACCCAATGTGTCGATTAACTACTACCGTAAAGAAAGCAGTTGATTTGAGAGACTTTCAACAGTTGCATTATTTTTCTGTAAGTTCAAAAGCAAGTCGTGCGTTCTCTGTTTTATTCGATAGCAGGAGTTTACTGGACATATGCCACATGTTTGTCACAAGATTTAACCTATTGTTGTTTGAAAATAAGCGCCATCGTGTTTTCAAACTTCATCTTGACTTTTAATACAGTATTAAGCATTATTAAGCAATAAGCATTTTTTAAAATCAAAGTACCATTCCTAAAGTATTGAAAACTTAAGAAAGCTCCTGCGAAAGTTTGCGAATCATTAAGTTATATTAACTTGAAATGTGTTTCTGATTGTTTAATTCAAATCTTGCAAGTCAATTTTAACCATTTTTAATTATTCGATTGAGCTGAAACTTTGAATACATGTGTAGTTTCAATGACAATACAATATCATAATATACATAAATAATAATAATATAAATAATAATAATAATAATAATAATAATATAAATAATTAAATACGCCAAATATTTATCACTGTTTGGTTATTTTATTACTGATACATTCGAAAACCCAGCAAAACCTAAATATTCTTCAATGCAATAAATTTGTCCGCCTAGATCCTCAAAACGCCCCACTGTGCAGCGGTAAGCGGAATCTGGACAAGTGCTCATTGATTACCAATTAGTATATAAATTAACTATTTTCATTCAAAAAAAAACTACACAGTGTGGTGGTGATTGCAAAATTTTAAAGACAACGGGAAAAAAAAAGTTGTTTTTCTGAAGGCATGCATCTGTTATTATCGGTTGGTGCGTAAGACAACAGACACATGCAAAACTGGAGTCAGCCAATCAGATCGTGTGGCTGGACTGTTTAAAGGCGAATGGAAAAATTTGTAATAAACTATTGAAATTGGTGCGAATAATCCTGGGACGCGTCGCTTCTAAAAAGAAAAGAAAGGCTTATGAAAGAAAGGAACATTTTAAAATGCAGTGCAATTTTCATACAAAAGTTCTAAGACAACTGGAGTAAAAACAGTGAAATTTAGAGATGGGGATAATAAATAAAACTTATTTTAAGATGTAATTAAGTAAAACAATTAGAAAAAATATAGAACTTTAAATATTATATATATATGTATGTATATTAGGGTGGTACTTATTGTTCAACCTCTATATTTCTGATGTCACACCTTGTAACTTATGTTAAGGGCATAAAACAGGTCTACAGGATAACAGGTTTTAATAATTTTTTTTAACAATATACATAAAAATTGTAATATACATATTACAAAGTATATATGTGCAAATATATATATATATATATATATATATATTTGTGTCCAATTTTTGTATATTATAGTAATTATTATGTTCTACGACAGTGTATGCGCGATATACTGGCATGTGGAAAAAAGTTTGGACTAATATACTCTTCAAAAACATTTTTTATGATAATGAAAAAATAGAGTAACCTATTCGGACTATACATAGCAGTATACATAAATGTGAAAAAAAAAACCAGACAATTCATTTTAGAGCATTTTTTTATTAGTAGCCGTTAAGAGTCGTTTATTTTCTACAACTGCAAAGCCTATTAATTTGCTGCCGTCAATCGTCGCGTCGCACTATTTTCCAATAATATTCTTTGTCTTTTTTCATCGTAAAATTCCATTAATAAATACATCGCTCCCAACTTGTCCGTTTTGGAATAGCGGTATATCCTAAGAAATTATTTGTGATGGGTTTCTACAACATTTGCAACAGAAATAACATTGCTAAACAACGAATCATTTTGGATCACTGCATTATACAATGGAAATAATCTTTCCGTTATGTTTCTGAAATGTTAGCAACAAAATATAAATAGAATATTTTGATTTTTTTAAGTGGTTTTCAAAAACGTACCATTTGAGAAACCTGTAAATCAAACTAATACTGTACAGAGATTGTGATATTAAGAAATAGAATATTTTTCAACTATACTATGTTTGACATGTCCTCCCTTTTTAACATCACATTCGAGATGATCTATATCCAGTTAGTACTCAATTTCAATGTATGCATTTGCTAGCATTTTAATGTTAGTTTTCACTTACATAAATACACAAATCTGTCGACTCATAACACATTTTTTTTTAAATTCTAAATGTTTTCTGTGAATGAAGCGACTTTTTATTTTCTTCTGAGGTATTCCTGTTTTTTAAATAAAAAATGTATATTATAATTTCCGAATACAGGGTTCGTACGCATCAGGAGATTCGGGAGATTTTATGTGTTTTAGTACCAGAAATTTCGTAGAGTACTGGTTGCTATATCTAAAGATAGCATTTTTTTTCATTAAATAAACCAAATATTGCTTTACGAAAATTCTGGTAATAGGTGCTTGAAAGTCCTTGAAGCGTACGATCCTTGGAATATTTTTTTTTTCTTATTCAATGACAGACATTCGGTGATTCAAGAAAGCAGAGCTATTCTATCATTCTGCTAGCTATTTTTGAAAGAAATACCAACTAAATTGAGAACACTGATAACCACTAGATTTGAAAATCAAATTTGATTTTCAAAGATTTGAAATTCAAAATTTTTGCCAGAATTTTGAATAGTGATCTTAGTAATCTTTGCTTTTTTCAAGTGTTCGAGATGTTATCCGTCCTTTCATAAGATGACATAGCGCATTACGCTAAAGAAGCACGGTTGCTAGATTGGCCTTTTATTTTAATTGTAAAATTTCGAATTCTTACAGGAAATTCTGAAAGAAAAAAAATTACTTTAAGTGATCGTGAAATGTCTGTTATTGAATAAAGAAAATAATATTGTAGACAATTTCTGGTATGAATGCGAAATTTCGAAATTAACCCTTTCAGGGGCAAGCAATTGTGTTCTTGTAACGGTGAATTCCCACCGGAATTTACTAAAGAATTTAGTTCAAGATATGAAAAAGCAAATTTTCAACCTTTTTTCGATTGCAAAGCTAAAAAAGTAAAATTTGATTAAAAGTTTCTGGTTTGAATCGGATTAAAATTAGGTGGTATATAATATATACCACCGCCCCTCAAGGGGTTAAAAAAAGGCTAAAATGGCAACCCTGTAAATAAATATGTAGAACTTCTTTCTTTATTTATTTTTATAGATTTATTTCATAAAAATCACACAATGTGGAGATACATAACGAAACATTTAGTTTAGTTTAGTAAGACGAGAAGGTAAAATTAATTTTTTAAAAAATGCTTTTTGCTTTAACTCTTTTAGAGACAAAGTATGCGTGTTGCTAAGATGTCAAAATGATTGAATGACACCAAAATTTACAAAAAAAAAAAAATATTTCAAAATCAGTAAAAGCATTCCTATTTCTTCGATATGAAAAGAAAATTGTATTCCTAATATCTGGTACAATTTTGGTTTTGAGTTTTAAAATAAAGAGGTATACATATATACAATACTTTCAATAAAGCCTTTCAATAAAGTGACTATACCATAATTTAATCGAACATATTAAAAATATACATTCATAATATCCTGCGATTTGATAATATTGCACATTTCGTTTTTGGTTTATCTAACGAGAAATTCATGATCATTTTTGTATTTTGTTATTTTCTGGCAAGTGTTATTTGTTTCGAATTGCTCTGAAATATTAAAAATGAATTTTATTTTCGCATACAGAGTGGTTTAGAATTTAGATACATACATACATTTCAGGTATAAAATTAACTTTACATTAAAAGTTTCACACAATTTATTTTTTGTGTGTATCAGTGAAGGCACAGTGGCGCACCGTTTGTACGATTTCCACCACAAAATTTTAATAGTATTCTTTGATTTAAAAAATATCAGAAATAAGAGAAAAAATACCATTTAAATTCAACAGTGTCGATTCGTTCATTGGGGCGCCAATATTCCATCAATTGCGTATCTACATTGAAAAATGTATCTGTCACATAAATTTTGTCATTAGTAGAGCTATTATTTGAAGAAAAGCTTTTATGTGTTTGTGATTGACTGTCCACTTGGTAGACTAGCTATACTGTCAGAAAGACTCATCATTATACACAAAATTATTCTTCATTTTTAGACAAATAATTTCCGGTCTCCTAGAAAAAATGCTTTTTCTGTGAATTCCTCCCGAAATTCATAAGAAGGGGAAATTCCATTTATTCCTTGCAAGCATGCGCATTGGTTGCATTAATACTAATTTATTTTAAAATGAAAAACTAAAATTCAATATATTGAAATTTCTACATTTTACATTTCTACATTTATTTTGTAATGTTAAAGTGAAAAAAAATCCCATTCGCACTTAAAATATATTCTAAACATTTTAAAAATGCATAATAGTTGAAAAATAATTGATTTTATCCAAAAAGCAAACATTTCTACTCTAATTTAATAAAAAAATTAATATTCATATTTACATATAACTATCAAATTAAAAATATGTTTAATTCACGTTTTTACCCTCTATTGATACTAAAGAGTTAAAACGCCAACATTCATCTCAAAATGACGAAAAATCAGGATTCGTACGCTATTACCACAAATTTTAAAGCAATTTGTCGCTTTATTCACAAGCAGAAAAGTTTTACAAATCGTGCAAATAAACGAGTCATCTGGTATTTCTGCTATTTAAATATGAAATAGAAAAATTCGACTAAAAATTTGTGGTAAATGCGTACGAACCCTGAATATTCCCTCAATTAGTATCTTAAAAATTGCGAGATTTCTAAACCCCAATTTTTTTAAGCTCCAAATCCCCGTTTGAAATCCCGTTCCCTATCAACATTTCAAACTAATCTTCCAGCAATCGCCCGCTGCCACCCCACTAATATACTGGACTCAAGGTACTCAGGTCCCTGGATTGACTTAACCACTTGTAGGGCAAGCACGTGGTCTAAAAATGCTAAATTTTGCGACGTTTTGACACCAGTAATTTTAAATAAAGAATTTTCAAATTCTTAATCTGCAAGAAAACAATGATAAATATTTCTATTTAATAATACTGGTGGCAAAGTTATATATTAAAAAGTGGTGTATATTATCTACCGGTGCTCCTCAAGGGGTTAATCGAATTTTAATCTTACAATGTATCAAATAATAAATACTTCCGTAATACTCCAGAGATGGCAGCAGAGGGTGAGATATAATTTTTTTTTTAAACAAACGTTTCTTCAAATAACGGAAAATTTCTCTCATATAACGGACAAAAAATGGGCGAAAGTTTCCTCATCTAGCGGATATTTTCCCTCCTGTAACAGAGCAAAGAATAAACGGACACACTTCAAATGTCGGAAACAAGACTCCCTTATCATAGATCAGACTTGACAATCCGGAGAAAGTCTATGGGAGAAAATGTCCGCGGTAATTGCCAACTTATTAATTGACTTTCTCCGGAAAGTATAGCCGCCTGGTGGATACTACCGCACAGTTGCCATGTTTCGGGTTTTTTGAACACCAGTATATTTTTAGAGAAAATGTTGTTCTTTTAAATCCCAGAATTCTCCGATCAAACAAAACAAAATTGTCTCTACTAAAAAACTGGTATCCAAAAATATAATAGAAAAATCTATAGAAAAATCTAGCTGGTCTGCTACCGCATAGCTGCCAACTCTTACGCTTTTTTCTTACCACTAAAATTTAATAGAATTTTTTTCGTCATGTAATCACACGATCTTGTCAATTTAATAAGATAAAATTTACTATAAAATTTTAGTGGTAGGAAAACTACTAGTTCATAAGCAAATGCATAGAACAAATGGAGCTGTGAAAAAATTTCGTGTGATTTCCTGTCGTAAATACTATTACTGACGATTGATGGCGCTAGTAGCAGGACAAGTATAGCGGTCAAAGGCAACTTGCTGATTGAGAGGTCTGATACAATAATAAGGAAGTCTTGGTCGGAAATATGCCGCAGTCCTGCTGCCAGGGAAATTTACATGTTTTGAAGGACGTATTTCTGAGAGTGTGCTCGGACAAAAGGTTAATTTTCATTTTTTTTAAATACTGCGCATTTGGAAAAAAGCAAGTCAGCCATATCGACTTCTTATTACGTTATCAATGATCCTCATCCGTGTTCGGAAATCAGGATTCACAATATAGGCTCGATTTTTATTCAGAAATTCTGAAATCATACCAGAAATTCAAATACTATGTATATTTTTTTTAATGTCAGACATTTCGTGATTGCGTAAAGTAAAAATTATACTTTGCGAATTTCTGGTATGTAATCGGGATTTCTAAAGGGGTTCAAATTGGCAACCCTGCTCAAAACTAATGTCGTTCATACTACACTTTCTGAGCAAAATACAACATGCACTTAAACTGAATAGCCGTTTTTACTACATTACTCTACTTTAATCAAATAACATTTGTTAATAATTTATAATATATTGTTATAAGTAATGAATTGCAATTATAAGACTTATTTCTACCTTCGAATATATATTTGATGTATATATATCATGTACACGCAACGTTCTTTCAAAACAATTCTGCAAAAAAAGAGCAGCACAATTTTTCTCCCTTTATGCTAGACAGTCAAGGGAAAATTAGTAATATTGTAATTGTTTTAGGATCATATTACATTTGATGAGTAAGTTTCAAATGAACACATCTATTTAAAGATTAAAAAATTCCAAAATATTAATAATATGTAATTGCTTTATATTTATATTAAAAAAGAATGTATATATAATAAATTTCATCACCCATCAAATATTTAAAATGAGAAACGAAATTAATTATTAATTTAACATGAGAAAATATGATTAACGGAACCTGTATCTTAATAAAAATTGTGTGTGCTCAGCGGTTTAAACTATGCATAACATAAATTTATTGGTTGTAGATACAGTTATAAAAGTAACAAACATTCATTTCATTTGCGACAAATGTATAAGAATTATCGCCTTTTGAATCGCAAGAGAATTTAATATATTTAATTTGTTGTGTCACTTAAATAAATTTAATTAGATTTTTGTTAGCTGTAACATAATTGCAATTTAATTAAAATTGTTATAGATAATTCATAATTGTTATTCCTGGTACACATCATTAGGTTAAACAAAAGCTTTTTTTTTTTCAGTATAAAATATAGCGGATCAAACCCGGGTTTCCCGGGATAGAGAGCATAGCAGAAAACATTTTTTAAATAGAAAACACTAATAGATTTTTAGATTTAATTAGTGATGGGAATATTGAGTGATTTTAATATTCGATTAAATAATTCAGGCTAGTGCAAAAATATAATTTTGTTATAAAATAATTTTTAAACCTGCATCTATGACGAATAACAAGAGAAAGAAGTATCGTCAAGAATATTTTATTAGATAGTGTTTAGCTTATAGGGAGCACTATTAACAGTGAGAGAACATTTCATAACTTTTATTTCATTTTTGAAATTTTGGTACTGAAAGGATTAAATAATTAATAAACCACGGTGTAATACATTGATGACTTATTAATTTTTAAATTTGCATAAAGTAAAATAAATATCAATTTAAACTTTAAAATGTGTCATTTGACATCGGTAGAAATAGAGTTAAAAGCAAAATATAGTCATATATATGTTTTGGTTTAAATAGTAAATTAATTTTAAATTAAATGCTGAACAGTTTAACTATCCCGCATTGAAATAATAGAAAGACCATAATTTTGATAGAATCAGTTTTATTTACAATCTTTCCTGAAAGAATCAATATATTTTACTGAAAAAGATTTAATTATATATGTTTAAAAGCAGATTATTTATTTTAAAAATTACATGTATAAAAATACTCTGAGTTTTTAGCAACATGGTCATTAAAATTGTTGAAAGGTAATCAAGATACTGTCTGTCTTTTCGTAAGATAGACGAGTGATATATTAACCCTTTGCCGTCCGCATGTCTCGTAAAAATGCACGTCCATTCGTAATATGTTGAAATAATTGATTGACACCAGAATTTAGAAACAAATTTATTCGAAAATAAGTAAAGTCTTATCTTTATGTACTTGGTAAAAGGGAATTTGTCATTCCAAAATTCTGGTGCCAATGTAGCATTTAAGGATTAAAATTAAGTTACTTTACGTACGACAGCACTGTGGAGTCGCCGAACGGCAAAATGTTAACCCCTTAATCGTCGTGCCCGAGACATTCACGGGCAACGTAGGTTACGCCTGTTATAATCAGATTGTTTGATTCTCACCAGTTTTTTAAAATAGTGTTATTAGATTTATTCTTGCATTACTTTATCTGTCTATTAAATCAAACGAACATTTCTACGTAAAAAAACTGGTGGTAATCAAGCAATCTAAATTTTGAAAATGTAGCCTACACTTAAAGGGCGCGACGATTAAGGGGTTAAGAAAAACTGGCTAATTCCGTACCTGTTTACCACCGGTTCAAATATCTGCAAGTTAAAATGTCCTTATTTACGAAAAAATTCTTCATAAATAAGGCGAAATTTTCTATTAAGATTTACTAAAGAAAATTTGATCAGGCATTAATCAGACTCTGGAATAATTACTAATTGATTACCAATTAGTATATAATTGACTATTTGTAGTTCAGCATATGGAGATATATTGAAAATGATCTGAACTTCATACCTTCCAACTTTCAACTAAACTTCCGTACAATGTGAATTAATTTGATCCAGGTTAAAGATGTGTCTAACAAAAAAATATATCGGGAAAAAATATATATGTTTAGTTTCATGGTCTTGCGTGGAACCTTTTTCGGTGTATTTCCTAAAAAAAAATTCTGTTTTAAATTGTGATAAACCTCTGTTAAATTAACTTACGTTATAGGGAAGTTCCGTGCAATGATTGCAGGTATAGAACTTTATAGTTTAAACAATTAAAACTGTGTCTAATTATCTGTAACTAATTAATAATAATTAAAAATCATTAAAAAATATAAAAAGATCTTTTATATCTTATCTTTATGTTGACAGTTACAAATAAATAGATTTTATTTAAAAAATAATGCAGTTCTAGGGGCATTTTGTAAAGCTCTATGGGATTTGTTGTATTATTAATAAGTTGATGAGTTGATACTTTAGAAACACAGATGTTGAGAATTTGACTACCTAAAATCTCGAATACTTTCGAAAAATACAATATATTTCGTTGTGTAATAACAATAAATCGCTCTGAACATATCGCATTCAGAAATGCGACTAACTAACTAACTCTACTCTGCCCCGCGGAGGGGAGTTACTATATATATACAAACGAGAGAATGTTCAAGATCGTTCCAAAATTTTCTAATGCTAGAATTTTCTGAAATGCCCTCGAAAAAAAAAACAGTAAACAGTATTTAATGCATTTCCGTAACTATAAGGGAGGTTAGCGTTGGGGGACCACGTTCTGTTACCAAATGTCGCTAAATGTGTCTCCGACTTGGTGCTAACACCAGTATTTCGCTACCGTAATTTCCGGCGTATAATCCGCAGCTCAAAGAGTCGTTTTCCGACCCAGAAATATTATTTTATAAAATGTAACTTAAAAGATCGCTGTAAATATTTAACTACAATTATTGAATAAAATTTCTGGGTCGAAAAACGACTCTTTGAGCTGCGGATTATACGCCGGAAATTACGGTAAATTCCATTAGACTTCCATTGTAATCCAATAGGGTTTCCTTGCTTGCAGAAAATCAACTAATTGACATATTTTATTGCAACAAAATCCAATATTGGCTTATGAACAGAGCATAATTGAACTACTTACATTATTTTTAAACACAAAAACTATTTACAAAATCCGTAACAATATTTTATTGAAATTACTAAAGAAACAATGTTCTCACTTATCATAAAATCAAAATTTGTTGTAAGGAGTGAGAAGGGAGGGGGAGGATTTAAATAAATGATTTTATATTCCTTACACGTATTAAATGGTTACAATTAAAAATTAAGATTACTAAAAAAAGTATCGCAAATAGTTAAAATAAATTTCATAATTTATTTAAATTCCACTTACTTGAATTTCCAAATGTACTTTTTAAAGGGAAAAATACGACTTAGTCAGGGGACCTCGCCTTACTGAATCCCCTTTCCGGTAATTATTTTGCTTAAAACATGGATAATTAAAAAATACAGCAAATATATATATATATATATATATATATTTGTGAGCTCGGGGTTCGAAAGGATTGTTGCCAATATATAAGAACAATCAACAGGTTTTATTCACTATAAACAGTGCAATACGAACACCAATATCTTCTGAAAATTACAAGATATTCAGTAATCTTCAAATCCAATAAAACCACAGCAAAATTTCACACAGAAACAATGCGTTCAATACGACGTATCAACGACAAAATCGATCCGAGAAACACAGTTCTCAATGCAAAGCCTCTCGTATGAATTCAATCGCAGTTGACAGACAACTAACTGAACTGAACTGATGGAGGTCCTTATATAGGTTTCAGAGATCTTTCCAGATTATTCCAGAGCCTTCAGATGCTAGAAATTACCAGAAAGTGCTATAACTTTCGATAGAGAACCCAAGCAAGAAAGGATCCCAATGTATAGGTATAAGGGGGGTGTGGTTGCACAAAAAGTCGCCAAATCCGTCCCGAACTTGGCGACATTTGGCGACAAAAATAAGTCGCCAAAACCATCGCCAACTTGGCGATAAACCCATTCCTTTGCGATATTTCCATAGACTTCCATTATAAAGATGAGGGTGTAAGGTTGTTTTCCTTGCAAACCATCTGAGGCCTTTAGCATTGAGTTACTTGATGCTCAATAGGAAATACATTAATAATACTGCAATTTTCACAATAATCAAATAAAATAAATTTAAACAAATGGAATATTTACAGATATATACAAAATTCATAACATTGCCCCCCTTTCAAGGACTGCACGTCCCGGGCAGTTCAACCTTTGATCGGCAAGCAAACCCGTTGCCAACAAATGCTATACTATTCAAAACACTTAAAGCAAACATGCAAAATAACAATTAAACACATTCATAATGCTGAATTATACACTTATTTTAAAAAATTTTTTAATTAAATTAAAATATAGACATCATTACATACAAGTATTTAAAAATTAATAACATTAATAATGATAATGCTAAGCAAAATAAATAATTACATTAACTTATATACAAGACCATGGTCATACTAATTTACATTATTTACCTCACACTATTTACAATCAATGAACTAAGTACTATGGCCATAGTATGGAGCCGACCTGTCGTAATGAACGACTCTAGGCTTCGAACTTGGTGACTTTCGGATCCGAATTACGACATCGTTCAGTCTGTTTAGGACTGTATAAGGACCGTCCCAGTGCGATTGCAGTTTGGGAGAAAGTCCTTTACGTCGAGTCGGATTATAAAACCAAACCTTGTCACCTTCTTTGAATTGATGTCCCGTGGCTTTCGTGTCGTACCTGGTCTTCATCTTCTCCGTCTGTATATTGATCCGCTCTCGAGCCAAGTTGTGTACGTCTTCAAATAGTGCCTGGAGATTCTGTACGTATCCCTCTGGCGATGAAGGCGCATCTGGAGGGCGACCAAAAATCAGATCACAAGGTAGACGAAGATCACGACCGAAAAGCATCTGAGACGGGGAATAGCCGGTTGTTTCATGGACGGCGCTGCGATAGGCGAGAAGAAACAAGGGAAGTTTTTGGTCCCAGTCTTGTTGGTTTCTTGAGACTAGCAGTGAGAGATTGTTGAGGATGGTACGATTAAATCTCTCAACCATGCCATCCGATTGTGGATGTAAAGGCGTCGTCCTAGTTTTGTCCATTCCGAGAAGTTGACAGAGACCCTCAATCACAGCAGATATGAAATTTCTCCCCTGGTCAGAATGCATTTGAAGAGGGACTCCATACCTTGATATCCACTGGTGTACCAAGGCATCCGCAACCGTAGAAGCTTCTTGATCAGGGATGGCATAAACTTCAGGCCATTTCGTGAAATAGTCCATGACAACAAGGAGGTATTTGTTGCCATCAGCACTTCTTGGCAGAGGACCTAGGATGTCAAGGGCGATGCGTTCAAAAGGTGCTCCTACATTGTAGAGATGTAGTCTTCCTCGGCTACGTTTCTTTGGTCCTTTCCGAGCTGCACATGCATCGCAAGATTTGCAACATTGTTCGACGTCAGCTCTCGCTTTTTCCAGAAGAAGCGCTCTCGGACTCTGTGTAATGTTTTCATGACTCCAAAATGGTGCCATGTAATTCTTCGAGGACCTCTGGGATTCGAGATCGAGGAAGTACCAACTGCCACCGAGATGTTTTCCCATCTTCCGATTCGAATTTTCGGAACAGGACACCATTCTTGACGTGGAGGGAGTTCCAAAGAGCCCAATATTGCTTCGTCGTAGGACTGTAAGTCGAGATGTCTTTCCAACTGGGCTTCGTGCTAGAAGATTCTAATAACTCCAAGATTGGTTTGATGTCAGAGTCTGCCATTTTACCTTCTCGAATCTTCTCATCACTCCAGGGATCTGGTGGCGTTGATAGTGAAGTCTTCGTCTGGCGTATGACATGTTCGGGATTATACTTGTTCTCCTCTCTGGAACAATGGCGACAACTTTCGGGACACGGTCTTCTTGATAAGGCATCAGCATTTCCATGCGATGAGCCTTTACGATGCCTGATGTCAAAGTCGTATTCCTGGAGTCGTTGTATCCATCTGGCTACTTGGCCCTCTGGGTTCTTAAAATTCATCAGCCATGTTAGGGATGCGTGATCAGTACGAAGGAGAAATTTCCTGCCATAGAGATAGTGATGGAAGTGTTCTATGGCTTTTACTATAGCTAATAACTCCTTACGAGTGACGCAATAATTCCGCTCTGGTTTCGATAAACATTTGCTCCAGTATGCTACGACTCGTTCTTGGCCATCTATTTCTTGGGAAAGTACAGCACCGACACTTTCATGACTAGCATCCGTGTCCACAATGAATTGTTTGTCGGGGTGTGGATAGGTTAGGACTGGAGAGGATGTGAGAGCTTCTTTCAGCTGCTGGAAGGAATTCTCGCATTCTTGTGTCCATAGAAACTTCTGCTTGCTTTCAGTGAGCCTATGCAAGGGTCTTGCGATGTTGGAGAACCCCTGTAAAAACTTTCTGTAATAAGTGCATAGTCCCAGAAAGCTTCGCAACTGATGGACGTTTTCCGGACGCTTCCAGTTCTTTACTGCAGACACTTTTTCAGGATCTGTTCGAACACCTTCAGCTGAGATGATGTGTCCTAAATAATTTACTTTGCGTTGAAAGAACTTGCATTTCAGAGGGTTCAGCTTTAAATTCGCCGCTCTTAGCTTTGTTAACACTTTTCGAATATTTCCAGATGTTCTTCAAACGTGCGGCCACCAATGATGACGTCATCTAGGTAGATGAGACAAGCTTCAAATGTCAGGCCTTTTAACACTGTCTCCATGAGGCGCTCGAACGTTGCTGGTGCATTGCAGAGCCCGAACGGCATAACTTTAAATTGCCAAAGTCCTTGTCCAGTAGTAAATGCGGTCTTTTCTTTGTCATCAGGATGGATCTCTACTTGCCAATATCCACTCTTCAAATCCAGTGTGGAAAACCATTTATGTCCTGAAAGATAGTCTAGCGTGTCGTCTATTCTTGGTAGAGGATAGCTGTCCTTCTTCGTGATATCGTTAAGTTTACGATAATCCACACAAAATCTTGTGGAGCCATCTTTCTTTCGGACCAACACGATGGGAGAGGCCCACGGACTTGATGACGGTTCGATGATGTAACTATCCTGCATCTCTCGTAAGAGCTTAGAAACCTCTTCTTGTTTTGCAAACGGCAAGCGTCTTGGATGCTGTTTAATCGGTGGATGGTCGGCAGTATCAATTCTATGACATGTCAGAGAAGTGCGACCTATATCATTCTCGTTTTGTGAAAACACATCCTTAAACTCCTGGAACAGTCTTTCTGCGGCATGTCTCTACTCAGGAGATAAATTCTCATTTCGTCCAATTTCAGGTGTTAAACTTGTAGGCGGCTCCGACAACGACAAGCTCGGGTCTTTGCAAACACAGGTGACTGGAGCACAGGTTGCAAGCACTTCACCCTTCTGGATAATTCTAGACTTTCCACTTACGTTCGCGATTCTCACGGGTATCACATCTCTCGACAGATCTACCAGCGCTGATGCTATTAGCACTCCCTTTGGGCTCTTCTCAGGATATCCAGTCAAGCCATACTGGAAAATTCTTTCGTTTCCAGTTAATCCAGGTATCATCATTTCTGTTCGAGGAGGGATGATAACATCTGCTTTGGCTGTGATCCGTTGAATGGACCCGGACTCATTTCCAAGTTTGAAAATAGTGACATCTTCTTGAGCAGAGCGTAACTCATTATTCTTAAAATCCAGTGTAAATCCATGCTCTTTTAAAAAGTCCAGTCCGAGTATAAAAGGGTCTGAAATATCAGCTACATAGACTGTATGATGGTAAGCGGTTTTCCCAAACTTTATTTTCAGTGTCGTTCTTCCATGTATATCGATCTTATCTCCGGTCACAGTTTGAAGAATAACGGGGTCCAGAAGAGTTTTTCTTTCAGCCGCTGAGCTAGATCTTTCCGAATGATGGTCACATTGGCTCCTGTATCGATGATCATATTACAGGGCAAATCATTCACACTTCCGACTAGAAAAACTCCGTTCTCGCCACAACTTCTTGCAGAAATTATACATACTTGAAAATGAGGCTTCTCAAGATCTGGCAACCTCCACCCGTGAGATGACCATTAATCAGTTTTCTTGCTCCTCCGTTCGTGGGTGAGCTATTACCTTCGGTGCTGGGTCGTCTTGGGCAGTTGATTTGGATATGGCCTTCTCCACCGCATTTCCAGCACTTGATCTTTGTTCCAGGTTTGTTGTCCATCAAGCAGTTTATATGTCTCATCACGTCCTTCATCTGCTGCTGTAAACGCTCCACAGCTGTATTCGACGTCTCAGGCAGGTTGACTGCTCGCACAAAGTGTCGATCTTTCCTAGTAGCTTGCTGGGCTGCCTCGAATTTCAGAGCGTAAACCAAAGCCCCTTTTAAATCATTGAGATCTGCAATCCGGAGTGCTGTCTGGATCTCAGGGTCACGCACACCATCAATAAAATGTTGCAGAGCTAAACTTTTTCTAATTTCAGTCGGACAGTCAGGATAAGCAAGATGGGAAAGTCTCTCGACATCCGTAGCAAGCTCTTGCAGGGATTCAGTGGATTTCTGCTGTCGAGATTTGAGCTGGAGTCTGCTATATTCCTTCATGCATTTCTCGCCAAAGCGCAATTCTAAGGCACTGACGAGCGTTTCAAAATCCAGCGGTTCATTTGCAGGCAAAGTCTGTAGGACGTCGGCAGCATCAGCTCGTAGAGAAGCCGCTAACTGGCAAGCCTTTGTCTGGGAATCCCATCCATTGGCGTCCGCTACGATCCCAAATTATGTCTTAAAAACTGGCCATGAGGATTTTCCGTCATAGGTCGAGAGCTTAATAAAGGCCCTAGGAAGCATATCTGGATACTTGATTTCTTCGGAATAGTTTCCGGCAGTTATCTTCTGTTTCTTGACTTTTTCCAAATCTTTTTTTTACATTCTCTATGCTTACTTCAACGGTCTTGGCGATCTTTTGAACTTTTTCTTCTACTCTTTCTTCTACGATTTTGGCTGTCAATTGAACATTTTCTTCTATTTCTTGAAATCTTCCTTCAAATTTGTCTTCCACGCTGTCAATTCTTTCATTTAAATATGTTATTTTATTATCTATTAATTCTTTCAACTCACCAAGGTTGGTTGACATATCCTTTTTCATTTCTTCCGACATCTCCTTCATTTCAGCCTGATTCTCAGTCATTTCCTTCTTCATTTCTTCTTTCAACTCGCCAAGGTTGGCAGTCATTTTTTCATCCTTCGCTGACATATCCTTCTTCATTTCAGCCTGGTTCGCAGTCATTTTCTCATCCATCGCTGACATATCCTTCTTCATTTCTTCTTTCATCTCGCCAAGGTTGGTTGACATCTCAGCCTAATTCGCAGCTAATTTCTCCAATAATTGTTTCAGTTTCTCCTCCATTGCTCTGGTGATCGGCACTCAATTCCAGTTCTGACACCAAATGTTGTGAGCTCGGGGTTCGAAAGGATTGTTGCCAATATATAAGAACAATCAACAGGTTTTATTGACTATAAACAGTGCAATACGAACACCAATATCTTCTGAAAATTACAAGATATTCAGTAATCTTCAAATTCAATAAAAGCACAGCAAAATTTCACACAGAAACAATGCGTTCAATACGACGTATCAACGACAAAAATAAGTCGCCAAAACCATCGCCAACTTGGCGATAAACCCATTCCTTGGCGATATTTCCATAGACTTCCATTATAAAGATGAGGGTGTAAGGAATTTTCCTTCCATCTGAGGCCTTTAGCATTGAGTTACTTGATGCTCAATAGGAAATACATTAATAATACTGCAATTTTCACAATAATCAAATAAAATAAATTTAAACAAATGGAATATTTACAGATATATACAAAATTCATAACAATATATTTTAAATGGATGATATTAAAATATGATTAATGGAATCCCATCTCCTCAGTCACTCCCTGTATTTACATTTATCGTTCCTTAAATGCTGCTTATATGCCGTTTCAGTACATAATATTGAGAAGTAGAAATACACCAATTAGATATGTTTTCGTTAACTTTATTTATTTAATCTGATTTGCTGAGTTTTATACATTTTGAACTTTTTTTCCCATTTAGTTAACTAGCCTTTCTTAATGAGTTCCTTGGATTCTCATATGGAAACTGTTTGTTTATTGGTAATAGAACGTTCGGGTGGGATTTAGCACCAATCCGAATCGTCTATCAATAAATAAACATACAACAGAAAAAAAAGCAGTAAGTCACTTTAGAATATAGATTATGAGAATTTTATAATATAAATGGTTCAATTAATTTTTGTTTGTGACTTTGAATTTAAAAAATATTTTGACGCTTGCAATGTAAATTTATTGTAATCATTAATAAAAAAAATTGTAGTTTTTTCTAGCTAAATATTTATATATGTTTTAGCATTATGTTTTGCAGAAAGAAAATCCTTAGGCACAGTTTACAATCTCGCTATCGAGGAAGCATACGTGGCTTGCTTGGTCACTTATTTAACATTCTTTTTTAAAACTAAAGTTAGAAATTCATACCGGAAATTTCGAAAGCAGAATTTTTATTTTAAGTAATCACGAAATATATGGCATTAAATAAAGCAAATATTGTTATTAGTATTTTCTGGTGTGACTTCCGAATTTCGGAATAAAATAAAATTTTCTTAATTTTACCAAAGTAGTATACGTGATAAAATAAATAAATAAATAAAATAAAATAAAAAAAATAAAAATAAAATAAGATAAACATGCCACATATAGATTTTTGTTAATATATAATTTTTTTTTTGGTTAATATACCTACAAAGAACACAGACTAAACATTCCGTGTATGATTTTTTTCTATAAAAATTGAATCTCTTAGTTTCAGAGTTTCAGCAGATTTTCTTCCTTAATTTAATGGGCATTTTTTGTATGTTTCAACTCTTGAATCAATACTTGTACACAGTAAAATATTTCAATCGTATTATGCGATAAAAGAGGTCATCGAACCAAACTTTTTCTTAATCCCGGACCACAGGTGGAGGTAAGTGCTTAAAAATATTAGCATTTTTAAACTCACGAGCTTACATATAATTTTTATTGTATAATTATGTATGTTTCATATACATGTATATATATAGATAGGTGACACTTTTATGGCCATGTTCCTCATATGGCCATCCCCATATTAAACGTTAGATAATTAAAAAAATCTCTAAATGGCATGAGCATACAGTGAAGAAACCTCCTAGTATATCATGTAATCACATGCCATTCAGCAAGGTTGTGGAATTTGACGCTAATTTCCTGTTTAATGTGTTTGGTGTAATAGCTTCTTGTTTTTATTTGATAAGTCTTTTTTTTTTTTATGCACGATTTAAAAGACTTTTTTTATGAATAGCACAGCACACTGTTCAAATTGTAATGCTCTGTTAATTGGTCTTGTCCTTGATGGTGTATATTTAACCTTTTAACGGATAAAGCACTTAAATTGCTAAAATGTTGAAATAAATGATTGACACCGGAAATTATGAACAAATTTATTTGTATATAACAAAAAAGCGATATTTTACATACATGATAAATATAAAACATATCTATTAAAATTCTGCTGTCATTGTTGTATTTCGTAATTAAAATTTTGTGGTTTCGTGGGGAAACCAATGTCCGTTAAAGGGTTAGCGAGTTGTTCAAAATCAAACGATTTTTGTCTAAACTGACCTATCACTTATATGGCCATCCAGGTGGCTATATCAAGTGTACCATTATAGTCTAGGCTAAAGACATCTCTACTTGTTCTAATTGCGGTAAGTAATTTGCTTTAACAAATTTTTTAAACTATAGAAGTGTTTCATTTTGTGTAAATAAAAACTTAAATTGTAGTTGTCAATTTCATAAATAAATTCATTTTTTATCTAAAATACTCTTTTAAATCCACTTTTGAATAACAAAAAGAATTATTGAGTATCATGCTTATTTATTTTACGCCAAAATTATTTAATTTAGCAGGACAGCTGTTTTAAATTGAAGAAAATCAAGATTTGTAAAACATGGAACAATGGTGGCCATATCATGTGTACATGTTCCTGATATTGCCCCTTTGTAAACTTTTGGAATTCCGTTTTTTTGGACTATTAAAACTGTTTTCAAGGTGAATACAATATATTTTTATCAAAGTCTAATAACCCGAGAACGTTGAAAACATAAAACGGTTTTGATTTTTTTCAAAATGACGGCAAGGAAAATTCTTAAACTGTAGCATGGCCATATCAGGGGCTTACATATATCTTAACACTAGAACCCCGATGACGGGTCATTTTGACGCGTATCAGATAAATAATTGTCGATTCAAACCAGAAATTTCTTAATAAATTAAGTTAAATATATACCTCACAAAAAAAATGGAATAAATAAGTTAAATAGTTTTAAATATAAATTCTGGTTTAAAATATTATTTTTTATAAAACTTGAGTAAAATTTCCCTTTTTTCTGGTGTTAACTGCGTGAATGCTTATCATTCTGTTTAACATTTCAAAACATTTTTATACATAAATTCAAACATAACTGCTCCACTAAATGCTTCACCAGTGGTGCGAGCATCAAATTTAATTTACTGAGTCACTTTATTACTCATTTCTTTAGTTTGAAACTTTATATACAGAAATATTTTAACAAGATTTTTAACATAATCGATAAGTTGTTTCTTTTTATAGTGATGTATATTTAAATTAAGGATTTAATAAAGAGATAAAATTTTGAGCATCACAAAATTTTCACAAAAGAATTATTATTCAAAATATTTGCAAGTCTTATGATGTACATTTTCGAAGTTAATGAAACAAAGTTCTTCAGAATCTTTTAAAAACTGAATAAAAATGAGCTGTGAAAATGTTAAAATATGGTAATGAAAACAATTTTAATTAAGAGAGTAATTTAAAATTGTCTAATTATGACATTATGACGCACTTCATAGAACTTATTTATATAAAATAATGATTCGAAAAAAATAAATAGTTTTAATCATTATTTATGCAGATATTCTAAAAATTATCTGCAGATAATTTTTAATATTTCTACGCAAAAATTAGCATTAATTTATTTATTAAATATTGATATAGAAGCTATGAGCATTTATTAAATAAAACAAAGAAGAAGATTGCATCACTGACAATTATTAAACACTTTCGAATATTATCGGAATATTGTTTCGAAACTTCTATCAGTTTTATTTTCAATGAAAATATATATACCTAAATATATAAGTTACAAAACCAAAGCCATATTTGAACAAATGGCATAGGTATTTTACTTTGCATGTTTAAATTTCCAAAAAATATTTTGTGAATGCACGCAAGAATTTTTTTTCTTCGAATCGTGAAGGTTTCCTTTATTTTAACAGTAATTCTACTAGTATAAATTACAAATTTTACAAGATTTCGATTTTAATGGTTATTTTATTCGTAATTGTTTCACCAAAGCAGCAATAAATCGATTTTAATTCATTGTTGAGTTATTTTAAATTACATAGAGTAAAATAAACATGAATAATAAATTTAAAAGGTGGCATTTCACATCGGTAGAAGTACAGTTAAAAGTACAATTTTGGCATAAAGATTTTATTTTAAAGAGCAGCTTAATTTTTAATGAAATATTTACCAGCAGAGGAAAAGGTAATTAATCCTTTTTCAACAGAAAATCCCCAAATTTAGCAAGATGAGTTATAATTGCATGCTTTCCTAAATGAAAGCAATGTAATTTTATTCAAAAAGAATTAATTATATATATATCTGTCACCGGTTTATTTATAAGAAAACTACGTACATAATAATAGTAAATTGTGACTTAATCCGCTAATTTGGAAAAGTAGATGTCCTGTTTTATTCTAGAAAAGTACGCTAAAAATGTAGGCTAAATCATTCGTTTGGACCAGCCATACTCAACCTTTTTTTATCGCGGGCCGCAAACATATATTTGCCACGTTAGGCGGGCCGCAACACACTTGTATAATAATGGAAAAAAATATCGATTTCTATTGCAAATGTCGCGAAAATTATTGTTTTAAAATAGTGGTATAAAACTTTTTGCTCCCATTTTTTTCTGCGACAAATATTTAACACTAAAAACTTTATTAGCTATATAAGTATAAAACGTAATAATATAACAAAACAACAATCCCAAATTGTCAAAAAAAAAAAAAAAAAAAAAAAAAAATCAAAATTTTTTTTTTCTTAATAAATCAATTTTTTTCTCAATGCAAAAACTTTTTTTAAAGTAGAAATATATAGTGCAGATTAAATCAATTTGGAATAATGTTTGTTTAGTTTTCAGGATTAAGAAATGTATACACTGCTATAGCACAAGTAAAACTACATGTAAAAAGAACTTTGACTTAGGAAACGTCATTTAAGATATTTTGAGGTAATTTTATATTAGTAATTATAAATTACAGGAAATTGTTTTCCTATGAAAATATATAAAATAGCAGTAAAAATATTAAAAACTTTTTATACACATCTCAATTAATTTTATAAATAGGGATTAATCATTATGTGTCTCGGGCCGCACATAAATGGTCACCGGGCCACATGCGGCCCGCGGGCCGCAGGTTGCGTATGGCTGGTTTGGACGATCTGTACAATTATTTAAAAATAGGGTTCGTGCGACTTCTACCGCAACTTTTAATAGAAATATTCTCATTAATATTTAAAAAGCGGAGATATTAGACTCCTTGTTTAATTGCAGGATTTCTTATACGTTTCTGCAATTAAATAATGCGAAAAATCCCATTAAAACTTGTGTTAACCCTTTAACGGACATTGGTTTCCCTACGAAACCACAAAATTTAAATTACGAAATTCAACAATGACAGCAGAATTTTAATAGAAATGTTTTCCATTAATTATGAATGTGATTTATCGCTTTTTTATTATATGCAAATAAATTTTTTCATAATTTCCGGTGTCAATCATTTATTTCAGCATTTTAGTAAGTGAAGTGCTTTATCCGTTAAAGGGTTAAATCGTACAAACCCTGATAACAAAAAGTGATTTTCGTCTTCTAGCTGAATTCTGGGATAAAAAAACAAACATTTATTTTGAAAAAAAAAAATATGTGGAATTTGCGTAGGTGGTTGTCAGGATATGTGAGCATCTTGATTAGACGATTAAGCAATAACTAATACAATAATAATTTTAAACATTTATCTGAAATTTTTCAAAAGCGATTAATGCAAATGTATTTTTGTTTTTCAATGAGGGGGACTTTGCCTGATGAAAAAATTACTGCTCATGTTCTACATGAATGGCTTTCGTACAATGCTTAGAATTTTCTCAAAAACCGACATAGGTAGTAGATATTAACAAATTTGCATCATTAGCAATTAAATTTTCACAATCAAAACTACAAAAATACGAATTTTCGAAATCTTGTAAGTCGAAAAAGTGAAGTGGTATTCATATGCGATTTGACAAAGAAGGAGCACTCTGTGTACTGTGTGTAATCTATAAGCCGTATTTGTTTTTTACAAGTGGTCTATTATGAGATACAAAGTATTTATATAGGAGAAAAGACAGCCAACGACAAATAAAGATACCTTTATAAACTGGAAACATTTAGTTAAATACATTTTCTCGGTATAGTTAAAAACATATTACTGGAATTCACAGTACTTTAACTTTCTGACTAATGAAATGTCCATTCCCTCTACACGCGATTTTGTTCGTTTTTTGATTTTTTATTACTTCTCCAATTTCAAGCTTCCATATCTCACCGACGACTTTTGAAAAACGAAAGAAAATTTTCAGCCTTTAAATTAGTCTAATTTATGACGTAAAAACCGATTATAGCCAATTTTGTTTCTGGAGATGTTTGAAGATTGTAACAACGCCTAGAAAAACTACGATAATATTTTTCCCTTGGTGTGATATACTTTTTCAAAAACTCGCAATTTGACTAATATTTCCAATTATTTTTAAAATCTCATTTAAAAAAAATTACAGACAAATCTCAGAACCACATGATCTAATAGAGAATGTGTGCAAATTTTAGATGTTTTTGAATTTTTGTTTATCTCTGTTAGATTTAGTAATCTACAATAATTTATAAACCTTTGAAGTATGTAAAATCGCTATTATCGAAGCTGTGTAATACAAGGTCCGTACGCGTTTACCACATTTTTTAATAGAACTGTTCTATTTAATATTTAAATAGCAGAAATTGCAGACGTCGCGTTTAAGTGCAGTATTTATACTTCCCTGCATTTAAATAAGACGAAAAATGCTATTAAAGATCTGTGATAGAATGTCTACGAACCCTGTAATAAAGCATTTTAAAAAAAAGATTTTAACTTCTTTTCTATATAGATTTTCATATACGAATTGCGGGGAAATCAAGAATGGTGTGACAACGTGTGCTTGTCGAAATTCTGTGGAATAACCGAAGACTAAAATATTTGGAATAAGTTTAATACTTCCACTTTTGAAGAAAAAATACTATAACGAAAACGGAATTGATTTCTTACGTTTTTTTAACCCTTAATTGCATAGTGATGTAAATTTCCATCACTTTTTATTTAACTTTTTTATAAATAAATCAACTTCTTCGCTACCACTATAGAAATATTAATCCAGTAAATTTCACGTGAACTATGTTGCTGAACAAAGTTAAAAATATATCTTAAAATTTCTGGTGTCTAATATGTAATACATGTATAAAAAAAACACAATTGTAAAAGAAAAACTCATGCAAAGAAGGGTTAAATCTTATTAAAGGAAGTCTAAAGATCGGTATTTAATAACTCATTGAAATATTGGCATTCTTACAAACAAATTAAACTACAGTAAGAATACTTGTGAGAATATCAATCTTTCATAATCGCAAACGTTTCTTTTATTTTAAAACGAATTCTACAAGTGTCAAATGGTACCTTTTCAAAAATTTCGCTTTATGGTTATTTTCATTGTATTTCTATTATAAACTCATACTCTACCGGCATTTTTGATCAAGGACATATTTTTAGAAAATATTTAGACATTTAATTTAATTTAAGCAAATTTAACAGATTTTGTCTAAATTTTTAATTATTTCACTGCTGAAAGCACATATATTTAGAAAACAATCCAATACACGAGAGAAATGTTTTAACAGAAATTTCAAGAGGAATATTTTTTATTAAAAGGGATGGTAGCATACAGATAAGCCTTTTTAATGTCGTATAATTTTGATATAATTTATAATCAGAAATTGCTAAATATATATGCTATATTAAAAAAAAAAAAAAAAAAAAAAACTAGAAAATTTGATTTAAGTTTATCGTGATGATTCTAAGAAATTACAATTTTGTTATTAAATTATTTTTAAACCCGTGTCCATAACGTTTATCCAGTTTCTAAAAACAACAAAAAAATATATCACTGGAATGTTTTATTACATGTTTTTTTAGCTTATTGTTTGTAAAAACGCCTTTTTCACGTGGAGAGGGGGGGGCAATCAAGCCTACTACTTCCATTAATTAATTCAAAAAAATTTATTTAATCCCTGTGATTAGTTAAGACAAAAATACTATTTTAAAATAAGTGGTCGAAGTCTTTTGATTTAACAGGCAAAGGTTATTTTTGATGATAAAAGTAACATTTTGAAATTAGTGGTGTAAGTTCGCCTGATTTGTCCCCGTGTCTTCCGTTAAGTCGTCACCTATGATTGGTTACATTCCTAACAATGTGTGGAAATATCATGACTTTTATTTCATTTTTAGGGTTTTGTTTATTTTACGAAAGCCAATTCGTCTCACTTCTCTGTCTGTATGTCTATATGTATGTATGTTACAGCATCTGTTCTCGGAAACTGTATAAGTTAGAGGCTTAAAATTTTGAGCACTTATAGCTTAATATCCCCTGTCACGCGACAAATAATAAAGTTTTGAATGTGGCGTAAATTACCGGAGATATTAATTAAAAACTCTATAAACTCATTAATAATTGCTCAGAAACTCAGCTATTGGGAACATTTTTATCCAAACTGATACCTCATTTCTTTCGATTTCGGCGAATGTTCAGGATTGCCGTAGAAAGCTTCACTTCCAGATTCTCATGGAATACCGCTTTTCGGAAACACCTTGAAAATCTGTCTATCTACACGAAAATTTGGATTTCTGGGTTAAAAAAATCGCATTTTCAGAAAACCAAATTTCGAAAAAATCGAACCAGAACTTTTTAAGATTTCAATTTAATTTTTTATTTATTTATTTATTTTTATTTTTTATTTTTTTTCCAAAGAAGATCAGTTTTATATTGCAGCTGGTTATGCCATTTTACAGTTTGCTTTTCGTCTCCAAACTGTTGAAGGCAGAAATATAAAAAAAAACAGCAGATTTTGATGGTAGTAAGAGATTAAAAGCTCTATAATTGTTATTATTTTTAAATATCACATTTATCGATTTGAAAAATATGCATTTATACATTTTTTTTTTTTACGGTGAACCCAGAAATCTAATTTTCATATATATCGCATTATTAGAACCGAAATTATATTTTATCAGAAAATGCTGATTTTTGTATAGAAAAAAAAAATAAAACGCTGATAGATAATGATATAATTAATAATACGAATAGGGATTATTAATAAAGAAATGGAGAGGGGGAAACTCATTTTTAGTTTTTTGAAAGGAATATTAAACGAAACCCATTGTTCGATCTTTGATCAATCTAATCCAGTTGTTAAATATTGTAGTGAATGGGCTAAAGCAGACTTGCCAAGTTTCCAGATTTTGAACACCAGTATTATTTTACAGAAAATGTTGTTCTATTAAATCGCAGAATGTTCCGATTACATAAAAGAATATTTTATGTACTAAAATACTGGTGTCCAAAAATCCGGAGACTTGGCAACTCTGGCTAAAGCAAACACACAATTTTTTAATACATTGATGACTTACTTGTATATTTATTAGCTTTAAAAATTATAAAAATTAAAATAAACATCATTCAAAACAATAATTTCTGCCTTCTGAAATTCATCGTTATATATAGAGTTAAAAGTAAAATTTTGGCACATTTACTTTATTTCAAAGTGAAATTAATATTTAAAAAATTTTTACTAGAAGAGTGAAATACAACTATTCCCTTTTTCAAAACTTAGACATTCCACAAAATCCATAGGATCAGTTTTAATTACATGCTTTTCTAATAATAATAATAATAATAATAATAATAATAATAATAATAATAAAACAAATAAATGTATTTCCCGCAAAAAGAAATAATTATATATATTTGTTACCAGCTCATTTATAGAATAAATTACTTATATCAAAATACTCTAATTATTTATCTTACTCTCTTTGAATACTTAACACTTTCAGAGGCAAGCAATTGTGTTCTTGTAACAGTGAATTCCCACCGGAATTTACTAAAGAGTTTAGTTCAAAATATGGAAAAGTAATTTTTCAACTTTTTCCCATCAAAGGTAAAAAAGTAAAATTTAATTAAAAGTTTCTGGTTTGAATCGGATTAAAATTAGGTGGTATATAATATATACCACCGCCCCTCAAGGGGTTAAGGAGTCTGTCTTTTCGTAAGATAGATGAGTAAAATGATAATAAAGGATGCTAAATCGGAGCATACCTACTGCTGGCGAAAGCTTCCCAAGCGAATAGAACTTTTTGCTTTATTTGAGATAGAAAATTTTGAATATGACGAAAATATCTATTCAAATTTGCGAGTGGAAGTTTATCCATGTATTATGTATGCAAATGGACATGGAGTCTCAGGAGGTTAATGTTACTTTTTAACAGTGTGTACAAAGACAGCAATACAATTTTTACAATTTTCTAGATCCTACCCTAGCTACACTACTGCTTTTGATATAATGAACAGAGATACCAAGCTCTCACTAATCGTCCGTAATATGTGGAACAATTTACCCAGATTAACAGCGTTTCCAACCAGAAAATTTATTTGATGAATGTTTATTTATTTTATTTCAAATTTCTATTTGGAATACATTTATTTTCATTTCTAAAAAAAAAAAAAAAAAAAAAAAAAAATTCTGGTGCGAAACGTATAACCTCGGTCAAATTAACCCATTCGGGACCATGGGTACATATATGCACCCTCAAAAAGAGCATACAGAATTTTTTTTAGGTACCAGTATAAAGTAAAAGTAATATTTGCTTTCTCTAATTCGAGCACTTTTGCGATACTTTAAATAAAGGTAGCATTTAAAAAAAAAGTGGTGCCAACCGAATAAAATTTGTGTAAAAGCTGCCGGTTCCTAAGGGGTTAATCCACATATCACGGAAGATTAGTGAGAGCTTGGTATCTCTGTAATGAAGAACAACATTTGAAATATTTTGTATTTTGAAATATACATCTGAAACGAAACTTTCATGAACAAGCTATCGGAAAATGATAAAAAGCAGTACCCTGTATACGTTCGATTTTTTTAATTGTCAAAATTCTTTATAAGCTCTAAAAATAGAGTTCTAGCTATTGTACACTAGTGGAAACAAAACTGAACACCATCCACTAACTCTGCCACAATTCATCGTAGAAGAAAGTTACTGGTACCAAACGATCGGAAATAAAGTCTACTTTTAAGTATTGTGTATAAAATGTGCTTAGTGGTTATCTACATATCTAAATCACCCCAAACTTTGTTTTTTTTAATTGCAACACCCAGTTTTGACACGATATTTTAAATCTTCTATTCAAACTATGCCTAAATACCAAATTTTACGTCATTTTGATGATGTTTTTTGAATTATAAACATTCAAAATTTAGATCTTCTAATGTTAAATTACATTTTCATATTAATAAATTCGCTTCCTTTATTTTAATAATAATTATTATTACTTACTAATGTATTTTTTATGTAATGAATTGTAATTATAAGTTTTCTTTCTTCCTTCACATATAATATTTGACATTACAAATAACATTCCTTCAAAACAATTCTGCCAAAAAAAAAAAATAAAGAATATGGCAATTTTCACTCGTTTTGCTATACAGTCAGGGGGAAATTAGTAATATTGTAATTGCTTGGGATTTAAATATATTTGATGCGAAAATTAAAAATGAACATATTTCTATTTAAGGATTAAAAAACTCGAAAATATTAATTATATGTAATCGCGTTACATTTACATTAAGAAACAAATATGCATATATAATAAATTCCATCCCACATCATAAATTTAAAATGAGAAACGAAATATATTATTCATTTAACAAGATAAAATATGATTAACATAACTCTACTTTTTAACAAAGTAAATTTGTACTCTAAGGTATAAATTTCGCACTACACAAATTCATCGGTTGTAGATACAAATTATTATAAAACTAACTAACTTTCACAAAGAGCGCAATATTCATCGCCTTTGGAATCGCAAGTTAATTTAATTTATTTAATTTGTGCTGTCAATTTAATTAAATTTTTGTTAGCTGTAACATAAATATAATTTAATTAAAATTTTTATTGATAATTCAAGGGGGATATCATTAGAATGAGCAAAAGCTTTTTGTGTCAGATTAAAAACTATGAGATCAAAACCGTGGTTTCCGGGACAGACAGCAAAGGTGAACATTTTTTAAAATTTAAAACGGTAATAGATTTTTAACATTCAATTAGTGATTGGAATATCAGGGTTTCCACGCTTTTAACACAATTTTTTATAGAATTTTTCTATTTAGTATTTAAATAGCAGAAAACGTAGACCCCTCGTTTAATTGCAGCATTTGTAATATTTTTCAGCATTTAAATGAGGCAAAAAATTCTATTAAAAATTTGTGGTACAAGAGTACGGACGCCGAATATTGATTGATTTCGATATTCGAATCAATCATTCGTGCATGGGTCAAGCATAGTTGCCAAAATTGAAATTCTTTTAAATTTAATTAGACTATAAAATTTCTTTTAAAAATACTTAATTTAGACGTTTGAATTTATATAATTTCCAGTTTCATTTGATTAAAAAAGAATACTATGGAGGGCAACCGTACTTTTGAGATTGTCCGAAAGTTTCATTAGGATATGAAAATCATTCAATATTTCATCACTACATTTGATATATTTTATTAGACTGCCCACTAACAGTACTAAAAAGCATTTTTTAAATTGAAAATATCAGTAATGTAACGCAATAAAGTTTTGAAATGTATTAACATCGATACATTCATATATGCATAGCTGCCCACTTTTAATCTTTTTTCGTACCACTAAAATTTTACCTTATTAAATCTCCGAAATCATGTGATTCAATAACACAAAAATTCTATTAATTGTTATCTTTCAGAAAGAGCGCAATATTTATCGCCTTTGGAATCGCAAGTGAATTTAATTTATTTAATTTGTGCTGTCAATTTAATTAAATTTTTGTTAGCTGTAACATAAATATAATTTAATTAAATTTTTTATTGATAATAGTGGTTATCTACATATCTAAATCAGCCCAAACTTTGTTTTTTTTTAATTGCAACACCCAGTTTTGACACGATATTTTAAATCTTCTATTCAAACTATGCCTAAATACCAATTTTACGTCATTTTGATGATGTTTTTTGAATTATAAACATTCAAAATTTAGATCTTCTAATGTTAAATTACATTTTCATATTAATAAATTCGCTTCCTTTATTTTAATAATTATTATTATTACTTTGTAATGTATTTTTTATGTAATGGATTGTAATTATAAGTTTTCTTTCTTCCTTCACATATAATATTTGACATTACAAATAACATTCCTTCAAAACAATTCTGCAAAAAAAAAAAAAAGATAAAGACTATGGCAATTTTCACTCGTTTTGCTATACAGTCAGGGGGAAATTAGTAATATTGTAATTGCTTGGGATTTAAATATATTTGATGCGAAAATTAAAAATGAACATATTTCTATTTAAGGATTAAAAAACTCGAAAATATTAATTATATGTAATCGCGTTACATTTACATTAAGAAACAAATATGCATATATAATAAATTACATCCCACATCATAAATTTAAAATGAGAAACGAAATAAATTATTCATTTAACAAGATAAAATATGATTAACATAACTCTACTTTTTAACAAAGTAAATTTGTACTCTAAGGTATAAATTTCGCACTACACAAATTCATCGGTTGTAGATACAAATTATTATAAAACTAACTAACTTTCAGAAAGAGAGCAATATTTATCTCTTTGGAATCGCAAGTGAATTTAATTTATTTAATTTGTGCTGTCAATTTAATTAAATTTTTGTTAGCTGTAACATAAATATAATTTAATTAAAATGTTTATTGATAATTCAAGGGGGATATCATTAGAATGAGCAAAAGCTTTTTGTTTCAGATTAAAAACTATGAGATCAAAACCGTGGTTTCCGGGACAGACAGCAAAGGTGAACATTTTTAAAAATTTAAAACGGCAATAAATTTTTAACATTCAATTAGTGATTGGAATATCAGGGTTTGCATGCTTTTAACACAATTTTTTATAGAATTTTTCTATTTAGTTTTTAAGTAGCAGAAAACGTAGACCCCTCGTTTAATTGCAGCATTTGTAATACTTTTCAGCATTTAAATGAGGCAAAAAATTCTATTAAAAATTTGTGGTACAAGAGTACGGACGCCGAATATTGATTGATTTCGATATTCGAATCAATCATTCGTGCATGGGTCAAGCATAGTTGCCAAAATTGAAATTCTCTTAAATTTAATTAGACTGTAAAATTTCTTTTAAAAATACTTAATTTAGACGTTTGAATTTATATAATTTCCAGTTTCATTTGATTAAAAAAGAATACTATGGATGGCAACCGTACTTTTGAGATTGTCCGAAAGTTTCATTAGGATATGAAAATCATTCAATATTTCATCACTACATTTGATATACCGGGCGAAGGAAAAAAATAGTTCCAAATTGTGCCGATAGATGGCGTTGTCAGGGTAATGTCAGGGGAAAGAACAAAAATGTATTCTTGAACCCTTTCCGGCGCGGTGTAAATTTGTTTGCAAAATGATGAAATAATAGACGGACACCGGAATTTACAAACGAATCCATTTGTAAAAAGAAACTTGCTTATTTTTCTGGTTCTTAATGAAAGGAAAATTTTAATTAAATACCGGGTGATTATAATTAAAGTTACGATTTCAAAAATCGATAATTTTAATTAAAACTACTGGTCAGATTGACTTGATATTTTAGCAGAACAATCGTGAGGCAATGGAATTTTGTTTGGCGAAGGAAAAAAAAAGTTTCAAAATGTGCCCATAGATGGCGCTGTCTGGGTTCACATTGTCTGAAGATATGCAAATTACTAATACGTGACATGTGCACCGCAGACATAGCAACCATAAAAATGCAGAGCAGCAGCTCTTTGCCTGAATGCTTCATCATGACTCTGACTATGAAGGATCGCGCTCTGCTCTTGAAGCTTTTTTATAAGAACGATGACTGTGCACATACAGCTATTAGGAAGTTTCGGACATTAAAATCCATAAAAAAAGGTCCAATAACAACAAATGGTCTGCAAAAAATGATTGCTAAATTCGAAGAGACCGGTTCATTTGACGTTAAACGGGGTAGAGGAAGGAAACCAGTTTCAGCTGCGGCAGTGGAAGATGTGGCTACAGCATTACAGGAACATACTGACAGTGATGCTGGAATCAGCAGTGCAAGGGGGATTGGCCGAATGCTGGATATGCCGAACAGCACGGTGCGTAAAGTCCTACGGAACGTCTTACGCTGTTATCCGTACAAGATAACTCATGTGCAGGAGTTGCTACCTGCTGACCTGGAAGCACGTCAATCTTTTGCACTACAATTTCTTGCCCGGATGGAAGTGGACAACGGATGGCCATGGAACATTCTGTGGTCTCACGAAGCCCACTTTCATTTGAAAGGTTCTGTAAATACGCAAAATTGCAGGATATGGGCGACCGAGAATCCGTCCCAGCTACAGCCATTACCTCTTCAGTCTGAAAAGGTCACTGTGTGGTGCGGAATAACGGCAGCGTTTATCGTCGGTCCATTTTTCTTCGAGGAGATCACACCTGCGGGTCCCGTTACCTGCACAGTTACTGGCAAGCGGTATGAAGCACTTTTGCGTAACCATGTTCTTCCGGCACTTCAACAGCGTCAGTGTGTGGATCGCATAATATTCATGCAAGATGGCGCTCCTCCGCACATTGCTACTACTGTGAAGCAGCTACTGAGTGATAATTTCGGAGATGATAGGATCATAAGCCGCCATTTTCCAACAACGTGGCCGCCACGTTCCCCCGACTTAAACTTGTGATTTCTGGCTTTGGGGGTACCTGAAGAATGTTGTTTATAGCGGGCGGATTCAGAATCTAGCCGACTTGAAGGCAAGCATCACACAACACACCCATTGCATTAGTACAGATACCTCCGATCTGTTGTGGAGCATGCCGTTTTGCGCTTCCAATTAGTAGCGGAACAAGGCGGAGGGCATATTGAGCAACTTATGCCTTAATAATCAGTAAGGTGTTTGTTCCATGAAGTTCTTTTTTTTTTCTTTTTTTTTGTCATTATCGCTGTCGTCGCTGTAAACACGTAGTCTTGTCTTTTCGCTAATAAATTTTTAGTAAATCTCTGAACTCTATTTTTTTCCTTTTGGCAACATCATTCCTATGTTTAACCCTTTAACGGCGGTGGTCACAAAAAAGGACACCCAATTTTAATTCTAAAACTGACAAACGGCACCAAGAATATTTAATTAAAATTTTCCTTTCATTAAGAACAAGAAAATAAGCAAGTTTCTTTTTACTAATGGATTCGTTTGTAAATTCCGGTGTCAGTCTGTTATTTCATCATTTTGCAAACAAATTTACACCGCGCCGGAAAGGGTTCAAGAATACATATTTGGTCTTTCCCCTGACATTACCCTGACAACGCCATCTATCGGCACAATTTGGAACTATTTTTTTTCCTTTGCCAAACAAAATTCCATTGCCTCACGATTGTTCTGCTAAAATATCAAGTCATTCTGACCAGTAGTTTTAAAATTATCGATTTTTGAAATCGTAACTTTAATTATAATCACCCGGTATTTCATTAGACTGCCCACTAACAGTACTGAAAAGCATTTTTTAAATTGAAAATATCAGTAATGTAACGCAATAAAGTTTTGAAATGTATTAACATTGATACATTCATATATGCATAGCTGCCCACTTTTAATCTTTTTTCGTACCACTAAAATTTTACCTTATTAAATCTCCGAAATCATGTGATTCAATAACACAAAAATTCTATTAATTGTTAGTGGTAGGAAAAAAACGTGAAAGTTGCCAGCTATCAAAGCCTTTAAATAATAAGCCCAGTCAGATAAATGGGAAACTTTTCGCAAGCTCAAAATAGCGCCATCTAGCGGATGGGATGCATGCATCCGGCACCAAGAATATTTTAATAAAATTTTGCTTCTAAAATTATAGCTTAAAATAAGGAGTTCATATTTTCTAAAAAAGTCGTTTGGAAATTCCGGTGTCAGTCTGTAATTTCACATTTTACGAACTGAATTTGTCTGTGCAGGAAAGGGTTAATTGCATAGTGATGTAAATTTCCATCACTTTTTATTTAACTTTTAATAAATAAATCAACTTCTTCGCCAGCACTATATTTATATAGAAATATTAATCCAGTAAATTTCCCCATTTTTAGCACTTTCCAACCTAGTTGAAAAGTGCCTATGACTTCGGTTTGTCTGGTCGTCTGCCGTCTGTCCGTGATCTAACTCCCGTAAATAAGCTCGGATTGCTCTGCAATTTTTTAATGTTATTGTCGTTATCTATAGCATGTTCCCTATTTCAACGGAAGTGTGTAGCACTTATAGTTTTTTACAGGGACACTCAAAAGAATTCCGTTACATTGCGGTCTCTGGGGAAAAATCATTTGCGGTTTATTTAAATAATGTTTCACTACTTTAAACGCACTGAAATTTATATATATCACTAAGGTGCATTAGAAGATGCTTAATATGGAACAGGGTGTGCATAGCACTTATAGTTACTTTACAGGGACAGTCAAAAGAATTCCGTTACATTACGTCTATGGAGAAAAATCGTCTGCGGTTTATTTAAATAATGTTTCACTATTTTAAACGCATTGAAATTTATATAGATCACTAAGGTGCATTACAAGAGACTTACTAAGGAATATTGTGTGTATAGCAGTCATCGTTCATTTACAGGGACACGCAAAAGAATTATCTACCGTCTGTTAACAATAATTCCTGGAAGTGCGTTTTAAGTTATTGAACGCGATTTTAATTTTAACTTGCTTTTTGTCTATTACGTGGTGTGTATAAATTCTGTAGATCCTATACAGGGCAGCACAAAAGTTCGCGAACACAATTCTGTTTATTGACAAACTCCAGACGGAGAATTTTAAACTGTGCGACGCGTTTCCTAACTGAACTAAAATTATCATCCTATGTAGTATATATACAAATCTATAGATCCTATACAGGGCTGAAAAAAAGTATTCGGATATTTTTCCGAATATTGTATATGTTGGAAATTCCTGAAATTATGTTTTTAAATATGTTATGCGTTTTCTAAATTGTTTACTTAGATGTTAGCTTTTAGCTTATTAAACGGTATGATTTGTAAAATTATTTTGGAAGCGTTGGAAAGTGCTATATAATCTATGCTTGACGCATGATTTTTCGTTCTTGTTTTTTTTCATTATAGTTTTAGCTTTAATGTAAAAGATCCCAATAATTAGCAAGCTTTTAAAGGATGTGCAAAAACAAAACATCGATACAAACGATAAAAATCGTATAAAATATCGATATTAATAAATCGTATCGTTTCTCTGCGACGCACTTCTGTTTCGCCTTCCTTCCTCAGCTGATGAAGTGGCACTAGTGTCCCCGCTAACAAATTTAACACTATCTGACTGGGCTTATTATTCAATAGCTTTGCCAGCTATAGATATGTCTGTTAAAGAGTTTATTTTACTTTATTTTATTTTATTTATTTTATTGGTAAAATCATAATTCCGTTATGGAATATTTGCCTGAAACTAATGCTGAGCTATTTATATTGTTTTACAGACAAACGTTTTAATCTTTCGTAATCGAGCTGCACGTGATAGAGATAGATTTTTGTTTTAATTATGCTTGAAAATTATTTTTTAAAACATAAAAAAATCAATAAAATAATATACAGTTTACAAACAAATTGCATCTAAAAGAAGATTTTTTTTTCTTATTCGACGGTATAAAAGCTGAGTTCATATGATGCTTTGATTTTTTTTTTATTATTATTATTATTTTAATCTTCCATTTTGATTTTACTTCAAATGTTGCAGACACTTACCCAAAACGTAGTTTTTGAGGAAAATGTAAAAACCTAGCACGTAAAATTTTCTTCAGAAATGCAGGTATTCGAAACACGGACCAATAGGGGACTTGCATTTGGCACACTTCAACAACCACGCGCACAAAAATATGGGGCTTGCTAGTTTACAATAAAACAGTGCGATAATTTATTAATATATGAGGCAAAAATATTCTATTAACTATAGAAAACAGTTCGTAAAAT
This sequence comes from Maratus michaelseni, assembly GCA_963931845.1. Taxonomy (NCBI): domain Eukaryota; kingdom Metazoa; phylum Arthropoda; class Arachnida; order Araneae; family Salticidae; genus Maratus; species Maratus michaelseni. The sequence goes on from OZ007595.1 coordinate 282,512,779, forward strand.
AAAATTAATTTTACCTGATTTCAGTTGAATTTTATCTAATAGTTGAATAGGCTGAAAACATTCAGATACATTACAAAGAGAAAATATGAAATATACCTTTATTATCTTGCACTAATTATTATTATTTGGTATTAAAGTGTTTTAATAAGCTTTTCTGACTAATGAATTAGAAATTTATTAAAAATATGCTTATAAGATTGAAATATTTTTTTTAAAATAAATATAATTGTAGCATTAAATTTATCTCTTTCTTGAAAATCGAATATGAAACACTCAGTATTTATTTATTTATTTATTTATTTATTTATAATGGAAGGAATTGATTTACTTATCGAAATGCTTTTCTCATAGAAATATTCCATCAAAGTTATGCATAACAAATAAGTATGAATATTTTTAATATTCATGTGAAAATGTTGCACACAAATTGCATTTAGATATTGATTTAAAAACTTAATGTTAAAGAAAGTTTTCATTTCTTTTAGGATGTATAAATTCTTAAAAAACAATAATAATGTTAAAATATTTTTACGTGAACACTAAAGAAGCATAATGGAGTTCCTAAGATGGAGTTTCACGATTTAACAATAACAAATACTCATTATTTTTTTAATGAAGGATACAGTTTATTTATTCATCGAAGTGATTTTGTAATAAACATCTTTCATTTAATTCAAGCATAACAAATTAATTTGCATCACTTTAATATTCAAGAACAAAAATTAGCACTAAAATTGGATTTAGATATTGATTTAAAAACTTAATGTTAAACAAAGTTTTCATTCCTTTTCGGAAGTATAAATTCTTAAAAAATAATAATAATGTTAAAATATTTTTACGTGAAAACTAAAGAAGCATAATAGAGTTCTTAAGATGGAGTTTCGCGATTTAACAATATCAAATACTCATTATTTTTTTTTAATGAAGGATACAGTTCATTTATTCATCGAAGTGATTTTGTAATAAACATCTTTCATTTAATTCAAGCATAACAAATTAATTTGCATCACTTTAATATTCATGAAAAAACGCAGTACTAAATTGCATTTAGGTATATATATAAACACTTAAAACACTTAATATTAAAGAGGTTTTGCTTGAAAAGCTTATTTCACATTAAGGGTATTTCTCTTTTCAGAAGTATATAAATATTTTGTTTTTTGAAAATAAAAATAAATTTAGATCTTAAAATACTTTTTAATTGAAAACTAGTTAAACATGAAATAATAATATGGTTAAATAAATTCTACTTTATTAACCCACTGTTTTGTGTAGTCGGTTGATTGTTTATTTTGTATGATTAACCCTTCTTTGCATGAGTTTTTATTTTACGATTGTGTTTTTTTATACACATATTAAATATTGGATACCAGAAATTTTAAGATAGGTTTTTTACTTCGATCAGCAACATAGTCCACGGGAAATTTACTGGATTAATATTTCTATATAAATATAGTGGTGGCGAAGAAGTTTATTTATTTATTAAAAGTTAAATAAACAGTGATGGAAATTTACATCACTATGCAATTAAGGGTTAAATTTGATGATTTATTAATTTTTAATGCCAGGATCCCCACACTCTCAGTATTTTGAATTCCAGTATTTTTGAAGAAAAATGTTCGTGGTAGAGATTCAACAAAAAGCACTGAACAACGAATTGCTCATACCTAATTAATTGGTTTATATGGAGAAGAATACAGAAGTCAAAACGATGTAACCAAAAGCACATGCCAACATGTACGTCTTTTTCTAACCACTAAAATTTAATAGAAAATTTTGTCTAATTTAGTTGCCGACATCTTAAATATTTTAACTATTAAATAAGGCAAAAATGTCTATAAAATTTTAGTGGTAATAAAACAACCTACACGTTAACCCATATAACGAAAAATTTTTAGAACGAAAAGTGAGCAAAAGCCACAGAGGGATTTTTTTTATCCAAAAAAAGCTGCAAAAAATAGGTATAACGAATTGCTGATAGCCATTTAATTGGTCTATCTATATGTAAAACAATACAGAAGTTGAAACGATATAACCAAAAGCACTATGTATATAGCTGCCAACTTGTACGTTTTATTCTCACCACCAAAATTTAATAGTAAATCTTCCTTAATTTAATCGCATATCTGACATTATATCTGACAATTTTTAATTTTAAATAAGCCAAAAATATCTATAAAATTTTACTAATAAAAATAATCGTACACGTTAGCATTTACCTCCTATATAGCGAAAATGTTTGAGAACGAAAAGTGAGCAAAAAAAACAAAAAAACAAAGAGCGATTTTTTTTAATCCAAACAAATCTGCTGAAAATAGCATTTTAATTCTCAGAAAGCAGTAATTATTTCCGTGACAGATATTGAATCTGTTTATTCCGGAAAATATGAAAATTTCGGGATTTACAAGATAGATTTGGGAGCAGGGGGAAGAGCGGAGGTGTTTTTTTAAACAATTAAATGCAAAAAATGGGAAAATTTAAAAGAATTTGCCCGGTTTTTTATGCGCAGCATTGTCCTAAAGATCTTCATGTAGTATGTATTATATGTAAAATTATTCAACAACCTCTAAATATACGAAATCCAGTTAAGTCTTACAAAATAAAAACTTTTTGATTGTTACTGTATGTATTTATTCGTAAATATATAAATTCCTTGACATTTCTTTTTAAATAAACATTTTTACTTTATTTTTTACAATTTGTAGCAAAATACTTCGAAGGCTTAAAAGAATATGAATACACGGATCTTACTTTTATAATTAAACAAAACGATTTTAATATTATTTTTTTAGGAAATTTGGCCCTTTTATGGTTGTCTCTATTATCAGGTTTTATGTACGCCTAGAATGCGTTCAGGACCCATTAGTCCAGATAATTGGATCTTTTACTGTATAACGAAACAGTTCGTTAAAACGTTTTAACGAAACCAATCTCTAACCAGAAAACTTTCCGAACACTTTCGATTTCGTTACTGGGTGTTTTCATTGCGGTGACAAATTTTACTCTCTTATGAAAGGCCATATGGTGGTTATGGTATCATATATTATTTTTATTCCTGTATCACAAATAAACTTCAGATAAAGTTAAATAATGATTGTAAAATTCAGTAATAGATATCAGAGCCATTTCCTTTCCAAACATTGACTTGTAAATCTGCTTTTAACAATTTGTTTTCTGCACGGTTCGACAGAATTTTTTTTTCATTCTGCTGAATTTTTACTTATGGATATCGACAAAAAAATGACCAAAAATGTTATTTCCATTTTTTTCTTTATGGTAAGGTGTAAACAGTTTAAGTTATCGTGATAGTATGATATACGTGTGTATTTAAAAAGTTAACCTATTCTTTCCAAAAGTTTTAGTCTTTTTTACAATAAAAATACTTATAAATCAGTAGAGACTTGTATTACAGTAAATACAAGTAATCAAAACAATTAAATTTATGACATTTCTAATCTGTTCATAGAATGAATTTTATAATACTATGAGAAGTAATATAGGATGTCCATAAAAGAAAGTCCCAGTTTCAATGGTATATTGTGACAGTTTAATTTAGACTATTTACAACAAATCATACATCAAATTGAAGGTAAACGAGCCTAGTGTTTCTTACAAATGTTCCATATGTGCACCTTTAGCTATATGGTACGTATCCAATCTTAAGTCCAATTCTTCCCACACTTTGGTTAACAAGACCGGAAGAATGGAAGCAATAGCCTCTTGAATTCTGTGTCTCAATTCTGGTACATCATTAGGTAGCGGCGGAACATAGACACAATCTTTTAAAAATCCCCAACGGAAAAAAATCGCATGGCGTTATGCCAGGTGAACATGGAGGCCGCGAAAAAGAAATCTGTCATCTCGACCATTACGATGAAGCCAACGGTCAGGGACTTCGACGTTCACTCTTAATTCACTTATAATGCAGAGTTGGGCAAATTTGCAATCTGATTAATCTGTAATCTGATTACAATATAATTGCATGTAACAGATTATAATTTCAATTACATGTAATCATAATCTGAATTTGAAATTCAATTAGGATTGCAATTGTAATTATAAATGCTATGATTATGATTACACAGAGTTGGGAAAATTCAAATCTGATTAATATGTAATCTGATTACAATATAATTGCATGTAACAGATTATAATTTCAATTACATGTAATCATAATCTGAATTTAAAATTCAATTAGGATTGTAATTGTAATTATAAATGCTATGATTATGATTACACAGAGTTGGAAAAAATCTGATTAATCTGTAATCTGATTACAATATAATTGCATGTAACAGATTATAATTTCAATTACATGTAATCATAATCTGAATTTCAAATTTCATTAGGATTGTAATCATAACTATAATGCTATGATTATGATTATGGTGTAATTATAATTATAATTGAGAACTTATAGTTACAATTACGTGTAATTTCAATGGCACATTTTCAATATGTACCATAAAAGACAATTTTTATCAGACACAGTAGAAATTTTATACATCAAGAACGAAAAATCATGCATCCGGCATCGATTATAAAACACTTTCTGGCATGAAAAGAATATTGTTCAGAAATTTTAAATTTTATTAATTAATACCCGCAACCCTAAATATGTACGATGAAAGACAGTTTTTATTACACACAATAAGAACTAAAAATTATGCAGCTGGCATAGATTATGAAACACTTTCCCACATAAACAGCATATAAATCAGAAATTATAAATTGTTATTAATACCCGCAACACTAAATATGTACCACAGAAGACAATTTTTATCACAACCAGTAGAAATATGATACAACAAGAACGAAAAATCACGCATCCGGCATATATTATGAAACATTTTCTACCAAGAACAGTATCCTTCTATATATAAAAAAAAGTAATGTTTTGGAAATGAACCAATGAAAATCTGCGTCGATACCGCGAAACGTATCTGATTGGTCAGAGGGGGAATTACCTTGAAAGTAGAGAATTTGTATAGGATGGGCGCTATTGGGGGGGGGGGGGTTATCAAGGGGTTGGGACCCTGGTCTGTCGCCAAGTTAGGTGCCAACTTGGCAGCCAAAATTAGCTGCCAACTTGGCGCTATTTCCAGTATTTCGACAAATTTCCATAGACTCCCATTGAAATCCAATAGCTTTTACTCGTTTGCAAAAAATGAACAAATTAAGATATCGCAATGCAGCAAAAATTAATATTAACTTATGAATAGAGCTTAATTGAACTATTTATATTATTTTTAAGCACAAACACTAACTATTTACAATATTCGTAACACTATATATACAATTGGTACTTGTTAGTTATCCTGTTGACCAAATTACTGTCGCCAAATTCATATATATTAAACGAGCAAGGGATTTTCCCGATTATTCATATATATTAAACGAGCAAGAGATTTTCCCGAATATGAATGATATCGTAAACAACTGTGAAGATTTTCACGAGACTTGCCCCCTATACACTTAATCGAGCGCAAGAAAAAGATCTAGCTAGATTCCGAATACAAGAAAATTCGTTTTTACAAGGTAAAACAAACTCAGCGCTGAAAATGTTTTTTATTATAAATGGGAAAATACTCAAACGATTTACACGAAACGTGCAGCCTATACTAATTCGAGCACGAGAAACCCATCTAGCTAGGTTTCGAATTCGGGAAAGGTCATTTTAATCTATTAAAACAAACTCAGCACTAGTATTGTAAGTATTGTACAAATCCAGTACTATTCAAGATATTGAAATCTAATCATAAAGAAAAGTATTTGAAACTTATTTTGGAAATAAATTTGTTTTATTTCAATTTTTTTTATCTTTTTCTTTAATAAATAAATGAGGTGATATTTTAATATTTTAATGCATGAGGAAGACCACTCAGCTGAGGGCGAACCCAGCCGTTGAGTGTTTAATGTCTTCCCTGGCTAGCTCCCCGGCACGCAGGGATTAAACGTGGCAGTACAAGCTTCGCCAATGGCTGGTCCTGCCGGGCAAAGCCCCACGCGACAGGTGGCAGGAACTAAAGACATACAAAAAAAAAAAAACTTTCTCTAAACTTTTCTCTAAAAAAAAAGAAAAAAATTATTTTTCCTTCCTCTCTTTATTTATTTTTTTTTTTTTTTTTGAGTTTCGAGCTATGTGTTAAAAAGTTAAGAATTTAAAATGTGAAAAGAATTATTATTTTGAGTGGAGGAAAGAGTACGGTTCGTGAAATGTTTAAAAACTGATTTTTGTGATTATTGTATGTATAGTTCAGGAATTATTGCTAAGTTAAGTGTTTGGAGTGATGTTCCCACCTGTGCCAATTCCTCGGGATCTGACGTCAAAGACGGCATAAAGTCACCGAGTGCCGTCAAAGTGCAGGTACCGTACTCGGAAAAAATTTGAATTTGAGAAAAATATTGCAGGGAATTGATTTTAATTAAGATAGTTATGAGTTGACAAGTTTTTAGGGATTGTTATGAAAAAGTGGGAAAATGGGCAAAAATCCGACTAAGTAACACTAAAAAAGTTTAAAAAATGATAATAATGCTCAAATGATTAAGTTACTAATCAGCATAAAAATTAGAAAAATCAGTTAGTACCAACTATGATTTGCGATGTCATTAAAAAATTTACAAGTTTTGTGAATAAAGATGAAAAGATGAAAGTTGTGTTCGAGTTAGGTGTTCTACTACAGAAGTGGCTGCGAAAAAGTTTGGATTTTTTTTTTTTTTAAGTACAAGAAAAGTGCTGAAAAGTTAAAGTTAGATGTGCTTGATTTGATATTTGTTAAGGATATGATTGAGGACGGTGTTCAATAAAATTACATGTGAAGTATTAAATTTTTATGAAAAGTAGAAAAGAAAAATGTGTTTGTTTAGAAACCCAGTTTATTTGATAATCGTATGTGTGGAAAGTTTAGATATTTAAAAAAGTTTGAAATTTTTAGCTGTGCGTGAAAAAATTTAAAAATTTAAAAAGGTGAAAAGAATTATTATTTTGAGTGGAGGTAAGTGTATGGTTTGTGAAGTGTTTAAAAAACTGATATTTGTGATTTTTATATGTGTAGATTAGGAATTATTGCAAAGTTAAGTGTTAGAAGTTATGTTTTCTCCTGCACCAGTTCCTCGGGACCCGACGTTAATGACGGCAAAAATTCCATGAGTACCGTCGAAGTGCAGGTGCCGTACTCCGAAAAAAATTGAGTTTTAGAAAAATATTGCAGGGAATGGATTATAATTTAGATAATTATGTGTTTGACAAGTTGTAGGGTCGAGATTGAAAATTTTTGCTGTTATGAAAAAGTAGAAAAAAGGGCAAAAATCCGGCTAAGTTCCACTAAAAAAGATAAAAATAAGTTAAAGATCTACTGTAAATTGCAAAGACATTGACAATATTCAAGTTTTTAAAAAGCAAAATGTGACAAAAAATGTCTTTGTCCAACTGGTGCTGAAATGACTAAATTTTAAAAAGCATAATAATGAGAAAAATAAGGAGACCAACTATGATTTACGATGTCATTGAAAAATTACGAGTTTTTGGGAATAAAGATGAAAAGATGAAAATTGGTACGAGTTAGGTGTTCTGCTACAAAATTGCCTGCGAAAAAGTTTGTCTGGTTGGGGGATAAAATTTTAAAGTACAAGAAAAGTTAGGTATACTCGAAAAAGGTATACTCGACTGAGTTCGCAGTTAGGTGTTAGAAAAAACTTAAGAAAATCGAAGAGGGGTCCAGACTTTGATGGATTTTCAGCACGGAAAAACTTTTTAAAAAAAAAACGATAAATTAGAAAAAATAATATGATGCAAAAGGTAAACTGAACATATACGATTGAATGGGGAAACAAACGTAACTAGAAAGCATAATTTATAGTGAGAAAAAACGAGACTTAGCCGGATTTACGAGGAGAAGAAAGAGTGTAAACAAAGGAGGAAAAACATGAAATAACTCATTAAATTTACATGTAAAGTTTGAAATTTTTAAGAAAAGTAGGAAAGAAAAATGTGTTTGCTTAGAAACCCAGTTTATTTGATAATCATATGTGTGGAAAGTTAAGAATTTTAAAATTTTGAATTTTGAGCGATGCGTGAAAAGAGTTAATAATTTTAAAATTTGGAAAGATTTATTATTTTGAGTGGAGGTAAGAGTACGGTTTGTGAAATGTTTAAAAACTGAGTTTTGTGATTTTTATATGTGTAGTTTAGGAATTATTGCGAAGGAAAATGTTTGAAGTGGTGTTCCCACCTGCACCGGTTCCCCGGGACTGTACGTCAAAGACGGCATGAAGTCCCCGAGTACCGTCGAAGTGCAGGTGCCGTACTCTGAAAAATTTTTTGAATTTTACGGAAAAATTGCAGAGAATGGATATTGATTAAGAAAATTATGTGTTCGACAAGTTTTTGGGGTCGAGATTGAAAATTTTCGTTTTCGTGAAAAAGTGCCAAAAAGGACGAAATATCCGGCTAAGTTTCACTAAAAAGCTTAAAAATGATTAAAAAAAGTTAGGACCAACTATAAATTACAAAGACATTGAAGGAAAAAAAAAACAAATTTTATAAGATGCAAAAAGTGACAAAAATGGTTATGTCCAACAGGTGCTGTAAAGACTAAGTTTTCTAAAAAAGCATAAAAATGAGAAAAATAAGTTAGAGACCTACTATGATTTGCGATGTCAATGAAAGTTTACGAGTTCTGTGAATTAAGATTAAAAAAAATAAAAATTGGGTTCGAGTTAGGTGTTCTACTACAAATTTGCCTGCGTGAAAGTTCAAGTCTGGATGATGGAATTTTTTTTTTTTTTATGTACAAGAGAGCTGTTGAACAGTTAAAGGTGGTTTGCGATGTCATTGAAAATTTACAAGTTTTGTGAATAAAGATAAAGATATGGAAGTTGAGTTCGAGTTAGGTGTTCGACCACAAAATTTCCTGCGAAAAAGTTAAGTCTGGTTGGTGGAAAATTTTGTAAAGTGCAAGAGAGGTATTGAAAAGTTAAAGCTAGGTTTACTTGATTTGATATTTGTTAAAAATATGGTAGAGTACGGTGTTTTGGGAGAGAGTGGGGATTGCTGTGAACAAGTGCTCAAAAAACAGACTGAGTTCGCAGTTACGTGTTAGAAAAAACTTAAGAAAATCGAACTTGATAGATTCTCAGCACAGAAAAACTTATAAAATAAAACGACAAACATGAAGAAATTAAAATGATGCAAAAATGAAACTGAACATATACGATTGAATAGGGAATCCAAGCATAACTAGAAAACATCCATCTATTTAAAGCTAACCTGCTTTTTAGTTTTCCATGCAAAAATCCCTTCTATACGCGTGCGCGAGCATTTAGCTAATCAGCTAGAGGCTTTTACTGTCCAGAGACAATTTCGATTCCGCTGTGTTTCAGCCAATGAGGTGAAGGCTTTTTCCTCTCTCTAAAAAGCGTATTTGGATTACAATTCCATGTGGGTGTTGAAACTTTATGGATTTCTTTTATTAAGTTATTTTTTCATTTTACCGTATTTATTTTCTTTTTATGTCGTATGTATTTTACTACTATGAATTTTTTATAACTAACCCTTTTATTTTTGAGAGAGAGAGAGATTTAGTGGAATCGTTTCCGATGTAAACGAACTATTAAGATGCAAGTGTAAAATTTCAGATTTTTAAACTTTTCATGTCCTTCTGTACACATTTTAATATGCAATTCTGTGTGATATGATTAAATTCAGGTTTTCTCAGCGACGATCACAGTATTTTTACCAAATAATTTTTGTATTAATCAAACTTTTTTGGTTATTAAGCATAGCTAAACACGAAAGAAAACTTTGTTATTTTAAGATTTTTATGTGAGTTATTTGCGTACATTTATAAGGCGCGTTTCACTGAATAATTCAATAAAAAAAATCTCATCATTATACATATTTAGTTATGCATTATTAATTATTTACTTGGCCTTTACTTTTAATATTTCAAACTTACAGCTGAATGTAACTATTAAAACATTTGAAATACTGTATTCGAAAAATTAAATTTCAGCTTAAAGACTAGACAATTACTTTTAGGTTAAATTCAGGTTTTCTCAGTGACGATCACAGTATTTTTACCAAATAATTAAAAGTACTACATGCATGCATCTATCTATCTATTTATATATATATATATACCCTTAAATCTGCATAGCTTAAAACCGGAGTTTATGCAGATTTTAGAAATTTGCAGGTTTCTGGTTTGTTTACACAGAGGCGTAGCGTCAAGGGGGGCACGGATCACTTTACTACCAGTATTTTTATATACTATATTTGGCCTTATTTAATTCATACCGTTCAAAGATTAAATAAGGCTAAATGTAATATAATTATACTGGTAGAAAAATGATCGTGCCCCCCCCCCCCCTGACGCTACGCCACTGTGTTTACATACTGGTCTGTTTTGCTGGCACTGTTTTGTTTACATATTTTAAACAAAAATTTGAATTTAATAATGCACTGAAAATTATAATGAATGCTTACAATTAAACACAAATAAATTGTCTTACAAAAGCTCTCTAACCAAATTGTTAACAAAACAAAAAATTTTATGAAAAACACATTATTTCCCCGATATTTTCCCACAACCAATCAATAAATTTCATAATATTTTATTGTAATTTTAAACCATGAACTTTAGTACTTTTCTGTTATACGGACACTATGCCAAAATGTATGTATGTATGTTTGGCGACAATAGTGTCCATATAACGGAAAAGTGCCTGAATTTTTTTATATATATATATAAAATATAAACATGATTGGCGACACAGCAAGTTTTCTGGATTTCTCCCTGTAGGTGAAAGTTGAAGATGAATTTCATTCATTCAATGACCTTTTTAAAAGTTTCAAGTTTGGATTGAGTGCGCATGAACATAGAAACCGATATCTATTTCTATGTTCATGATTGAGTTATTTGGATATCTTTTCCTATAGCACAGAAAATCATTTCTCCCGCTTTTGTAATACAGATACATTCTGGTGTATTTTTTTTCTTCTTTTTATATTATAAGTACTTTTCTACTTAAAATTTTTTTAACCTAATAGTAATTGCCGCGTTTCTAAGCTGAAATTTCATTTTTCGAATGCAGTATTTCAAATGTTTTAATAGTTACATTCAGCTGTAAGTTTGAAATATTTAAAATATTAAAAGTAAAGGTCAAGTAAATAATTAATGATGCATAACTAAATATGTAGTATAATGATCAGAATGACATATTAAAATGTGTACAGAATGACATGAAAATTTTAAAAAAATGAAATTTTGCACTTGCAACTTAATTGTAAATTCCATTGTTTACATTGGAAACGATTTGTGGTTTTTAAGAATTTGCGGAACTTCGTGTCACCAAATTACTAAATCTCTCTCTCTCTCACTCTCTAAAAAAAAAAGGGTTAGTTTAAAAAAATTCAAAGTAGCAAAATACATACAACACAAAAAGAAAATAAGTATGGTAAAATGAAGAAATTACTTTAATAATAGAAATTTTATAAAGTTTCAACAACGACATCAAACGAACGTATTTCATCTTTCGTTTGTGATAAGTAACGCTCCTTTGGCCCCCTCCACTCATTGGCTGAATTGTAAAGGGCAAAATTGGGGGACAAAATGACTACAGCATTTCTGAGAAAAGAAAAAATAAGAAAATTCACAGAAAATTTTCTGAAAGGTTTCAGCACAGGGAGAGAGGGTAAATGCTCTCTCGGCAATAATTATTTTTGTTGCAAGTTGGGTTAACTGTCTTTATGGTTCGAGTCGATTTCAGACTGAGTGTAGATTTCTGCAAGTTGGATTTGGGTTAACCCGATTTTTCAAAAGTTAGTTCAGTATACTATTTCAGATTAAAACTATACCTTTCAGGGCGGGATTCGCGCCGAAAATTTTGAAATCCCGCCTAAAAAATTTCAGCATTTTCGGAGAAATTTGTATTATTTAATTTACCTGCAACCGAACGATAAATTTCGTGATTTTTTTTCCCGCAACCGATTGACGAACTTTGTGTTTTTTCCGCGACTGATCGACGAACTTTGTGGTTTTTTCCGTGACAGATCAACGAACTTTGCGTTTTTTCTGCGACAGATTGACGAACATTGCGTTTTTTAAGCGACTGATCGACGAACCTTGCGTTTTTTGGGGACATATCGACGAACTTTGCGTTTATTCCGCAATCGATCGACGAAATTTTTCTTTTTTCCCTGACTGATCGACGAACTTTGCATTTATTCCGCAATCGATTGACGAAATTTGCTTTTTTCCGCAACTGATCGACGAACTTTGTGTTTTTTCCACGACAGATCAACGAACGTTGCATTTTTTTCCGCGACTGATCAACAAACTTCGCGTTTTTTCTGCGACAGATAGACGAACATTGCGTTTTTTAAGCGACTGATCGGCGAACCTTGCGTTTTTTGGAGACAGATCGAAGAACTTTGTGTTTATTCTGCAATCGATCGACGAAATTTGCTTTTTTCCCCAGACTGATCGACGAACTTTGCGTTTTTTGGTGACAGATCGACGAACTTAGCGTTTTTTCCGCGACAGATCGATGAACTTTGCGTCTTTTCCACGATCGATAAGTGAATCTCAATCAAGTAAAATCTAAAGTCAGAAATTTATTTAACAACCTAATTGTTAAGGGTCCCTAACACATTTAATGGAACTTGAAAAATACACTGCATATATAAAACTTAAATTTCTTCCCTTTTTTATAATAAAAATAAACATTTTACATAATCATTCTCAGTTGACTTAATTTTTTCAATGGTATTTTGTCATGTCTGCATTAATGTAATTATTTAAATAGCACGTAAAATAATAGTGGGGTTTAAAGATTTTTTTTCTCCCTCCCAAACATTACAACTCCCCTCCATTTAAAAATGTTGGTAGGGAGACTCCCCTTCTTGCAAAAATTGAATTTCAAGCCCTGCCTATAATATGTTTGTGTGTATTGAGGTTTGTATAGATGTTTGTGTGTGTGCTGTTTTTAATAAAGACAGTTTCATTTTTCACATGAACCTTTCAAAAAATTCACATTCTTTGCACAATCCTTTAACAAAATTCGCATTTTTTTCTTGATTCTTTAATGAAATTCGCATTTTTTTCTGTATCTTTTTTTTGTCGAGATTCACATTTTTTTCAGCTATCCTATGACGTAATTCGTGTTTTTTTTCAGCGATAATTTGACGAAATTTGTGTTTTTTCTGCGATTTTTTTTTCACGAAATTTGCATTATTTTCTACGATTCTTTTACGAAATTTGCGTTTTTCTGAGATCCTTAGACGAAATTTTTTTTTCGCACTGCTTTGATAATAATCACATTTTCTCTGCTGCCTCTTGATAAGATTCATGAATTTTCAGCAATCCTTCGATGAAATTCGCGTTTTTTCAGAGATCATTGAAGAAATTCGCATTTTTCTCGCGATACTTTAACGAAATTTGCGTTTTCCAGCGATTTTTTGATAAAATACATTTTATTCCGCAATTTTTAGACGAAATTTGGCAAGAAAGCGCTATCTTTTGGTGAAATTTCCTGTTTTGCGATTCTTTGACAAAATTTGCTCATCTTTTGCGTAAATCGAGTTTTTCTGTGGCCTTTTAACAAAATTCACGTTTTACACGATCCTTTGATGAAATTAGTGTTTTTCCCGTGATCATTTGACGAAATCTAGGATTTTTTTCCCGCGAAGATTGATTATATGTTTTTAGTCTGCCGGTGCCCTAAAAAGTTTGTGACGCCTGTCGCTGCATTGCACGCATTCTGCCACGGTGTATCAAACAAACAAAATTCATCCTAAAGAATTATTGTTTCGTTTCTGGAAATGAACAACCGTCAACTCATTGACTGAAATATAAAGGCTGAAATGTGTAGGCACTGAGTATCATCTATACTATTAATGTCGGTAAACGTCTGTCTGTGTGTGTGTTGGTGTGTCTGACGTCTGTAAGCACAAAACTGCGTGCAGACGATGGACATAAGCGCTTTTGGTATAAAAAAATTCGGAAGGGGAGTTTTTAAAATTCACAACATTTTGCGGGAGAAGAGGGGTGCGAACGAATTTAAAAAATCAGTCCTCATCAATAATTATGGCGGCGGGGTGGAGTATGTTTTGCCCACACAGGGCGGAGACTTTTCTTTGCTGACACCACTCATATGATACATCGTTCGAAAGGCCTGCGACTGCCTTTTCATGTTATGCATCTGTGTGGTCCATCCCCCCCCCCCCAATTGGGGTACTTTTGTAAATTTTGCACAAACCCTTCATGTTACATATTGTTGGAAAGGTCTTTGACTGCTTATTCATGTTATACATCTCCGGGGTCCATCCCGCCACTTCCCCCCCTTAAGGGGGGCACTTTTCTAAATTTTGCAGACAACCCTCATGTCATATATCGTTGGAAAGGTCTGTGACCACTTATTCATATTATGCATCTCCAATGTCCATCTCCCCAATTGCCCCCCAACCCAAGAAGTCAATTTTCTAAACTTTGTTGACACTCCTCATGTCATATATTGTTGGAAAGATCTGTGACCGCTTAATCATATTATGCATCTCCAATGTCCATCTCTCCAATTTGCACCCCCCCCAAGGGGGTACTTTTCTAAATTTTGCAGACAACCCTCATGTCATATATCGTTGGAAAGGTCTGTGACTGCTTAATCATATGCATATCTCCAATGTCCATCTCCCCACTTTGCCCCCCCCATCCCCCAAGGGGGTACTTTTCTAAATTTTGCAGACAACCCTCATGTCATATATCGTTGGAAAGGTCTGTGACCGCTTAAGCATATTATGCATCTCCAATGTCCATCTCCCCAATTGCCCCCCCAAGAAGTCAATTTTCTAAATTTTGTTGACACCCCTCATGTCATATATTGTTGGAAAGGTCTGTGACCGCTTAATCATATCATGCATCTCCAATGTCCATCTCCCCACTTTACCCCCCGTCCCCCAAGGGGGTACTTTTCTAAATTTTGCAGACAACCCTCATGTCATATATCGCTGGAAAGGTCTGTGACTGCTTAATCATATGCATATCTCCAATGTCCATTTCCCCAATTTGCCCCCCCCTCCCCCAAGGGGGTATTCTAAATTTTGCAGACAACCCTCATGTCATATATCGTTGGAAAGGTCTGTGACTGCTTAATCATATGCATATCTCTGATGTAAATCTCCCCACTTTGCCCCCCCCCCAAAGAGGTACTGTTCTAAATTTAGCACACAACCCTCCTGTTACATATCATCGGAAAGGTCTGTGACCACTTAATCATATTATGCATGTTCCGTGTCCATCCCCTACTTTACCCCCCCCCCAAGGGTGTACTTTGTTAAATTTAGCACACACCCCTCATGTTACATATCGTTTGAAAGGTCTTTGACTGCTTATTCATGTTATGCATCTCCTTGGTCCATCCCGCCATTTTCCCCTCCCCAAGGGGGCACTTACCATTTACTTGCACAACAGCGCTAAATGTGTCAGATGAAAGAAATTCTGCGAGTTCATGTGCCAGTGAAACTTACTTAATTGCTGTTCCTCAACCTAGCTTTAATTCAAAGTGGGTTTTTTATTTATTTGAATTATTCTGCAAAAGTTTCAAACATTTTAAAGCAGCTATAAATTTTATTTTTATGGTACTATCAAGTTTTTTGCCGTCAAATTTTGACGGGTTCCATCTAGTGATTTATAGTGAGAATGAACGAGACTTAGCCGGATTTACGAGGGGAAGAAAGAGTGTAAATATTGGATGAAAAACGTGTAATAACTCAATAAATTTACATGCGAAGATTGAAATTTTTTGAAAAGTAGAGAAGAAAAATGTGTTTGATTAGAAACCCAGTTTATTTGAAAATCGTAT
Source organism: Maratus michaelseni (assembly GCA_963931845.1). Lineage (NCBI taxonomy): Eukaryota > Metazoa > Arthropoda > Arachnida > Araneae > Salticidae > Maratus > Maratus michaelseni. Next base: position 282,528,637 of record OZ007595.1, read on the forward strand.
GTGAGGAAAGTTAAGAATTTTAAAAAGTTTTAATTTTGGGCTGTGCGTGAAAAAGTTAATTTTTTTAAAATGTGAAAAGAATTATTATTTTGAGTGGAGGCGAGAGTATGGTTTGTGAAATGTTTAAAAACAGATTCTTGTGGTTTTTGTATGTGTAGTTTAGGAACTATCGCAAAGTAAAGTGTTTGAAGTGATGTTCCCGCCTGCACCGGTTCCTCGGCACCCGACGTCAATGACGGCATAAAGTCCCCGAGTACCGTCAAAGTGCAGGTGCCGTACTCGGGTAAAAATTTTGAATTTATAAAAATAATACCGGGAATGGATTTTAATTAAGATAATTGAGTGATTAACTAGTTTTTAGGGTCGAGACTAAAATTTTTTGTTTTTATGAAAATGTGCAAAAATCCGGCGAAGTTTTTACTAAAAAAGCGAAAAAAAGAAAAAAATAAGTTAAAGACCAACTATAAATTACAAAGACATTTAAAAAATAAAAGTGTTATAGAATGCAAAAAGTGACCAAAATATGGGTATGTCCAACTGGTGCTGAAATGACAAAGTTTTTATTTATTTTTTTTTATTTATTTATTTTTTTTTTTAAGAGCTTAAAAATAATAATAAATAAAAATAAAAATAAAAATATGGATTTGTTTGGTGATGGATGAAGCTCATTTTTAACACTTTCCAACCTAGTTGAAAAGTGTTTACGACTTCGGTTTGTCTGGCCGTCTGCCGTCTGTCCGTGCCCTAACTCCCGTAAATATAATCGGTATGCCCTGCAATTTTTATATGTTATTATCGTTATCTGTAGCATGATCCCTATTTCATCTGAAGTGTGTAGCACTTGTAGCTTTTATACAGGGACACTCAAAATATTTCCGTTACATTACGGTCTATGGGGAAAATCATTTGCGGTTTACTTTAATGATGTTCCACAATTCCAAACACAGTGTAATTGATATATATCACTAAGGTGCATTACAAAAAGTATAATATGAAATATGGTGTGCATAGCACTTATAGTTACTTTACAAGGACAGTCAAAAGAAATCCGTTACATTACGTCTATGGAGAAAAATCGTTTGCGGTTTAATTAAATAATGTTTCACTATTTTAAACGCATTGAAATTTATATCTATCACTAAGGTGCATTACAAGAGGCTTACTACAGAATATTGTGTTCATAGCAGTCATCGTTCATTTACAGGGACACAAAATAATTCTCTACAGTCTGTTAAAAATAATTCCTGGAAGTGCGTTTTAAGTTACTGAACGCGATTTTGAATTTAACTCACTTTTTGTCTATTACTTGGTGTATATAAATTCTGTAGATCATATACAGGGCAGCACAAAAGTTCGCGAACAAATTTCCGTTTATTGACAGAAACTCCAGAAGGAGAATTTTAAACTGTGCTACTCGTTTCCTAACTAAACTAAAATTTAGCATCCTATGTAGTATATATACAACTCTATGGATCATATACAGGGTTGAATAAAAGTATTCGGATATTTTTCCGAATATTGTATATGTTGGAAATTCCTGAAATTACGTTTCTTAAATATGTTATGCGTTTTCCAAATTGTTCACTCAGATGTTATCGTTCAGCTTATTAAACGGTAATGATTTGTAAAATTATTTTGGAAGCGTTGGAAAGTTTTACATAATCTATGCTTGACGCATGATTTTTCGTTCTTGTTAGCATTTCATAAGTTTAAAACTCATATATTTACTTTTTGGGGAGTAAAAAACCTTTAAGAAAAAAAACCCTATCTCTTTGTAAAATTATGGAGTATTCACAATAACGAACAGGCTGAAATCGGTATATCAGACTCAGTACAGAATTTGGAAAATGCATAGCATATTTGAAAACCCAGCTGCAGTAAATACAATTAATAATCGGAAAAATATCCGAATTTTTATCTGAAACTCTGCATATTATCAATAGATTTGTATATATACAACATAGCAGTATGCTAAAATTTTATTCGGTTATTAACACGGTTGAAAATTCCCATTTGGGAATTTCCGTCTATAAACGTCAGTGTACTGGAGAACTTTTGTGCAGTCCTTTATATGATTTATAGAATTTATACAAACCAAGCAATATAAAAAAAAATAGTTACATTCAAAAACGCGTGCAACAACTAAAAAAAAACGTATTTCTAGCAATTATTGTTCATAGTCAGTACTGTAACCGAAATTTTTGTGTGTCTCTGTAAATGAACGGCGAATGATATGTTCTCCATAATCTGTAGTAAACATCCTGTAATGCACCTCAGCGATATATATGAAATTCAATATGTTTGAAATACAGTAACATAATTAAAATACACCGCAAACGATTTTCCCTAATAGGCTGTAATGTAAAATAATTCTTTTGAGTGGCTCTGTAAATTACATGCTACATACTTCATTTTCAATACCAATCATACCACAGTAAACCTCAATAACATATATCAATTGCATGGAAATCCGAGTATATTTACGCGCATTAGAGTACTGATAGACAGACAAACTAAATTCATAAACACTTTTCAACTTTGTTGGAAAGTGTTAAAATTGCAATTAGAATTAGCTCGTAATAGATAGCAGTTTAATTTAAATACATTTTATAGAATTTAATTAAGATTTAGTTGCATTACATTACACGTTAACCAAATTGTGTTCTGAACAAACATAACTGACATTAACTTGTAACACATTGCAATTTAATCTAAATTATATTCTTAAAAATGTAATTAGATTCCACCTATAATCCATTATAGATTAATTGGATTATACAATTAAAAACGTAATCGGAATCCTCCTATAATGCATTACAGGTTAATTGGATTATGCAATTAAAAACGTAATCGGAATCCACCTATAATCCATTACAGGTTAATTGGATTATACAACTAAAAACGTAATCGGAATCATCTTGTAATCCATTACTTGTTAATTGGATTATACAATTGAAAACTTAATCGGAACTGTCTTGTAATCTAATTACAAATTAATCTAATTACAGATTAATATAATTATATTTTATAAGAAAAAATCAGAATTGTCTTGTAATCCATTACACGGTAATCAGATTATATTCAAATTACTTTGTAATGCATTACATGATAATCGATTGCATAGTGATGAGATCCTAATGTATTTTAATCTGTAATTTGATTACTTTGTAATCAGATTCTGCCCAACACTGTTATAATGTAAAGGCGACTAACACTCGGCTTACAGTTGATACCATTAAAATTTATAACTGGAACATTATTTTATGGACGCTCTGACGTTTCTTTACATGGCAACTCCTATTTCCTTAGGTATCCACATATGTCCCGCTTTCCCTTACATTTGACTTTTTATAATACATTAATTAGATTTATGTCATTCCATAATAAACTTTATAAACTGCTGTAAAGCAAAAATTATTTCTTATTTATTTAATATGCGCTATTAAAATAACAAAGGAAAAACATATATTTTTCGCCTGAAATGTTCAATTTAGAATAAAAACATTTGATTTAATTAAAAAAAAGAGTTCATTACTTCTATCTGTGCTTCTATTTTATTATTTTCCGGAATCTTATTTTCAATTAAAAAAATATTTTGTGAAAACTTTTCATTATTTGTTTTCTGGCGCGAATATAATTTAATAAACAACTTTGGGAAAGCAAAGTGGGAATTGGCACTAATTCCCAAAAAGATATGGTATAAAAACTTTTAGTATCTCAATAAATCTTATTGTCAATGAACATTTTTGTTCTTTTTAATAAAGTTTTCTTAAAGTTTGTTAATATAATTTATCTGAATGCTCTAGTTCAAATTGATAATAGAGAAAAAATTGTAAACATTTTTAGAAAATATTCGAGATAGGATATATATATATAAGAATGATATATTACTTTTGGAAATAATACAGACTCTGTAATATAACATTAAATACGAAGGAAAAGTCATTAAGTAAGTCACAAAAGATAATTAAATAATAACTTACAATGATATTCACTTCAAAACTACTTTTATTTCTCAACATATTCCCCACCAATATTTATGCACTTTTATCACCGTTTTATCAGCGCCCCAACACAGCTGCATACAATTCTTTGGGTTGCTGTCCCAGCCACATTAGGACTTCAAGTTGAACCTTTTCATCATCTGTGAACATCATCTTGTTTACAAGATGGTTCTTTGGTACACTAAACAGATAAAAATCGCTTGGGGCTAAGTCGAAGCTGTATGGTGGATGATGAAGAAGTTGAAAGATGATGTTCACAGATAATGAAAAGGTTCAACTTGAAGTCCTAAAAAACGTATGAGAAAGCAAACCAAATAATTATATACAGCTACTGTTAGGGCACTGATAAACCGGTAAAATAAGTTAATAAATGTTGGTGGAGAATATGATGAGAAATAAAAATAGTTTTGAAGTGAATATCATTGTAAGTTATTTTTTAATTATATTTTGTGACTTACTTAATAGCTTTCCTTGGTATGTAAGTATAGTTGTATCAGAAATGTACAGTACTAGTTGGTAAACATACACATAGATGCCAACATTTCAGTTTTCCTCTGGAGTCAGCCTTAAGCCAAACATGTTTCGTAATAACAAATGTATGGAATTCCTATGTGTTACTTAATTTATTTTATTTTAAAATGTCTGGTTAAATAAAAATTATGTTTGAAAACTCGTTCGAAATTTGTCAGACTCCGTAGCAATACCGAAATGTTCGCAGGGTCTCATTATTTCGGAGCCAAACACACAACAGTAAACACCAGCATCATTTATTTATTTTTGATAGATGTTCTACACAAAAAAGGTGTTTAACCCTTCTTTGGATGAGTTTTTCTTTTACAATTGTGTTTTTTTATACAGATATTAAATATTAGACACCAGAAATTTTAAGATAGATTTTTATGTTTGTTCAGCAACATAGTTCACGGGATATTTATTGCATTAATATTTCTATATAAATATAGTGGTGGCGAAGAAGTTGATTTATTTATTAAAAGTTAAATAAAAAGTGATGGAAATTTACATCACTATGCAATTAAGGGTTAAATGAAGATAAATTTTCTATTAAAATTTACAGGTGGGATTTCTCCCCTTGGTCAAACCCCCAGGAGTCAGTTTTGACATTAAATGCAAAACAAATGTTTTTGAAACCGCTTTTTTCATATACGCGGATTTCATTCGCGGGATTTTATGGCAAAATTTCTTTAAGTAAATAAAGCGAATACAGTGATCTCTCACTTATTCGCGATACACGAAAATCATTTTTCCACACCAGTTTTTTTATAAGATAATTTTCGGCTTGTTAAATCGCAGTTTTTATAAATAGAATTTTACTGTTTTAAAATAGTGGCGTGAAAAAGTAATTACTGAACATCGCGTATAAGTGAGAGATCACTGTATTTCTATGCGGAAATCGGAACATTCAATTTAAAATTTCAGTATTTTCCTGCCAGCGTACCCTTTTTTGTATAAAATTTATACACACTACATTGTATCTAAAATCCTAGTTAATCTTAAAAACGTAAAGCATAACTGAAAACGTACTTCCAGCAACTATCCCTCTTAGTCAATACTGTATTCCATATCTTATCGTTTTCGTGTTCCTCTAAATGATTAAAAAAAAGCTATGCACTTCATATTCTTAAGGAAGCAACTTGTAGTACACCTCAGCAATGCAAATCCATTTCATTATGTTTGAAATAGTGTAACATTTAAAAATACACTGTACATGATTCATCCCCATAGGCCATAATGTAACGGAATTGTTTTGTGTCTTCCTGTATGATAAATGCCACGCGCTCCAATATCAACAGAATGAATGTTGTATTGCACCTCAAAAATTTATATCAATTAAAGTATGTTGGATATAGTGTAAATTTATTAAAGTACACTGCAAACGTTTTCTCCATTGATAGACCACATTGTCTAAGTTATTTAAATATTGTTTCGTGTTTCCCTGTGAACGGACTATAAATGTTGCGTATCCCATTTTCATTAGGGAAACAGCAATAACATATACCAAGATTATCGCAATTCAAGTACATTTACGTTAGTTAGACCTCTAGAAATCCGACTGCAGACAAACCGAAGCCATAAACACATTTCAACTATGTTGGAAAATTCATAAAGTGGTCGAGATACTAAGTGTCTAAAATATAAGTCATAACCTATGAAAAAAAATTTTGCTTTTGGAAATCCTTTGGTGAATCGAGAACGAAAGAAGTCGCTAAAATTCTAATTCGCGCAAAATAATTATGTATTTGTCTCGAAAAAGTGACTGTTTTCTTCGTATTAATGTAAAATCGAAATGATTGTCATATAGCGAGAACAGAGGGCCGTATTCTTTCGTTTTGCTATTATATAAAATAAAGCAATTTGATACCAGTAATTTACGAGTGCATCCTTGCTCGTACCCTGCACCGTGTAAATTAGATCAATTTATGAGAAATAACGCAAACGTTTATTGCAACACATTCTATGTTATGTTACTTACATTCAGTGGCGTAGCCAGGATTTCCATTCGGGAGGGGTCCAAAATTTTCTTCAGCTTATATATATAGTAAGACCTGCCAAGATAATATTGCAAAGCGTGGTAACAAATTCCGTGTTAGACAGTTTTCCGTCTTAGCAGGTTTATGGCATTCTTTTATATTTGACGAATGAATATTTCCGTTTAAGTCAGCATTCCGTTATAGGCACATTTCGTTTCCACAGAATTTGCTGTATATATAAAAATATAACTTATCATAGGTGCCAACCTCTCATTAATATTCCGTAATATGCGGATTAATTTGACCCAGTTTAACAACACTTCAAACCAGAAAAAATATTGGATAAATCTTTATTTATTCAATTTCAGGTTTCTACGTGGAATTTATTTAATTTCATTTCTTTAAAAAAAATCTGGTGTGAAACGTGTTAAACCTGGGGTCAAATTAACCCGCATATTACGGAATATTAATGAGTGGTTGGCACCTATGACTTATGTATGTAATATGTATAGTAAAACCTGTCTATAGCAGATTCCTGTCTTAAACGGAAGCATTACATGGCCCTGATATGGGTAACTATACAATTAAGTTGGCTGAAAACCTGCCTGAAACGGGATTTTTCACCGTTCTTCTGTGATTCCGATTTCGTCTTGTCAGGTTTTATCCTACTTATAAATACAGTAAAGCCTGTGAAATGGAAACTTTCTATAACGGAATCCTATCTCAAACTTAAAAGTTTTGGGATATCGACGAAACGAACAATGCGTCTGATTGAAATATAGTGTGACAGGATTGACTGTGGGTGTATACATGCAATAGAAATATTTCGAGTAACTTTAAGAATTTAGATATTTCCTTATCAATTTCTTAATTTAATAAAATAGCATATGTAAAATAAATTTAGATCAATCTCTATAATAGTAGCTAATAATAGAATGGAATTACATTAATATTTACCAAATAAAAACATTTTACAAACACTATGATATAAAAAACTGAGCACGCACTGAAGAGAATGCATTTAAATCAAGTTTCATATAATATAAACATTTTATTACGTTAAAGTTATGATCAAAGGGTTAAGTTTATAACATCATTTGGTTGAATTTTTTTTTTCAATTTTCATGCTTAATTTTCTGTTATTGAATTAAGAACTTGTGCTGTAATAGGTATAATGAATAATAAGTTGACACAATTGCCAATGCCGTCAGCCGTTGATTCACCATGGGTGTTTCTGAGATAAGTTTTTAATTTTTAAGAAAAAAATCTTGTAATTTCGGCTGCAGAAACTAGTAATGTAACAAACACACGCAACAAATATAATTGATGTTGGGAAAAATAATTTTGTTACAATTGTCTAAAACAGCCATCATTCTTTTTCAAGTTTCATCGCTTTGATACTAATGTAAATATTCGACCTGAATAGTTGTTTCCGATATCTGGTCGACTTAAAAGATGTTAAATTTTTATGAAAAAAAAATTATTACGATGGATTAGCACATCTTGGGAAATATTAGATTGTGTAAAAAATAATGGTTGTTTCTGCTATTTTACTTTTCAACCAATTTATCTTAAGCGGTTAGAAATAATTTTAGAACGTACTCCAAGTTCAGTAGCAATCTTTCAGACTTTTGGTACGAGATTAGCTTTGCTTTCTCATTGTTAATAACCGAATGCCACCTACGACCTTCATATTCAAACTCTCATTGCTATCATGAAATTTCTGAAAACAATGTTAAACTATGAGTTCACAAGTCGTACTTCGATCAAATGTAATGTTGAATTCAGACATTTTTTCTCCAGGGGGTATTTCTGCGGAGGGTACCATTTTTCTCCTTAATAGGTACACTGTAGAGTCCAAGGAAGGAGAAAGATTGCACTATTAATAAGCATAGACTATACAGGGTGTAACTGAAATGCTTCAACAAACTTTGAGGGATGATAGTACTCATGAAGACGAACAAAAAATGCAATGGAACATGGGGTCGCAAATGACGTTTAACCCCTTCAGGGGCAGTGGTATGTTTATGAAAGTGCTTAATTTTAATTCCAAAACGCCATAATGGCACCAGAATTTTGCTAAAATCTTTTCCATTTAATATGTATGTGAAATATAGCCTTTTTCTTATTTACAAACAAATTTTTTTATAAATTCCGGTGCCAGTCATTTATTTCAACATTTTAGTACTAAAAGTAGTTTGCCCCTAAAAGGCTTAAAGGATAAAAATAGAGAAAATGCGTCTGAAAATGGACTGGCACCGGAATTTACAAAAAAATTGTTTGTAAATAAGAAAAAGGGCTATATTTCACATAAATATTAAATGGAAAATATTTTAGCAAAATTCTGGTGCCATTGTGGCGTTTTGGAATTAAAATTAAGTGGTTTTTTAGACATACCACTGTCCCTGAAAGGGTTCAATGTCATTTGCGACACCGTGTTCTATTGCATTTTTTGTTCATCTTCATGAGTACTATCATCCCTCAAAATTTGTTGAAGCATTTCAGTTACACCCTGTATATAAGATTAGACTATTAATAAGCATAAAATCTTAGATCTTTTGAGGGGTCATTTCGATGCTCCGGAATGGATGCCCCACCCCCGCTCTCCTGCATTCAACGCTGTAGTGTGGTTGATATACAAGCCGTTTCCGCTGTTTATCGTACCATTTTGAATTAGTAAAAAATCGTACGAAATTTCCCAAAGTTCTACAACTGCCTTTAATATCCCTGTACAATGGCGAAAAACAAAATTATAATACTAAATAAGTAGGTAAATACCTACCCTTTAAAATAATATACAACAACGTAATATTCCATTAAGAGTTTATTAAAAATAGCTCAGGTTGAAAAGTTTAATAACAAGAATCACCATTATTTTGTACAAACCCAGAAGAACGTCAAACTGTTTCAATACTCCTCTGTTCTTTTCTTTAATGATTAACGAATAACGAGATCAGAAATAAAAGTTTCAAAAGGAGGAAAAAATTGATCTCCCGAAATATTCTTCAGGTTTGACATTGAACCAGATGTATCTGATGGTCAACTTAACAAGGAATATGTGTGACTAAAGAAAATTGTGTGAGACTTTTCTTTAGCAAAGGACTGTGTTCTCTTGAACAGGTCAGAAAACTTTTAAACACCAGTCTCCTCTTCCTTTCTTACTGATTAATGTAAAGTTACATAAAGTTGAACAATGACGTCTTAAGCATGGTTTACAGAAGAAGACAAATCACATTCAGATGCAGGTATTTTGAAAGTGGCTGTGTAATGTTGAATAAGAATTCACAAATATCTAGTCGAAGAATAAAGTTAATTTTTTTTTTTAATTCCAGCCAGTAGATTTAAAGTAAATGATAACATTGCTCGATATAAAATTATAAAATGGACAAAGATAAGGGTCACCAAACTCTGATTAATTTGCTGTTATTTCATTCGTCTAATCTAAACTCGTCTTTTCCCGTAAGTGTTGGCAATAGTTGGTCCCATCGACATCTCTGTTGAAGAAGTTTTGCGTTTAATCTAGTTACATTAAAATCTATGAAAACGGAATCGTCAGGTATCCTTAAAAAAATCTGTTGTAGATAGATTTCCGTCATATCAGGTATACTTGTATAGTTATCCTTCCGTCATCGAGACCATGAAATGTTTTCGTTTACGTGAGGATTCCGTATTCACAGAAAACCTGCCAACAAGGAATCACAACCAGAAAAGGTTCCATTTTAGATAGGTTTCAAATCATAGAAGGTATAAATATGTAGTGTTGTTTTCGTTGAACCTTGAACTTTTGCTGTTTACTATAGCTCTCATCTTCACAGATTTTATTATAATACATCTATGCTTTTCAGAAGTATACTATAGAGTGGATACGTTTTAACAGTTTTGGAGGATACCTGACAAAATGGGACGTGTTTATAACAAGAACTTGTCTTACACGGAAAATTTTCATAGCCCCGGCGAAAGACATACCTTTTCTGAGACAAACATCTGTCTAAAGCGGAATTTTTCATTGGTTCTTTGCGATTCCGTCTTATCAGTTTTTAATATTGTTATATCTATGACCAGTAAACCAGTTCTTCGTTCGGGGTTCGGGAGGGGGGGGGTCCGGACCCCCTCCCCCCTTGGCTACGCCACTGCTTACATTTATATTATTTACATAGGAATTTAAGATATTTTCGATTCTCAAGTGAGATGCATTGGGTATTAAATTGCTTATGATATGCGAATATGTAAAATTGGAATATTAAAATTATTTCTAAATATGCCAATTTTGAATTTCGGGAGTCATTTAAATTCGATCACACGTAAAGAATTTGGAATATGTATTTATCGTATTTAGATTTTGCAGTAAAAATTTGTATATAAGGCAATAATTGATTAAATAGAATAAACATTTAAAATCAAATGCTATATAATATTTTATAAATACAAGTTTGATGCTTAGTGCGTGTGTTTTGTTTGGCTATAATGTATAATTTAACATATATTATACATATAGGCTGCATATACTACAGTGATATAAAGTGAGATGATATTGTGCAGAGGTGCCAAGCTCTCACTAATCTTCCGTAATATGTGATTAAATTGAACGAGAAAAATTATTTGATGAATCTTTATTTAGTTAATTTCAGATTTCTACGTGGAATATATTTAATTTAATTTCTTTAAAGCATTTCTGATGCGAAACAAATTATACCCGGGTTAAATTAACCCATTTATTATGAAAGATTATTGAGAGCTTGGCACCTCTGTTCTATAGTATTATATTAAACAACAACGTCCCCCCCCCCAACAGTGTTTATTTTCAAATGTTTTCATAATAAAATTTTAAACATATGCTAAACTTTTGCGTTTATATTTCAAACAGGTATTTTTTAAAGAACATTTTATATGGGCTTTCACCGTTGAATGAGGAAACACGTAATTATTTGAAAGTTAGTAGGATATCAAGAGATTACTGCTGTGAATGGCAGTTGAAACAAAGCAAGTCTGTAACTTTAATTACGACACAATCTAAGGTAAATGTTATAATTAGTTAAACATCAGTGTTGCTAGATGGTCGAAAGTCCATTTCCCCAAAAGTTCTAAATTTTTACCTAAACCATTGTTTGTTTTTTTCAGAAAAGGTCCCCAAATCAGTTTTTTGTTAAATCAATAAATTTTAATTATTCTCTAAAATTATTTAACAAATTTAACCACTTTAACGGCCGCATGGATAGGGAAACAGTGTTATTACCCCCGACTTAACTAGGGGTAGCCGTTGAAGTGGTTAAGCTTAGAAATTTCCCCCAAAATCAAGCATTATTTTTTAAATTCCCCATTTACAATAATAATAATAATAAAAAGAACTTGCGAATCGCCCTTTTTATTGTTACCAATTTTTTAAAAGAAAATAATATGAATTAAGAAAGAAGAAATAGGCATTACAATTAAGGGGACAGTGGATATTCAAAACGGAATCCTTCAATTTTCAATGTATTCATTTGAAAATTGGCAAACTTATTAATGGAAAGGTCAAATGGTTATATTCAGAAGTTGATGCTAAAATAATAAAAAGTTTTTAGATTATTCAGTTTTTAGATTTCTAAAATAACGCATAATTGTCATATTTTAAAATGTCCCACGCGCATTTTTTTTTAGATAAAATATGACAATATTTATTTATGAGATATTTTTTATATATTAGAATAGAAGTTGGCAGGAATTGTAAAAGTTCGCTGAATATAAAAGAACAAAAAAATATTTTTTATGATTATGACTTTTTTTTTTTTAAGTAGCTATATATTTCCATATGCACACAAATTTTAACAATAAAACACCCCTGAAATCCATCTTTTTATGCTAACATTTATTTATTATGGTATAACCTATATACAGTACAAATTTGAAACGAATCTCATAATTAGGAATGCACATGAAACGTTCCAAAATTTAGAAATGTGCGGAATTTTTAATTTTGAGAAGAAAAGCATTTAAGTAATAAAAACTATATGAATATACAGAGATTCTTCAAATATAAAAGCTTATATCTCTGTAAATAAGCGTAATAATAGAAAAATTCTTTTTGCATCAGATAATTTTGAGCATCTAGTTTCATAATTCTCCATATAAAAAAATCGATTTTTTTACTCGAATTTCATGATTTTGGAAGTCCCGTGTCCCTTTAAATGCATACTATATTAGAACCTAAAATACGTGTAATCCACGAATACAGATACAGTGTTGTCTGGTGACTATAAATAAATTTTAACCCGAAAACATGAAATATTGAAAATAATTCCCCAATTTTTTCACCGAAAACGTTGATATTCCCCAAACGTTTCCCCATTGATAATTCGTCCCCAAAAATTTCCTCCGGAGGTACGAAATTCTTCAAAAAGGGGAAAAAATCTCCGATCTGGCAACAATGTTAAACACACAATACTTCACAATATAATTTTACTCTCACCTTCAGATTACGGCCAGGACTGGCGACTATTTTCATATTCTATCGTACCGCAACTTCATGAAAGAGGGTCGTACATTTTTTAAATGCCTTATTGCAGTGTACGGCAGAAATTATTTTTAAAAATCGGGTACCAAGAGAATAAAAAAAAAATACTCTATTGGTTCATACACATCCAGAGACGTAGTCAAAAGTTTAAAATATCCATTTTTAAAACCTAGGTAACATACACTAAGACATTATTCGGAAGAAAAATAGAAGCTTAATATTTTTATTGCACCGAAAGGTTTCCGGTGTGTAATAAAAATACACTAATCTGTTGCATTGATGTAATAAAAAGTTTCCCGCGAAAACATATCATAACATCTGTGTTCCGCCCCTTCCTGCTTTTTTTAGATTTATATTTCGTTCATCGACATTATGATGTGAATTAAATTTCAATACTTACGTAATCGCATAATCAATTAGTAATATATGATAAACGCAGCATTGTATCCAGTTAATGTTAAATACCGGCGTAATATGTTGTAATATACATGTATGGTATACTGAAAATATGTTAAAAACGTTTTTAACCATATGAGTGATAAGTAATATGGGTTTATGCGTCTATATCTATATGCTAGCAAAACCCGTGGCTTTGCTCGCGTAATTGTTGAAAAATGCCAAGTGGTTTTCGCGGGCCTTTATTAGAAAAAATTTTACTGCAACAAATAATTCAAAAATTACTAATTTACCCACATTTTGAGTAGACTTCATTCTTATACTGCATTGGGTGTACATCAGACTTAAATGAATAAGAAGCGTTAAAATTATTTACCAATTAACGGTAATTTAGAATATATTTTGAAGGATTTTCGCTCATTTTATTTTTCATAAGAAATTTAGAATCAGTTCTAAGCGACTGCTTATTTCTTAAAAGTAAGCATCATGCCAAATTCCAATCTATAAGCAAATTTCTGTAATAACTGTATCACAGAAATTGCAATTTTAAAACTTCTTTGTTCCTGCACACTGTAACATTTCTAAATTTTTAAAAACTGTTCTATGGATGAATTTGTGTCTCTAACGTAACAGCCATGTAAAATCTCAAATTTCTAATTTCTAACAATTTCCTAACAATTTCAGATAAATCATAGTTTTGAAGGTTTTTAGAACTCTTCCATCTCATTTAACTGTTTTAAATTTCGAATTATTTTAGAAACCGTTCTTAGCGAGCTCTGAAATCTTAAAAAAAGCCACCATGCCAAATTTCGACTTTCTAGACCAGCAGCATCACTAAAATCGCAATTTTAGAAAGTATTTTGATTCTGAACCTTTTTAAATTTCGAATTATTTAGAAACTGTTCTTAAAGAGCATATATATCTTATAAGAAAGTACCTTGTCCAATTTAGAGTTTCTAATCCATTCAGTATCCTAAAAATTGCAATTTTAGAGAGTTTTTAGCTGCTGCAACCCCTTGAGGATAGTGGCACTGACATAAAATATAGCCTATGTTAGAGCAGAGACTGTCACCATAAATTTGCGACCATTACGTTTAAAATCGGTGCTGTAGTTTCAGAGATTCCTTAGAAATTGTAATTTAGAATGTTTTTAGAACACGTCTAGCTCATTTCAACGTTTTAAATTTCGAAATTTTTAGAAACTGTTCTTAGAGAGCATTTATATTTCATAAATAACTACCATGTCAAATTTGAAATTTTTAGCCCCTTCAGTAATACAAAAGTTTCAATTTTAGAACATTTTTCGCTACCATACCTTTGGGATAGTGATACCGATATAAAATATATCCTATGTTAGAGCAGGGACTGTCACTTTCAATTTGCCAACATTACGTTTGAAATCGCTTCGGTAGTTCCAGAAATTCAATAGAAATTGTAATTTAGAATGTTTTTAGAACGCTTTTCTCGCATTTCACTCTTTTACATTTCGATTTTTTTTCAAATTGCTCTGTGCGACCATTTATGTCTTTAAAGCGACAGTCATGTCACATTTCTAGTTTCTATTCCTAACAATTCCATAGAAATCGTAATTTAGAAAGCTTTTAAAACCTTTTCGCTCATTTGACACTTTGAAATTTTGAATTTCTTTACAAAACATTGTTAGCGAGGATTTGTATCTTAAAAGTTACCGCCATGCCAAATATGAAGTTTCTAATCCTGTTAGTATACAAAAAATCGTAATTTCGAACGTTTTTTTCTTATTTCAGCTTTTTAAATTTCGTTTTTTTTTTTAAATAAAACTGTTCTGTGTTTGCACCTGCGTCTTAAAAAGTATCATTTGTCCTTAACAATTCCATGGAAATCATAATTTAGAATGTTTTTAGAATACATTTCCCTCATATCACCATTTTAAATTTCGACTTGTTTAGAAACAGCTCTTAGTGAGCATTTGCATCTTATAAGTAACTACCATGCCACATTTTAAGTTCTAGCTCCTTCAGTATAAAAAATCGCAATTTTAGAACGGTTTTCGCTCCTGCACCCCCTGGGGGAAGTGGCACCGAAGTAAGGAAGAAATGAGAGTTTCACCACAGGTGGTGGAGCTGTGAACCCGGAGGAAGAGGAGGAGGAGGACCAGCTCCTCAGCTCCACCACCTCCTCAGCTCCTCCACCCGAATTGTAGCTCCACAGAAGGTGCTCCTCCACCCGAGAATGTCTTATAAGAGGAGGGGTTTATCTGTAATCAATTTTTATTGCGGGACTTAGAAATTTTTCGAGTAATTTTTTTTCGAACTAGAGTATGCGGTTTGAAATATATATAAGAGGTGAATGCGAAATAGTATTTAATAATAAATTAAAACGAGTAATTAAAATATTAATTTAGAGCTATGTTAATGAAGGTACTTAAGAATTTTCGCTAGATTTTTTTTTCTCAACTAGAATATGCAGTTTGAAATACATGTAAAAGGTGAATGAAAAATATTCATTAAGAAATAAATTAAAAATATTAATTAAGACAGGGGTGCAAAAATCTAGGTGCCAATGGGTAGATTCCCACCACTAAATATTTAGTATTTTTCGCCTAATAAGAATACTGATAAAATTCAGACGAACTAGAATAATAAAATTTGACGAAGAATACTAATAAAATTTAGTGGTGGGAATCAGCTCATTAACCCCTTGAGGGGCACCGGTATATAATATATACCACTTTTTAATATATAACTTTACCACCAGTATTATTAAATAAAAATATTTATTATTTTTGTTTGCAGATTGAGAAGGTAAAAATTCATTATTTAAATTTACTGGTGTCAAAACATCGCAAAATGTAGCATTTTTAGACCACGTGCTTGCCCTTCAAGGGATTAACGCCTAGATTTTTGCACCCCTGAATTAAGAGATGATCCGATTGATGATTCTTACATACATGCTTTTATGTCTAGATTAATATCATTACAGTTCTACGTACACCCCCTTAAACTCCACATCCCCAACTCAAAAAAGAATAAAAATAAATAAGTAAACTACCGCATCGCATAATATACGGTAAATAAAATTTCTGGTACTTATTTTGTTTGTTTGATCCACGTGGAGTTCTAATTCAAATAATGTAATATTATAATCATATATTATATTATTATATTCAAACAAAATAATAATAGACTATTCAATAATTCACGCAGAATATTATAATTCAAAGAATTATGTCATTCTGGTTCTTACACGCAATATATTATTACCTGAACATTAAAAGAAAAGTAATAACATATGTAACAACTTCACATCCCTCTTCAGGCATTTTTTTGCTTTTTCAAATGAGATTTAAAAGGTGAAAAAATGATCTTTAGCGTTGAGAACTTCTTTTAATGATCTTGTTAAAAATTTTAAAGTCATTTTGAGACACAAGTGCTAAAAAAAGATAAGCAGTAGAATCAGTACAAAGTTTTGCAACTGCATTATGCTGAAAGAATTCAGTAAAGAATTTTTATATAATGCCTGCCATTACCTAAACAATCTTCGGAGGAAAATTGCGTCATATAGAATGCATGTTTCTGACATATTCTTAAAATCTGTCTCATATAATGTTATAATTCAAAGAATTATGTCATTCGGGTTCTTACACGCAATATATTATTATCTGAACTTTAAGAGAAAAGTAATAACATACGTATGTGGTTATGAAGATAGAAATGCAACGCATTAGTATTTATATAGCATTAGTATAGCACAGTACAGCATTAGTATTTATTTACCATGCATTGGTACAACATGCGTTTCGAACAAACATATTTGAAACCATTTTTTTTTTAGTTTATAAAGCGGAACTTATTATTATTGTGATGTAGCATTTATTAAACATTATTTATAATGCAAAATTTCTGGTTATAAGTATGTTTGTTTGAGGCGCGCATTGAACAGTTTGTGGTGGTGATCGAGCGGCCACCGCATCGCATAATATATGGTAAATAATATTTCTCGTTCTTATAGTGTTTGTTTGTTTTGCGTGCTATGCATCGAAGTTTACAATGTTGTTCGATATGTTACCCAGACTAACTTTGTTTTCAAACCTGTCTTATAAATAAATAAATAAATAAAATATCAAAATTTCTTATTCTCTTAATTTCATCGGCAATTATTACTAATGATTTTGGAATGAACTAGTTTATTCATATATCACCTTTATGATTTTTGTTTGTTTTCTATTACCGCATATATACACACGAATAAGTCAAATCAAAATTTGAGAGAAATAATATGTCATTCCGTTTTCAAACCAGTGTTTTGGAATAGTTTCTTTCGCTTTTAATCACATATATCAAAATAATTTTTCGTGATCGGTTAGGTTGTAGATCACTATATTCCAAGTACTGTCATTGAAATGGATAGACAGCATATCTCTCGAATTTTGGGATTGATTTATGCACGAGTATATACTATATTCTAAATATGAATTGTAAATGAATTTCTCTCTAGATTATTATCATTATTGTTCTCATTAAAACCCCTTACACCCTTTCTCCCCACCTCCAAATAAAAAAAAAAGGATAAAACTACTTCTCATCCCCCTCCAGGCAATTTTTTTTTCGAATAAGAATGAAAAGGTGACAAATTGATCATTAGCGTTGAGAACTTATTTTAATGATCTTGTTAAAAATTTCAAAGTCATTTTGAGACAGAAGTGCTAAAAAAAGATAAGGGGTAGAATCAGAACAAAGTTCCGGAACTGCATTATGGTGAAAGATTTGATAAAAGAATTTTTATATAATGCTTGCCATTACTGAAAGAATCTTTTGGAGGAATATAGCGTCTTATATAATATATATTTCTGATATATAATTTCTTAAAATCTATTTCAAATAATGTTAAAATTGAAAGATTTCATGTCATTCAGGTTATAACACGCAATGTATTCTATTATACCTGAACTTTAAAGAAAAGTAATAACATATGTATATGGTCATAAAGATACAAATTTAATGCTAGTAATAATGTTATTTATTAGAAAGCAACACGATTTCTGCGCAGATTTTATTTATTATAATATTTATCATTTTGTAGGCGTCTGCTCGTTTATACGGAGTAAATATGTTTTCACTATTTTGTTGTGCACTCATTAAAATTAAGTCAACATCTTCCTCTTAATTCTGAAGCAAAGGTAAAAAATTGAAAAATATTTTTTCTTTGCAAAGCTTTTCCACATCTAATCTCATATAAATTATTTAACATAAATTTTCTGAAACACGCATTTCAAAATTCACTATTTGCTGAAATACCAGCATATATTAAATAAAATCTCTCAAATATATCAATATTTTGTTTTTCAAAATCATATTTTCTATTATGAAACTCAAAATATCTCTAAAATGAATCAAAACACTGACATAATATTGCGAAAATCGACATTTTATATTAAGAACTCAATTCTTTCGCGACGAGCACAGTTTTTAATCTTTTAGCAGTAATAGCAGGTAAATATCAGTAACAGCAGTAATAGCAGTACTTTTAGAAGTAATAACAGTCTTTTAACAGTTGTTTTTTTCAGTAATTCAAAATACAATTATTTCCCTAATTTATTTACAGAAGTTTATTTGATTTAATAAGGCGAAATTAAAAAAAATACTTGTCCTTGCGTTGAAGTCAACACAAATGCGTATCTATATTTTATTTTATTAAAAATGTACATATAAATAGTAATTTTAAACACAATAATATGAAATCGGATATACATTATTCCATGAAGCGCAAATATTTCGAATAAATAGTTAATTTTTGTATATATAAAACTTTTAGAGAATTAACCCATTCGCTGCCAATCACGAGTATACTCGCTCTTCAATCTAAAATTACGAATTCGTACCGGAAATTGCGAAATAAGAATTTTTATTTAAAGTAATCACGAAATGTCTGTAATTAGATAAAGTAAATATTGCTATTAGTATTTTCTGGTTTGAATTCGAACTTTGTAAATAAAGTAAAATGCCGGTAATTTTAATCCGGCATTGAACGTGTTAATTTATTTGAATTAAAATGTAAATTTAAAATTTAAGTATAAAGTTGTTTAAACACGATCTCACCAATACACAGACGCAATAAATTTTTGAAAGATGCCATTCATGATGTTAAGAATGAATGCACGTTTATGTACGCTCGTAAAAACCGTCAGTGGTGATATAGAATAGACAAATCAATAAAAGTATATTTATTATATTAAATCGAGGACATAAATGTAAGGGTCGATCCAGTTAAAATTTGGAGCCTTTTTAGGGCCCCTTCACAGAAATCAATTTAATAAAATGGGCCCCTTCACAAAAATCAATTTGATAAAATGTCACCCTTCACAAAATTCCTTTGACTAAAATAGGCCCTTTCACAAAATTCAATTCCATAAAAACTTACTATTTATTACTTATTTATTATTTTGTGATATTTTAAAATATGTAATTTGTAAACAAACAAGTTCACCAGAGAGGAAAACTTCATCAAAAGAATTTTAAAAAGTTTTTGTTTATAAATGGTTGTTACGAATTTGATTAACTGGATTTCAACTTCCGTTACAAAATGTTATTTTTCACAAAAATATAATAAATTTCACAAAAATAACCTTCACTTTTCACAAAATGGGCCCCAAGAAAAAAAACCCTGCATCGACCCCTGGAATGATGTCAAACATGGGAAGAGTTGGTGGACACACCTCCAATAATTTTAAGCTGTGGGATGATTTTTTTAAAAATAATAAGTGCTTTTATAACTTATACTGAGTCCTTAAATATATTTTATTTTCTTTGTAGTTAAGCTATAACAAACAAATTTATTTTTTTATTTGTATAACAGTCATTGAATATACTAATATTCTGAATCCATATGTGTTTTAGAAATGCCTACAAAACAATTTAAAGAAGCTTTATAGAAATTTATGACATATTCTGTTTTTCACCTATCTACCAAATCTTTTTCGTTTACCGAAAGAAACTTGATAGTCTTTGCATTACAGTAAAAGCTGTGAAAATGGAACCCTACTTTAAATGGAAAAAAAATCCATGCTTCTATCAAACTGAATGCATTTAAAACATGCAGTTTACCTAATAAAATTCTTGGTAGAAGTACTAACAAGACATAGGTGTCGGAATACTTTTCAGTTTCTCCCGATACCGTCTTAGTATATTTTATTGTTTTTTTTTTCTATTTTAAATGCTCAACTTTAACACGTTTAATGCCGGGTTAAAATTACCGGAATTTTATTTTATTTAGAAAGTTCGAATTCATACCAGAAAATAGTAACAGCAATATTTACTTTATTTAATTACAGACATTTTGTGATTACATAAAATACAAATTCTTCTTTCGAAATTCTGATACGAATTCGGAATTTTAGATTCAAAAACCACGGGAACTGGTTAGCATCAAATGAGTCAATAAACATTTTTGCTTGATGCATAATTTATTATTATTACGTATTTTTCTTTTCATCTCATGAATATCCTAAAGAAAAACTTTCTTTTAATTGTTTCTGATGTGAATATCTCAAATTATATTTTTAATACTATTAAATTATTTAAAAACTATGTAAGTTGTACATCACAAAAATACATATCAAAATGTTAGGAAAGGGACAGTTCATAATTGCTGTTGCAATTTTTTGACTTTATAACAGAAAAGCGAAGTAATAATAATAAAATATTTTCAATGAAAATATAACACTACGATCTCTTGATTTTATAAATTTAATAATTAAATGTAATCTTTTAGGACTTTTATTGTGTCATTAATTATATTTTATATTCTCTGCAGTGATAGAATAGGCAAGTTTTTGTTTTAATTTGTATAGACGTCATTGAATTTACCAATATTTTGGATCCATATACATGTTACAAATGCCCACAAAATAAATTATTTAAAATATTTTTTTCTTAAATGTATAATTTTCATACTCTGACCTTAAAACGCGACTATGTCATTACTTTTAAACTTTATAATATGACCAATACACAGAGGCGTAGCGTCAAGGGGGGCACGGGTGACTTTACTACCAGTATTTTTATATTCTATATTTGGCCTTATTTATTTCATACCGTTCAAAGATTAAATAAGGCTAAATGTAGTATATAATTATACTGGTAGTAAAATGATCGTGCCCCCCCCCCCCTGACGCTACGCCACTGCCAATACATAATTCCACACACCTACATTATTTCATTTTTCCAAATTTACTTGTGAAAAAAATGATCTGTTTCCAACAAACAAGTACGTATTTCCGCCAATACTCGCAAAAGCAAGTGCCAATATTAGTGTTGTTTTTTAAAATTTGTATATCCCGGAAAATTCTATCATTTAATTATTAGTCATCAACTACGACAGCTACTATCTAATAGTTAACGGGCAAAATTTTCCGGTACAAATTAATTTTCTCAAACTGCACGAATTTCCCGGGCAATCCAATATGAAAAAGAATAACAGTTATTCATTACTGTTACAACTGTCATACAACTGTTACAAGTTCTGTGACAAAATAAGTCGAAGATTAGTTTTTGTAAATAAGAGATGAGAAATTTAAAATTCAAGTTGCGTACACTCTTTGGAATTTCCAAAAAGTCTGATTAAGATTAGATTGAGATTTAAGATTTAGGATTAGAAAAATTGTATGTAATTTCAGAATTCCCCAATCGCATAAAATATTCTCAGAATTTGGAATATTTTTCTGCTGTAAAGTAACTCGAAAAACTCTAATTCAAAATTCTCAAAAAACTGTACGCACTATGGTCATATTCTAAGCGTGTGCTGCCAGGTTAATTAAAATTCGTTACTACAATATCAATTGAATTTTATCTAGCGACTAAAACATTACGTTCCCAAATAGAATAGCATAATACTTGTATTGAAATTTTTTTTCTGAAAAATGAAAGACATGTATTATGTTTTGTGACTAATGAAATTTATGTCAATTCCTAATAACGTTGAATAAACATAAAGTGATATAATGCAAAAAATGACACTTTTAAATTTATTCATTTTGAAATATAAATAGAACATAAAATATGCATATGAATATAATCGATTTATGAACATAATTTATAACCCATGAATGCTTTATGAACATAATCGATTTATTTTTCGAATTCCTGGAATTTTTTTTTTTCCTAATTTAAGCGAATTAAATGAGTTTGAGTCCATTTCATATTTATGAGAAAATATTACTAGTGCAAAAAGTGCATATAAATGTAGATTCAAAAACATAGATTATTCATTGTTAAGAAAAATTTCTTATTTTTTTCTTAAAGTGATTTCATCACGTTGACAGAAATTTACAGTTAATCTAAAAATTATGATATTTTTAAAAGTAAAATAAATCTAATATAATGTATGTTTATGATAAATGATACGATAAATAATATTTTATAAAAAATAATGCTAGTTTTAGAGTTGTCTTTCTCCGCCAAACACAATATTTTTAAGTATTGTATATTAGGGGTACCAATGGGCGACTAATTTTTATATTTAATATGTACCATTATTTCAACAATATTCTAGTTTGTTCAATCCTATGTAAGATCAATTTAATATTGTTAGATAAAGTGCAGTTTACGAAATTTACAAGTTACACTTTCTTTGTTTTGTTTAATTCGGTGTTAAAAGTAAATTTATTTTTTATTACCAGGCCTTTTTCGGTTCTTAAAGTTACGAACTCTAATATGTTTTTGTTTTACAATGAAGCATGAGAAATTTGTAATTTTAAATCTATGGTGATATCAATCGATGCTTTGATTTATGGTATAATTCTTCAATGGTGTTTTTCTGTCTTTTTAAGCTATGATTTACACTAATAATAAAAACAAAAATAATGTTAATACTATAAATTAAATGAAATAAAAAATTAATTAGCTGTATACATATTTAAATTATAGAAATTGTAGATAAATTTGTAATTTATGTGGCAATTAGACTTACTGAACCCCTATCCCCTGTCCCTCCCCCTAAAAAAAAAAAAAAAAAAAAAATATATATATATATATATACATACATATGTGTATATATATATATATATATATCCCGCCAGAACGATCGTTATTACTCCAATTCTACCAATTCTACAACTCGCTGAGTAAATCTGTTTTCAAAAAAGGTTTATATATTTTTTTTTCAACAATCTTTTCACAGTGAAATTTTTTTGAAGGGACCCATACATAAAGAAATAGTATCAAACTTTAAAAATTTCAATACTAACACCAAATTTTGCCATCATATTTGAATTTTCGTGTAAACGGTATCTTCGAATACCAAATGAGGAATTACTCGGTATAGTTTAAGAATTATGCAATTTTAAAATTAGTCAAATTTATTTTTAATCGCTGCTAAACATATTGTAATGCGGGCAGTTTTTTGAGCATAACTAAAACTACATGGGGGAAAAAGCTATATTTAAGAGATATACCTAAAGAACGACACACATTGCATGTGTTTTGCAACTATAAAATATGAATTTAATGTTAGAAGTTTCAAACTCTAAAATATTACTAAATTACTTAAACAAATGATTTTCCAATGGGTATCCGAAAGTCAAATCCAAATATTATGTCACAGTTACGTATTAGAATTGAAAATTTTAAAATTTGGTAACATTTCAGTATATAGTCACCACTCAGAGTTGCGATGTCTCCGGATTTTTGCACACCAGTAATTTTTTAGAGAAAATGTTGTTTTATTTTATCGCAAAATGCTCTGATTAGTCAAAACAACATTTTCTGAACTAAATTACTGGTATCCAAAAAGCCGGAGACTTGACAGGTCTGTCACCACTCAAGCAAATTTCACTATAATAGAATTATAGAAATATTAAACAATGAGCTTCAATGCAAATCTTTTTTTGCGACTTATAGATTTGGAGTAATGACCACTGTTCAAATATATATATATATACATGTACAGTGAACTCTCTCTATCAGAACACTCTCTAATGTGAACACCCCATTATTATGAACACATTTCGATGATCCCGGCGAAACTCCACAGACTTAACAAAAGATGAACTATCTGTATTCTGAACACCCCACTATAATGAACGCTAATTTTTATACCACATTTACCATCACGGCTCTGTAAACTGTGTTTGTAATCGGAATTCAGAGAATTCCCCCATCATGGAAATTCGGAGAAATTGTTGCAGAAGAATAAAAACGTTAAACGAACTCGTATAATAATAATAATAATAATAATAATAATAATAATAATAATAATAATAATAATAAAACATACAAAATCATTACTAGATTTTAAGCATCTACCCGATGCTTCTACCGCGATGGTGATGCTCCAATTTGTTTGAAGAAATCAGATAAAATCTTTAGTTAACAAAACAAACAAAAGATTTATTATAACAAAAAAAAATCGTCGAAAGAATATTTTTTTAAACATGTACGTCTTTAAAGAATCCTTTCTGTTACATACATAGTGAAATACTTTTTTCTTTTAATAAAGTTCTCATTAATAGAAGAAAAAATACATTAACATAAAAATATACACATGCTTGACAAAATAATAATAACAATCTACAATGTTCGCAAAATACTATTTCAATTCTCAGTAAAATCATTATTCTTTTTTTCTCTGTGACATGCTAGTGTTGGTTCTATTTTTTTTTTCTTTTTTAAAACGGTAACTATCAATTAAGTATGACTTAAAAAACCTCTTCTATTTCTTCAATAGTAGTTTTCCATTTGTATTAGCTAAATTCTACAACGCAAATGTAAGAAAAAAGTAACGTAATTACTTATAGTAATAAGTAATTGTAGTAATTTGACACTAAATTCACCAAAAGACAAATTTGAAAACATTTAACTTGAAACGTCTGAATAACTCAGAAATTTTCCGCAAATCCCATTTATATTTCTTCCTTACTGTTTACACTAGTAACAGATGTCAAAAACAGAAAGAAAAGCATGACTATTTTAGTTGAATAAATTTATGGAAAAGTTAGTAATCGTATTTTTTCCTAACGACTTGACGCTATTACAAAATTATAAATTTGTAAATGCTCTTACGAAAGATAGTGCTGCATTACTGAAAAGTTTACGAGTGTTTCAATTTTCAGAGCTTATATTTATTTATATATAGGTATCCCACGCTTATTGCAGTAAAATGTGACTTACTTCTTCTTAGAACTTATTTGACTTCTTATTTTCAATAAAATTTCCGGTTTGAAAAAGACTTAAATAAGCCGCGGCGCATACGCGCGAAATTACGGTAGTGCACAAAGCAGAAATTGGGTGATCTTTTTTTTCCGGTAAGAATATGCAGAATTTTTGAAAATGCGGAAGATAACACGAAGATAATTCTAAAAAAACTTTTCAAAAATTAGGAATTCCTCAGACAACATTTCTTTGGCTATAGAAGGGTTCGTACGCTTTTACCACAATTGTTTTATAGAATTTTTCGCCTTATTTAAATGCATAAAAGTATTACAAATCTTGCAATTAAACGAGGTGTGTACAATTTTTGCTATTTAAATATTAAATACAAAAAAAAATTGCTAAAAGAGTACGAACCCTGTATAGATTCAGACATCAGTAGAAGTATGCAAGTGCATGGATGATAGGAAAATCAAATTTTGTTTTACCACAAGATGTATTTAAAAAATATGAAAAAAAAATTGCAATTGGTTATGGATAAGTTTTCGCTCGAATGCTGCTTTTGAATGATGCATTACCTGGGCGCTGACTTCACGAGGGGAGGGGGGGGGATAAGCAATTAGGCATATTTCTATTTCTCATTTTGGAAAAGTATTTTTCCCCCTATATATTCACTGTGATTAATTAAGGTAAAAAAATTATATTTTCAAATTGGTGGTGGAATTTTGCCTGATTGCTCCCGTCGCCACAAAAAGTTGGCGAGTATGATGAATACTATTTCGTAACAAAAAGAAAGAAATTAATATATTTAACCACAGAAGGATACATTTAATAATATTAGATATTTATATTTAAAATTTTATCTCAAAATGATTACAGTACGCGACATTATTTTGAATGCGATGCAGGTGTTTGTTAATATATTATGAAGAATAAACTTTTTAAGTAAATATAAAACCATATAAAAGCTTAGCGTTTGGAGACATTTCCTTTTAAGTAGTTCCTTTAGAAATAATCATTTACTGAAAATATTTTACTCTTTGAAAAATGTTATATTGCAATATTTGTGAAACATTTTGCTTAGCCCTTTTGCGTATCTATTCAGAAAGAAAATTCATCCACATATATTTCGTTTTCGCTGTTCTCATGTAGCTTTTATGCTTATTTATCAATATAAACCTTTTCCTAATGTTTCTGAAGATTCCAGGTATAGCAAAAATATGCAGAAAGTATGAGTTCGTAAAGAAAACTTATTAAACATCAATGAAAGCTTTTACAATTTTAAATTCTTTATTACATACACAGCAAGTAGAAAATGTTAGAACAAATAAACATTCTAATAACACACGTAAAAGAACACTTTATTTAAGTTTTGAAATGTTTTGGCAAATTTCTAAAAGTTAAAAGTCAAATATATTTTCTTGAACTAACCGCATTTTTCAAAATGCCTGATACCTTTTGAAAAGGTTTTGATGCAAAATGCAGTTCTCTTCAGTTACTTTAAGTATTGGGTTTATGTTATATTTATAATATATAAATATATATATATATATATACATAGAGACTTCTAAGAGTTCTAAGTAATGTACGTTTTTCTATGTCTGCCAATTCAATTTAATGTTACTAGATTGGAATATGGGCGAGTTAATTTGTCTCCCTATTCACCAAAAGTTTTAGTCATCTTCTGAAACCTGAATAATACCACGTCATGGAGATACGGGACACCGCCCCCTGAATACTAGGCCTGCACGTTGAAAAAGTGGCGATTGTCGCAGGCAGATTTTTTTCTTCAGCGTTTGTACGGTCCCTCGAACTTCTACACCAATAATATCTAAAAGTTTTCTTTCACTTATTTATCTCACAAAAACAAGGCGAAAAAACATTTCAGAATTATCGGCGTTGAAGTTCAAGAGACCGTTCAAACGATGAAAAAAAATGCGCCTGCGACAGCCGTCATTTTTGTAAACGCGCAGGCTTAGTATTCAGGGGGCGGTGTACGGGATGAAATAACGATGAAGGAAAAGATTATTAGGGGTAGATTAAGGAATGACTGGTTTGCCTCGTCATATCGTGGTAAAATACGAGCAGCAGGGGCGCCAACTTGTCATTATGGCAAAACTATCACGTCATCGAGTTACGAGATGAAATTGGTGCCAAATTAAAGTTTAAATATACAGTGTTCACACGGTTTTACCACTATTCTTTAATAGAATTTTCCTATTTAGTATTTAAATAGCAGAAATTGTAGATGTCTTGTTTAATTGCAGGATTTGTAATACTTTTCTGCATTTAAGTAACGCGAAAAATTCTATTAAAATTGTGGTGAAAATGTACGAACCCTGATATAGTATTTTAAAAATATTTTGTTCTGTCTGTGTATAATCCTTTGTAGGAGCACTCGGCAGACTAAAAATTATGACAAAAAACACATCATGTAGTACAACTGAGACACAATAAACATAATATTTTACGTTACACTGCACTATATATTATTGCGCCATCGACTTTCAAGATGAACTAATGGAAAAGTAAAAGTTTATTAAGAGTATGTGATGGAGTAAATGATCTGATTTGGCATATCTTGGTAAAATGCGAAAATAACGGGCGCCAATTTGTCATCTTGGCTGTAGTATCACGTCATCGAGTTATGGCATGAAAGTTTAACACAACAAGAGGAAGTATTGGCGCCCGTCCAGCTGCGCTCATCTCGTACCAAGATGTGACGAGGCAGACTGAAATATTTGTATTATACTAATCGTTATATTTGCTGTGTTAAATTATCATGTTGTAATTCGATGAGATGATTCTACCGTAAAAATTGGGAATTGGCGCCCCGCTCTGCTTATCTCGTACCAAGATATGACGAAACAGACTAAAATATTTGTATTGTACTAATCAAAATTTCATGCCTTAATTAGATGTCGTGATAGTACCGTAAAAATAGGGAATTGGCGCCCCGCTCTTCTCATCTCGTTCCAAAATATGACGACGCAGTTCGTATATCATATCGTAACGTTCGTTCGTTATAAATGTAAAATATTTGTATTGTACTAATAGGTATTTTTAATGTGTCAAAATTGAATGTTGTAACTCGATGTCATGATAGTACTGTAAACATAAGGAATTGGCGCACCGCTCTTCTCATCTCGTTCCAAGATATGACGATGCAGACTAAAATACTTGTATTGTACTAATAAAAATGTTCTGTCGTAACTCGATGTCGTGATAGTACTGTAAGAATGTTGAATTGGAGCCCCGCTCTGCTCATCTCGTATCAAGATATGACGAGGCAGACTAAAATATATGCATTGTACTAATCAGTATCTTTAATTTGTCAAAACTTCATGTCGTAACTCGATGTCGTGATAGTACCGTAAAAATAGGGAATTGGCACCCCGCTCTACTCATCTCGTACCAACATATCACGAGGCAGACTAAAATATTTGTATTGTACTAATCGGTATCTCTAATGTGTCAAACTTTTATTTCGTAACTCGATGTCATGATAGTACCATAAAAATAGGGAATTGGCACCCCGCTCTGCTCATCTCGTACCAAGATATGATGAGCAGACTGAGATATTTGTATTGCACTAATCAGTATCTTGAATTTGTTCAAATTTTATGTCGTAACTCGATGACGTGATAGTACTGCCAAAATCACGAATTGGCATACGCTCCGTTTATCTCGTACCAAGATATCGTCGCTACCATGTCAAACTATCGAATATGAGAAAATGCATTTTTCTTTACTTTGAAAAATGGGCCGATTGTCACCACTAAATTTTATTAGAATTCTTCACCGAATAAAAATACTAATAAAATTTCTGTGAAAAACAGGGTTACCAGTTTGGACTCTTTTTATTCAGAGATAACGAATTCATACCGGAAATTTTGAGAGAAAAATTTTTACTTTATGTATTCACAAAATATTCTGTTATTATGTAAACAACATTTTCTATGTTAAATTTCTGGTATGGATTCGAAATTTTTGAATGGAAAAGGAGGCCCATACTGGCAACCCTGGTGATTTTGCATCCTTGAAACTCTATTTAAATTTAGTGGTGACAATCGGCACATATTTAAAAGTAATTAAAAATGTATTTTTTCACATTCGATAGTTCGACATGGTAGCGACGATATGACGAAGCAAACTGAAATATTTGTATTGTACTAATCCGGATTTTAAATCTGATAAAATTTCATGCCATAACTCGATGACGTGATACTACCACCAAGATGGCGAGTTGGCACCCGTTGTTTTCGCATTTTAACAAGATATGCCGAGTCCGATCAAATATTCCATCACGGAACGTTGATAAACTTTTACTTTACCATTAGTTCATCTTGAATGTCGATGGTGTAAAAAAGAAATCGGGCAGTGTAATGTAAAATATTATGTTTATCATGACGTGTTTTTCTGTCATACATGTTAGTATGTAGGGGGGCGGGGTTCTACCAGGATATGTCCCGGCAGACCAAAATATTTTAAAACTACTGCATCTTACCTTTGATTTGACAGCAATTTCATCTCGTAACTTGATGCCGCGATAGTACCGCCATAATGATGAATTGGCGCTCTCTGCTGCTCATATCGCACTAAGATATAACGAAGCATAGCGGTCATTCCTTAATCTACTCTTAATAATCTTGTCCTACATCAAGATTTCATCTCGTAACTCTATGGTGTGGATCTTTTTTGCCGTCGCCCGGTATATTTTATTTATATATTTAATAACTTTTCAACCTGATTTGTGATTATTTCATTTCATTGTGGAGTCAAATTGTTCAAATATGTCATCACATTGAAAGTTTTTGAATTATATTTATTTTAAAATCAATATAGCTACATTTATAGAGTGCCAATGCTTAAAGTAACAAAATAAATCTACAATAATAGTGTATTTCGAAATACGTTTATGTAGAAATTACCTAATGAAATTTCAGTATGAAAAAAAAAGTTTATTTTAATAGGAAATATCAAATAATCAGTTTATGTACTATCTTATTTTTGCGAATCAAATTTGACTCTCGAATTCAAAATCTTGCAGTGGAAATTTTTAAAAATCAATAATTGGCACGTATTATGAGACTTCCTTGCGAAAAGTAATAAATATCATTTAGGGATAATTAGAAAGTCCAACACTTGTTTTGGTGCGTAGGTTTTTTGAGCTGATTTTATGTATATTTAATGTGATAATTTCAAATATAACATTATTATTATTTTTAAATAACATCAGCTGTAACCTTTTGACCCTAAATGGTTGGAATCAACACATTTCTATAGTATATTTCATTCGATTCAAACCATTCTTTTTTTTTAATAAAATATGTTAAATAAAGTCCACGGAGAACTAATTGAAATAAATATGTTAAATAGTTTTAAGTAAAAAATATGTTCTGAAATGTTTTTAACAAGGTTGAGTAAAATTTCAACAGGGTAGGAAGGTTAACACAGCCAAACAAAATAAAAATCTATTTGGTACCTGGAATGTTAAAAGTGATTTCAGTTATATTGGGCATGCTAATTCCAAATCCGAAAACAATTTTTATGTACTTCTGGATCTTCAGTCTTAACTTAGCGCTGTTTAGACGCTAAACATCAATGGGGGATTTTTATTGATTTAAAAATGATTAATTACTTCCTTAGTCACCAAAGTGACTGGAAAAATATATCTATCTTTGTACCTCTTGGACAAAAAAAGGCCAAAAAGAACCACTGGATGTGAAGAGATTGAGCTGTGAGAGAGAAAATGGTTTTAGGAGAAAAAAGGCCTTTCGTGAACCTTAATTGGATATGACAGAATTATCTAACCTCCGCTGTATACAAAGCTAGGCCTGATGAAACAGCTTGTGAAGGTTCTTGATCATGATGAACTATGCTGGTAGTTTTGGTGGCAGAAAGTTAAACTACCTCACACATTTTCCTATCTAGTAACGTTAAATTGAATTGACTGACATAGAAAAACCTACATTACATAGACTTTTGAAAAGGCTCTATCTATATATTATTTAATATTATAAAACGGAAAACGTAAAATAAATGAACCATACCGCGTTTCTCATCAAAAGTCTTTTAACCCTTTAACGGGCGGTGGTCACAAAAAAGGACACCTAATTTTAATTCCAAAACTGACAAACGGCACCAAGAATATTTAATTAAAATTTTCCGTTTGTTAAGTACCGGAAAAAAAGCAAGTTTATATTTTCTAATGAATTCGTTTGTTATTTCTGGTGTAAGTCCATTATTTCATCATTTTACAAACAGACTTACTCCGCGCCGGAAAGGGTTAAAAGAGTAGTGGGCATTTTGATTGCGATTAGTTCAATCGAATGAACGCGAAAAATTGCGATTATTTCAAAAAAGGCGATTAGTTCAGTAGTAAATGTTTCACATTACCTTTTAAAAACTTGTGAAAATATTTCAAAACTTAAGTAATTCATTTACGGTTGTGTTCTGTTCGGTTGTTTCTACTACGGTGTGTTCTCTACGGTTGTTTTGTTCATTTACGGTTGTAATGTAAATGTTTATTTTTTCTAACAGTTTCTAGCTGTACAGGTAATAGAGAGTTTAAAATTGAATAAGCTTTCATTGATATTTAATCAGATATCTTCACAAAATCATACTTTGGGGATACAAATGTTTTTTTCTGGGTATACAAGTAAAACATGCCTGGGAAAGGAACAGAAAAACTGAAATCTGGTATTTGTAATGGTCCTACAATAAGACAGCTCATAAACGAACCTGGCAGATTCCATTTCTTCGGAATTCCGTCCCATCCCAGCAAATACCAACTCGTAGATATCCGGATTGAGGGTGATGGAATTGCGTGGGCGTTATTTATCCTGGTTGTCAGAAACTTTCTTTACAACCACAAAGCCCAAAACTAATGCTGAGATAGCAAGTAACAAGCTTTTTTTCAGGATCCTTGGTTGTAATATGAACATTAAAGTCCATTACTTTCACAGCCAGTTCGACAATTTTCCAGAATATTTCGGTGATATGAGCAAAGAACAAGGTGAAAGATTTCGCCAGGAAATTAAAATATTGGACTATCGCTACCTCGGAAGATGGGATATGTATATGATATCAGACTACTGCTGGAACTTACAAAGAGACTGTCCAAATAATGTCCATTCAAGAATGTATCACAAAAGAAGCTTCCGACACTAATTTTGTTTTAAATTACTTATACCATTTATTATTTTGAATTAAAAATGTTATTTGACCGTGCCAGTAAAATATCCAAGAGAATAAAATTAGAGCAATTTTTTTAGCGTTCCGTGTCCCACTAGGTGAATAATAGACATAATATGAGATATGGTAATACAGATGGTAATCTCAAAAGATACAGATTTTATCCCTTTTATTAAGGGCCTCGATTGCCGACTATTTTAATATTCATTAGGACCATAATTTACAAATAAAATTATTTTTTACAGATTTCTCTTTAGAACGATTTAGTATAAGTGTATGACAGAGATTATTTTTCAAAACGTAGGACGAAACTAATCGAATTAAAAATAATCTACTGAGAT
Source organism: Maratus michaelseni (assembly GCA_963931845.1). Taxonomy (NCBI): domain Eukaryota; kingdom Metazoa; phylum Arthropoda; class Arachnida; order Araneae; family Salticidae; genus Maratus; species Maratus michaelseni. The sequence continues at coordinate 282,561,676 of OZ007595.1, forward strand.
GTATATGTCCCAACTTGTTATGAAATACTCCTCGGAAGTTTGAAGGAGTTGGACACAATTTTTAACATTAGAAAATTTCTATTTTATATTAAATAATCTAATTTCCAACGAAACATTTTTATCGTTGGATTTGTGGTATATTTCTACAGTTAAATAAAGTGCAAAATTCTATTAAAAATACTGTGTACGCCCCCTGTATTAATTATCCGATTCATATCATTAATTTAATTTCTCATAAATTTATGCATAAAAAAAATCCTGCTACATTTCAACAACAACAAAAAACGTTAGAAATCTGTTAAATACGCATGCATCTTTTTAAAATCAGCGTAGCATAATGCATAATCATTATTCAAAATTTCAAATAAATTTTCTAAAATGGAAGGCAAAAGATAAAGCCTGCTTAAAATGCGAACTTGATAAATCTTTATTTATACGTTATCATAAATCTCCAGTATTTCGACATGATACATAAAATTAAATTTATAGATTTCAGACGGTAGGCTTTTAGAAATATGTAGGGAGAAAATGTAAACTTGTTTTCTTTTAAAGTGAAAAAAAAAAAAAAAGTTAATGCACAGTTATTTATTTATAAATTGACTGAAAATGAAATTTTGTTCACAATTTTCACAGAATAAAGATCGTGAAATTAAAAACTTATTTTCAAATACACCTAATTCTGTTTTTACACGACTATAGGTTTAAAGGTTAACGGACATTGGATACCACTATTATTTATAGCATAGCTGCCAACTTTTACGCTTTCTTCCTACCACTAAAATTTTATAGTAAATTTTAGCTTTTTAAACCGCCGAAAACATGTCATTCATTAAGGAAAAATTTTCTATTAACTTTTAGTGGTAGCAAAAAAGCGTAAAGGTTGGCAGCTATGTTTATAGCAATCTTAGCCTTATTCAATCGCAGAAATCTGTGATTAAATAACGTAACTAATAAGCTTAATTAAATTACATTTAATTTTCACTGTTCTGAATTTTCATTAAATGAAAAATTATTTTCGAACTCTTTAAACAATCGCAGAAATTTGCGATTAAATAGGGGGACAATTATAATTAAACAAATTAAATACAATTTTCAACGAAGGAAGATTTATAAATTAAAACTTATTTTTGAATACACGTACTTTTTTTTACGCAATTATATGTTTTGAACAGACCTGCCAAATCTCTGGCTTTTTGGATACCAGTAATTTATTACAGAAAATATTGTTTTAGCAATCGGAGCATTTTGCGATTTAAAAGAATAACATTTTCTCTAAAAAATTACTGGTGTGCAAAAATCAGGAGCCTTGGCAACTCTGGGTTTGAGGTTTACAGACATTAGATACCACTATTTTCTATATTAATCTTCGCTTTATTCAATCGCAAATATATATCTTTAAATAAAGTAACAAATATAATTAAACATATCAATATGATTTTTACTGAATGAATATCTTGAAATGGAAACTTATCATCGATTTTTTTTTCTCACGCGATCACTAGTTAAAATCTTTACAGACATTTTTGTAGTAATCTTTGTCTTATTCAGCCGCTGAAATCTGTGATTAAATAACAAATATAATTAAATTAATTAAATAATGGTAAGAAATAAGTGTAATAGTTAGCAGATATGAATAATGTGTAATATTTAAATTTTTGTTAAATTTATATAAGTTATTATCCATAATGGATTTAATTAGAACTGGATGCAAATTAGGTACATTCAAATCGATAAGGAATGAATATGTTTAAATTTCATAAATAAGCAAAAGTAATATGTTTACATATATATTAGTATGATGAAAGATTTCGGTTATCAGTGTTTCCAATTTAGCAGTATTAGAATTTTTAAATAGTAATCTCTGTGTATTTAATGACATACAATACACGATTAAATAAAACAAAAAATACTGTTTAGAAATTATGGTGGATATTTTCGATGAAAAACATGCTAAAGTGGAAACTTGTTCTGTACAGCCTCCAAACCCTCTGTTTCTACGAGTATTCTATTAATGAAACTAGTATATAATCCCGTCAAAAATGACGGATTGTTGATCTGCGTTTATTTTTCATAAAGACTTCCTCATACAAACAAACAGCATGAAGATTTTATTATTGAAAGGTTTGTATTGTAGAAAAGTACATTTAAAAAATGACAAATGATTTCTACAAATAACAATGATGAGGATATATATATACAGGGTGTAACTGAAATGCTTCAACAAACTTTGAGGGATGATAGTACTCATGAAGATGAACAAAAAATGCAATAGAACACGGGGTCGCAAATGACATTTAACCCTTTCAGGGACAGTGGTATGTCTAAAAAACCACTTAATTTTAATTCCAAAACGCCACAATGACACCAGAATTTTGCTAAAATCTTTTCCATTTAATATTTATGTGAAATATAGCCTTTTTCTTATTTAGAAACAATTTTTTTTGTAAATTCCGGTGCCAGTCCATTTTCAGACGCATTTTCTCTATTTTTATCCTTTAAGACTTTTAGGGGCAAACTACTTTTAGTACTAAAATGTTGAAATAAATGACTGGCACCGGAATTTATAAAAAAAATTGTTTTTAAATACGAAAAAGGCTATATTTCACATACATATTAAATGGAAAAGATTTTAGCAAAATTCTGGTGCCATTATGGCGTTTTGGAATTAAAATTAAGCGCTTTCATAAAGATACCGCTGCCCCTGAAGGTGATAAACGTCATTTGCGACCCCATGTTCCATTGCATTTTTTGTTCGTCTTCATGAGTACTATCATCCCTCAAAGTTTGTTGAAGCATTTCAGTTACACCCTGTATATATATATTACTCAGTATTAAATTTCGGAAGTAGTTCAACGATTGGACAAAACATTCATATTAAATATTAATAAATAATCCATGTGCGAAAGTTTTTGTAAAAAACGAATTATCAATGAGTTTCTAAAAATCAATTATCAATGAGTTTCTAAAAAGCTTGACTCACCACATAACTCATTGTTTGATTACATAAGCAAAATTAAATGCAAATTACTCGGTACTATGTATTCCTTATATTTTAATTACGTTTGATAAGAAAGAATCATTTTAAGCATATGACCCATTATCCGGAATTCCAAAATCCTGAAAGACCCGAAGTCACGAAAAAAAATAGAAAATTTTCTAAATTTGTAAATTTTTACTAAAATTTTTGAATTTTTGAAATTTCTCGAAAATTTTTCCGATTTCTAATTTTTTTTAGACCATTGTGTTTCAGTATGTAATCACTAAAATATTGTTACTTCGGTGGCGGGTGCACCCCCGCCCCCTCTTCCCGAAATTAGAAACAAATCATTTTTCTCTCAAATTTTAGTTTAAAATTAATTTATATTACGATTCGTTAGACACAAAAAATAGTTATATATTTATTTCATCAAGGGTGATTATTATTATTATATATATAAGTTATTATTCATAATGGATTTAATTAGAACTGGATGCAAATTAGGTACATTCAAATCGATTCTGTTCCGAATTTTCCTAAAAATTTAAGGCATCGGTTTCGAAGATTTTAATCTTCAGTCCAAAAATTCGAACATAAAAAAAAATATTTCGAATTTTGAACGATCGTCGCCGAAAAAAAAACAATTATGTCTATCATTAGCAGACAAAATAGACAATTTTTTCAAAGGATTGCGGAAACAGCGTGAATTTCGTCAAAGGATCGAAAAAAACGCAAATTTCGTCGCAGAATTGCGAAAAAACGCTAATTTTGTTAACAAATCGCAGAAAATACGCTATTTCCGACAAAGGCTTGCGAAGAAAACGCAAATTTCTTCCAAGGACTCCGAAAAAATGTAAAATTTCTTCAAGGGATCACAAAAAAACACAAATTTGGTTAAAAGATCGGGAAAAAAAAACACGAATTTCGTCAAATAATCGCGGAAAAACATGAATTTCTCCAAAGGATCGCGAAAAAAAAACGCAAATTTCTTCAAAGCACTGCAAAAAAATCTCTAATTTCGTTAAGGTATCGCAAAAGAAGTGGAATTTCGTCAAAGGATCGAAGGAAAAAAAAACACAAATTTTGTCAAAAGATCACAGAGAAAATGGGAATTCCGTCAAAGAATCGCGAAAAAAAAAACGCTAATTTCGTCAAAGAATCTCAGAAAAAACTCGAATTTTGTCAAAGGATCGTAAATAAAAGGTAAATTCCGTCAAAGAATAACAAAAAACGCAAATTTCCTCAAAGAATCGCAGAAAAATGCAAATTTCTTCAAAGGATCGCAAAAAGAAAACGCAAATTTCTTCAAAGGACCACGAAAAAATTATATTTCGTCAAAGAATCGTAGAAGAGAAACGCAAATTTGTCAAAGAATAGCAGAAAAAAATGCAAAATTTGTCAAAGAATCACGAAAAAAAAGCATGAATTTTGTCAAATAATCGTGAACTTCGGGAGGACCCAAAATCCGGAAAATTCCAAAACTCGGAAAGCCTTTGGTCCAGAGGATTTCGCATAATTTGTCCATTACTGTATTTAAGATGGAAGCAAAATTTCAAAATTCCCAGTAGATGGCGCCAATGTACTGGATTGTTCACTCAAATCCTCCGTACGAAAGAATTCACCGCTATTTCTAAAAAGAAAAGTGCTGACAGAAAAAAATATATACAGAAATGTTGATATACGTGTTTTATATGAAATAGTTTTTGAAGGTTTTAAACAAAATTAAAATATTTAAATTAATCTATCTAATATGTTTTTACAAATATTTTAACAGCAGAATCGGATGAAGCATAGCTTTTTCATTAAGCCTAACATGGCGTTTAACTATGGTCGATTCGCAGATCAGAGTGGTCGAGCCCGGAGCCGTTACAGACACTTTCTTTCCTTCGGATTTTATTATAAGTAAGATATTTCAACAGCAGTTTTTTTGCATGATGCACGTGAAATTTTTTTTTAAAGAAATAAAAGAACTTTTATTATTTGTTGTGCATCATTCATACAAAACGGAAATCACACACGAAAACCATTTACTATAGTATAACACAGGCCTAGAAAATAACATATTTTTCTGAAGCGTTTTGTGTGTTTCGAATGTTCAGAAATGGCGAGCTTTTCTCTCTGTCATGTAAGTTTGCTTTCACAAAAACAGGAAGGATATTGAATTAAATCTTTCATAATAACACACAGATGGAGACTTTCAAATAGACTTCAATACCACTTTCGATCTTAATGATTATTCCATTTATTTTGCGGGTAAGGAATACTGTTGCTAATTGGGATATTTTTTTTTTTAAATTTAGATTGATACCACTTTTTATTTTAATATTTTCAATGAAAAACACGATAAAGTGGATTCCTGATCAGCGCTAAATCCAAACCTGATCCTACTATTAATTAAATATTTCAACATCGGTTTGTTTATGATGCACATAAAAAATTCTATAAAAGAAATACCAGAACTTTTATTATTTGTTGTGCATCATTTATAACAACTAGATATCACACACGAAAACCATTTATTCAAAAACAATACAGGCCTAGAAAATAACATTTTTTTCTGCAGCGTTTTATGTGTTTCGAATGTTCAAAAATTGCGAACTCTTTTCTCTACCATATACGTTTTTTTCACAAAAGCAGATAGATATTGAATTGAATCTTTCATAATAATTTCAAAATGACGGCTCATAGTAGTTCTAGTGTTAAATTTATCTAGAATTATAGAGCGTCATATCGGTTCATTAACAAATGTTTCATATTTAAATACACAATGTTTAATTTATCGATCTTTTTAACACTTTCCAACCTAGTTGAAAAGTGTTTATGACTTCGGTTTGTCTGCCGTGTGGCCGTCTGGCCGTGCTCTAACTCCCGTAAATATGCTCGGATTGCTCTGCAATTTTTATATGTTATTATCGTTATGTATAGGATGTTCCCTATTTCAACGGAAGTGTGTAGCACTTATAGTTTTGTTACAGGGACACTCAAAAGAATTCCGTTACATTGCGGTCTATGGGGAAAAATCATTTGCGGTTTATTTAAATACTGTTTCACTATTTTAAACGCATTGAAATTTACATACATCACTAAGGTGCATTAGAAGAAGCTTATTATGGAATAGGGTATGCATAGCACTTATAGTTACTTTACAGGGACAGTCAAAAAATCCCGTTACATTACGTCTATTGAAAAAAATCGTCTGCGGTTTAATTAAATAATGTTTCACTATTTTAAACGCATTGTAATTTATATATATCACTAAGGTGCATTACAAGAGGCTTACTACAGAATAGTGTGTGTATAGCAGTCATCGTTCATTTACAGGAACACACAAAAGAATTCTCTAGTGTCTGTTAACAATAATTCCTGGAAGTGCGTTTTAAGTTACTGAACGCGATTTAAATTTTAACTCGTTTTTTATCTATTACGTGGTGTGTATAAATTCTGTAGATCCTACACAGGGAAGCACAAAAGTTCGCGAACACATTTCCGTTTATTGACAGAAACTCCAGCCGGAGAATTTTAAACTGTGCTACGCGTTTCCTAACTGAACTAAAATTTAGCATCCTATGTAGTATATATACAAATCTATAGATCATATACAGGGCTGAATAAAAGTATTCGGATATTTTTCCGAATATTGTATATGTTGGAAATTCCTGAAATTATGTTTTTAAATATCTTATGCGTTTTCCAAATTGTTTAGTTAAATGTTATCTTTTAGCTAATTAAACGGTATGATTTGTAAAATTATTTTGGAAGCGTTGGAAAGTGTTACATAATCTATGCTTGACGCATGATTTTTCTTTCTTGTTTAATTCTATACTTGTCACAGTCAGAGAAAATATTTTATTTCGAGACGTACTCCATTTTTTTTCAATATAGAACCAAACTCTGAAATTAGCAGAACAAATCAGTGCTGCAAGTTTAACGAATTTTTATATTATTATTATAATTAAGAATCCTTCATTGCAACACAGTTTTAAAAGAGTAATATTTGAATTATTTTCCCTGTCATTTAAAAAAGCAAAAATGTATTTTATCAGAAAAAGTGGTAGCTATAAAGCAGTCAGAATACTAAAACAAAAACAAAACCTCCCAACTAGAAACACATGAAGAGACAGAATTTCGAGACAACATTCAAATACCGCCTACACTTTCAAAGCAACGTACTTGTACGGGATTTTCCTAACATATAACAACCCGCACAAAAGTACCAGGCTTTTCTTGAAGGTATTTACAGTTCACTTCAGAACAAATAACTTTGACAACGTTTTAATATTTATAACATATTCTGTATAATGTTTCCGGTTACAACGCTTTTCGAAAGATGATAGTATGTTTGAAAGGGTTTCGTTTAATATTCTTTTTAAAACACTTTATCCTTTCTTTAATAAATGCAAATAAATTTCATTTATAAAAAAAAAAGAAAAAGTCGTTTTTCATAAAGTAATTAGTCGGATGTGCTAATACCCAATACCAAAACTTTCTTCTATTTCAGTCATGTTAATACTTCAAAATTCGCTATCACATCCCCATTAAAATCAATATTTTTCGTCATTCTGTCGCACGTCAGCTGCTTGCGAATCGTCGGGTTACCGGGATGCGATCAACTGATGTATACTAAACTACGAAAATTCCTTCTGGCTTGAACCGACAGGAAGAGATAGCCTCCCTATTCCTTGGTCTTGCGATTTTAGCTAATTTTACTGGAAAACACGAAGGCAAAATGCGTGGAACCTAATTAAAGAAGATTCAATCCCAGTTCTATTCAACAATGAATTTGAATGAGAATATCGCCAAATTTGTCCTCTACAGCCAAGTTGGCTTCATTTATGGCAACCTATTTTGTTCGCCAAATTTGGCGATATTTTGCCAACTGTCGCCAAGTTTGGCGAGAATTTGACGTTGGCGAATATAAATATATAGTGATAAGCATATAATATGAACAATGGTTACAATCAGGGCTTTACAAATATGATAAAATCTGGTAGACAGCAAAAAATTCCAGTCGCCAGTAAAAACAAAATATATTGACTCACCCCTCCTTTTCCCCGTTAGGGATAATTTTGATTTTCTAAAAGCACAAAAGTTTTTTTAAGTAAATAATAACATAGTTTAGAATGATTAAATACATAGATAGTACCGAATGTTTTAATTATATTTTTCAATTTAATTTTTTATGCGATTTTTATTTTTTTCGTGTTTTGCGGCAAATTTTTGGACATTCTTTAAAGGAATCCTGTTTAGTGTTTCAGTCCAATATCTTAAGTTTCGTCGATTCTGATATTTGAATTTTTAGCGATTTCTTATGCGATTTGTTGGGTTTTTTTTTTCTTTATTTCTTTCCTTATTTTGAGAGGGAGTTCCGCGGAAGTTTTTCGACGTTTGTAAAAGTAATTAGGTTTAAATTATTTAACCCAGTATAGTAATTTTTGTCCTCTGCGATTTTTCGAATTTTTAACAATTTTTGTGCGTTTTTTTCGCGTTTTGCGTCTATTTGGACATTTATAAAAGGAATTGGGTTTCTATCTTTTACCCCAATAAAGTAAATTTTGTTCTCTGTGATTTAAAAATTTTTTTAGAAAATTTTTTATGCGATTTTTTGCGTTTCGCGGCAATGTTTAGACAATTTATTTCTGAAATGGTAAAACTCTCCAGTAACTATACGTAATGCTGTTTGCTCTCATTTCTTAGGTCAATTTTTGTACAAAAAGAAAAACAAAAACAAACCTCCAAATTAAATAACTTGGTCGCCAGATCAAAAAACTAGATCGCCAGTGGCGACCTGGCGACCGCATTTGTCAAGCCCTGGTTACAACAATGAAAGAAAATTCGCCGAAACCATGTTAACTAAAACTCATAAATTAAACCCGTTTATTGATGAATTCTGCTGTCTTGTTTGAAAATGTCAGTAACCCTAAAATTTCAAACCGCTATACTTCAGCCATTTTTTACGATAGAGGAAAAACAAAAATTGTTCCGGATTCTCCAGATCATGGCCGTATATTTAACGAAAAAAACTTTTAGGATTTCTAATTTTTTGTACATCATTTTTGAATTTGAAATCTTTAAATGGTTATCACACCATCCCCTTTCGTCAAAATATCCCCGAATTCTAATAGAACCTGCTTGCCATAGACAAAAACAATGAAAAAAATAATATTCAATTAGAAGCATAACTTCATACACTTTTCGATCGAGGCTAACGAAAGACACAGGCTACCGCAGTGCATTCCACTTATCTTTTTTTACAGACCGCTAGAATGACGTGAAGCTCTTTTCGTACACTTGCATTGGTGCATTCGAGCATCACGTGACTCCGGCGGTCTGTAAAAAATGATACTTGTAAAGCACCGCGGTTGCCTTTCTTTTTCGTTAGCCTCGCTTTTCGATGATACAACAGTGAAAATGGAACAAAAATATCGATCACAAAAAAATCCCTCACCACTGGTGCGATAATCAAATTTAATTAACAGAGTGATATGATCAGCTTTTTTATTTACTTATTCTGTTTCAAGCTTTATATGTAGCAATATGTTAACAAGATTTTAAAAGTAAACTGTAAGTTGTTTATTTTTACAAAGATATATTTTTAAAATTAAGGATTTCATAACAAGATAAAATTTTGAGCATCATCACATTTTAACAAAAGATAACACTATTCGAAATATTTGCAAGGCTTACGATGTAAATTTTCAAAGTTAATTAAACGAAGTTCTTCAGATTCTCTTAAAAACTGAATTAAAATGAGCTGTAAAATAATAAGTTGTGTTAAAATATGGTAATTAAAACAATTTTAATTAAAAGAGTAATTTAAAATTGTCTCGTTATGACTTTATGAATCAGTTTATAGACTTATTTAAATATAATTATCTTTATCATTTTCTTTTCGGAAAAAAATGCAGCGTTTTAATAACTATTTATGCAGATATTCTAAATTTTTTTTTCTTTTCTATGCCTAAATTAACATTACCGTAATTTCCGGCGTATAATCCGCAGCTCAAAGAGTCGTTTTTCGACCCAGAAATTTTATTCAATAATTGTAGTTAAATATTTACAGCGATCTTTAAAGTTACATTTTATAAAATAATATTTCTGGGTCGAAAAACGACTCTTTGAGCGGCGGATTATATGTTGATGTAGGAGCTATAAACAATTATTAGGTAAAACAAATCAAGAAGAATGCATTACCAACAACTATGAAACACTTTCCAATGTTATCGAAACTAGGGCATGCAAATCCGGAATAGAGAATATATATATTAATTTTTATTATTTTTTTTAATTATTATTTTTTTTTTTTTGAAAACTGTAATATATTTTTTACATTTAATATATATATATATTTTTTTAGATTGACCCCTGACAACACCAAAGAGCATTTTTATATAAAATATGTCAATTATATATTCAAGTAAAATTTTGAGATAATATATATATATATATATATTAATTTTTATTTTTTTTTTTTAATTATTATTATTTTATTTATTTTTTTGAAAACTGTAATATATTTTTTACATTTAATATATATATATATATATATTTAGATTGACCCCTGACAACACCAAAGAGCATTTTTATATAAAATATGTCAATTATATATTCAAGTAAAATTTTGAGATAATATATATATATATATATATATATATTAATTTTTATTATTTTTTTAATTATTATTATTATTTTTTTTTTTGAAAACTGTAATATATTTTTTACATTTAATATATATATATATTTTTTAGATTGACCCCTGACAACACCAAAGAGCATTTTTATATAAAATATGTCAATTATATATTCAGGTAAAATTTTGAGATAATATATATATATATATATATATATATATATATATATATTAATTTTTATTATTTTTTTTAATTATTATTATTATTATTATTATTTTTTTTTTTTTTGAAAACTGTAATATATTTTTTACATTTAATATATATATATATTTTTTTTAGATTGACCCCTGACAACACCAAAGAGCATTTTTATATAAAATATGTCAATTATATATTCAAGTAAAATTTTGAGATAATATATATATATATATATATATATATATTAATTTTTATTATTTTTTTTAATTATTATTATTATTTTTTTTTTTTTTTGAAAACTGTAATATATTTTTTACATTTAATATATATATATATTTTTTAGATTGACCCCTGACAACGCCAAAGAGCATTTTTATATAAAATATGTCAATTATATATTCAAGTAAAATTTTGAGATTTATTGAAAGCGGTAATTTCGTAGTGGGCTCGCACCACAAGTTAATAGCCACAAGAATCGCTAAAAATGTTGTTATCTACAACATTTTTTTTTAAATTCTGATAATTTCAGAGGCTTTAAACGCTTACTTCAATTACATGGGGGTTAATTTTTTTTTTAATTTATACTATTTTGTTTATTGCTTAACCCTTTATATCCTGAATTAATTTTCCAGCTACTTTTTAGATGCTCAGAATTCTCGATTATTCCCACCAGTTTTTTTTTTTTTTTTGTAAAGTTTTCCTTATCTAATCGTAGCATTTTTGCTATTCAATTAGGTGAAAATTTCTCATTTGAAAAACCGGTGGAAATAGATTAAAAATTCTGTAAAAGACGCTCGTCGCGAAGGGGCTAAAGTGGTACTTATAAGTACCGTCAGGATAAAAAGGGTTAATGAAGTTTTAATTTCGTTATTGATAATTAGTTGGAAAGATATGCTGAACTTATTATATTGTTTAATATGCAAATAGAAAATGGATTAATATTTTGTAATCAATCGTCTGCAAGCGATGGAGATAGATTTTTTTTTAAATTCATGCTTGAAAATTATTTTAAAAGCCGTAATAAATCAGTCAATTAAGATAAAGTTTAGAAACAAATTGCATTTGAAAGTACATTTTGTTTCTCCAAATAACAATGTAAAAATTGAAAATGTGCGATGTCATAAAAAAGATAAAATTTCGAGCATCATCAAATTTTCACAAAAGCTAACATTATTCAAAATATTTGAAACGCTTATGATGTAAATTTTCGAAGTTAATTAAACCAAGTTCTTTGGATTCTTTAAAAAACTGAATTAAAATGAGCTCTAAAATAATACGTTGTGTTAAAATAGGGTAACTAAAACAATTCTAATTAAAAGAGTAATTTAAAATTGTCTTATTATAACTTTATGACGCACTTCATAGAATTATTTAAATAAAATTATCTTTATCCTTTTCTTTTCGGAAAAAATTGGAGTTTTAATAACTATTTATGCAGACATTCTAAAAGTTAAAACATTTGTCACTACCATGTCAAACTATCAAATGTGGAAAAATGAATTTTTCATTACTTTTAAAAATTATTTTATTTTGACCACTAAATTTTAATAGTATTCTGCACCAGGGTTGGCAGTTTTGCATCCTTTTTCCTTCAGAACTTTCGCACCCATAGCAGAAATTTAAAATAGAAATTTTATAATTCTTTAATGGCAGACATTTTGCGATTACTTAAATTAATTTATTTTTCTCGAAATTTCCGGTAGGAATTCGGCATCTCTAAATGAAAAAGAAAGCCCAACTGGCAACTCTGTTCTTCACAGAAATTTTATTAGTGTTTTAATCAGGCGAAGAGTTCTAATCAAATATCGTGGTGAAAAACTGCGCATTTTTAAAAGTAATGAATAATACGGTTTTTCATATTCGATAGTTTGACAGGGTAGAGACGAACCACAGTTGAAACACTATTTTCATGAATTACTATGGTCAACAATGTATTGCTATTTTTAGGTTAACACTATATAATCTATGTTTTATACGTCATCTCTAGTTTTCTATACCTTTAACGCACATCAATGTCATTCTGTCGCGAGTCGCAGAATTATCACTTTTTTATAAAGAAAACTGTTCACTTTATGTAGTGGCAGAGATTCGATCATTAAATAAGACAAACATTATGTTTCGTGAACATCGGTGTGAGAATACTTATCGTATAAAGTAGTGATTACAACTCACATAGAACAATAATATTTAATTTCAGGTTTAGAAACACAACATAATAAGATATTTAAGAGTACTTTACATTTGATTTGTTCCCTTCATTTGTTCGGAGTAGAAGTAGATGTTTGAAAAAATACAGAATACCGTATTTTATGCCTTATATTCCGCGGTTCAAATAATTTGTGAAATTTTATTTAGTAATTGAAGTGAAGTACATTCTGAGATCAAGAGAGTAACAATTTGTCAAATACAATTTCTGGGTTTAAAAAGAATTTTTTGAACCGCGGATTATAGGCCGAAAAATACGGTACTTGATTGCAATCTCTTTTTGAAATGGTAAGTTTTGTTTTCACCTTATTTAACCCCTTCAGGGGCAAAGTACTCTTGTAGCTAAAATATTGAAATGATTGATTGACACCAGGATTCAAGAACGAATTTATTTATTTTTAAATAAATAAAAGCTTTTCACTCATACACCTTATAAATTCAAAATTTGATTATAAAATTCTGGTGTCATTGTGGCATTTTGGGATTAAAATTAAGTGGTATATATAATATGCCAGTGTCCTTCAAAGGGTTAATTTGTTATTAAACTATGCAAATATTGTAATTTCAAAAAAGTGGTGGCATTCAATCAATTTGAATTCATATATATATATATAGAGAGAGAGAGAGCGAACTGACAACACTCAGCTCTCTCTCTCTCTCTATATATATATATATATAGAGCGAACTGGCAACACTCAGCTCTCTCACAAGTCCATTTTGCGGTATTTCTGAAGAAAATATTTCGTCCTACATTTTTACAACGTATTCAACAAAAAATTTCATTCCGGTTAGGTGTGTGCAAAATTTCTATTGAAAATCTAAAAAGATGGATACATATTTTTTAAAAGTGATATTAGAAAAAAAAGGATCGGGTGGGAATCTTGAAAACAGCATTTTTTTATGACATATAGCTGTGACACCAGTGTGACATTTAATAACTCATAAATTTGTAATTCACACAGGAAATTCTGAAAGAAGAATTTTTACTTTATGTAATCATGAAATGTCTGTCATTAAATGAACAAAAAATTACTCTTTAATTACATTTTCTTTTACAAGGCTATTTTATTTATTTATTTATTTTTGTAATGTATAATACCAACAATTTTATTTAATAAAATAAAAGTATTAATAACCATAAATATTGAAGAAATAAATGATTCAATAAATATTTTTAGAACAAGTTATATTTTTGACCAAATAGGAATCTGGTAGGTTGGCGTCTAATTAGTGGTAGTGTGGTGTGTTTTGTGACTTAAGAGCTTTTTAACACTTTCCAACCTAGTTGAAAGGTGTTTATGACTTCGGTTTGTCTGGCCGTCTGTCGTCTGTCCATGCTCTAACAGCCGTAAATATGCTCGGATTGCCCTGAAAATTTTATATGTTATTGTCGTTATCTCTAGCGTGTTCCCCATTTCAACTGAAGTGTGTAGCAGTTATACTGTTTTTTACAGGGACTTCGCGACGAGCGTCTCGTATATGCCACGTATAAGGTACTCAGAATCTTTGATTATAACGTACGCTAATTTTGAATAGAAACTTTTGCCTCATTCAAACGCAACGTTTCTGAATTTAAATTAAACAAGAAATTCTTTTCAGAATTAACGGTGATAAAAGATTAAAAATTCGTTAAAGGAGCCTCGTCCTAGAGGGGTTAAGGCTTTTGTTACCTCCAGAAAATAAAAATGCCTAAATGGGAAGTTGAAAAATTATATATTAGAATAATTTGTAAATTTATTTATAAACATAAACATAATTATTTTTCATATTCATAAATAACTTTAACTCTTCTTAAACATTATTCATTAGTATTTTTAATGGAAACGATATTTAACCCTTAATTGCAAAGTGATGTAAATTTCCATCACTTTTTATTTAACTTTTAATAAATAAATCAACTTCTTCGCCACCACTATATTTATATAGAAATATTAATCCAGTAAATTTCCCGTGAACTATGTTGCTGAACAAAGTTAAAAATCTATCTTAAAATTTCTGGTGTCTAATATGTAATATATGTATAACAAACACAATTGTAAAAGAAAACTCATGCAAAGAAGGGTTAAAATCTCATTTGATACTAGAAAGGCCGGAAATGTCTTAACCTGGGAGAAATCGCGCATATCTAGGGTATGAATAGTTTTTACTTTGTCACCAATAAATACAAACAATAATTCTCAACTTATTTAGTCAGTGACAAATGTTACAAATTGTAGGATAAAATACGCTAAAGATTACTTTTCGAAAAGTAGTGCTGATAATTGTAAAATCCGTACGCACTCGGGGTATGTCATACCCCATGCGACTTCTCCCGGGTTAAATTCAGAATTTATATTTAACGCTACTTAACCTAATTATTTAACATATTTCTGGGTGATATTTATTTGATTTATTTTACGAAGAAATTTTTGGCTCGAATCGAAATATATTTATCTGATCCCGGTCAAATTAACCGCCACGGCGGTTCTAGTTTTAAAATAGTTCTTAAAATTAAAGATTTAATAAATATTATACATGGATTGATAAATAGAAATGCAATACAGAGTATTCAATTCGCAACAAAAATCATCTCAATATGCATTAGACTAACAAATTTTTTTTTACGTCAACTATTTTAATAGGTGGTTATTCCTTATGTCAGTGCCAGTAGCTGTTAATTCCAGAATTTAGGACTGTACTTCAAAAACTCTCGGTGATACTATCAAACCACCGCCTCCTGAATACTAGTCATCTGCGCTGAAACAAAAACGGGATCTGTCGTAGACGTATGTTTTTCAGCATTTGTAAGATTCCTTGAATTTAAATACCAGTATATTTTAACATTTTAAGCACCACGAGGTACCTGCGTACGTCATGAACTCTTCTATTTGAAATATCAGGACGTATGTCCGTACATCCATAATGGTCTAAACATCTGATTTTTTGCGTCACTAATTGCTATTGTGATTGGTTTTGTTGGGGCTCATCATTACTATAAGCAATGGTTTCGCCCCCAATAGATGGCTTTACGCGTCCAAACAATTTCATAATTTTTCCCCCTGCTTTGTTTCTGTTTTCATGGTTCATTTGTTTATGTGTTGGTCATTCTGTTCAGTTATCTTTTGTAAATTGCAGAATTTCGCTTACGGTTGTGTTTGTATCTCTGATAGTGACTTTATATAATAATTATGTCAGAAACACGGACAGAGATTAACTAGTTAATTTTGATGATCACAGACACAGAGACGATAGTGATAACTTTAAATAAAGCGATGAAAATTGGAACTTTGAATCTGTTTTGTTTGTATAATATAAATAAACCTTTATTCCATCGCCTTACATGACATGTAATTACAAATAAGGACATAAACTACGTTTAACGGAATTTAATATATCTGGTATTCAGCATACTATCACTAAATTGAATGGGGTGCTTAAGGGGTTAAAGGTGTCTTCCTATTCTGAGATTAATCAAGCCGAAGAATACTTAAAAAATGCTGGTATTAAAATTCAAGGGAACGTGCAAAAGCTAAAAAAAATCTGCCTATGACAGCCGTCATTTCTATGACAGCGCGTAGGTCTTGTATTCAGGGGTAGTGACCAAACATTCAACGACAAAATTATACAGCAATGCACATTTAGTAAGAAAGGGCATGGTATGGTCGCGGATTAAAAATAAAAATGTCGCCTATAAAGACTAAAGTGGCGAAAACTGATAAAAAATAGTATTTTATTTTTAGGTTTTATTTTAAAAAAACAAAAAATAATGTCAGGTAATATATTTTCTTTGTTATTAGAAACACTCATGTTTGTAAATAAAAATTCATTTCTAAAAAATAACTCCTTTATTTGCTTATTTTACGTCACAATTCTGCTTCATATTTGCGCATGATTGTTATTTAAAAAAATGAATTAGCACACGATTAAAAAATTTTTATTTCGTTCTTTTTTAGCAAATTCACATTCTTTTATAAACAAAACATCTCACATCAGTGTGCGATATTTTGGTCTTCACAGGCAACTAGTTATCGTATTCAGTGGCGGCTCGTGACTCTCTTTATTTGGGGCACTAAATACATGACTCATAGAAAACATTTCATGTGAAAAATAATGGTGTGAAAATAATATGTGTTTCAGGCATGCATTTAGTGACTAAAAAAAAGACAGTAACGAGCCACTACTGATTCTGTCTAATTAGCGAATAACAATGCGATTTTTAAATTAAAGTTCGTCGACAACTTAAAAATCGTACTAACTTTAAAATTTTTAACGATAACAACCACATTTTACACAACATTTAATATCCTTGGATTACAGCGCTCAGTAAAATGATATGTTTTATATATATTTTTAAAAATCTTCATATATTTATAAAACAAAATATGTTAAGTGTCTAGCTGTTAATTAGAAAATTAAAATTAACGTCTTACAAGAAAAAATATCGGAAACAATGAGACAGATTATGAGTCTTCGAAGTGTGATTAACTTTCTAACCACTATTTTTAAACATTAGTAATACGCCTCGAAGATTTGTAGAATTTGACCAGGGATATTATTCGTTTGAAGTAGTGATAACTAAAATAAAGAAAAGTCGCCTGTGGGAGACCTGTATTCATTATTTTCTATAAGGTTTTTTTCTTTGTGGATACCAACAGTAGCGTCTTGTGACTGTTTTTTTGGGCACTAAATGCATGACTGAAAAAATTATTCTTTTCTTACCATTTTTTTAAAAGCAAACTTATCCTTTTTTTTAATACCCGAATTTTCTACTAAATAAATACGACAAATATTCCTTTTACAAAAGGGTGGTAAGACAATAACTTTTGAAACCGTGCATTTAGTGTCCCAAATAAAACCAGTCAAGATCCCCTAAGTTGGATACCAACGATAATTGGGCACGGTCTCCTAAGACCGTAGAGAAATAACATTTCTATATATATCGAAATCTAATGATTGGAATGATCTGTAAATTTACACGTCCATGTTTTCGACGATTGTGGTTAATGTAATGCAAAAATTAATGTTGGTCCTAATTCATTATTTTTTAAACATGATTTTATTATTAATTATCATAATAAAAAATGTGTTTTTTAATCGACAAAAATGTCTAAATGATGTTCGAGTCTATAGATTGAATCGGAATTTTAAAATAAAATTTTAACAGAATGATTGTTTAGTTGGAAATTTTATATTAAATTTTGTCACGTTGATTTCCATTAGTATTATCATACTTTGAACAAATCTAACTCTATGAAGATTTAAAGAGAAATATATAACTATTTACCTTTAAGGCACGAGTGCGTATTTTTAATGCCGCTGTATTCGAAAAGCCTTATTAATCGCAGAATCTTTTTCTTTCGGAAATAGTTGGTATTTAAATCAGGGATCAGATTTCTCCGACTTTTTGCACACCAGTATAATCTTAGAGAAAATGTTTTTATTCAATTTAACCGGGACATTCTGCAATTTAACAGATCAATATTTTCTCTAATATTATACTGGTATGCAAAAAGTCGGAGAAATCTTATCCCTGTGAAATATAAGCTCCTGTGTAAATCCTCGCTTTATATGTATATTCTATACACATACAGTCTGTTTTTCTAAAAAAATATGTTCAGTGTACACTAAGTTTCGCTTAAGAAAATCAGAAAAATAAGAATATTTTATAGTGAGTAATAAAGCAGTGTTCGTACGCTTTTCCAACAATTTTTAAACTAATTTTTCACCTTATAAATGTGCGTACACCCCTTGGATTTTCCAAGTAGTTTGGCACCAATTTTTCTGATTAGAAAATCGTAGACGCCTCGTTTAATTACCACATTTGTAATACTTTTCTGTATTTAAATAAGGTAAAAAATTCTATTAAGAAATTGTAGTACCAGTGTACGAACTCTGTAAAGCTGCCTTTATTCCCAGAACGTTTACGATAGAATCACACCAAAGGTGCCATTAGACTCGAATATTGCCTTTTCTTTTATGAATGTAATTTATAAAATAGGCGTCTCCTACAAACTAAATATGCAACAATTTTGTTTTTAAACTGTAAGAGTCACGTTTAACACGTTATTTGAGTCTGTTGGATCAAGGAAGCCTGTAAAAATGAATTATTTATTTAGAAACATTCAATTACCATATCAAAGGAAAAACTTCCAGAGCACGCTATTAAATTTGTACAGGCAATCAATAAGCAAAATCAAGAAAAGTAAACTAACATTGGAACAATGTAGATAACTGAAAGGAATATCTATTTGCGTACCAACTGAACTTCCTGGATAAATGCAAGCGACTTGCAAGGCAAATAGGGCGCTGTGAGAAATATAAAAAAGTTAAAACAAAATAAAAATAAAAATATTAAAAATATAATAAAGAAATAGAAGTTTAACAATACAGAACTAAAAAAAAAATCCGTTAGATCCAAGATTACCATCGAAACTTACATGGGCTGCAAACCATCTCAAATAAGAAAAAAATATTAAAAGTTACAAATAAAAGACACTAGGCAGCAGACTAAAGAAAGGTTTTTATTTTATTTTATTTTTATTCATTTTTATAAATACAAATACAAAAGACAAGAGAGATAAGTTTAATTGAAGAGAAGGGGAAACTAGATTTTTATCAAAAATGTTAAAGTTACATTTATTTATTTATTTATTTTTTTAAAAAGGATTTTTTTTATAAATTTCTGCTGGCAGTTTTCGACTTTACTAACTCTGTTTTAACGGTAGAAGAATATTATTCATTTATATCTTCAAAAGAAAAATATCAATATATCTCGAAATACGAGTATGGATGAATACTACACTTACACACCCCGTTTTGTTTACATAAACATTAATGTAGACCATAATCTTGAACTGAGTGAGTGTCGCTATAATTTAAAAAGGAACTATTTTGAAAATTAAGATATCCCTTTTCTTCACGTGCATTATAAAACCAAAATTTTAATTAAAAATCCTGTTTCACGTTTGTCAGTTTGGAATTAAAATTAAATCGTATATATATTATACCACTGACCTTCAAAGTGTTAACGAAGAAAGTTTTTGCACAGTAAAATCATTTCAACTCCACTCTGAAGTCCTAAACCATTAATAACCATTTCGATAAATATATTTTTCTAAATCATTGAACACGTATATTTCCGTTTTTCAATCTGATGTATATTTCTGGAGTTATTCAACCGTTTCCATACTTTTTAATTGAAACGATTCTCATTACATCTTACTCGATTAGAGTGTCATCTATGATTACAGAAAAAAATGCTCAATATAAAAGTTACGTATTTTCTCCCGTAGAATTCGAATATGCAAAAAAAGGGGGTGGGTGGATATCATTTAAGATTTCACAGTTCCATCCCTTTCCACTTAGGGAGTAGAGTTGAGGGGGGGGGGACTTTGATATCCCTAAATAGATTTTTCAAAAATATTGACATGCATTTTCCGTATTTTAGTGCGATGTATATTTCTAGAGTTATTCGACCGTTTCCAAACTTTTCGGACACCTTGTATATATATATTTATACGTACTCTGCTGTGGAAATATAATCTGCCAGTAATGCAGTTATTTATTTTCCGTGTATATCTTAATCCTTCTTTGCATGAGTTTTTCTTTTACTATTATGTTTTTTTTATGCATATAATAAATATTTGACACCAGAAATTTTAAGATAGATTTTTAACTTTTTTCAACAACTTAGTTCACGGGAAATTTACTGGATTAATATTTCTATATAAATATAGTGGTGGCGAAGAAGTTGATTTATTTATTAAAAGTTAAATAAAAAGTGATGGAAATTTACATCACGATGCAATTAAGGGTTAATTTTGTTTTTCTTTATTTCTTTCATTAAAATGGTTTTTGTTCTGATTACTATTTAGTCTTCTTGTTGGAAATTTAAATTAACTCAAAAACTATACCATTTTATTAAGTATAATTCAAATAAAATTTAATTTAATGACTCACTCTCACATTAAACAACATTATCACTTACTTTTTTTGTTTTATACTGCAGAAATATTTTAACAAGATTTTTAAAGAAAGGCATAAGTTGTCGCTTTTCACTAAGTTATTATTTATAACTAAAGATTTCTAAACAAGATAGAATTTTGAATATAATCAACATTTTACAAAAGATAACTATATTCCAAAAGTTTCAAAAGCACTTAATGCAAATTTGTGCTGTTAATTAAAATATCTTCTTCATATTCTTTGAAAACAAAATTAAAATGAGTTCTGAAACTGTTAAAAAATGCTAATTAAAACAGTTTTAATCAAATTTGTAATTTAATCTTTTCTCTTTAAAATTTTATGATCCACTTCAAGGGATTACTTTAAAATGTTTTTGTTTCTTTTTTCGTTCCGAAAAATAATTGAATAACTTTAATAATTATTTATGCAGATTTGCAAATCGTGTTTTGTTTCTGGTTATTTTTCAGTTGTGTAAGTATAATTTAACATAATTGTGTTTATTAATGTGGAATGATAATGATAAATGAGGAAATGAAAAGAAAAAGTGTTATGCTAAATAGCCAAATTTGCGGACATGTGAAAACAACAAATTTCATAGAGAAATATTCTCTTTAATTAATCTCGAAGTACTGCGCTTAAATATGACACAAATTTCTTATTGAAAATAGTGCTCTTTATATTTACGGTGGTTCACAGCTCTGATTATTGGCAAACATTCAAAACATTTGTAGCTTCCATATGCAGCATGTTTACAGGGATGATTACCACTTAGGCAAATTAAAGTATTTTGGCCTTATTTAATCACAAATCTCTAAAATTAAATACGAAGAAAATTTATTTTTAAAATACTGGTGGAAGTTTATCTAGGCTATAATCAACCGTTGAATGCTTAGATGACAAATGGTGAAGCTGTGGAACTGTGCATAAA
This sequence comes from Maratus michaelseni, assembly GCA_963931845.1. Classification (NCBI taxonomy): domain Eukaryota; kingdom Metazoa; phylum Arthropoda; class Arachnida; order Araneae; family Salticidae; genus Maratus; species Maratus michaelseni. Next base: position 282,583,556 of record OZ007595.1, read on the forward strand.
ATTTTAACACTTAAAATAAAATTAAATGTACGTTTTAGAAATACCAGGGTATCCCACCAGATTATTTTAGGTTACATTGTCCGGTGTGCAGTACACAGGTGAAAGCAATTTTTATTTGAAAACATGAATATATTTTTTGCATTTAATATATATTCTTAGATTGCCCAAAATACCAACTGTTCAAAAGTGAAATCTCCCTATGATCATTCGTACAAAAGGCTCCTCGCCCGTGGATCACAGTAGTCCCCTGCTCTGCGACAACAATTGTTTTTTTCCTAGGGGGAAATACAACACCTCTTCCTCTGGCGTTCAGGCGGTCTCTCAGTAGTTAGCTTGTGCGGACGTTTTGGGCGGTTTAGTAGCGGAAGGGTTAATTTTACACATCTCATATAACAGAATACTACTAGAAGTACTTGTTAATTAGAAGATAGTTTTTTTCCTAGTATTTGACTTGTTTCAGTTTCAAACAAATATGTATTATTATACCACATCCTTTTTAACTATTTTAGTAACTATCCACTATATAGTTTTGGGTGCAAGAGGACGCAATATTGACTATGTTTCAACTTCAAGGGCTCTTCTTTTATTCAACGTATGTATTTCGCATTCTATTTTCACTTTAAGACGTCTGTCACATATCTAATTAGTACAAAAAGGAATACAGCTCTTATAGCATTAGCCTGTAATATATCCTCTCAATGGGAGCTCGATCGAAATTACAATTTTGACGCTGTCGTGTTCACCCAATAGAGATCAGTTTTAAAAAACTCATGCTTGAAAATTATTTAAAAACCATTAAAAATCAACACTTTAAGATACAACTTTCAGACAAAATGCATTTGAAAGTTCAATTTATTTCTATTCAACGATTTTAAAATCAAAAATTGTGGGATGCTACAAAGTTAATAAATTTCGCGATAAGTAAATAGATGGGTCAGTACTTACTGTCATCTATATAACGACAACGTTACTCACGGACATTTTGTTGGTTTATAATATAGTTTTCGTAAAGTAAAATGTAAATAAATATCCTTAAGTATACCGTATCAATAGGCTGAAATAAAATCAAACTGTGGCCCTCCGAATACCACTAAAAATGTATAGTAATCTTTGCGTTATCTAATCATCAAATTTCTGCGATTCAAGAAGTCGTCTATTTCTTTTTTAAATTATTGGACTCTGGCGGGCCACAGTTTGTCACCTCTGAATAAAAGGTTACAAATTTTAATATTCTGATAAAAATTTTGAAAAATACGAAAGCATTCCAAGGTTATAATAGGAATATTAGAGAGACAATTTTCAGATCGAATTAGTTAGAAGTAGTAACGATGGAGCAGGGGTTAACCCCAGCGTAGGGTTGCTTGTAGGCTACATTTTTAAAAATTCAGATTACTTGATTGACATTACTTTTATGAAGTGGAAATATTCGCCTTATTTAATGAAAGATTAAATAATTAAACAATAAGATTAATTTTTTTTTCAAAAATGAGGGAATCAAACAATTTGGATTTTAAACAAGTTGGAAATTGTACGTCAAACGTTACAAACGAGGTGCGTTCGTACGCACGTTTTAGAATTAAATTCATGATATCCCGTGCGTAGAACGGGTTAAACAGCTAGTTAAGTATATATTTTATGACACTGTTCATACAAATATCTTAACTAGTTATATAAATATTCAGATATATATGTATCAGCTAGTTATATAAATATTCAGATATATTTGTATCAGCTAGTTATATAAATATTCAGATCTTGATGATTTTTAATTCTGTGAAATGAATTATATTGTCTGCAGATTAATTTCTGTAATAAAATAAGTTTCTCGGTCGCTTGACGATTTAACATCCATCGGAAGCTCCTATGACAAAAAAGCACCGATTTAAAAAAAAATCAAATTTCTTAATAAATATTTTTATTAATATCTCCTAAAGTTTTGATTCGATTTTAATAAAATTTGAAATGTCTCGACAAAATTCTGCAAAGATAATATATTTTAAATTGCAAAGCATTTGGTTGGGTAGTTTTTGCGTTGTTATATGCGGACAGACAGACAGACGGACGGACAGACAGACGGACAGACAGACAGACAGACGGACGGACAGACGGACGGACCAAACGACGACTATAGGTGCTACGTATTTATATAATTACGAACGCACCTAAAAAGTAGCCTATTGGCAGTGCGTAGCCAGGGTGGGGTCCATATGCTCTTGATGCTAAGCATTTTTGTAAAGCTTGCTTTACCGTAAGTAATCGGAGAAATTGCTGCGATAATCAAGGCGAAGAAAACTTGACAATTTTACTGGTATACAGAGCATTTGGACCCCTTCCCTGGTCTGCTTACTGACAACACTGCCCCTAAACATTAAACTATTCACATCAATTTAAAAAATATATTATAGACTAGGTGACTAAAACCGTCGTCTGCCAAGCCCGGAATAATAAAATTATCTCTTTGATTACAGAACGTGGCTAAAGAACATTTCTTTTTTGTATACTCAGTCGTACCATAATTTACAAAATTATTTTTGTGGTATATTTATCTTGAAACTATCACATTAGTTGGCAGAGATTATAGATACCAAAAGTGTTGAATTCATAGAATTTTCTTCAGGAGGGATTTCCACAGATCCCGAAGGAAACTGTGGAGTTCAGGATGGGGGAAGGCGTCTTACACTTTTAGAACAATAATAAACTTTTAATAGCAAATTTTCCGGGAAAATATTTCGATGTGCCCAGGCTACTCCCTGAATTTAACACTTCCTAAAATAATCTTACTAATTACTGGGACCATTTTAACCATTTCGGGACCGGCGGCTTCTACACAAATTTTATTTGGTTGGCACCACTTTTTTTAAAAAAAGCTATCATTTTAGTTAAACTATCACAAAAATGCTCTAATTAGAGAAAGCAAATATTACTTTTATTTTTTACTGGTGCCTAAAACAAACTCTGTATGCTCTTTTGGAGGGTGCATATAGCCACCCATGGTCCCGAATGGGTTAAATGTATCCCATCTCGTTATGTTAAGCGATTTTTCCAAACAAACTATGCCTCTTTCCGATTGTCAAATTAAAAAATCAAACACACGACCTCGAGATGACATGTGAGATCATTCTGACGTTATTTGGAGATAAGTGGGTAACTTAGAAAATCATCGCTGGGTCCTTTTCCCCATCTGCCTCAGCTGTGTTTGAGAGAAAAAGAGATTGCGTTACTTCCTTTAATAATTAATTAAAAAACAACAATTTAGTTTTTTGTTATGTTTATAAAATAGGTTTCCGAAAGTTTGCTTAACACAGAAGTATAAAATGTAAAGTTGTTGAGATAAAGTATCAAGCAAAAATTGGTTGATAAGTTATAAATGTCTCATTTTCGGCATAATGGAGACTTAAAAAGAAATCGCGACATTTTCCAAAATTGCTGTACGAATTCCAAATAAACTTTATTGAAAAGAGATCAAATTTGAATATATCGTATCGGCAGGGTCCATAGCGAATAGGAAAAATTATATTGTTTCTACCAGTATTCCCATTTAGAAATCTCGTGGTAAATTCCATTAACCCTATCCGGCACAATGGTCCCACACCGAGCACACCTAATTTTAATTCCAAACTTGCGTTCGACACCAAGAATATTTAATAAGGTTTTGTTTCTACAATGAAAGCTTAAAATAAGGAGTTATTATTTTCTAAAAAAGTCGTTTGTAAATTCCGATGCAAGTCAGTAATTTCTCATTTTACGAACAGGCTTTGTCTCTGCCGGAAAGGGTTAACATAAATAATTGATATATATCATGAAGATAACTTTTTTCAAAACAGAGGAACAATATAATTTCTCCTACGCTCTCTGAGACTTTTACATTGAACAAAAAGATTGATTTTGGGTTACTTTTAAGAGTTTGTTGAAATTTCTATCGAATTTGGAAGTTTGAGGAAATACACTAAGTACTCCGTTCAACATAAAATTCCAAAATATTTAACAAAAAAATCCCAAATCTTAGTCTTAGTAGTCTTAATTATATTCGGAGCTTTCTTCGTCTACAGGGGAAGCAAAGTTACAATCATTTACGTGGAATACATGTCTCTTGCCATCGCCAACAGACACAAAGGCACATCTTTTATTTACTAATATAGAGTGTTGTTAAATACGTAATTTCTATTCTTATTTACATCCACGTAGAAAATATAGTTAATTGAATGCAAAATAATAATTGGTATTTACCGATATTTTAATATTATTAAAAAAAGTTTATCTGAATTAAAATGTACATAATCAGGCTTCGTACGCTCTTTACGCAATTTTTTAACAGAACTTTTCGCCTTATTTAAATACAGAAAAGTTTTGCAAATACTGCAATTAAACGAGGTGTCTGCAATTTCTGCTATATAAATATTAAATAGAAAAATTGTATTAAAAATTCTAGTAAAAGAGTACGAAACCTGACATATGTATGCATTATTAATAATATCATTATAAAAATGCTATGTGTAAATATCTATTTACTCGAATATGAAAAAACATAATCCTTTTGAACGTAGACGGTCATTTTTCTGAAATATTAACAAAGGATTTTCTAACTCTAAATTAAAATGTCTTTATTAAGTGAAATATGTGAATTGAACAAATGTAATTTTTGTTACAGCTATTTTCATGTTAAATATGATTAAAAAGTATTCTAAGATAAGTTGACATGAAGGCACTCAGATGTCTGGAAATAACAATGGGTGTGTGACACGCAATGAATAACTGATGTATACGCCATAACTAAACAAACTGAAAATGAAATCTGTAAAAATATACCTGTCATCGACATAATATTTTTTTTTATGTATGTTACAATTACAATTGTCGAAAAACGGTTTTGAATAAGAAATCAATAAAAAGTGAAGCTATATTTTGTGTTTTATAAAGAAATCATTATTTCTTATTTCACACAACGCAAATGCTGTAAAACATAGATAAAATGTCACTTTAGGGACTAAGTCACATTGATCACGTAATCGTTTGAACACCAAATTGAAGGTTAATTCATATATTTTATTATTTTTTTTATTTCACTTTTAATGTTTTAATTTAACCCTTTCAGGGGCAGTGGCATGTTTATGAAACCACTTAATTCTAATCCCCAAACGCCATAATGGCACCAGAAATTTGCTAAAATCTTTCCCATTTTATAAGTACGTGACTTTTTTGGCTTTTTCAGATTTCAAAATAAATTTCTACGTTAATTCCGGTGCCAGTCATTTATTTCAACATTTTAGTACTGGAAGTACTTTACCCCTGAACGTGTTAAAGATGTCTATCATTAAAATAGATAGAATACTTTTATATATGATTTAATGGGAGGTACTACCACAGCGTTACGTTTTCCAAAGATGACACCGACATTGTCAACATATTTAGGATCCTTGGATTTAATAAGCACTGAAAAATGTATAATTTATTAAGATCTGTTTTATTTACTGTTATACAAAACAAATATAAATATGAATTTTCATCCCAAACTTTATAACTTCTTAAATTTAAAGATGTCAATCATTAAAATAGACAGAATACTTTTATATATGATTTACTGGAAGCTACTACCACAGCGTTACGTTTTCCAAAGATGACACCGACATTGTCAACATATTTAGGATCCTTGGATTTAATAAACACTGAAAAATGTATAATTTATTAAGATCTGTTTTATTTACTGTTATACAAAACAAATATAAATATGAATTTTCAAACCAAACTTTATAACTTCTTAAATTAAAAATGTCAGTCACTAAAATATACAGATTACTTTTATATATGATTTACTGGGAGCTACTACCACTTTGATACTCTTTGACACCTTGATTACACCCTTTCTTCAATTACCCAAACTTCAAAATTATGGATTCCGACCAAAAAAATTAGAAGTTTATTTCTAAGCTAGAAAGTAAAACATGAAAATGTATAATTTAAAGTTTCCTAGTCTGCTCTGTGGTTATTTACACATAAGCATAAGCAACTGTAAGGAAATAGTATGGTAATTCTTTCTACGTATACCCTTTGATTACGGTCCAGGATTGGCGACTATGTTTGTATTTGGTCCTGACACAATTTAGCAACATTATACTTTGAGGTAGATTTTCCTTGAAAATATCCTAATATATATAATATCGTCGGTACCATGTCAGACTATCGAGTGTGAAAAAATGTATTTTTCATTACATTTAAAAATGGGCCGATTGTCACCACTAAATTTTAGTAGAATTCCTCGCCTAGTAAGAATACTAATAAAAATTTTGTGATGAATAGGGTTGCCAGTTTGGCCTTCCGTTTTACTTTGAAAGGCGGAAGTCATTCCGGAAATTTTGAGAGAAAAACTTTACTTAAAATAATCACGAAATGTCTGCCATTAAATAAAGCAAAAAATCCTGTTTGATATTTACGGTATGAATTCTAAATTTCTGAATGAAAAAGGAAGTCAAAGTGACAACCCTGGTGAATAATACTATTAAAATTTAGTGGTTCCAATCGGCCCATTTTTAAAATTAATGAAAAATGAATTTTTTAACATTCGATACTTTGACATGGTAGCGACGATATGGCAAATATTATTTTTCATAAAGTGGTACGAATAAAAGAAAAATATATATATGTCCACATGAAGGTATACGTCCCAATTCGTAATCAAAGGGTTAATAACATTTCAATGACTTTATAAACGATAAATATACCGTATGGTAGTAGCCGCTAACGTTTAAGCGTTTTGGTATCACTAATATTTGATAGAAGTTTTTGTCTTATTTAATCTCAGATTTTGGCGATTAAATAAGGCACTATTTACTATTAAATATTACTGGGAAGGAAGAGTGTAAAAGTTGGGAGCGATGCCGTTTCTACTTATCTCTTTGTACGTCATTTCAACCAGTTTTGATTTTATTAAACTTTGTTAAAAGGTATATAGCAACAGCATGTTTTTTGTAAATGAATATAAAATTCTAAATGCTCCTATGCTTAAATATACTCAAAGTTTCATCAAATAAAAGACCGATAAATATGTCATTTTTTAAGAATGAGAATATTTGTTTCATGAAAAAAACGTTTCTTATCCCTTTAACGGACATTCGTTTCCCCATGAAACCACAAAACTTTAATTACGAAATTCAACAATGACAGCAGAATTTTAATAGAAATGTTTTCCATTTATTATACACTAGCGGCACTTCCCGGCTTTGCACGGGTAGACAATGTGTTGACTACAATGTAGGGTAGGGAAGTGTAGGTACTTTTTAAAAAAGTTGTTCTAAATTGCATAAAAGTCTGAGTGAGACAAAATTGCAGTACTTAGAAAATTTGAAAATTAAAAGCTTGTAAAAATGTATAAATAAATTTTTCTGTTTATGTACATATTGAAACTAATAAATAATACACGTCCCATGGAAGGACATAGCAACTATATGTGTTCATGTAGAATGTGTTTTCCTAAATTTCATGCTTCTACCTAAATCTGCTGCTGAGATATGGCGAAATGACCCAAAACTTTTGAATACCCCTTTAATCACCTTCTGGGGGGAATTTCCAAAATCGCCGAAATACATGTTTAACCAATTTTTTAGTAGATAATTTCGCCCTCCTACATAAAAGCTGAGATATGGCGAAATGACCTAAAAAATTCGACCGGCCCCCTTTAACCACCTTCTGGGGGAATTTCCAAATTTGCTGAAATACGGGTTCTATTCATTTTTTAGTAGATATGATTTCCTGATTTTCGCGCTCCTAACTAAAACTGCTGCTGAGATATGACGAAATGATCTAAAACATTCGACCCCCTTGTAACTCTTTTGGGGGGGAAATTTCTAAAATCGCTGAAATAAGTGTTTAACCAATTTTTTAGTAGATTTGTTTTCCTTAATTTCGCGCCCCTACATAAAACTGCTGCTGAGATATGGCGAAATAACCTAAAACATTCGACCACCCCCTTTAACCACCTTCAGGGGGGAATTTCTAAAATAGTTAAAAAAAAGTGTTTAATCATTTTTTAGCAGAATTTTTTTTTGCCTGATTTTCGCGCTCCTACCTATAACTGCTGCTGAGATATGGCGAAATAACCTAAAATATTCGACCATCCCCTTTAACCCCCTTCTGGGGGGAATTTCTAAAATCGCTGAAATAGGTATTTAATCATTTTTTTGTAGATTTGTTTTCCTGACTTTCGAGTCCTACCTATAACTGCTGCTGAGATATGGCGAAATGACCTAAAAGATTCGACCACCCCCCTTTAAACCCTTCGGAGGGAGGGGGGTTATTTCCAAAATCACTGAAATACATGTTTAATCATGTTTTTAGTAGATTTGTTTTCCTGATTTTTGCGCTCTTAACTAAAACTGCTGCTGATATATGGCAAAATGACCTAAAACATTCGACCCCCCGTTAACCGACCTCTGGAAGGGGAACTTCTAAAATCGCTTAAATGTTTAATCATTTTTTTAGTAGATTTGTTTTCCTGATTTTTGCGCTCTTAACTAAAATTGCTGATGAGATATGGCAAAATGACCTAAAACATTCCACCCCCCGTTAACCGACCTCTGGGAGGGGAACTTCTAAAATCGCTTAAATACATGTTTAATCATTTTTTTAGTAGATTTGATTTCCGGATTTTCGCGCTCCTACCTGTAACTGCTGCTAAGATATGGCGAAATGACCTAAAACATTCGACCACCCCCCTTTAACCCCCTTCTGGGTAGAATTTCTAAAATCGCTGAAATAGGTGCTTAATCATTTTTTAGTAGATTTGTTTTCCTGATTTTCGCGCTCCTACCTATAACTGCTGCTGAGATATGGCGAAATGACCTAAAATATTCGAACCCCCCTCTTTAACACCCTTCGGGGGGGGGGGGGAATTTTCAAAAATGCCTTCTTTTTGCTTGCCTAGGCCATAACAGATATCTACAGTCCAAATTTCGTGACCCTGACTAAAGTTGTTTCGGCTGGGGGTTGATGAGTCAGTCAGTCAGTCACCGTTTCCTCTTTATATAACAGTATAGATGTGAAATATCGCTTTTTAACACTTTCCAACCTAGTTATTAAAAAGTGTTTATGACTTCGGTTTGTCTGCCGTCTGCCGTTTGCTGTCTGTCCGTGCTCTAACTCCCGTAAATAGGCTCCGATTGCCCAGCAATTTTTATATGTTATTGTCGTTATCTATAGCATGCACCTTATTTCAACTGAAGTGTGTAGCACTTATAATTTTTTTACAGGGACACTCAAAAGAATTCCGTTACATTACGGTCTATGGGGAAAAAACATTTTCGGTTTATTTGAATGATGTTACACAATTTCAAACACATTGTAATTGATATCTATCACTAAGGTGCATTCGAAGAAGCTTAATATGTAATATGCTGTGCATAGCACTTACAGTTACTTTACAGAGATAGTCAAAATAATTCCGTTACATTACGTCTATGGAGAAAAATCGTTTGCGGTTTAATTAAATAATGTTTCACTAATTGAAACGCATTGAGATTTATGTATATCACTAAGATGCATTACAAGAGGCTTACTACAGAATAGTGTGTGTCTAGCAGTCATCGTTCATTTACAGCTACACACAAAAGAATTCTCTACTGTCTGTTAACAATAATTCCTGGAAGTGCGTTTTAAGTTGCTGAACGCGATTTTAAATTTAACTCACTTTTTGTTTATTACTTGGTGTGTATAAATTCTGTAGATCATATACAAGGCAGCACAAAAGTTCGCAAACACATTTCCGTTTATTGACAGAAACTCCAGAAGGAGAATTTTAAACTGTGCTACGCGTTTCCTAACTAAACTAAAATTTAGCATCCTATGTAGTATATATACAACTCTATGGATCATATACAGGGCTGAATAAAAGTATTCGGATATTTTTCCGAATATTGTATAGGTTGGAAATTCCTGAAATTACGTTCTTAAATATGTTATTCGTTTTCCAAATTGTTTACTTAGATGTTATCTTTCAGCTTATTAAACGATAATGTTTTGTAAAATTATTTTCGAAGCGTTGGAAAGTGTTACATAATCTATGCTTAATGCATGATTTTGCGTTCTTGTTTCATATATACAAATGAATTTGTTAATAATTTCCGGTGTCAATCATTTATTAGCAATTTAAATGCTTTATCACTTAAAGGGTTAATGAATTCTGATCTCTTCGAATAAAATCAAAGGAAATCGAATAAAAAAAATGTCTATAATGGTATCCCTGATATTGTAATTTTTTTTGCATTAAACCTTTCTAAATGATTGTGTATTGCATCCCCTTATAACATTTGAGATGGGCGCGGTGCATATGTAAATAATACAGAGATAGGCGTAGCACAGAAGATATAGCGACATTTTTCCGTTTTATAATAAATATATATACATATTGCTTGAAATTTAATAGAGAGTACACCCTTTAAAATTAATAACATACTAGCTGGCTTCGCCCGCCTGCGGGCCCCTTATTTACATCGGTGCCTCGAAACTTTTGTATTCTCCGGCTCGCATCCCCCTCGATCCGAACGAACCTCCGACCCGGGTCCCCACTGCCTTCGGCACCGGATAATCCCTTAATTTGCACATCGAATAGTATAAACCTCTAACTGAACGAATCTCTGCCCCTGGTCCCCGCTGCCTTCGGCACCGGATAATCCCTTAAATTGCACATAGAATAGTATAAACCTCTAACTGAACGACCCTCCGGCTCGGGTCCCCGCTGCCTGCGGCACCATATAGCAGTCGTGCTGCGCACGCGCTGCAGTATACGTTAGTTCCACCTTCCGCCACCAGGTGGCGCAATCCGTTTATATGATCATAACTGAAATCGTTAAGACTTTCGATGTCGAGTCGAATGAGCCATACCCCGTCGTTTTCATGCCCGTAGAACCGAAGATATTAAAGCGCCCCCTGGTGGTGAAAAAACGTAATAAAATCGGTAAGCTCTATCGATGTCGAGTCGAATGAGCCATACCCCATCGTGATCCTTCCCATAGAAACAGAGATAGGAAAGCGCCCCCTGGTGGTGAGAGTCGGAGCAAAAATCGATAAGCTGTAGTATCCTCTATCGACGTTGAGTCGAATGAGCCATACACCGTCGTGATCCGGGCCATAGAAACTGAGATAAGTAAACGCCCCCTGGTGGTGAAAAACGAACTGAAACCGATAAGCTCTAGTCGAATAGTATAAACCTATAACTGAACGAACCTCCGGTTCGGGTCCCCGCTGCCTGCGGCACAGTATAGCATTCGTGCTGCGCACGCGCTGCAGTATACATTAGTTCCACCTTCCACCACCAGGTGGCGCAAACTGTTTATATGATCATAACTGAAATCGTTGAGGCTTTCGATGTCGAGTCAAATGAGCCATACCCCGTCGTAATCTGGGCCATAGAAACAGAGATAATAAAACGCCCCCTGGTGGTGAAAAACGAACTAAAGTCGATAAGCTCTAGTATCCTCTATCGATGTCGAGTCGATTGAGCCAAACCGCGTCGTGATGTGACCCATAGAACCCGAGTTGGCTGAAAAATCCTTTGATTACACCTTACACCACCAGGGGGCGCAATGTGTTCTATACGAATGTTATAGAGGGTCCTTATTACTTTAATTCTGATGTTTGGAATCAGTTTGGGGGAAATTCGTAACATAGTTTCTGAGTTATAGAAACGGACCACAGTTAAGATAAAAAAACTTGAAGGGGGGGGGGGGCGAGGACACTGCTTTTCCTTAAACAACTGAATTAGACTGCCGGGAAAAAAAAATCTGATGTCTTAATTACATAAACCGTCCGGATTCGATAACGGGCGAAGCCCGCTTTTTACTAATCGAAAATAGTGGTTATTTTTCTATACATATAAACAATCAAACGTTTAAAAATATTAAATTTGTTGAAATGGAATTGGTTTCCTCAAAAATAATACAAATGTACAAATATGTCTTAATTACAGCAACCGTCCCGATTCGATAACGGGCGAAGCCCGCTTTTCCTTATCATAATATCTGGTTGCGACTCTAAAAGAAAAACGTAAAATACTTGTCATGCAGCTTTTTGGACGCGGCCTACTTCTTAAAATCGTAATATATAGCGGGCGCTGTGATGGAACTCTTTCTTTTGCGTTAATTATACGAATGATGATTAAATTATACAATTAAATAATATATCGGCTCGTAATGGAGATATGAGAATAATTTTTAGATATTCTGAAAGCAGAATCAATTTTGCGTCGTCCTGTAAAAGTTAGGAATTACTGCGCCCCTTAGATTCTGAGATTGGGCCCCCCTCTAAAAAAACCCACTTGAACGTCACGTGACCTCCGTGAAAAGACATGCTCCTCGCCTCTGGAAAATCGATCCAGACCAACCATACTCAACCTGCGGCCCGGCGACCTTCCGTGTGCGGCCCGAGACACGCAATAATTAATAAGTATTTATGAAATTAATTGAGATGGGAATAAAAAAAAATTGAGATCTTCTTTATTGTTTATAAATTTTCATGGGAAAACCAAATCTGGTTTCTTATTTATAATTAATTTAAAATTATGTTAAAACATCTTAAATGCCGTTTGATTAGTCAGACGTTTTTTTTTTACATGAAGTCATATTTGTGCTATAGTGGTGTATATCGTTCTTATTCTTCAACACTAATCAAACATTATCCCAAATTAATTAAATTTGCGTATTTCTACAATAAAAAAGATAATCAAAGAGTTTTTGCATTCAGCAAAAGACTGATACACTCGAGAAAATCTTTTTTTTTTCTTTTTTTTTTTTTTGCATTGTTATATTATTACGTTTTATACTTATTATATAACTGCTGCTTTTTAGGATTAAACATTTGTCGCGAAAAAATAGGCACCAAAAAAGTTTTACACCACTATTTCCAAACAATAAACTTTGCGGCATATTTCTACAACATTTGCAATAGAAATCTACCACGAAGTTTACCCATGGAAGAACGAACAAACAGGAAGGAACATCAGGAGTTACTTTCGGTATCATTTCGTCAGGGAATTCTGGGCAACGCGATTCCAGTAACCTTTAAGCGCTTGGCGAATTTTTGGCGTTCATTTTTAGCTACGATTTTATCGGATCTTTAAGCCTTGTAAACAGGAGTTCGACTCGCGTCTATTATTTAGATTTCGTACTTTTTTTTACATCTATTTCGTGAGTATAATCCTATTATTAAAGTCATTTCTAGTTCCATGAGTTTACCATTTGGAAACAGTGGCGTTTAAATTTTTTCGGTAACATTTCTTCTGCGATAGACGTCCAACCCTACTGATAACAATAAATTTGTTCGATTGCTTTTTTATACTACTGTGTTACTTTACAATTTTTAATTACTCTCTTTTTTTTTTTTTAAATCTTTTTATAAGTGTGTTGCGGCCCTCCTAACGTCACAAACATGTCTTTGCGGCCCGCGAGTAAAAAAGGTTGAGTATAGCTGATCCAGACAATCGTCTGGCCACGTGTCTGCCTTTCTGGGATTCGCAGCACGGAAAGAAATGAAAAATAATTTTTTATCCATCGATTTTTAAAGAATTTTTTCGGTTTTAACTGTCGTACTGAAATGATTTTTCGAATTTATGAAAGCAAACGCTCTCCTGAATCTGTCTGTCCGATTTCCGAATTTCTGGTAATGTTTATTTACTGTATTTGATATTGTCGTGTTTATCTGTCGTTATGTGAAATTTTACGTCATTCGACTGTGCAATTTCCCACGGGCAAATTCTCTTTTCGCACAGGCAAATAGTCCCACGAACTTTCATGTCATTTCACTGTGCTTTTTGCCACTGTCAAATTTTCTTGTTTGGCAATAAACAACCAATAATTCAACAATAAATTCCAAATATGTCCTCAAGTAATAATAGTGGTTGAGAAATGAATAATTGTTTGTTTAAAACGAAATATTACCCCAAAAATATTTCCCCTAACAATTGGGTTAAAGAACGAAGAGCTGTTTACTCTAAAAAAAGTATACAGTAAAATCCCGTTACAACGAACTTCACGGGACCGCAAATTTTATTCGTTGTAACGGGAATTTCGTTGTAACGGAATTCAATAGAAAATTAAACATTTCAATTCAGATCCTCATATCATAGTTAATTATAAAAATATAGTAGTATAATACAAATTAGTAGATAATTAATTATTAAAAATAGTAATAAAAATTAGTAGTACCTTCTAATAACGTAAAGTTAGTATAATACAATGTATAATATTTTTTATAGAACTGAAAAATTGACTTAACACCATTTCAATGATCTTCAAATTTTACAAGAAAAAATTTAATGCAGAAAATCAGTGATTTTTTTTTTGTACAAGGGAGTTTGAAGCTGCGGACAATACAAAATTATGTACATGATTAATATTAGAAAAAATGTTATCTGGTACACTGCTCTGTAAAGAAATAAAATTGCGCACTCTTTCTAAGCTTTCTAAGGCTTCAGCAGATGTAACTTTTGAAACCTCATTTTCTTCATCTTCAGAACTTTCTTCATCATTTTCTAAAATGCGATCATCAACAATAGACTGCACAATATCTGTCTCTGTGAATGAATAACAAGTTGCAGCATTGTCATCTGCAGTTAAAAAATCTTTAAAGCTTATGCTTTGAGACACACCAGATTTTTCTTTTACTAAGTTCCAAGTGGATTCGATCTCATATTCGACTGTCTGCTCCTCATCATGTACTACATCGCTAGATCCTTGAGCCGTCGATTCTTTATTTAAATCCTGGTCAATCTGCGCGTGTTTCCAACAGTGGGCTATTGTTTTCTGGCTTATATCATCCCACGATCCACAGATCATATCAATTGCCTCTTTCATGTTGCACTTTCTGTTTACGTTATTTTGCAGATCACAGAGAATGCGTTTTAATAACATAGTTTTGTATCGTGATTTTACGGCTCTGATAATGCCTTGGTCAAGAGGCTGAAGTATTGCAGTACAGTTAGGCGGGAAATACTCTACACGAATGTGATTCAATATAGGAGGATCATTGTGTGCTGTGCAGTTGTCTATGAGTAGAAGAATTTTACGTTTTTGTTTTTGCATATCTTTATCAAAATTTATCAGCCATTCATTAAAGAATCCTTGCGTCATCCATGATTTTTTGTTGGCTTTGTAGATGCATGGTAAGGACTTAAAATGTTTGAAACAACGGGGTTTTTCAGATTTGCCGATTATGAGTACTTTTCGTTTTTCTGTTCCTGATTTGTTGCAGCAAAATAGGGCTGTAATCCTTTGTTTGGAAAGCTTTCCTCCAATACACTTGTCTCCTTTTAACGCTAAAGTCTTCCTTGGTTCTAACTGAAAAAATATTCCGGCTTCATCGGCATTAAAAACATCGTTAGGACTATACGTCTTGATTATTTTTTGTATTTCACCTTTACGCCATTCGTTTACAAATTCAACTGGGACGTCTTTTGCTTCTCCTGAAATGCATTTTGCCACTATACCGTATCTTTCTCGGAATCGATTCAACCATCCGACACTGGCTTGAAAATTTTCAATGTTTAGCATTCTTGCAAATTCCAAACCTTTTTCTCTAATTAAAGGGCCACTTAGAGGGATGTTTCTAGAACGAACATCCATAAACCATTTGTAAACAGCACTATCCACATCTTGAAACTGGGCATTTCGAATTCGTTTTCTGCTTGGATCAAAGACTTTAACTTGAATTTTTTTCAAAATGCTTTCTTTATCTTTTAGAAAAGTGGATAAAGTAGACGGCGAAATTCCATATTTGCTAGCAACATCAGATTTTTTCATTCCTTTCTCAACTTCAGAAATTATGGCTTTTTTTTCTTCCAAACTAAACTGTTTTCGCTTAACAGCCGCCATTTTATGACCTACTGGTAAGATGAAAATTTTCAAACTGATTTCGAGCTTTGGAAATTCCTTTGCGAAAGTTATTCAGGTAGGGAGGAGAGGGAAGGGGGAATGTGCAATACTCATTTCACGTTTTGTTAAGTTTGCCTACATTGGTTACAGCTTACTTGGACTTCCAAGAAAAAGGGGTGGAGAAAAGGGGAGAGCGAAGAAAGGAAACATTCCTTCTGCAGTGAAATGCCTATGCACACCGATTTTACAACAAAGCTCGGAGAAAAGCGATTGCTTTAGAGATAAGCTTGATTGTCCCTAAGACTAGGCATCGAAAACAAAAATTGTCAAGCGATAAAAATGTACAACTGAAAGTATTTGCCGTGTCATATTATTTCGTTCTAACGAGATTATAAAAAATTGAATATTTCGTTATACTGAGATTATGTTAACATTATTTGAATACATTTCAAAACGGGACTCGCTTGCATTTCGTTATAACGGGATTTTTCGTTGTAATGGAATTCGTTGTAACGGGATTTTACTGTATATCAATGCAACTGCGCCTTTATACACTTGAATTTTCAAAAATATGTATTTCGCTTACAGATCTTTTATCCTAATATTATACCACCTCAATTGGTTTCATTAACGGCACTTACATCTTAATATGCACTGACAACTTACTTTTAAAAAAAATATCTCTTTGAAAAGAAGTACTTTTCATAAATGTAATCAAGAAACCACTTTCTATATCTGTTAAAATTACTGCATATCCGTTTCATTTCCTATCCTGAAAGGCGCATTTTGTTTAAAAGGCAAATTGCAACGTTAATAATTGAACCGAAAGGCCAAGTAAAATTACCCTAAAAGGATTTTCCTCTTAAATTAAGTATAATCTTGGCTGAATGTGGGAATCATTCCTCTAATTTAGCCAAAACGAAATATATAGATGACTATGATCTTTTAATTTATTACAAGGATTTTTTAAAAGAAAAATTGCACTCTTTGCAAATTAAGTAAAGTTTAGAATTCGGAGGTAATAAACGCGGATTTTGTCATAAAAGTGGGAGCTCAAAGAACAGCATTTAAAAAAAGAATATTACCTGAAAGGTTTTAAAACATGAATATTTATGACAAATTAATCTAAGCTTCTTTTCTTCTTCTTTTTTTTCTAATTTTTAATGAATTAATTTTAATAAGAAAGATAAAATATATTTTGTGTGCGTGATAAATTGCAGAGGGCTTTGTGGAAGGCAGTTTACATTTAAAAAAATGAAAATAAAAACAATAATAAATCGATGTATCGCAGAGCCTCTGACATATGTTTGAACTATAACATAAGAATTTTCAGAGTCGGATTTTTTTTTTTTGCAAAAGAAAACGAAATAGTCCAAAGTGTCCGTTCACATTTCAAAAACTACAGAAATTGTAATAAATTCAAGCCTGAAACTACCAACTATTTTTAAATTCCACTATTTTTTAAAATAGCGATTATTTTTAAACGGCTAAACAGTAGCCACTTTTTATCAGTATTTAATTTCATTTTTAATTTTTAATGATTATTATTTTTATTTTTCCTTGATTTCATACGTAATTTTGATTAACAGGTGTGAATGAAACAAAAAAGTTTGATATTTCATCATTATTATGCCTATTTAGTATTACTGCATCATTAATTGTTATTTACTTGAGCGTTATTTTTAATATTTTAATTTTTTTAATTTTTTTAATTTTTATAATTTTACATAATTATTTTAATATTTCACTTCAATTATTTATTATTTTACTTAATTAATTTAATATGTAACTTATTGTAACTGTTCATTATAATTTCCAATGCATTATTAGAGTCAAATTACTGGTTAAAAAATGTAAACAAAACAGTGACCAGAAATCCGCAAAATTTAAAAACTGCTCAACCCCTGGTTCCAAGCTATATATATATATATATATATTACATAATAAAATACATAAAATAAGAACAATGAAATGATTTCTAAAAAATTTCTTAAGCGATGGAGAATTATGTTGAAACAAGTTATATGGGCCTTACATATATCTTATCAAAATTTGCCAAAGGTTTTCCTGCTGCAACTTTACATTCAAACCTTAGCACTTCAGTTAATGATCTGAATTTGTAATGTCATTTACATATTTAGAATAGACATTCATGGGGAAAAATCATGTTTTTAAATTGTAATCTTCCCTAATCTTTTCTGCCCCACCAGTGGCTGACAGGTTCTGTTCTCAAAGCTGGTAGACGTAAGTTTCTGGGTTCAAACCCCTGTCGCACTAGTCGATCTAACCGTTTGGAGTTTTCCGTGTTTTTTTTTTTTCGAACCTTGCCGTAAATACATGTTAGGATCCCATAGAAAAACCCCACGGAGGGCACTCCCTCTAGGGCCTATAGATTTAGGTGTAGATAATCGGCCGTCATAAATCAACCAACCAACCCTAATATTTTCTCTGAAAGCAGCCTGCAATACATGAATTTTATTCAGATGGTGCCATTTTTTTATTACTAATCTTTACTCATTTAATAATGGAATCGCACCAGGATTTATGAACGAATTTATTTCAAAATAAGTAAAGGCTTTTCTTCTCGAAAAATTAAAAAAAAAAAAAAAAATCAGAAATACCGGCGCAGTTGTGAAATTTGGGGATTAATATTAAGTGGTATAAATATTATACCACTGCCTTTGAAATGTTTAAATTACAGGTATATTTTTATTTCTGAGAAAAGTTGTAGCAATCAAGCAATCTAAATACAAACCAAAAAATCTCTGCCATCTGGAAACTCTAGAACAAATAGAATTTCGAGTATAAATCACTTCCCTAATACTACTAAAGCTAATTCCTGTGTGAAAGGTCAGACACATCCTCATGGATTTTGAAAACAGTTTAAGTGCAAATCTGATTGACGTGGGAAAGTGTTAAACACATCCTCATGGATTTTGAATTTACTAACTGCATACACATGATTACTGTTTAGAATATTTTTCAAACAATTGTGCGCATATATGTACTTTTGTTGATACAGAACAGAAGAAATCCGCGCATATATGCTCTATTAATGCAAATGTGTTAATAATTACAAGAGAATTTTGCTTAAAACAGTTGCAGCAAAAGTAGAAATTTTTAAGAACGCTTCGAGCCCTGGATTTCCTGTCTTTGGATGCCAATGATAATTAGACACGCTCTATTAGGCAGTAGAAAAGTAAAATTTCTTTATATCTCTAAAATATGGAGTGGAATATGCTGTGAGCTTTTACTTCCATGTTTTTGACCTATTGTGGTTAATTTATTGCAAAATTTATTCATGGTCAAAATTCGTTTTTTTTACAATGAATTTATTAATAATTTTCTTCTTAAAAATATTTTTTTTAAATCTAAATGAAAGACTAGAATATCTTCGGGTCCATACATTTCAACTCATTTTAAAAAAAAAAAAACCTTAATCGTTTTATTGATGCTTACCGAAGCACACCTAATGTTTTTCACGTGGATGAAACTTTAGCATTCACAAACTTTGAAATAATATGACGATTTGAGGAAATATATATAACTTTATCGATGTTTACTTTTAATACCAGTGTTTTCAAAAAGTCTTAATTAATCGCAGAAGCTTGAAATTAAATAAGGTTTAAAAGACTTTTCCGATAGAGTGGTAGAAAAAAGCACCATTTCAAATCTTGTTCACATTTTAAAATTGAACATTTGGATATTTTCTAAAATTGTCATTTTAAGGTAAAAGAAAAAATATTGAGAATCATTAACTTTACACATCTGCCAGATTAAATGAATATATTATTTGGTAAAACAAACAAAATAAATACCGTTTGAATATGTTAAATTTTAAAACATAAACAAATTGGTTTAAGTATACTTTTTTGTACTGGATCAAATGTCCCTTAAGGTATGGTATATATGGTGGTACATGGAAAATATATAAAACTGTGTTTACCAACCTTTTATTGTCTATACCCCAACCAGGGGTGCAAAAATCCAGGCGCCAATAGGCCGATTCCCATCACTAAATTTTAGTAGTATTCGCCTAATAAGAATACTGATAACATTTAAGCAAAGTATACTTATAAAAGGATCGTGGTCCATAAGCCGTGTTTTTGGCCCATGAAATAGACTAAAATTCGATTTTGTTATACTGATTTAATTATTTCATTTTTAATATTAGAAGGTTTATCCTGTACGATTTCAACAATAGTTTTTGCATTTTGTTCGGATTTATATGACTTACACGAGCTCAAAGTTCGTATTATTCGTAGTTTTTGATAAAAAATACGCAATTTCTTCTAATTTTACCTCAATTATTTATATGAGCGCAATCGTGCAACACTTTCTTCTTTACATATATTATAAAATATATCAAAATGTACAATATATGTAAAAATAAAAGTCGGGCAAAGCTGCGATCACAGTAAAATATTTAAAAATATAATCAAAATTGAGATAAAATTAGGAGAAATTGCGTATTTTTCACCAAAAACTAAGAAAAGTACGAACATTGAGCTTGTGTAAGTTATATAAAAACGAACAAAATGCAAAATATATTGTTGAAATCGAACAGGATAAACCTTCTAATATTAAAAAGTGAAATAATTGTCAGTATAACAAAATCAAATTTTAGTCTTATTCCATGGGCCAAAAACACGGCTTATCCATCTTGATCCTTTGACGAAGAATACTAATAAAATTTAGTGGTGGGAATCAGCCCATTGGCGCCTAGATTTTTGCACCCCTTGCCCCAACTATGCATCTCTAAAATCATGATCCTTCTCGTCACGACATATAATTTTTATTATTTGTTATGAGAAACATTATTTGCATTGAGAAAGACTAAAAGGGCAATAACAAATACAAATGGAGCAGCATTAGTTACTACTACTATTTTTAGTATATATACAGAGTGTCCGAAAAATATGGAAAAGGTCGAATAACTCGAGAAATATACACCGGATTGAAAAACGGAAAATATGTGGTCAATATTTTTGAAAAATCTATTTAGGGCTATCAAAGTTGCCCCCCAAATCTGTCCTCTGAGGGTTAAGGAGAGGCAACTTTGAAAGCTTAAATAACAACCCCTCCCCTTTTTTTATTGCAGATTCAGATTTTACGGGAAAAAACGTAAATTGTAAAAAAAAGTTGTATTTAACATTTTCTTCAGAAAATGTTAAATACTGCTGTAATCGAGCTGTAATCGAGTAAAATGCAGTGAGAATCGTTTCCATTGAAAGGTTTGGAAACGGTAGAATAACTCGAGAAAGATACATGATATTGAAAAACGGAAAAATACGTGTTCAATATTTTAGAAACATGCATTTAAGAATTTCAATGCTGCCATTTGCCACCTAAATGTTATTATAAGCTCCAGAGAATTCAATGCCCTTTCATAACTTGCTTACCAAATTTTTTTCCAATGCCAAATTTTTTTTCAATTTTTTTCCAAGTTCACGGAGCGCAACTGCAGGTACTCTCTGTCGCACAGAGTATATTATAACTTTTTTTACACACAAAAATTTAAATATAGGGGAGAGTAGGGTAAAATCAGGTAGGCGGGTCAAACCGGGTATCGTGTTTCTTCGCTGATGATTGCTGTCAATAGGGCAATATATTTTACAAAAATATATAGCAGAAGTTTTTTGTTCATCAAGTCTATCGCACAAGATTAACAGCCTAGTTCCGTTATTTATGGCAAATGTCAGCCCGTACGCGTACGTACACATCAGGTTTTACTTGAGTTTTCTTGCAAATGTTGTCTCGTCGAACAGTGTTGCCAGTATGCTACGTTTTTTTAAAATTCAGATTGCTTGACTGATACCACTTTTTTGAAATGATATAATTCATATCTTATTTAATTTGTCATTACATAAGCCGAATTTTAATTTCTAAAAAAAAACTGGTGGGAATAAATAAAACTGAATTAAACAATAGTAGCCCACTGTCAACACAGTCGTCAAATCATGGAAAGAAATTTAAATATTTCAAACAGACTCTATAAATGTTTCCGGTTAGAATGCTTTATGAAAGATCAATGATAATAAAAGTTCTTCATATGTCTTTAAATATGACTTAGAAAATATATTTGAAATTGAAAGATAAATAAAAAATAACTAGAGATACGGATTTTAAATACCCCTTTTTTTCGTGTACAAATATTCACCTTATTTAATAGCATACATCTGATATTAACGAAGTCGATTTCTGTACGTAAAAAATAGTATTCAAAATAAGTAGTTTAAGATAAGAATGAAAACATAATTACGGTACATTAATCTGAACATATTATTCGATCGCACTTTTTAAAATTACTATTAGTAATTTCCGTATAGTAATTAAATAAGTAAGATTAAATAGATCACAAAAAGCATATGTATATTCCTGGAATAAAAGCACCACCATATACTAATTAATTTTCACTTTGCATACTGTCGCAGATACATGCAAGATATATCACTTGACGGGACATTGTGTCTAATTAACTAATAAGATCGCTATTTATGAAACAGAAGTCGTCTACAATTTAAAAATAGAACCAACTTTAAATTTTCAAATGCTAACACACACTTTTAATACAGTATTTGAGATCCATGGATCATGAAAGTCTGCAAAAAGATATAGTTGAAACATTCTTTCTTAAATCATTTAGAATTACAAAACAGAATGTGTTAAGTGTTTAACAAGTAATTTATTCGAAATTTAAAATTATAATTTTTCAAGAATAAGTATCTTAAACATTTAATTAGATGTAAAAAATATAAACATAATTTTTAACTACCGTAATTTCCGGCGTATAATCCGCGGATCAAACAATCATGTTTCGACCCAGCAATTTTATTTTATAAAATGTAACTTACTGTATCGCTGTAAACATTTGACTTCAATTACTAAATAAAATTTCTGGATTGAAAAAGAATTGTTGATCCACGGATTATACGCCGGAAATTACGGTATATACATTGCTGTCAATGTATATAATATGTTGTCGATTTAGTATTAATTTTCTAACCACATTTTCTAAACATCAGTAATATACCTCGACGATTATTAGAATTCGACCGGAATATTATTCGTTTGAAGTAGTGAAGACTAAAATTTAAAAAAGAGTCTCATCGTTTTCTATAACAGTTTTGTCTTTGTGGATACCAACAATAATGGGAACGGTCACCTAAGACTGTAGAGAAATAACATTTCTCTGTAATAGTGGCAGTAGTAAGAAAAGACCCCAGTGGAAGTATTTATTTGTTTTAATTTAAGGGTTTGCAGGACTCACTCAAATACTAAAATTTTCTACCATGACTTTTTTTAAACAATAATCTTTGTGATAGATTCCTTTCACCAATTTACACCATTCGGTAAAAAAAGTCGTCCTGATCACCCAATTTGTTTATTGCATGAAAATGAAAATTGTTCAGAACGTATCAAACACTATAAGCCAGATGGCATTAACCCTAGAATGCTACCCATTCGTCTCCTGGACGAAGCTCATAACAAATAATTCTTCAGAAATTCTTCGGTACCAGTATTTAATTACAGAAAATCTTCTTTAATAAAATACTGGTACCGAACAATTTCTGAAGAATTATTTGTTATGAGCTTCGTCCAGGAGACGAATGGGTAGCATTCTAGGGTTAATACAAAATTCATAATTTTATTTATCTCAATAAAGTTTGAAGATGTTAAAACCATCGGGGCGTGTTGACACATTTCCACATACAGGGTGGTTCAGAACTATATGTCAAAAATGTAAAGGCAGGTAGAGGGGACCTAAATAAGCAGATTTCGTATAGGAATGTGGGTGCCGAAATGCACTGTTGAGACACTAGAGGGCGCTGTTGAAAGCATTTTGCTGGATTGAATCGTCATTCCCCGCATGGTTTTCGAGCAACCTCATCGTTAAATCAATGCGGAGCTTGTCGACATGCATTTCATGTATGGGGCTGCGCAAGGACATGGAGCGGTTGATCACAGGGTGTCCATGGAGGGATTTCTGGGTTAGAATCAGCCGGATCGTCGAACATTTGAGCGTCTTCATCGGGAGTTGTGCGCGATTGGATCGTTTTATGCTTCCAGGCGTGATACGGACAGTGGAAGATTCCAGCAGTAGAAGAAGACATATCACGCACAGTAAGAGGATAGTCCTTCCACAAGCTCAAGAGCCTTTGAACTTGCGCATCCTTTGAGCAGTCGTTCTATTTCGTTGCGCAGCCCCATTCATGAAGTGCATGTCGGCAATCTCCGTATTGGTCTAACGATGCATGTTGCTCGAACTCTGTGCGGAGGAATAACGATTCAAGCCAGCGATACACTTTCTTCCTCCGATCTCAACAGCAACCTTTACTGCCTCAAAGCTGTATTTCCGCACCCACATTCCTATACGAAATCTGCTTATTTAGGTCCCCTCTACCTGCCGTTACATTTTTGAGGTATAGTTCTAAACCTCCCTGTATATTACCTTTGTACTTAAACACCTGGCGCTTTAAAGCCTAATCATTTAAATTAAATATTTTTATGTGCACCCTACTTTAGCTACCGTTATTTGGCGGAATCAAATTGTAAATTATCATTTTCATACATAAAAAATAATATTCATTTATGTTATGCTGCGACACATACTTTTCTTCTTTTTAGATATGAAGTTGATGTTCAGGGTTGCCAGTTTGGACATCTTTTATAATTAAGAAAAACCGAATTCATACCGTAAATTATGAGAAAAAATATAACCGGGTGAAACCTCTTTTAGGGTTTTGTGTATATCGTGGTATAGGGATATATATAAAGAAGTGGTTTCCAAACTTTTATTTGGCCATTCTCCAAATACAGATATCTAAAATCATGATTTCTCCTCTTGCAACATATAATTATATATATATATATATATATACTCCACAAGGTAAGAATAAAGATATTCCACAATGGTGATATAAGATAAAAATATACCACAGTGTTGTTTCAGATGCAAAATCTATATTTCTGAATATAGTCTGAAAATCTGAAAAGTAGTTTATCCATCTGAAACAACATTATGGAATATATTTTTAAATACAGGTTCTAAATCAGACATGCAATATTCAAACTTACGAAATCTTTTCACCAAGAAAAGTCGCAAACAAAAAGGTACATTGTCGTTTACGGTTGGTAATTGCTGCGAGTGAATTTTAAGTTGCCTTTTAGCTTAACATGTTGTGTGTACAAAAGTCTTCAGATAAAATACAGGGCTGTACAAGAGATTTCGAGTGCATTTCCATCGATTGGCGAAAATTGCTAAATGTGAATATTCTAACTGAATTAACTTTTATCATGCATTATATCCATATATATTGATCATATACAGGGCTGTACAAAATAAATCTTTTTTTTACACTGGATTTTTCGAAAACTGTATTTTTTAATGTGTTATATGTTTTCTGAACTGTTTATTTACATAACTTCTTTCACCTTTTTTAACGGTGAAGTTTCGTTACAGCTTTCTGGCTGTGTTGGAAAGTTTTTCATAATCTATGCTTGACGCATGATGTTTCCTTTTTGTTTTCTTTTCATTTTACTTTTTAATTTTCCAAGTATAATTTTTATCAAGCATAGATCGAATACTTTGTGCGAATTTTAATTCATAAACCAAAAGCAATTACAACGCTGTAACGCACAAATAAGAAAATTGGCATAAAAAAACCGCATACGGCCGTTTCAAGGATGCATCGATCCCCTTCCTCAGTGCGAAAAAAAAGGGATAAAAATGAGTTCAAAGAACACCTCGGTTATAGCCCCAAGTACTGGCTTGAATGAAAATGCTGAAGCCAGAGTTTATATATACCAGAAAAATGACGTAGTTGACCGGAAATAACTGAAAAAAAGAATCACTGCGCAGAATCCCTCCACACGTGCGAGAGAAAAGGGGTGCTAGTCATATCATTCACCAAGGATGAACTATGTTTGTGAATAAAGTAAGATTCGTAAAAGTCGAGATCTATAACTGAATTACATTTTTGATTAATTTTAGCTTCTGAATAATTAAACCTGTGGTTGGAATCCCAACAATGTTTAGCTATTGTAGATTTCTCACACTCCTTCTTTTTAACATAATTTTGGTGCTCTTTCAGCCTAATTCTAAGAGCACGCTTCGTCTGCCCAATGTATGAGAGACCGCATTCACAAAAAATTCTGTAAATGCCCCAGGTATTATGTTCTTCAATTGGATATTTACGCCTGGAGAAAAAACTTTATTGGTTGGAGAGAAAACAACTTTGAAACTAAACCTATTTAGAATACGAGAAATTTGTGTACTTATTTTATAAAAATAAGCTAAGACAATAGCATTTTTAAATTCTTTATTAGCTGGAACAGAATCAGTGTTTGTTGGAGGTTTAGATAAAATACGGTTAATTATATTCAAGTTAAATCCCCGATCGATAGCGACTGCTTTAATATAGTTAATTTCATTATTAAACAACTCGGAATTGTAATTGCTTTTGGTTTATGAATTACAATTTTTATCCTTTAACAAAAGATAAAAAAAATTAAAACTTTTTCAAAATGCAGTCAGAGAAAAAAGCAAAATATGAATTATGAATTATAATCAAATTGCCCCCCTTAGAGACGAACGAAACGGGTTGGGAACTGCTGATATGAAGTCATTTTAGCAACACTCATATATATACATATATATATACATGGTTAAAATCCTCTTTAACAGAATGAGAAAGTTTTTAGATCAATTTATTAGAGTGTTCATTTACCCATACTACCAACTTCTTTGCAATGCTGTTAAACATTTCTATTGCATTCGAAGCATATTTTACGCTTGTATTATACCATCTCAATTTTCTTTTTTCATATTATTTTTTTATCCTTTAACAAAAGTTGAAAAAAATTAGAACTTTTCGAAATGCAGTCCGAAAAAAATGCAAAATATGGATTATAAATTATTATCAAATCGCCCCCCTGAGAGACGAACGCAACAGGTTGGGAACTGTTGATATGAAATCATTTTAGCAAGAAAAATAAATATATATGTATGGATAAAATCCTCTTTAACAGAATGAGAAAGTTTTAAGATCAATTTTTAGGTTGTTCATTTACCCATACAACCAACTTCTTTTCAATGCTTTTAAACATGTCTATTGCATTCGAAGCATAGTTTACGCTTGTATTATACCATCTCAATTTACTTTTTTCATATTCTTTTTTTTAATTTATCTATTTCAAGATAACCTCTTTTTTGATAAATGTAACGAAAGTATCAATTTCTAAAAAATTACTGTACATCTGCTTCTTTATCTAACATGAAAGACATATTACGCTTAACCTTTTCAAGAGCAAAGTACTCCTGTTACTAAAATATTGAAATGATTGATTGACACCAAGTTTCTAAAACCAATTTATTCCAAAATAAGTAAAAGTTTTCCCTGTAAATGCAAAATTTGATTCTAAAATTCTGGTGGCATTGTTGCATTTTTAGATTAAAATTAAGTAGTATTTATAGTAACCAGCGCCCTTCAAGGGGTTAAAAAGCAAATTTTAAAGTTATTCGTTGAGCTGAAATGCGAAAGAAATATATCCTTGAAAGGATGTCAACTTTTGCGTTAAATTAGGCATAATTTAGAGATATTTAAAGATGATTATGCTATTTTAAATTATCACAAGGGAATTCAAAAATGAATACTTTCCTTTCAAATTAATTAAAGTTTGTAATCACCGGAAATTATGGACGCAGGTATTTATTCAAAACAGTGGGTACGCAATCAGAAGAATGTTAACCTTTCAGTGAGATAAAGTACATTTGAAAAATATTCTAAAACGTTGAAATGATTGGATGACAGCAGAATTTATGAATCAATTTATTTGAAAATAAGTAACTGCTTTTCTCCGCCTTAATTACAAAAGCAAAATTTTTTGCACCAAAATTCGTGAGCTATTGTGGAATTTAGGGATTTAAATTAAATGGTATACATAATATACCACCGCCCTTCAAACGGTTAATCAAGGAAATATTATTATTTCAGAAAAATTGGTAGCAATCGAACAATATGAATTTTAGAAAAAAAAATTCCCTATAGACAACACTTCAACCAAAGCCATTAAATAATAAGTGCAGTCAGATAGTGTTAAATTTGTTAGCGGGGACACTAGCGCCACTTCATCTGCTGCGGAAGGAAGGCGAAACAGAAGTGCGTCGCAGAGAAACGATACGATTTATTTATATCGATATTTTATACGATTTTTATCGTTTGTATCGATGTTTTGTTTTTGCACTTCCTTTTAAAGATTGCTAATTATTGGGATCTTTTACATTAAAGCTAAAACTATAATGAAAAAAAATGGGGAAATTTACTTGATTAATATTTCTATATAAATATAGTGGTGGCGTAGAAGTTGATTTATTTATTAAAAGTTAAATACAAAGTGATGGAAATTTACATCACTATGCAATTAACCCTTTCGTCACAGACAAATTCTGTTCGTAAAATGTGAAATTACTGACTGACACCGGTATTTACAAACGACTTTTTTAGAAAATATGAACTCCTTATTTTAAGCTTTAATTTTAGAAGCAAAATTTTATTAAAATATTCTTGGTGCCGAATGCAAGCATCCCATCCGCTAGATGGCGCTATTTTCAACTTGCGAAAAGTTTCCCATTTATCTGACTGGGCTTATTATTTAATGGCTTTGACTTCAACAGACAAACTTTTATGCACGTATCATCCCAAAGTAAACAAAAGGGAGGGGCTTCCAGATTAATGTTTCCTTTTAAACAAGGTACCCGTACTTTTTTATAGCTTACTCCAGCCCACACAAAATATTTATGAAGCTTTGCTTGAATTTGAACGAGGAAATTTTTTGTTACTGCGATGCAAATGATGTTTTAATATTTCAAAGAAATTAGAATTCTTTGTGCTGGTGACTGATAGTAAGTTTTTTTTTCATAGCATTTTAAAATACTATAGTTTTTAATAAATATTAAATACATTAAACAGAGTTAAAAAGTTGTATTCGTTATATGCAGTTTTAAAATGAACAAATTATTGGGGTTCATGAATCTGAACGATCTTCGAACTTGCTTTTCTAAATCACTTTTAGTGATTTAATTATAATTGAAAATTTACATTTAAATACCACAAGAAAAGCATATTTATATTCCAGGAAAAATACACTACCCCATTCCTATTCATCAATATATTTCAAGCTGTCGCAGAGCGTTGCGAGAGGTATCGCTCGACTGCGTGTAGTGTCTAATTGGTGAGTAACAATGCGATTTTTGAAATAAAGGTAGTCGACGATTTTAAATCGTACTAATATTCAATTTTCAAACAAGAATAACCATTATTGACACAGTATTTAAGATCCTATTTTCACAGCAGTTCGGATAAAGATATGGTTTATAGACCTTTTTAAAAGTTACATACTTTATAACACAGAATGTTTTAAGTGTTTAGCCATTAATTTCAGAATTTAACTTAACATCTTACAAGGAAAAGTTGAGTGAAATTAGTAGTCATCGACGTCTGAAAAGCGGGTCATCAAACTACTATTTTTTAGTACAGACAAATTTGTTTTATTTAATAACATGGATTTTTCGTATCAAATAAAACGAAGATAACCTTATGGAATTATTGGTGAGGCATACGCCACACTTTGGTAACCGCTGAAATAAAATCATGTTAGCAACACTCATAAATATATGTGTAGATAAATATGGATAAATATGCAGTCATCTTTAAAATATGAGAATCCTATTTTCAGAAATGGAAAGGTTCTTCATATAATTTTATAAGAGAGTTTATTTGCTCATGCTCATACCACACATCGTGATAAAATTTATTTTAAAGTGGATAAAGTCAGTTACAATATTAAAAAGCAAACTTTTCTAGAAATAATTTGCTCTAATACATTCATTTTGTGTTGCAGTCATATTTTACGCTTGTATTAATGCCATCTCAATTTGTTTTTTACATTATATTTCAATTATCTCTTTCAAAAGAACTACTTTTCGATAAATGTAATGAAGTAACCATTTTCTAAATCTCTAAAAATTACTGTATAAAAGTTCCATTTCCTAACCTAAAATACACATTTCGCTTAAAAAGCAAATTTTTAAGTTACTCATTGAATTTAAATGAGAAAGAATTATAACCGTAAAAGGTTTCGCTTCTGTCACGTTAAATTATGTATTGTTATATCACAAAGATATTTAAAGATAATTATAGTATTTTAAATTAATAGTAGGGTTTTCTAAAACGATTAGTCTCTTTGCGAATTAAGTAAAGGTTGGATTACAGAGACTATGAAAACATGCATTTATTCATAAAATTGTGTATTCAATCAGAAACATTATAACATATTTGTACTAACATTCAATTTTCAAACAAGAATAACCACTTTTGACACAGTATTTATGATCCTATTTTCTTAGCAGTTCGGATAAAGATATGGTTTACACACCTTTTTGTTCTATAATTATTTGTTTTATAAAAATACATACTTCATAAAACAGAATGTTTTAAGTGTTTAGCCATTAATTTTAGAATTTAACTTAACATCTTACAAGGAAAAGTTGAGTGAAATTAGTAGTCATCGACGTCTGAAAAGCGGGTCATCAAACTACTATTTTTTAGTACAGACAAATTTGTTTTATTTAATAACATGGATTTTTCGTATCAAATAAAACGAAGATAACCTTATGGAATTATTGGTGAGGCGTACGCCACACTTTGGTAACCGCTGAAATAAAATCATGTTAGCAACACTCATAAATATATGTGTAGATAAATATGGATAAATATGCAGTCATCTTTAAAATATGAGAATCATATTTTCAGAAATGGAAAGGTTCTTCATATAATTTTATAAGAGAGTTTATTTGCTCATGCTCATACCACACATCGTGATAAAATTTATTTTAAAGTGGATAAAGTCAGTTACAATATTAAAAAGCAAACTTTTCTAGAAATAATTTGCTCTAATACATTCATTTTGTGTTGCAATCATATTTTACGCTTGTATTAATGCCATCTCAATATGTTTTTTACATTATATTTCAATTATCTCTTTCAAAAGAACTACTTTTCGATAAATGTAATGAAGTAACCATTTTCTAAATCTCTAAAAATTACTGTATAAAAGTTCCATTTCCTAACCTAAAATACACATTTCGCTTAAAAAGCAAATTTTTAAGTTACTCATTGAATTTAAATGAGAAAGAATTATAACCGTAAAAGGTTTCGCTTCTGTCACGTTAAATTATGTATTGTTATATCACAAAGATATTTAAAGATAAGTATAGTATTTTAAATTAATAGTAGGGTTTTCTAAAACGATTAGTCTCTTTGCGAATTAAGTAAAGGTTGGATTACAGAGACTATGAACACATGCATTTATTCATAAAATTGTGTATTCAATCAGAAACATTATAACATATTTGTACTAACATTCAATTTTCAAACAAGAATAACCACTTTTGACACAGTATTTAAGATCCTATTTTCTTAGCAGTTCGGATAAAGATATGGTTTATACACCTTTTTGTTCTATAATTATTTGTTTTATAAAGTTACATACTTTATAAAACAGAATGTTTTAAGTGTTTAGCCATTAATTTTAGAATTTAACTTAACATCTTTCAAGGAAAAGTTGAGTGAACAGAAGTACATTTGAAAAATAATATAAAATGTTGCAATGACTGAATGGCACTGGAATTTACGAAAACAATTATTTAACACGTTCACTGCCGGGTTAAAATTGCATGAATTTTATTTTATTTAGAAAGTTCGAAGTCATACTAGAAAATACTAATAGCAATATTTACTTTATTGAATTACAGACATTTCGTGATTACATACAATAAAAATTCTTCTTCCGAAATTTCCGGCGCGAATTCGTAATTTTAGATTGAAATTACGAATTCGAACCACGAGTATACAAGTGGTTGGCAGCGAATGGGTTAAAAATAAATAACTGCTTTCGTGCGCTTAAATTCAAAATTTTATATACCAAAGTCCGAAGTAATAGGGAAAGTAGGAATTTAAAATTAAGTGGTATTAACATATGTCACCGCTCTTAAAATATTTAATGAAGGAAATATTGTTATTTCAGAATAAGTGGTAACAATAAAAAGATATGAATAAAAAACCTCGTTCAACTGAAAACTCTTGAACAGATAGAATTTCGTGTAAACACTATCTCAAAATGGACAAGAAAGCCTTAGATTTCAAAAGAACGTATATAATTAAACCTGGAATCTCTTACAACATAAGTCAGCCCGTTTAAAAGAATTGGACTTTTCTTGAGTAGTCAGAAACTGTTTACGTAAGATAATTTAAGTATAATTCAAGAGAATTAAAGTATTAATATTTCAAACAAACTCTATATAATGTTTCCAATTAGAATACTTTATGAGAGATGACTGATAGTAATGTTTTTTCATATGATTTTAAAATGTGTGTTTTAGTATGTATTT
The DNA here is from genome assembly GCA_963931845.1 of Maratus michaelseni. NCBI lineage: Eukaryota > Metazoa > Arthropoda > Arachnida > Araneae > Salticidae > Maratus > Maratus michaelseni. The sequence continues at coordinate 282,615,857 of OZ007595.1, forward strand.
AAAAATTAAAAGAAGCTATGCATTTTGAATACCACTCTTTTCTTATAGAAATATTCGCCCTATGTAACCTCAAAATTGTGAGATAATTGAAGTCGAACATTTCTGTACGTAAAAAATGGTATTCAGTATACGTAGTTTAAAAATAAAGAATTATTGATGTTCATTAACCTAAACATCTTTTGTAGTGCTTTTTTAAATTAGTGATTTAATTACAATAAAATAAATAAGATGAAATGAAACGCAAAACACATGAAACGTCGGTTGCATATTATAATTGTATCGACATTTAGTTTGCAAATAGTAGAAAATGAGCACTGAGGTGTGTGTTTACATTTTATTGAAATCTCTATCTTTTTTTAGATATCGCGCAATTTTAGTTTTCGGATGCCTAAATCATAGCTGTCAACTTTTACGCTTTTATCCTACCAGTAAAGTTTTACAGTAAATTTTTACTTATTAAATTGCCGAAATCATGTGATTCAATAATACAAAAATTTCTATTAATTTTTTGTGGTAGCAAAAAAGCGTAAAAGTTGGCAGCTATGCCTAAATGGACCGCATTCTTCTATTGTTCAATCGCATACAATAACCAGAAAAAATATGTAAACGAATCTTTTTAAAAATATTTAAATATTTTAAATTGTTTATAGTGCTGTACCAACCTCCGAGTGAATTTTTCGAGCAGTTCGATTATAACAAACCAGTCGGTTATATTGATGACAGATTTATAACTCGGAACAATCAGTCGGTCTATTATTTTTTCCAAATATTGTATATTTATTTTTTGTTTTTCCAACATAAAAAATAACATAATTTACACCAGAACAAGTATCCCAAAATGGACAAAAATCGTTGCTTTAAGGAAAAACATACGCTTTTAAGCCGGGTATCTCTATTTCTTACATTGATCAGCCCGTACAAAAGCACTGGGCTTTGCTTGAATAATTGTATGAAGTTTTGAAAAAAGTAATTGAAGTAGACAATGCTTTAACATTTGAAACAGACTCTGTATATTGTATCCGGTTAGAATGCTTTTTGAGAGATGGCTGATAGTAAAATTTCTTCATATGACATTCAAATATTTCTATACGTAAAATGTTGTACTCGATATATGTAGTTTTAAAGCAAACAAATTATTGGAGTCAATGAATCTCAACGATCTTCGAACATGCTTGTCAAAATTATTTTGAGTGTTTTAATTATAATTGAATAAATACGATTGAATACAACAAGAAAAGCATATGTATATACCAGGAAAAAACGTACTATCCCATTCCTATTCATCAATATATTGCATGCTGTCGCAGAGAGATGCGAGAAGTATCGCTCGACTGGGCGTGGTGTCTAATTGGGGAGTAACAATGTGATTTCTGAAATAAAGGTATTCGACAATTTAAAACACGTACTAACGTTAAATTTTCAAACAAGAACAACCACGTTTGACGCAGTATTTGAGATCCTATTGTCGCAGCCGTTCGGATAAAGATATGGCTTTTACACCTTTTAAATGTTTCACACAGCTATAAAACAAAATGTTTTGAGTGTTTAGCCATTAATTTCAGAATTAAACTTAACAACTTACAATGAAAAGTTGAGTTAAATAAGTTGTCTTCGACGTAAGATCACACGGGATATCAAACTACCATTATTTTAGTACAGACAAATTTGTCTTGGTTAATGACATGAATTTTTCGAATGAAATAAAACAAAGATAGCCTTACGGAATTAGTGGTGAAGCGTACGCCAAACTTTGGGAACCACTGAAATAAAATCATGTTTGCAACACTCATAAATATATGTGTGGATAAATATGGATAAATATGAAGTTATCTTTAAAATATGAGAATCATTTTTCAGGCATGGAAAGGTTTTAATATAAATTTATAAGAGAGTTTATTTGCTCAAGTGTATACTACCCATCGTGATAAAATTTATTTTAAAGTGGATAAAATCAGTTACAATATTAAAAAGCAAACTTTTCTAGAAATTATTTGCTATTCTCTAATACATTCATATTGTATTGTGATCATATTTTGCGCTTGTATTAATACCATCTCAATATGTATTTTATATTATATTTTAATTATATCTTTCAAAAGAACTACTTTTCGATAAATGTAATGAAGAAACCATTTTCTAAATCTCCAAAAATTACTGTACATACGTTCCATTTCCGAATCTAAAATACACATTTCGTTTAAAAAACAAACTTTATAGCTACTCATTGAATTGAAATGAAAAAAAAATATATATAGCCGTAAAAGGATTCTCTTCTGTCACTTCAAATTATGTATAATTACGTCACAAAGATATTTAAAGATAATCCTGCTATTTTAAATTATTAGAAGGATTTTCAAAAACGATTACTCTCTTTGTGAATTAACCCTCTCATGCATTAAAACCTCATATGAGATTATTAGATAAAAAAATTTTAAAAAAAATCTTATTGCTAATTATTTGTATTGTCAGTTGCATAGTAGCCTTATATGAGATCAAAATCAGCTTGTAGAAAAAATCAAGAGATGGTAGCACACACCTTTCATATTGCTTGCATAGTTATTATCTTCCATTGTTGTCAAAAGTCAAGCATGCTATCGATATAGTTTTTTTTATATATATACGTGTGTGTTAGTGTGCGTTATACTTAACAAGACAATTTCCATATATACATATGTGCGATATTGGAAAAATATATATATATACTGAAAAGTAAATGTATGAAAGTGATTAAAAAATTAAATAATAAGTAATTTTCTTGGCTTGGAAACAACTTGAAATTAAATTACAATAGGATTATGAGAATGGACTTTTTAATTGCATGAAAGGACGGATGGGTGTAATATTTCTTGCTAACGTTTTCTAAAAATTGCTATTACATTATTTAAATTTATTTATTGCCTTTTGTAAGCTTTATAATGGACACCAAATGTGGCAGATCCAGAAAGAGATATTTGTCTCAAAAAGAAATAGAAGAATTTATGGTTGTTCTTTCTGATTCCGAAGTTGATTTATTTGATGACGATGACGATGATGACTACTTCTATCTGGATTACATACTAGCTGAGAAAAATAAACATGATAATGAAGAAAAGAATCATGGAGTGAGAAAGTATATTAGCCCTCCTACGTCAATGAGAACAGCAAGTGCACATAGTAAACTCTAATATGGCGGAGCTGGTGATGTAGTTTCGCGTTTGTGCCATGATATAGCAAGAAAAAATCATAAATTTTATTGTGACAATTTATATACTTCAATTCCACTTATTGAGGAAATAAAAAAAAATAAAAAAAACATCCGCCACCGTAAAGGATTAAAAAACAAACTTTATAGCTAACCATTGAATTGAAATGAAAAAAGAAATATAGCCGTAAAAGGATTCTCTTCTGTCACGATAAATTATGTATTATTACGTCACAAAGATGTTTAAGATAATCATGCTATTTTAAGTTATTAGAAGGGTTTTCCTGAACGATTACTCTCTTTGTGAATTAACCCTCTCATGCATTAACCGTTTGAACGCTACGCGGCGCAAGGCGCTGCAATGTAATCCGCGGATTAAAAAAGCCTGTTTCAACTCAGAAATTTTATTCAATAATTGTAGTCAATTAATTTTCATTACATAATTAGAAGTATTTTCATGGATCTGAAAGTTCATAAACTAAAATAAAATTTCTAGTTTAAACAGAATTGTTTGATCCGCGGATTACAGGCCAAATTTTAATTAAAACGGTTAAAACCTCATATGAGGTTATCAGATAAAATTTTTAAAAAAAATCTTATTGCTAATTATTTGCATTGTCAATTGCATAGTAGCCTTATATGAGATCAAAATCAGCTTGTAGAAAGAATAAAAAGATGGTAGCACACACCTATCATATTGCTTGTATAGTTTTTAACTTCCATTGTTGTCAAAAGTCAAGCATTCTAAAACAACAGATTTAGAAAGTACTCCCCACCACCCAGATGAGCATAACAAGTAAATTTTTTTTTCTTACATCATTTTAATTTAAAAAAAAAAAAAAAAAAAAAAAAAAAAAAAGAGAATATTTTTTTTTTTTTTTTTTTTTTTTTTTTTTTTTGTGAATAGAGGCTGTTTTATTTTGAAACCTCAAATGTGGCTTCCATGCAGTTATAGCATTTACAGCTGAATGCAAACCTCATTTACGGCTGTAAATTATATCATGTGAATTTTAGAAATATAGAAGTATAAAAAAGACAATGCTAATGAATTTTATAGTGCGATATTGGAAATATATATATATATATATTGAAAAGTAAATATATGAAAGTAATTAAAAAATTAAATAATAAGTAATTTTCTTGGCTTGGAAACAATTTGAAATTAAATTACAATAGGATTATGAGAATGGACTTTTTAATTGTATGAAATGACGGATGAGTGTAATATTTTATGGTAACGTTTTCTAAAAATTGCTATTACATTATTTTAATTTATTTATTTTCTTTTGTAAGCTTTATAATGGACAACAAATGTGGCAGATCCAGAAAGAGATATTTGTCTCAAAAAGAAATAGAAGACTTTACGGCTGTTGCTTCTGATTCCGAATATGATTTGTTTGATGACGATGATGATGATGACTACTTATATTTGGATTACATACTAGCTGAGAAAAATAAACATGATAATAAAGAAAAGACTCATGGAGTGAGAAAGTATATTAGCCCTCCTACGTCAATGAGAACAGCTGGTGCACATAGTAAACTCTAATATGGCGGAGCTGGTGATGTAGTTTCGCGTTTGTGCCATGATATAGCAAGAAAAAATCATAAATTTTATTGTGACAATTTATATACTTCAATTCCACTTATTGAGGAAATAAAAAAAAAGAAAAAAATAACATTTTGTTCAAACTATTCGAGCTAACAGAATGAAGATCGCCTGAAAAATGCTAAAAGATGCTAAATCTCTCATAAAAGATGGAAGGGGATCAGTTTCTGTAACTACTTCTGAGGACAACATATTAGTGACTCGATGGGTTGATAAAGCTATTATACACGTGATGTCATCTTTTGCTGGAGTTCAACCAACAGACAAAGCAAAACGTTGTTGTCATGCAACTAATTCCATTGTACATCACATTTAGTGCAAATGTATAACCATCAAATGGGATTTGTGGATTTAATGGATTCATTTGTGGCTCTTTATCGTCATTCTCAAGTAAATAAACGTTGGTATATGCGTATTTTCTTTTCCCTCTTGAATGTTGCTGTTCTTAATGCCTTGATTATTTAGAGAAAAAAGGAAGAGCAGCTAAAGGACTTATCAGAGTTCAAAAGTAGCAAAGCAACAAGCATAATATATGCGGAAACCTCATCATTGATATTGAAGGAAAAGAGTCGACCATCCGCAAGCAGATCTCCTGTTTTCAAATGTCCAGCAGCAAAGAAAAAAAAATTGCGTTTAGTTGCAAAAGAACTAAGATTTAACAATGGCAAACATTATCCAAAAAAGGCTTATGTTAAGAATGAAAGCTGTTCGAGTAAAACGAGATAAAATTTGGGACCGTAGTCAAATACATTTATGTACAGAATGTTTAGAACATTTTCATAAAAACTGAATTTTGCCCCAGAAGAAAAATAAGTATATTGTAATAAATGTAACCTTACATCACTATTTTAACAACTGTAACATTACTGCATAGAAGGTTCATATGAGGTTACTCATAAAAATTCATTAGGAATAAAAACAAAATTAAAAATAAAGTTTCTTGTGGTTTTTCTCATTTATTTTAAGATAATTTGGCAGCGAATTTTTTTTTTTTTTTGATAATTCATGCATGAGAGGGTTAAGTAAAAGTTTGGATTCCAGTGACTATGGGCGCATGCATTTATTCATAAAATTGTGTATTCAATCAAAAACATTATAACATATTCTTAGGATAAAGTACATTTGAAAAATAATATAAAATGTTGAAATGATTGCATGGCACTGGAATTTACGAAAGAAAAATATTTATATATAAGTAACAACTTTTCTACACTTAAATTCAGAATTTTATATACCAAAGTACAGAGTAATTGGGGGAAATAGGAATTTAAAATTAAGTGGTATTAATATATGTCACCGCTCCTATATTAATTAATGTACGAAATATTGTTTTTTTAGAATAAGTGGTAACAATAAAGTGATATGAATAAAAAACCTCGTTCAATTGAAAGCTCTTGAACAGATAGAATTTCGTGTACACACTATCTCAAAATGGACAAGAAAGCCGCAGATTTCAAAAGAACGTATATATTTAAGCCTGTTATCTCTAACTATAACATAAGTCAGCCAGTTTAAAAAAATTGGACTTTTCTTGAGTAGTCACAAATCGTTTTCTGGAGAGAATTTAACCCTTAATTGCATAGTGATGTCAATTTCCATCACTGTTTATTTAACTTTTAATAAATAAATTAATTTCTTCGCCACCACTATATTTATATAGAAATATTAATCCAGTAAATTTCCCGTGAACTATGTTGCTGAACAAAGTTAAAAATCTATTTTAAAATTTTTGGTGTCTAATATTTAATATATGTATAAAAAAACACAATTGTAAAAGAAAAACTCATGCAAAGCAGGGTTAAGTAAGCAGTGTTTTAATATTTCAAACAAATTCTATATAATGTTTCCAGTTAAAATGCTTTGTGAGAGATGACTGATAGTAATGTTTCTTTATATGATTTTAAAATGTGTGTTTTAGTATGTATTAAAAAAAATTTAAAATAGCTATGCATTTTGAATACCAGTCTTTTCTTATAGAAATATTCACCCTATATAACCTCAAAATTGTGAGATAACTGAAGTCGAATATTTCTGTACGTAAAAAAATGGTATTCAATATACGTAGTTTAAAAAAAAAAATTATATTGAAGTTCGTCATCCTAAACACCTTCTGTAGTGCTTTTTTAAATTAGTGATTTAATTGCAATTACATAAAGATGAAACAAGCCATTATAAGATGAATTGCAACACAAAACGCATAAAACATAAAACGCTGTCTGAATATTATAACTGCACCGAAATTTATTTTACAAGAAGTGGAAAATGAGCATTGTAAAAAACACTGGAGTGAAAGTTTACATTTGGTTCAAATCGCTCTCTCTCTCTCTTTCTCCCTTTTTTTCTTTCTTTTTTTTTTTTTTAGTATCGCGCAATTTTTGAACGCCTAAAATGACCGTATTCTGCTATCTTTCAATCCCATAGAAGAATATCGAAACGATAACCAGAGAAATTATGTAAACGATTCTTTTAAAAAGTATTTAAAAAATAAATATTTTAATTTTTTTTATAGTGCTGGTCCATCTTTCGAGTGAATTATTCGAGCAGTTCGATTATTACAAACCATTAGAATATTTTGATGATAGATATATAACTCGGAACAATCAGTCGATCTATTATTTTTTTTCAAATGGTATACATGTCGTAGGATAATTGGGAAATCCGGTCTTTGCAAATAGCCGGTCAAATTGGAGAATCAACTTTTCCCAATCAGCCTGCTATTTTTCAGGCCTATTGCAATAAGGCTAGACAGCCTTAGGCTAATTGAAATATGGTAATTTATTTCTGAATCAGACGGATAATTTTCTGGTTTACTGCAAAGAGCCTAAATAGCGTTAGGTAAATCGAAAAATGGCCATGCCTATTTAGAAAATGACCAGCTCTTCGTCAATATATGGTGCAGGGCCTGATTACCAACGGGGCACACTTCCACCAGTAAAAAATAATAGAATTTTTTTCCTTATTCATGACAGTAATTTTGCAGGAATAGGACGTTTTCATAAGACGAAAATTTCTATTAAATTTTACTGGTGGAAGTTTGCCCCGTCGGTAATCAGGCCCTGATATGGTGTTGTACATAACTCGAACCTGAGAATTCCATTCGAAGTCAACCCGAACCCGACAGAAAAATTCCATCGAACCGTAACCCGATCCTAAAAGAACAAAATACAAATAAGTTCCTTCGAGTCGCAACCCGACCCGAACCAGAAAACTGAACTTAACCTGAAACCCGACCAGATCCCGACAAAAAAAAATCCATCGAACCGTAACCCGATCCGAACCCGACAAAATAAGTTCTTTCATGTCGCAACTCGACCCGAATCTAAAAAATCGGAGTTAGTAACCCAACCCGAACAGGACATGAAGCTTCCATCGAACCATAACTCGATCCGAACCCGAGAAAATAAATTCCATCGCAACGTAACGCAACCCGATTCGAAACTGAAATTTCAAGGTATCCCGAAACCCGACCCGAACCTGAAAATTTAAATTAACCCGAATCCCGATCCAAACCTGAAAATTTAAGTTACCCGAAAACAGTCGTAAACCCGACAAAAAATTACCATCGCCCCGCAACCGATCTGAAGCAGACAAAAAAATCCATTGAACAGTAACCCGATCCTAACCCGACAAAATAAACTTCTTCGTCTCGCAACCCGACCCGAACGTGAAAATTGAAGTTAACCCGAAAGTCGACCCGAAAAAGACGAATAAAATCCATCGATACGTAACCCGATCCGAACTTCGACACAATAATTTTCGGCTTCACGCAACCCGATTCGAACCAGAAAATTGAAATTCTCCCGAAACCCGACCGGAACCAGAAAAAAAAATCCATCGATCCTTAACTCGATCCGAACCCCTAACCTGAGAATTGAAATTAACCCCAAACGAGACCATAACCCGACAAAAAATCCATCTAACCTTAACCCGATCCGAACCGGACAAAATAAATTCCTTCGTGTCACAAGCCGATCCAAACCAGAAAATTCAAGTCAAACCGACCAGAAACCGACAAAAATATCCACGAACAGTAGTCCAATAAGAACCCGAAAAAAGAATTCTTTCGTCACGCAACACGACTCGAACATGAAAATTTAAGTTAAGCCGAAACCCGTCCCGAACCCGACAAAATTAATCCATCGGACCGTAACCCGGTCCGAACCCGATAAAATAAATTCCTTCGTCTCGCAACCGGACCCGAACATGAAAATTGAAGTTAACCCGAAAGCCGACAACAAACCAAAGAAATAAAAATCCATCGATACGTAATCCGATCCGAACCTGACAAAATAATTTTCCTCATCACGGAACTTGATCCGAACCAGAAAATTGATGTTAACCCGAAAACTGACTGGAATCAGACAAAAAAAATCCATCGATCATTAACCCTATCCGAACCTGACAAAATAATTTCTGTCGTCATGCAACCCGACCCGAACTTGAGAATTGAAGCTAACACGAAACGAGACCCGAACCCGATAGAAAAATCCAACGAACCGTAGCCCAATCCAAACCCGAAATAATAAAATCCTTCGTCTCGCAACCCGAGACGAATCTGAAAATTTACGTTAACCCAGAAACCAACCCTAACCTGAAAATTTAATTTAAACCGAAACCTAAAAACCGAAAATTATTTTGTCAGGTTCGGATCGGATTATGTATCGTCGGATTTTTATTTGTTTGGTTCGTATGGGTTTTCGGGTTAACTTCAATTTTCAGTTCGGGTCGGGTTGCGAGATGAAAAAAATTACTTTGTCGGTTTCGGATCGGATTATGATCCGATGGATTAATTTTGCCGTGTTCGGGTCGAGTTTCGGGCTAACATAAATTTTTAGATTTAGGTCGGGTTTCGGGTTATCATAAATTTTCAGGTTCGAGATGAGTTGCGAGACGAAGGAACTTATTTTTTCGGGTTTGGATTCAGCTATGGTTCGTCGGATTTTTTTGTCTCGTTCTCGTCGGGTTTCGGGTTAACTTGAATTTGCTGGTTTGGATCGGGTACGAAGGAATTTATATTGTCGGGTTCGGATCGGGTTTACGGTGAGATGGATTTTTTGTCGGGTTCAGGTCGGGTTTCGGGTTAACTGCAATTTTCTGGTTCGGATCGGCTTGCGTAACGACGAAAATTATTTTGTCGAGTTCAGATCGTTTTACGTATCGATGGATTTTTATTTGTCTGGTTGGTGTCCGCTTTCGGGTTAACTTCAATTTTCCAGTTCGGGTCGGGTTACGAAGGGAAGAAAATTCTTTTGTCAGGTTCGGATCGGGTTACTGCTTAATAGAATTTTTTTAATCTGGTTCGAATCGGGTTACGGGGCAAAGGTAATTTTCTGTCGGGTTTTGTTTGGGTTTCATGTTAATTTAAATTTTCATGTTCGGGTCGGGTTTCGGGTTAGCCTAAAATTTTATCTTCGGAAATATTTTTCGGGATTATTAGCGACGGATTTTATTTTTCCGGGTTCGGATCAGGTTCCGGTTCGATGGATTTTTTTTTGTGGGGTTCTAGTCGGATTTCGAGTTAACTTCAATTTTCAGGTTTGGGTCGGGTTGCCTTACGAAGGAAATTATTTTGTCGTGTTCGGATCGGGTTGCGGTTCGATGGAATTTTTTTCCTGGTTTCGTGTTAACTTCATTTTCCTGTTCGGGTCGGGTTGCGACATGAAGGAATTTATTTTGTCGGGTTAGGATCGGGTTACGCTTCGATGGAATTTTTTTGTCTTGTTCGGGTTGGTTTACTGGTTAACTTCGAATTTTTTTGTTCGGGTCGGGTTGCGACATGAAGGAATTTATTTTGTCGGGTTAGGATCGAGTTAGGGTTCGATGGATTTTTTTTTCGGGTTCTGCTTGGGTTTCAAGTTGACGTCAGTTTTCTGGTTCGGGTTTCGTGTTAACTTCTGATTTCTCGTTCGGGTCGGGTTGCGACTGGAAGGAACATATTTTGTCCTTTTAGGATCGGGTGGACTTTTTTCTGTCAGCTCGGGTCGACTTCGAATTTTCAGGTTCGTGTTGGGTACAACACCATATATTGACAAAGAGCTGGTCCTTTTCTAAATAGGCATGGCCATTTTTCAATTATCCTAACTCTATCTAGGCTCTTTACAATAAGCCTTAAAATTATCAGGCTGATTGAGAGATAAATGACCATATTCCAATTAGCCTAACGTTGTCTAGGCTGTTTGCAATAGGCCTGAAAAATAGCAGGCTGATTTGGAAAAGGGAGATGATTCTCCAATTAGACCGGTTCTTTGCAAAAAGCCGAATTTCCTAATTAGCCTCAGGCATATATATTTCTTTTGTTTTTCCAACTTAAAAAATAACATTTTACACCAGAAAAACTATTCCAAAATGGACGAAATGTCGTTCGTAGCTTTAAAGGAAAACCTATGTTTTTAAGCCATACATCTCGATTTCTACCATTTTTCAGCCCGCACAAAAGCATTGTGCTTTGCTTGAATAGACACAAATTGTTAATAATAACTCTAATGCAGAAGACAATGGTTTAATATTTGAAACAGACTCTATATATTGTTTCCGGTTAGAATGATTTGTGAGAGATGACTGATAGTAAAGTTTCTTCATAGGACATTAATATATATTTTTAAAATGTATTAAATAAATTTAAAGGGTTGTGCATGTTGAATACCACTCTTTTCGTATAGAAATATTCACCCATTTTAGTCGTAAAATTGTGAGATTAATAATGTCAAATATTTCTATATGTAAAATGTGGTATTCAGTATACGTTGCTCAAAAAAGGAATAATTTATTGTGGTTCATTAAACTGAACATCCTCGATCATGCTTTTCGAAATTATTGTTACAGATTTAATTATAAATGAATAAATCATATGAAGTACAACAAAAAACACATGTATTGTCCTGGAGAAAAAGTAGTACCGCTTTCCAATTCATAACCGTACTCCAACAGTTGCCGAGAGATGCGAGAAGTATCGCTCGATTGGGCGTTGAATCTAATTAGCGAAAAAGAATGGTATTTTTCAATTAAAGGTCGTCGACAATTTGAAAATCATACTAATCTTAAATTTTCAAACAAGAACAACCACTTTTCATAGAATATTTGAGATCCTTGGATCAGAGCTCTACGGAAAAATATATTGTTTAAACAGCTATTTAAATTCTTCATAGAATAATAAAATAAAATGTGTTAATTGTTTAATCAGTAATTTCGAAATTTAAATTACTTTCTTACAAGGTTAAGTAAAAAAGCATTCAGTTAGATTCAGAATTTTCGACGTGTGAACCTGCGGCCATCAAACTACCATTATTTTAGTACAGAACTTTTAATAAATAAATCCCGTTCTTCGACACAAAATATGTTACTAAACAGACTTAAAGATCTTTCTAAAAATTTCTAGTGTGTATTCCTTAATATTAGTATAAAAAACACAATTCTAATAGAAAATTCTATCCTTTTAAGGGTTAATTTGAGGAATTTGTCGAATGAAATATTATGAAGATAGAATACTGAATTAGTGGTGGCTGTTGTGAAATGAGAAAAGACCTCCAGATGGCACTAAAAACGCAAAACATTTTCTGATTGACTGTTGTCTTATGTTTACATTTTGTGTATAATTGTTTTTCGTCTGTGATTGCCCATAACATAAGTGTATTATCTCACCAATAAATGATCTTTAATAGTTATAGATGCTTCTGAATGATTTCGACGCTACATACAGACAAGAACCAGGAAATTAGGTGAGGTCAAATCTTTTCTTACCTAATATTGCCTTTTATGATTAAGAAAAAACGATTTTTTTGTTTGTGGCTGACGAATTCCAGGAAAATTGGTTAAGCACTAGTAAATTAGATACTAAAAATTTAAAGATAATTTTTAGAAAGTCATCCGGAAAGTTCTAAGGTGTACTTCTGTTGAGAGAAAGTTGAAATGATTGAATGTCACCAGAAATTACAAACAAATTTATTTCAAAATAAGTAAAACCAGTTTCTTTACGTACTTTATAAAATCAAAGTTCTATTCCAAAATTCCGATGGAAATGTGAAATTTATGGATTCAAAATATATAAAAAAACAGCAGAACTTCCCAGACGACGTAATAAGTATATACAGAGCTAGCAATGGTAACTAATTATTATTTATTATTAATTTTCTAACCACTATTTTTAAACGTTAGTAATATAGTTTGAATATTTGTAGAATTTTACCACGAATATTATTTTTTGAAGTAATGATCGCTAAAATACTAAAAAAAGTTGCCAGAGGTAGCCCTCTATATACTTTAACCCTTTCAGGCGCAAGCACTTGTGCTCCTGTAACGTTGAATTCCCACCGGTATTTAGTTCAAAATAAGAATAAGCAATTTTTCAGCTATTTCTCGCCAAAGTTAAAGAAGTAAAATTTAATTAAAAGTTTCTGGTTTGAATCGGATTAAAATTAGGTGGTATATAATATATACCACCGCCCCTCAAAGGGTTAAGGGCGGTGTGTAAAAATCTTGGCCCCAATGGGCTGTTCCCATCACTAAATTTTAATAGTATTCTTCATCCAAATTTACTAGTATACTTCGCTTAAATTTTATCAGTAATCTTATTAGGCGAAGAATACTTAAAATTTAGTGGTGGGAATAGACCCATTGGCGCCTACATTTTTGCACCCCTGTTTAAAGGGTTTTTTTCTCTGTAAAAGTAGATGTCAACGATAGTAGGATACGATCCACTTAGATTAACGCTTCCCAATCTTTTTGCTTTCACGGACTCCTTTCTGAGGCTTTTCATTCCGGAGTACCCCCATTTCTCATAAACACGAACTCCCTTCCCTTCCACCCAACGATATAACGTAAACATGCTTTTTTTCTTAATAATCATCTTATTACAACCAAATAATAAATCGACACGAATTACATTGACATTTCTAATCTCTTATTATTTATATCGCATTTGAAGTTACTATTGCTTTTAGGTAGCTTTCAATACAAAAAAGTATAAAGCTACCTATTGCAGCCGTTCGGAGGAAAGCAGTTCCGGAAAATTTCGATATATTTTCACCGATCATGACCCCCAGACCCCAAAACCACCCTCCGTTCAAATGTTGATTTATATATATAGATATATCCATATATATATATATATATATATATAGATATATATCTGACCTATGCCATACCGTCCATATTTCAGGTATTCATTCCTATATTTTCTTTTCTTTAATGGGACAGCGATGCTATCAGTCTTATTTAAAGAATTAGTTTTATCACTCACCAGAATAGGCCTATTAACAGCTGCACTTAGGTTGTCTTGCACTTCTAAATAATCAGATTGTTTCAAGGTACCGTAATTTCCGGCGTATAATCCGCAGCTCAATGAGTCGTTTTTCGACCCAGAAATATTATTTTATAAAATGTAACTTAAAAGATCGCTGTAAATATTTAACTACAATTATTGAATAATATTTCTGAGTCGAAAAACGACTCTTTGAGCTGCGGATTATACGCCGGAAATTACGGTACTTGCAGTTCCTGACTCACCAGGTTCAATTTTAACCCTTTATATCCTGAATTAATTTTCCAGCTACTTTATAAGATGCTCAGAATCCTCGATTACTCCCACCAATTATTATTTTTTTGTAAAGTTTTCCTTATCTAATCATAGCATTTTTGCGATTCAATTAGGTGAAAATTTCTCATTTGAAAAACCGGTGGTAACAGATTAAAAATTCTGTAAAAGACACTCGTCGCGAAGGGGTTTAAGTGGTAGTTTTAAGTACCGTCAGGATAAAAAGGGTTAATCGCGGTTGCACTTCTCTTAAAAGTAGCAGATTTCAACGAGCTATCCATTTTAAACACAAAATAAAACATTTGTAATAAGTAAACACTTCAAATTAAATGTTCATTAAAATGAGGAATTTTTTTTCTATTAAAATACGTTAGTGATATAACTCAGTCTTTTCGAAAACGGAACTAACGGCCAGCTCTTCAACACGTTTTCTTAAAACTACCGTAATTTCCGGCGTATAATCCGCAGCTCCAAGAGTCGTTTTTCGACCCAGAAATTTTATTCAATAATTGTAGTTAAATATTTACAGCGATCTTTTAAGTTACATTTTATAAAATAATATTTCTGGGTCGAAAAACGACTCTTTGAGCTGCGGATTATACGCCGGAAATTACGGTATTCGGATATGCCAATCCCAAAACTTTCTTCTTCTATCTGATACATGTTAATGCTTCAAAATTTCGCTATCACACCGCCAAAAAATCTATATTTTTCGTCAATTTGTTTTAAGTCAGCTGCTTATGAATTGTCGGGTTACCTGGATACGAGCAGCCGATGTATTATAGTAAACTACGAAAAGTCCTTCTGGCCTGTACGGGCAGGAAAAGATAGCCTCCCTATTGCTTGGTTTTGAGATAGCTACTCAACTGAAAATACACGAAGCTAAAATTCACAGAACCCGATTACATTACAGTCAATGCCAGTACTTGTCAATATTGAATATGCATGAAAATATCGCCAAAGTAGACAGACATAGCCAAGTTGGCTTCATATATGGCAACGTATTTTTGTCGCCAAATTTTGCGATATTTCACCAATTGTCGACAAGCTTGAAGAGAATTTGACGTTGGAGAATATAAATTTATAGTTTGTACTATTCATTTTTATTATCATTATTGAGCATGAATAAAATACGGTATTTTATTTCTGTGGCAACATTTATTTGAGAAAAGCCTTTCATTTCGTTTATGAAAACAATGCTAATATATTTTTTATTTAATTGCAATTTTTAGTACAAACAAAAAACATGTTTTAAGGAAATCTAAGTGTACTATGTCAGAAGCCGATTCAAACATCATTGTGATACCCGATTCATTATTATGTGTTTTGTAAATGAATAGAATAAGGGATGCTGACAACAAAAGTAATATATATGACTGTAGATCAGGACGTCATATTTATGTCCCGCGTTCCGGAGGTGGTAATTCCGATAATTTCTCAGTACGCAAAATATTCGTTTACTTTTCATTCTATAGAAAAAACGCTTTCTGCTTCTTGTTACAATAAATAAGATTTTGTTAACACGTACTGATTCTCACCAATAGTGCACATATTATAGATGAGATTTCTCCGACTTTTTGCATACCAGTATTATCTTAGAGAACTTGTTGTTCTGTTCAATCGCAGAATGCTCCGATTAAATATTAAAAAAAAACAATTTCTCTAAGATTATACTGGTAAACAAAAAGTCGGAGAAATGTCATCCCTGCGCATATATGTTTTCATTATTTGACTCATTAGAATTCTTTTTGTGATGATATGAAATGTTTTTTTAAATGTAACTATCTCATCTTTCTACATCAGTGTTTCCAACAACTCACCCGCAGGCCGCAGAGATATCACTTCGTACTTATAGATTTATTGGTTTTATTTTATTGCTGGAGTTTATTTGAAAAAGAATAAGATGAAGCTTTATTTTAACCCTTTCCGACACAGACAAAGTCTGTTCGTAAAATAAGAAATTACTGACTGACAATGGAATTTACAAACGCCTTTTTTAACAAATAAAAACTCCTTATTTTAAGATTTCATCGTAGAAACAAATTTCTATTTAAATATTCTTGGTGTCGAATGCAAGTTTGGAATTAAAATTAGGTGTGTCCGGAGTGGGACCAGTGTACCGGAAAGGGTTAAAGTGAATAAGATTGAATGATGTGAAGTTTACCATAAGAAATTACTGGTACTGCGGTCATAGCACTATTAGTATACATCGAACCCCGGGAAGTAACTCAGCCACCCGCGAATGATAACTCTAAAAAAAAGTATTTCGAATTAATAACGTATTGCTTATATTTTGCACCCCAGATAGTTTCTCGGCTTCTTGTAAAGCTGTCCCTGCGCACACATTCACACTCCACACGTAACACCAAAACACATATGGATAGATATACCGGGTGCGCTCTAAGTTCGTTAAAACTTTAACAATTCATTGCAAAGAAATGAATGATGTTAAAAAAATGCGGTTTTCAGAAATGGGATTATAGGTGGATGGTATTTGTTTATTAACCCCTTGGGGACGAGCGACACGTATACGTGACGCATAAGATGCTCAAAATCCTCTATTATTCCAACCGGTTATTTTTTATTGTAAGCTTTGCCTTATTTAATCTTAGCACTTCTGCGATTCAATTAGGCGAAAATTTCCGTTATGAAAAACCGGTGGGAAAAGATTAAAAATTCTGTAAAGGATGCTCGTCGCGAGGGAGTTTACAAAGAAACAAATTGTGGTTCACAAAATTACCGATAGATGGCGCTGGGGTGCCTAATGTAAATCAGATTTATGCAAATCTGGCTGTTAGTAAAACACCTCAATGCACTTAAATTCTTTATTCGATGCCAGTAGTATTCTACCATTACAAGACCAAACGTTTTTAGTTAAGACTTTTTGCAAGAACGGGGCATCAGAAACCGAAGCATTGAGAAAATTCCGCATGGGAAATGAGCTGAAGACGGGAACCCGTTTCATGTGCTCGGATACTAAAAGTGATATTACGCGAGATGTCAAAGTTGCCGCTACTTTCAAGCAACACCATGTTAAACCTATGGTTTAAAAATAGTTGCTCGAAAACCACGCAACTTTTTATTGTCGCAGCAAATTTGTCGCCTGCGGTGATGCTTTCTTTTACGTCCTACCAAAATCGCACGGAACAGCCAACGAAATGCTTGGAAAATTGACGAGGGAAAAGCCTTTCCTTCATTAACCAATGAAATGCTTGGAAAGCTGACGAGTCGCTTCAATTGTTGTCGCTTGAAATTATCACATGTAATAGCACTTTTAAGCTTCTCAGAATTTTCGAGGAACGGATCGTTTGGAGTATTGCCTCGAAATAGAAGGTCCTCCTTGATAACTGCATCATATTATGCATGCCAGTGCTATTTAACGGTAATTTTTGAACAACAACTGTTTTTTGTGTTTTGAAAGAAAACGAACTTCTTCTGATTCCGTACCTGCAAACCGTATTTGTTCCTTTTTGAAGATTTTTTAAAGTTTTGACGAACTGATACACATCCGGTATTTCTGCATTTATGGGTCGTGAGACGATTTCTGTTACTCAATCTGGGCTTGCTGATTTCGCCAGTTTTTCTGTATAGTTGTCATCATCTTATTTAATCGTAAAAACTTCCAATAAAACTCATTAGGGAAAGTTACTAGAAATTACTGGTACAGAGAGCACGACCAGTTTGAAAAGAAGGAGTCGATCGTGGTATGTATGTTTTTGTTATGCATGTAAGATGTTACATCTGATTTATTTTAATGAAAATGTAAATTCTTTATATATATTTGAAAAAGATAACATAGAATTTTCCAAAATTATTTAGCATAAACATCCGTATTTGAAAAATTGTTAAAGTAATAATTCTTTGAATATTTCTTTTTGAGCACCCACTTTCATAATTAAAAAGTCTATTCATAACCGTCTGATTTGGATTTTATATCAGCTTACACAGAGAGTATTCGATAAAAAAAAAACTTTGTAAAAGATTAAAAGATTATAATCATCAATAAATTTCCTTTTGACCAAATTAGTGAAAAGAATCAATATTAACCATTATACTTAATTTAATGGGTAAGTGTGCGTTTTTATTTTATCATAACTGTCTTTGTTTGGTACGAATAAATTTTTATATGATTGAATGAGTCCTTTTAGAGTATTTGTCTTCCTTCTTTCAGTTAAATGAGTAACTTTAGGATTTGTTTTGAGAAAATGCCTTTCGGCTAAGAAAATAGAACGCGTAAGCAATAATTATAAGTGATTTAGAATATGCTTTCTTGATTACATTTATCATAATGTAGTTATTTTCAAAGAGATAAATTAGACATATTAGAGAGATATTAGAGATAAGTAGATACATTTCAATGAAAATAATGAATAGAAATGAGATAATATAATATAAATATAAAAAGTAAAGATTGAAAAAAGAAAAACGATCGCTTTCTACTAATTCTACTGCAAATAATACTATAAAAATACAAGTAGAATTCAGCTTGGAATAATGTCTACTATTAAATGTTATGCATAATATATACGCCGGCAGTTGTCTACATATTAAAAATTGTACCAACGTTTAGTTTTTAATTGGGTTTGCACTTTTGTATTGTATTTGTAATGTATTGTATTGTATTGTATTGTATTTGTAACCCATTTGACACTTTATTTCAATTCCTTAGATGAAATAAGTCCGAATTAGTATATATAGTTCCCGTAGACTTTACGTTTGGGCGTATTTTTGTACCACTATTTCCTAATAATAATCTTTGCCTTATTTAGTGACAAAAATTTCTACGACAAATGAATATAAAAATCAGTATTTTAAAAGGGCTTTAGTAAAGTACTTACGGATATAAAGACCATGGGAACAGGGATTGAAAACAATAAATAAAGATTTTGAACACAATACCTGAAGACGGAGACTATAATCAAGTCGTTAGAAGCAATGTCAGGAAACTGAGAAATATGGGAAAAGGAACAGTAAAATTGTTCATTAATGATGTGATTACAGATCTGAAGAAAATATGATTTTTATATTTATTATGTCACATGGTACATTCATACTAGATGTATACACCATATTCAAATATAAATATATGAATTCCCAAATGAAATGATATATATTTAGATATCAGTGTTATGCACATATATACATACATATATAATATCATTAAAATATATATCATTAAAAATAATAATATCATTAAAATATATATAATTAAAAATAATAATATCATTAAAATATATATCATAAAAAATAATAATATCATTAAAATATATATCATAAAAAATAATAATATCATTAAAATATATATCATTAAAAATAATAATATCATTAAAATATACTTTTCATTTAATGTGACGGAATGTTAAATGGTAGACTGGAAAATTTATACTATTATTTTTGGTAGACATATAATAAAAATAAACATCAATATTTGTATGGCATGCAATTAGATTAGTAACTTTTTTAAAAGATTATGTCGGGATTAAATAAACGAAACGTAGTTGGCAAAAGGAAATAAATCAGTGTGGTTCAACTTCGACCCATGTATAAATACTATTTTCGAAAAGTCTTTTTCGCCTTCAGCGATTCCCAACCTGAGGTACGTGTACCCCTGGGAGTACCTGGCGAACCTGCTCGGGGTACGTGAAAATAAGATCAGTAATGGCGGAAATCACATAAATGGTTTACTGAAAACACATAAAGAAGTGGTTGCTTTAAATTATAAAGTTAGTCACACGTGTAATTCCAATATGTTACACTGAAAATGAGGAAAAAGGCATACTTTATTGATAATTCAATGTCACTAGCTCCATCCACTGCTAATCATATTGCATGAGTACTTATATATTTCTCACCATCTTCGTGACAAATGTCTATATCAAGAACAAATATCGCAATAAGTTAGTTTGACGCTGCTTCTTACTTGAGGTTATACCTCTTTTTGTTTGAAACTGATTATAAGAAACTCAGCACCATGAAACAAGCTCAGGGATCCCATTGAGGTTTTTAAAAGCCATGTTTGCCTTACTTGTATTTCATGATGCGAAATTGTTATAAACTTTCATTTTAAGTTAGTTAAAATATATTTTAACCATTTAACGGATAAAGCACTTTAATTGCTAAAATGTTGAAATAAATGACTGACACCGGAAATTATAATCAAATTTATTTGTATATAACAAAAAAGCGATATTTCACATACATAATAAATGGAAAATATTTCTATTAAAATTCTGCTGTCACTGTTGAATTTCGTAATTAAAATTTTGTGGTTTCGTGTGGAAACTAATGTCCGTTAAAGGGTTAATGCTTTCTTTTAATTAATAGTAATTTTTAAAATTTAATATTAAATTTAAAATGCAAAATAAAAAAAGGATTAGAGATGTCAATCTAATTAGCATCGATTTATTATTTAGCTATGCTAAAATTTTTATATATAAAAAAACAAACAAGCATGTTTGCTTTATGTGGGTTGGGGGAGAGAAAAGGGGGTATCCTGAAATAAAATTCCTAATCAAAGGAAAAGTGAAAGAAATAAGGTTGGGGAGCCCGGCCTTATACAATAAAAGAAATTCTGAGAACAAATATGGAGAAAATTGTATTCTCAGTAAACAATGATTAGAAGGTCATTGCCACGCATAATTATGGCTCATAGAATACAGACGATCTGTTGAGTTTTTCTTAGGGACTGATTCAGAACCATATCGTCATATTTCGATATTCAAGAGAATCGTCGAATTCTACGACAACAATTCTTTACTATTCTAACCAAATGCCAATGAAAAACGATTGTTCTGAATCTATACTTGACCATTTTTATTAGACTAATAACAAATTGTATATTAAATCCAAATATTTTGACATTTTTATTGATGCGCCCAAAATTTATCTATACGTAATTGTTTCATCTTGTTTGAAACAGCATTCGTCTGTCCAAAGTACATTTCTCAGAAAGGAGGGGTTGGTATCCACTTGATTTAGTCTCCATTTGCAGAAATCAAGACGCCGTGTATAGTCTGATTCTACATGTGCATGGACTGCATAAATACTGTATCAACTGTTATTACTGCCCAATTATTTCGTCACAATATTCTCAATATTGTTGATTTTGGAATGTTCAATTCTGTAGCAAAATTTCGCGTACTCGCATGAGGATAACTCATAAAGGAAACCAAAATGTCAATTTCCGTATCAATTGTCATGAACATAAGGCTTACCTGAACCTCTCTGTCTATGCATGCAACCTGTGCTTTGAATTCTTAGAACAAGACGATAAATCAAACTACTGGTAGGAGGCCAAAAATTCGGGAAACGATTTCGATATTTCTCCGCAGCTTGCCTACTATTACGATTACAAACAGCGTAAATCATTAACATTTCGAAATATTCGTTGTTGCTGTACTGCGACATGCTGCCAGTTGAGATATATAAACTTCATTGTCAATTACACAAGGAAACCTTTTATGCTTGAATTACATCGTGACGATTTCAGGACATGTTCCTTACATCCAGAAATTACCATATCAATGGTTGTCTTCTTCATTTCTTTAAGAAAATCCGAGACACAAAACTTTAAATTTTCGAAAAACAAATTTCAGCATTAAAATATTCCCTGTTTTTTTCGCATAAAATGGTGTTTAAATCATATTTCTATCTTAAATAGAACAGGTAATATTATTTTTTTTCGTTGTTGTTGTTTTGGATTATTTCCGAAATCTAGTTTTCAAGCCGTAGTTGTCATGTAAACGACTTCCTATGAAATGTGAATTTTCAATGATTTTCAAAAATCTTTAGAAATCATAAAGTGCCATTACACGGGAAAATTTGAAGCGACAAAAATTGCCAACTGCTAGTCAGTTTTCAAAGCCTTTCATTTGTTTTGTTTTTTTTCAAAAAATGGCTTTTCCATCGTCAGTTTTCCAAACATTTGTTTGGTTGTTCCGAACGACAACACTTCCTGACGTGTTTGTGGGTCGTCGCAGGCGATAAAGTTAATCCGTAAAAAGATAGTTGCTTGCTTTCGGAGCAACGCTTTTAAAGCCATAGATTACCAGTGAGTCGCATGTAATTAGAGGCAACTTTTACGCTTCGTGTAATTGCACTTTTAAAGGGGAAAATATGAAATTGTTAGGGCTAAAACTATGAAAAATCTTGAAATCGACATGTTACAAAAGTCTTGTTTAAATCAACGGGCACATTTAAATAGTAATGAAAGAAACTGAGAAAGGCGAAAAGTAAATTAAATCAGAAATTGAAGCTACAAGGAAGAAGTTACTCACCTGGAAGCTTTTAAAAAGTATTTAAACGTTCTATTAGGGGCCAATCTTTGTTTAAAACTTTAAATGCATTTTTCTGCATCATAGGTTTTTTTTTCTAATCTTTAAATTGATACATGTCAATAACCGTTAAAGATAAATAATTGAAACTTGGAATATATATTTTTCAAATATTTTACTTAAATTTAATTGGAAAAACTTGAAAAAAAAATATTCGCTTTTGAAAATATGATTCGTTTGATATAAGTTGCATCTTTATTCTTCAATTGCTATTTTAAATTAATTTTTTTAAATTAATATTTTTTAAATGCTGAATCAAAATGAAAACTTATATATTTCTGTTTAATTAAAAGTAAAAAATTCAATTCGACAAATAATATTGCGAGTTATAATAATTTTAAATTACTGTGATTTTTTTTTTTTAACTAAAATACTAAAAACTATTTTTTTGAAATTTTGTAAGAAGTCTTATGATGTGATCTATTTACAAATTATATGGTTAACTATCACAAAAGAACAGAGTAACATTGTTTCTTGAATTACACGCATTTCGATTTGTGTCTGATCTCTTGAAACCTGACGAGTTATTAAAACGGGCATATCTCTCTGAGTTTTGCAGATATCAAGATGGAATTTGGTTTGTTTAATTCAGGAATGGGTAAGGAAAAATTTCTTAATTTGAAATTTAATGAAAACTTAATCCGCAGCCCGTATAAAAATTTATTTTTGAATTATTTTTAATTATATTGAAATATTATTTTGGAATTTTCTGAAATAGACCCCCCGTGGAGTTGTAACTTATCTCATTAAATTTTGCACATTTTTTTATGAAACTTTGCAATTGAAAGTATGTGCCTAGGGGCAATATTTAAGGAAATAACATATTGCTTCGATATTTATGAATCACACTGTATATATATATATATATATATATATTACTTAACTTAATTTTTTCCGCAATCTGCTAAATTATTCTATAAAATTTTTCCATTTAATAGTGTTCCGTATATAACCCCAGCTTATTAAAATAATTCTTATTCTTAAAATAGTCTTTTACTATCCATATGTAAAGCCAATTTATCCTAATCCTCTTAATAATATTTATTCGAAAGTAGTTAGTCTAAAAACGGCGATAGCTTTTTTAATTTATTCTTTAAATAGAGCATCTTTATTTTAATCCATTATTAAAATTTATTAGTATTATTCCCGTGTAGTCAGATTGCTATAACTTCTTTATTTAAATGCTAAAATATCGCATCTCTTAAATTATTCCGCTCAGAAAAACTTATTTCCGTAAAGTTATTCTATTATTAAATATTAAATGTCTATTAAAATATTTCCGAAAAGCTTTAATTCTTTCTTTTTTTTCCTTCTACAAAGATTCATTTTCTTTTTATTATTATTATTTTTATTTCGTATTAAATTCGAAGTTAAACTACAGCCTCAAAACAGATAAATTCGTTTGCTGATATGGCAGGCATCTGGTACGAGATTATCCGAATATTCTGGAAAAACGTAGTACATTTTTCGCGGTAAGGAAAGCATTTTTGGACAAGATAATTCCACCAGAAATACTAATAGAGTTCTTTAAAAAACCTTTTGATTTGATAAAAGTTGGTCACGTGACGTATTCTGTCATCTTACGCGAGCTAGTTTAAACACACTTACACATCTTGATTCGGAGGGAATTTTTGACGTTAGTGTTTGCTAAAAGAAGCGGGACGGATTTTGGAAAATAATGGAACGTTGTCATCGAAAAGAACTTTGACAGTGGAGATTTTTGTCGTTTAGCGTTGGCTAACGAGCAGAGTAACACTTTAACTGCCTTCTAATATGGAACATCGTCTTTTAGTTACTAATGTAGAGAAATTTGGTAAAGTTTTAGAAGGGTTTCGTGCCCAGTGGGTTCATTCCATTCACCTAAATAATGACACTAAATTTGGGACAATTATTGACTGTCGCAATGGATCGTACTGCTGCATAGATTTAACTACAGCCTACCGAGCATTCCTCCTGAAGTGATGTCTTCAAACTGTCAATAAACTTTTTCTTCTACTGAAAATGGACTGAAGTATTTGTTGTTGGTGACACCACACGGCCTCCTGATGCGACCTAGAGAGGAAACCTGGCACAGAGTTAAACATGTTTATCAACGATCTTCCGACTGCCATTCACACCGAATTCGAACTTGAAAATACGACATATATATGTAGGATTTCAGTTAAAAACACTTCATTTCCTTTATGACGTACGTGCATGATAATCAAGTTAACCCTTTCAGGGACAAGCACTTGTGCTCCTGTAATGTTGAATTCCCGCCGGAATTTACGAAAGAATTTGATTCAAAATAACAATAAGGAATTTTTCAACTTTTTTTCGTCACAGATAAAAAAGTAAAATTTAATAAAAAGCTTCTGGTTTAAATCGGATTAAAATTAGGTGGTATATAATATATACCACCGCCCCTCAAAGGGTTAACGGACGCTGTAGCACTATTATTATCCATGATGTAAATGCACGAGTTATAAATATTTTGGGTCGCGAGATCAAGATTTGAACATCTTCAAAATTGGAAAATAGCTTAGTCTTCTAGTTTTTGTTGTGAAGCAAGCATCAAACTGAGAAATACCTAGTAAAGGCGCTGTTAGGCCTAGTTGGACTATTGGTAAATAAACATATTGTATATATTGGACGAAAAGGGTATTATTTGAAAAAAAATTATGAGTAAAGTATTGTAGAGTTATCTGTCTAGGACTGTATTAACCCTTCTTTGCATGAGTTTTTCTTTTACAATTGTTTTTTTATACATATATTAAATATTAGACACCAGAAATTTTAAGATAGATTTTTAACTTTGTTCAGCAACATAGTTCACGGGAAATTTACTAGATTAATATTTCTATATAAATATAGTATTGGCGAAGAAGTTGATTTATTTATTAAAAGTTAAATAAACAGTGATGGAAATTTCCATCACAATGCAAAGAAGGGTTAAACAGGGCTCGCTGCGTCCGATATATTTTTTAATAGTCCGCACCACTATTTTCAAAATATAATATTCCCAATATCCTTCTATTGCACATTTTAAAGAAATCTACCATAATATTTATAGTTTGAAAATAGTGGTATCAAATATATAAAAAAATATAGGACGCTGCGACCCCTGATTAAAGCTTATATTTTGTTATTAACGTCTAATCGTTCATATAGTTCCAGTAAATCAATTTACATATCATCTTCTTACATAAATATATATGTAAAAGATGACTAAGACAATAAAAAATGCAAAACAGGATTTCAGTATTTCTTGGTTTCTATTACACTCTAATATAAGACAGCTATTTAAAAAGTTAAGGGGGGAAGGGGGCTTTTCCGGCAAGTTAACCGCGGCAACATTGAGAATTTCAACCCAACCAATTTTGTTGCGGTTCGGCTCTCCGTCTTACCAGCTCCTACAAGAGCCGTCTTATCTCTGCCACTTTGAAAGGAAATATGAGGAAATATTAAATTGTAAACAGGCTCAGAGTTGTGAAGAAATATATCAGAAATTCCTTTCTGGGCTGCGGTCGCCTACGTCAGAGGCTTCTCGTGTGGAAGTTATGTTGTTTCTTGTTGCTAGGCGAGTATGGTGGGAACTCTTAACCACACTGATATATATATATATATATACATACATATATATATATATATATATATATATATATATACATAATATTTCTTGTATTTAAATGTTCTGTTTAAATGTGGCTATCATTCATTTCGAAAAATTTTCAGCATTTAAATTGTCTTTAGGATGAGCGAAGCGAATCCTCTACTAGGCTACACAAATTACATTTTGTCGTACACTTTACAGAAAAGCTATTCTGTATTTTGACTTGAAATTAAACATAAAAATATATCTAAAGATTTGTACAATATTATTTTTTTTTCACAGAATAATTTTATAAAATTTATTGTTTTAATTAATTTATTTTACATGTTTTTCCATTACGGACGCTTTTTTGTAAATAAAAAATGAAACAAATAAATTTTCAGAAGAAAAAAATAAATCATAGAGATTGTAATTATAATATAGAATTATGATTAATTAAATAAATCCACCAAAATATCTCAAAAACTGTTTTCTAAATTCAATTAAGGAAATAAATATCTTTTACTTGATAGAAATAATGTATGATCTGTAATATCTGACAATATTATTTTCTTATGGAATTATTTAAAAAAATATTTTTTATTATTTCGTTGAATATATATTTCCATTAAACGGATTCATTTTTGCAAACGATAATGAAACCTGCGTATTTTTTGCAGTAAATTAAAACCATTGAGTCGGTAAAAATGAATAAAGTCATGAATGATTAAGTACGTGAAATATTACGGTTGCATCAAAATTTTTAATTTAAAAAAATACATATTGAAATAAGGAAAGGAACCTATATATCTGCATTTTGCGGAGATGAAATATTTTAAATATTGAAAATAACTGCAAAATTTATACTTCAAACCGAAAAATAACATTAAACATTCTTATATTAAAATATATGTTATTTGAGAGGAAAATATACATCTTAATAGAATACTTTATTAAGACTGATTGGAAATGGTGCATATTTTGGTGCTCATTCCTTCTAATTATATAATAGTTTCACGATTCCTTTTATGAAATTTTTAAAATACCTTTTTATGAAAATTACAGCATTTTTTGTAATGAAGTAAAATTTGTGAAAATTCAATTATCTACATTCAATTATAAAAGTATTTTTCAGTGTGAAGAATTCCAATACACAATTTATTCATATTTTGTGAAACCATTTACGCAGACGATACTTACGCATTTTAAAAGAAATATATATATATATATATATATATATATATATATATATATATATATATTAAGTGGCAACAAAAGAATTGTAAACAAATAAATTGATTGTTAAATTCGTTATATAAACTGTTATTCGAATTCAAAGGTTGAAAATTGAACCAAATGAAACACATTTACTATTAAGAATTAATTACTATTAGATTATTTGAGGTGAATTACACAGGTTAGAAACATACCTACATCTAACCATTTGAGAAAACACCAGAGGGTATTGGAAAATGTTAAAACATCTTTAAAAGAGTTTTTAGTTGAAAATTAAAAAATATTTTGTAAAATTTTGCTTCGAGAATATTTTTGTTTATACCAGTCTTATATCACAAATAAAAATTTCCGAGGAAATTCTTAGTTATTTGGCTGAATTTACATTTCTAAAATTAAAATGCGCCAAAACATAAAATAAAGTTTTTGCTTAATAAAGATGCAAAAATAATATTGTTGCTTTCAAATATTTATCTTATGAAATAATGCTTCGCGAATCCAAACAAAGCATGGTTTTTGCTAGTAATTCAAAAAAAGGTGGTAAAAGAATCAAAACTTGTTATTTTTTTATCTGGCCATGTTCGATGGTAGTAATGACACATATAAAAAATATAGTGAACTCTCACTTATACGCGATACACGGAAATTATTTTTCAACACCAGTTTTTTTTTTTAAAGTTACCTTTCGCCTTACTAAATCGTAGTAGTATAGTTACTGTTTTAAAATAGTGGTATGAAAAAGTAATTTCTAAACATCGCGTATAAGTGAGAGGTCACTGTAGTATGCATACTGTTATCTCCTTCCCTTCATCAGATATACTTTTTCAAAAACTGTCATTTTGACTAATATGTCTATATGTATTAAAGTACTTTTTTTTTTTCTCTTTTTTTTAAATTACAAAATGTAGTTACATGCTTAAAATGCTATTGCAATTACCATGATTTAATACAACAAATTGTACAGATATTAGATCTTTTTTAACATTTGTTTCGAATTCTATTATTTCTAAAATATGTAGGATTTTATATACCATTGAATCTTTTAAAATTTCAGTACTCGACACCCTCTAACTAAAAGTACTTTGATGAAATTTTTCTTGTGTAAATGGATTTTAATTTCTTTTCTATATAGGGTTTCCCATATAGAGTCTAGGAAAAATTATAAAATTATTCGACAATTTAAAAAACAAATAGAAAGTAAAATTCCGAAATTTGAAATTCTGTGGAATAACAAAACAAAATTCTTATCAGTTATTTATTTATTTACAATTATTTAAGTTCTTTTTAAAATGTTTCACAATTTTAACAAACAATTCAATTTATTCAATTTAATCTTAAATGCAAATGGGGAAATGCGTTTAGAAAAATTAAAAAAAAAAACAATATAAATTATGATTTTATTTCTGTCTTGGTATATATACACTGCTCAAAAAAATTAGTGGAGCAAGCTAATAAGAGAACAGAACCGTACGAGACAGAAATGCATGGGTATAAAATAGAGAGTACACGTGTATCAATGCTCAATACAGAATAAAAGACGCAAAAAATTGTAAGGGAGTTTTAATTCTTTGAAAGGATGTAAAGAATATGAAAAGATGGATTAGGGCAACAATTTGGTTACTTGTAAATGACAAACAAAAAGGTATTGTTTGTTAATGATGCATGTTGTTTAATACGGCGTGTGGTCCCCTAAGACTGCTGCACACCTGTTTTCCATGGATGCGATTAGGTTATCGAAAAGACTTTGAAGAATACTGTTCCACTCTACAAGAAATGCAATCTCTTTGTCCGAGACAATAAAATAAAGCCTCCGTTTCGCTGCAATGCGTCGTCCGAGTGTGTCCTAAACATGTTCGATCGGATTCAGGTCAGGAAAGTATGATGACCATTCCATACGCTGTATTGTTTCAGCTTCAGCCATGTTCTCCAACAGAAGAGCGGCATCCGGTCTGGCATTATCATGCATGAAAATAGAGGAATCACCATGGGTGAAGCGTAAGGTACGACATGAGCTCTAAGTATCTCGTCTGCATACATTTGGTCCGTCAAAGTGTCATTCCAAAAGATATGCAGGTCCGCACGTCCAACTATCTTGATTCCAGCTTATACCATCCACCCACGTTGTCTGTAATGTCTTTCACGAACAAATGTGGGGTTATTTCGAATGCCCCTTTCCATCCACACAAAAACACGTCGAGTGTCACACTCCAGACTGAGTAGGAACTCGTCTGTAAACAGCATTTCAGTCTATTCCGTTGCCTTGAAACTTGATATTCAGCAGCCCACCTTCTTTCGGCCGTACGGTGGCTTGAGGTCAACGGAATACAGACCAATGGCCTACATGCATAGAGACCACCTTGAGGAAGCATATTACGTACTGTTTGGCTGGAAAACCTTCGTCGTGTTGCCAAGAACTAATGTATTTTCAGCTGAGTATCATCCCCTTTTCTGTCTCAACGAGCTGTTAACAGGATATATCGGTCATCGGTTGCTGTGGTGCACGTGATCGACGTTGCCCTGGTCGGCATCTAACATTTCTTGTTTCTTGGAATCGATTCCACAGCCTTGCAACAACATTTCTTGCAACTCCAACAGCGTCCGCTACATTTCGTTGTGTTTCCCCGGTTTAAAGACTCCCTCTAATACGCCAAGCCATGGATTCCTGTAAATCACCTTGTTGTGACATTTTCAAATCACCCTTTCTCAAAACAAAAGCTGAGCAACTGAAGTTCGCTGCTGAGACAGTGAAACATACATTTCTGTGAAATCCCGATTTTTGCACCTATTGCCTATTTCTTTTTTTTGACGTAATGAACTTTGATTTGCATATGAAGTTTTATTTTTCTGTTTTCTGCTATGCGTTAAATTATGGATGTTTTAATTTAAGTTACTTATTGGTGTAAGTATTTGTGTAATTTCGTTAAAACCATGTGCCCCCCCTAATTGTTTTGAGCAGTGTATATATATATATATATATATATATATATATACACAGGGTGTTCCGTTAAAGGGGTCCAATATTAATAGGAGTAATAGAGGAGATCACATGGAGCATAAATCAGTACATAAAGCCTGGTCGGATCTCAATAGTTTTCAAGTTACAGCAAATAGAATGAAAATTCGGAAAATTGTAAAAGAACCCTCATTGCTAAACTATCGATAATGCTACATAAAAACGAAGCACATATTTAGAAAGAGCAGAAAAAAACCTACAAAATGACATCAATTGTATTAAAATAGCAATATTTATTGACGAGTTACAAGCCCTGAAACAGTGAAAAAAGTACGAAATCCAATATACATCAAAATAGTTAATCGTTAATTCCAAAAAGACAATTCTAGCTACAACAAGGAAAATGTAGTAAAATTTGGTCCATTCCGAAAACTTTCGAAAAAGCTTACAATGAACCATATCGGTTTAATTGTGTGAGAGAAATTAATCAGTTTCTTAGTTACAACTCCGCTTTCTTTGACACTAGCAAAGGTTAAACTCCGCCCATCACGATTGGAAACACCGCCTTTTTAATTACTCTCAACTATACATTTTCGATCATGCTTCTTCTGAGATGCAACATTTTTAATTATTCAAGAGTTGAATGAACCAAAATAACTTTACAATAATAGTCTACATTTTAAAGTGGTCTTTTATTGATATAAAGCTTAAGTTAAATTCCTTAAAATTAAACTGGTGGTGAAAATTCGGAAATAATTAAAAATATTGCGATTTGTAACTATGCAAGAAGTTTCAGTACATGTTTTACATGGACAATTATTGTATGTATATGTGCATCATAATTTATGATAGGAAATAATAATAACAAATAGCATAATAATTTTATTAATTATAAATTTAAAAAGGACACTAAATTTTAAATTAATTCATACAAACTTTGTAATTTACAATTTGAGTACACCACAGTCTGTGACCTACAAAATACTGTGCCAAAAAGTGTTGAAAATAAAAGAAAAATGACAAATAAAGAATTACATTCCACGTACTTTATGACATATGTGAAGCATAGTCTTCTGGCCTGCGCTGCACAGTTCAATGTCGGAAGGCAGACGAACGGACATTATTATAATAGGTGTTCGAAGTTGCGCCCATTAACAGAATCGCACAGCCGACAGCGACGTCGTAAAGATTGGCGAACACGCCGAAAAACTCCGACGGAGTTGGGAATGTCTCCTGCAGCGACAACGATTCGCGCTAGTAAATCCTCCGGTGTATCCACAGGCGTTTCATACACCAGCGATTTAAGATGTCCCCAAACAAAAAAGTCTAACGGATTGAGGTCTGGAGAGCGTGCAGGCCAAGCAACAGGTCCACTGCGTCCAATCCATTTCCCAGGATATGTTGAATTGAGGTGATTGCGAACACCTATGAAAAAATGTGCCGGTGCGCCATCGTGCATAAACCACATATTGTGGCGCAATGTTGCTGGCACATTTTGCAGTAACTGCGGTAAGATATCCCGTAGGAAAACCAAGTACGTACTGCCATTGAGTACATCTGGGAGTAAATATGGTCCTATGAGATAATCGCCGAGGACACCTGCCCATATCTTCACACTGAACTTTTGTTGTGCGTTCGACGGGAAAACAGTGTGCGGATTTGTATATGACCATGTGTGCATATTGTGCGTGTTTACCACGCCCTCTCTCGTAAATGTTGCTTCATCAGTAAATAAAATATTTTCCAGAAATTGTGGATTATTTTCTGTTACATTAAGCAACCAGCGTACGAATTCTGTCCGCTGAGCACAATCTGTTACTGATAACAGTTGTACCCGCTGCACATGAAAGGGGTGCATGTTTTCTGCACGCAGAACACGCCACACACTTTGGTGAGAAGCACCGACTTCAGACGCAGCAGCTCGTGTACTCGTGGAGGGGTTATCTTTAAAAATATTCAGTACATCTTCTTCCATTGCAGGTGTTCGTACATGTCGAGGTTTCCCTGCATCAATGCTTGCTGTATTAAACGATCCAGTCTCCCGTAATCGTCTATCGATTTTTATGAAGAGTTTCGAACGTGGGCAACGTCTCCTTGGAAATTGCTCACGGTACATGCGCTGTGCTAGACATGCATTTCCATGAGCTTGCCCGTACATCAGATGCATGTCCGCATATTCTTCGTTAGAGTATTCCGGCATAATTATTATACATCAACTTACTACAATCCCACTTACAACAGCCTCCCTTTAACATAACGCCCACTGATGACTGCTGTTTTATTACACTTTTCTTCCTATACACATAGAAAATTTGCATAAAAAGTACTTCTTCTTCTTCATCCTGAAAGTTCATGGAGGAAACGCAGCAGTCACGGAGTTTGCTTTAAGACAAGGCGAGAGCTGCACAATATGTCATTCACTTGACCAGACTGAATAATGAAAGGGTATTGATAGAGGTTGATCAGAAATGCATAACTGAAAGATATTAAAACGGGGTGTTTACAATCGTCATGGGTGGAGTTTCGCTCTTTCCGAGCGTGCAACAGTACAGAGTTGTAACTAGGGAACTGCTTGATTTCTCCCATACAATTAAACTGATATGGTTTATTGTCAGCTTCTTCGAAAGCTTTCGGAATGGACCAAATTTTATAACATTTTCCTTGATGTAGGTAGAGTTGCATTTTTGGAATTAACGATTAACTATGTTGCTAAATATTTGATTTTGTATTTTTTCACTGTTTCAGAGCTTGTAACTCGCCATTAATTCTCAATATTCTAAAACAACTTATGTCATTTCGTAGGATTTTTTCTGCTCTTTCTAAATATGTGCTTCGTTTTTATGTAGCGTTATCGATAGTTTAGCAATGAGGGTTTTTTTACAAATTTCCGATTTTTCATTCTATTTGCTGTAACTTGAAAATTATTGAGATCCGGCCAGGCATTATATACTGATTTATGCTCCGTGTGATCTCCTCTATTACCCCTATTAATATTGGACCCCTTTAACGGAACACCCTGTATATTAAAAAGAAACAGTTAGTACAATATTTAAATGTATTTCTTAGTAAATCTTACTCAAATCCTTTCTCTGATATTTTTTATGATCTTATTATGACAAAAGAGCTAATCTTTACAACATTAATTTACAAAGAAAAAAAATATTCAAAACACTAATACTCAAATGATAATAGCTTTTTCAAATCAAATCTTTAATAAAATTAATATTAATTCTATAATTAATGATAAAAACTGTTATTTTCCCATTAATAATCTTCAAATTTCAAAAACATTTAAATATCCTAATACAATCGGAAGAAAGATTTTTAACTATAATGCATTTTCAAAAAAATACCGTAATTTCCGGCGTATAATCCGCAGCTCAAAGAGTCGTTTTTCGACCCAGAAATATTATTTTATAAAATGTAACTTAAAAGATCGCTGTAAATATTTAACTACAATTATTGAATAAAATTTCTGAGTCGAAAAACGACTCTTTGAGCTGCGGATTATACGCCGGAAATTACGGTACATCTGATGCAAGTACTTTTCCGTGTAAATGCAATGACCCCACTCTAAAAAAATACATTAATAATGATCATGGACAAATAATCACTGGTAATCTTAATATTGTGAATGATTTTAAACTGCAAAAACTTGTGGGTTATGGTACTATATATAGGCTTCCTTCTGAATTTAATGTAAATTCTATTATAAAACAGTTTACACAGATATAGATATTTTTATTTATAAAATTTCAATCTCATATAGTGAACCTATTGAATATTTTAATCAATGGAAAATACTAGTTATTGAAAAATTAACTACGCCTTTAAAACATAAATTATCGCATATGGTTAAAATTAACACAAAACATTTGTTCCAGCAAATTACTAAATTACAAAAAAACTATGTAATCACATACATTGACAAATCTCCTAATAATTATGCAATCATATGTAAATCTTATTATCACCGACTACTTACATCTTGTATTTCTACTAACAAATCTTTTCAAAAAACTAATGAAAATGTAATTGTAAACAATCGCAAAATTCACAGTTATTATAAACTATTAAATATTTCTTCTACTAACTTTAATTATCCTTATTTAGTTCTTATACCAAAATTTCATAAAAATCCAATTAAATTTAGGACTGTAACTATTGGGTGCAATACATATAATAATATAGCGAATAAACATCTATTAAAAATTCTCAATCAAATTTATATACTGACAACATCCACTGATAATACACATTGTATAAAAAATAGCTATCAACTCGTCAATATTTTGAAAAATCTTAAATGTGTTATTAATTGAATGACATATGATTTCAAAGATCGTTTTAATAATACAGATTTATTAGATCTACATAATATTATAAATGCATTATTTAATATGTATCATCATACACTAAATTTACTAATTCATATAGATACTGCTTATTTTAAAACTTTAACAAATTTCATTATATATAATAATTTTATAATGCATGATAATACGTTATATTTACAGAAAGTCGGTATACCACAAGGGGGATGTACATCTAGTATACTTTCAGACTTATACTTGTATTACTATGAACGTACTTATATTAACAGTGATATACATTTATATCGTTATATTGATGACATAATTTTAATTGCCACTAATCACACTAATATTTCTATATTTCCAGTTGATTATCCAACTAATTTAGAATTAACGGAAAACCTCCTTTCTAACAATAGTATTAACTTTTTAGATCTTA
This sequence comes from Maratus michaelseni, assembly GCA_963931845.1. Taxonomy (NCBI): domain Eukaryota; kingdom Metazoa; phylum Arthropoda; class Arachnida; order Araneae; family Salticidae; genus Maratus; species Maratus michaelseni. Next base: position 282,651,018 of record OZ007595.1, read on the forward strand.
AAATTACACTTAAAGAAAACAAAACAATAATTGATCTTTTTGATAAACGTAAAGAATTTAAATTTAAAGTTAATACATTTACTAATTTTAAATCTTGTCTCCATAATTCTGTATATCGTTATATACTACTTAATCATATATACAGAATAAATAGTTTATGTTCTTCTCAATTAATTAACAGCAACATTAAAAAACTAATCTATGATGTATTACAACATGGTTTTCCAAAAAAATTCATATATTATTTAATATATAATTAGTACTTATATGATCTTAGCAACTAAATTAACACATAACACATGCGTTAAAAAATGTATAAAAACATATAATATTATAATAAAAAAATTATATATATTAATTAATTTATTAATTAATTTATTAATTAATTATAATAGGACGGATGGGTGGGTAGATGTTGGATTGAGGAGGTGTGTGGCGGAGTTGTATGGGATAAACACATGGTTAATTTATATTTAAAAAAAGAGGGGGCACTTTGATTTACACATACGTTTGCTAATACACATTTTATAATGGACTATGATATGATACTTTTATATGCGAATTAATGTAGTTATATTTACATAATCATTAATTAATTTAAATGAATTATTCATTACTATTATGTTTTTGATTAATTGTATTTACATTAATGCCCACGGTGGACAATATCATATTAACTTCTAATATAATGTATACTTTCTTAAATGCTAATATAATACATGTATTAATTTTAATAAATGTTCTTTCCTAATCCCTTTTATCAAGTGTATTTAATTTTTAACTTTGTATGCAAAAACATAATATGTAACTAATTAATTTCAATATTTAATTAATATTAATTTTAAAACCTTAGTATCTTAATTTAAATAATTTAGTATTTTAATTTTAATTTAATTTAATTTTTGTGATGTTGCATTTTTGGCAAAGCTATTTAATAGTGGCTATGTCATTTCTTGGTACATGTATTTTTATGTAGCATTAATCATTAATTATTAATTTTACAAATTTACATCTTATTTTTTAACATAGAATTAAAAATTAATACATCCATTTTTACTTTAATGTAATTGGATATTTTATTTATTATTTAATTTCATTTATTTATTATTTAACTAATTATTATCACTTTAGATAGTATATGGTTTCAATTTTAAATATTGATTTTCTTCCACTGCTTTTTTTAAAATTCATTGCATATTCACTTTTTCTATCATAGATGGCAGCACCATGGTTTGTGTTGCTTTACAATATTCCATGGTAATTAATTTTCTAAAACGTATTTTGCAACATAGTTAGTCATCTTTTAAAACTGATTTTGTCAACATTTAAAGATTTTTTGCAATTCATTGTCTCTGTTTAGTTATCTTCATCTGTCTGGTCACTGATGTGCACCAGCATCCTTCTTAATCTAATTGATTTGAACACTTTACGATTTAATTTCAAGTTTTTATCTCTTAATTATGGGTAAGGTTTCATTCCTTTTTAATATTGAATTAATATTGTATTTAGTTTTTGAACTTTAATATTTTTTCACAGGTTTTATTCTTTGTTTATGAGTAGTAGTCCCAAAATCATATTCTCAAGCAATGTTATGGCTAATATGATGATGAAACCACTCATTTTATTTGTGGTATTTAGGCATTTGAGACTTGATAATTCTGTGAAAATTCCACAAATTTCATTCATTCAAATTCATTCATTCAATTTTTAATTTAATTTCTTCTTCTTTAAAATAAGTATTTGATATCTATATTCAGAGTGTTGGGGAACACTTTCGTTGTCAATAAATTATTACTTACTAAATAAGTAACTAATATTACTTACTAATAATCTGAATAAAATTCATAGTTTCTGTTGGTGTTTCGGCAATATCTCTTTAATGGTTATATATATATATATATATATATATATATATATATACCGGGTGATTATAATTAAAGTTACGATTTCAAAAATCGATAATTTTAAAACTATTGGTCAGAATGACTTGATATTTTGGCAAACAAATCGTGAAGCAATGGAATTTTGCGAAGGAAAAAAATAGTTCTAAAATGTGCCGATAGATGGCGCTGTCAGTGTAATGTCAGGGAAAATTTATTCTTTAAACACAGGAATGTTGTTAGTCAAAAGGAAAAAAATAGAGTTCCTGATTTACTAAAAAAGTATTACCGAAAAGACAAGAATACGTGTTTACAGCGACAATAGCAATAATGACAAAAAAAGAAAAAAAATGCTTTATGGAACCAACACTTTACTGATGATTAAAGTATAAGTTGGTCGATATGCCCTCCGCCGTTTTCCGCTACTAATTGGAAGCGCAAAACGGCATGCTCCACAACAGATCGGAGGGTATCTGTACTGATGCAATGGATGTGGTTGTGATCCTTGCCTTCAAGTCGTCAAGATTCTCAATTCGCCCGCTGTAAACAACATTCTTCAGGTACCCATAGTTGCCACGTAAGAGTAATTTGCATATCTCAAGACAATCTGAACTCTGACAGCGCCATCTATCGGCACACTTTGGAACTATTTTTTCCTTCGCCAAACAAAATTCCATTGCCTCACGATTATTTTGCTAAAATATCAAATCATTTGGACAATTAGTTTTAAAATTATCGATTTTTGAAATCGTAACTTTAATTATAATCACCCTGTATATATATATACAGGAATTTTGTTTGGCGAAGGAAAAAATAGTTCCAAAGTGTGCCGATAGATGGCGCTGTCAGAGTTCAGATTGTCTTGAGATATGCAAATTACTACTACGTGGCAACTATGGGTGCCTGAAGAATGTTGTTTACAGCGGGCGAATTTAGAATCTTGACCACTTGAAGGCAAGAACCACAACCACACCTATTGCATCAGTACAGATACCCTGCGATCTGTTGTGGAGCATGCCGTTTTGCGCTTCCAATTAGTAGCGGAAAAAGGCGGAGGGCATATCTAACAACTTATACTTTAATCATCAGTAAAGTGTTTGTTCCATAAAGCTTTTTTTTTTCATTTTTTGTCATTATTGCTGTTGTTGCTGTAAACACGTATTCTTGTCTTTTCGGTAGTACATTTTTAGTAAATCAGGAACTCTATTTTTTTTCCTTTTGACTAACAACAATCCTATGTTTAAAGAATAAATTTTGGTCTTTCCCCTGACATTACCCTGACAGCGCCATCTATCGGCACATTTTAGAACTATTTTTTTCCTTCGCCAAATAAAATTCCATTGCCTCACGATTTGTTTGCCAAAATATAAGGTCATTCTGACCAGTAGTATTAAAATTATCGATTTTTGAAATCGTAACTTTAATTATAATCACTCGGTATATATATATATATATATATATATATATCAAGTAAGTAATAATTTATTGACAACGAAAGTGTACCCCAACACTCTGAATATAGACATCAAATACTTATTTTACGTGCTCAAATCAATTAGATTAAGAAGGATGCTGGTGCACATCAGTGACCAGACAGATGAAGATAACTAAACAGAGACAATGAATTGCAAAAAATCTTTAAATGTTGACAAAATCAGTTTTAAAAGATGACTAACTATGTTGCCAAAATACGTTTTAGAAAATTAATTACCATGGAATATTGTAAAGCAACACAAACCATGGTGCTGCCATCTGTGATAGAAAAAAGTGAATATGCAATGAATTTTAAAAAAAGCAGTGGAAGAAAATCAATATTTAAAATTGAAACCATATACTATCTAAAGTGATAATAATTAGTTAAATAATAAATAAATTAAATTAAATAATAAATAAAATATCCAATTACATTAAAGTAAAAATGGATGTATTAATGATTAATTCTATGTTAAAAAATAAGATGTAAAGTTGTAAAATTAATAATTAATGATTAATGCTACATAAAAATACATGTACCAAGAAATGACATAAGCACTATTAAATAGCTTTGCCAAAAATGCAACATCACAAAAATTAAATTAAATTAAAATTAAAATACTAAATTATTTAAATTAAGATGCTAAGGTTTTAAAATTAATATTAATTAAATATTGAAATTAATTAGTTACATATTATGTTTTTGCATACAAAGTTAAAAATTAAATACACTTGATAAAAGGGGTTAGGAAAGAACATTTATTAAAATTAATACATGTATTATATTAGCATTTAAGAAAGTATACATTATATTAGAAGTTAATATGATATTGTCGACCGTGGGCATTAATGTAAATACAATTAATCAAAAACATACTTAATAGTAATGAATAATTCATTTAAATTAATTAATGATTATGTAAATATAACTACATTAATTCGCATATAAAAGTATCATATCATAGTCCATTATAAAATGTGTATTAGCAAACGTATGTGTAAATCAAAGTGTCCCCCCCTTTTTTTTTTAAATATAAATTAACCATGCGTTTATCCCATACAACTCCGCCACACACCTCCTCAATCCAACATCTACCCACCCATCCGTCCTATTATAATTAATTAATAAATTAATTAATTAATTAATTAATATATATAATTTTTTTATTATAATATTATATGTTTTTTTATACATTTTTTAACGCATGTGTTAATTTAGTTGCTAAGATCATATAAGTACTATTTATATATTAAAGAATATATGATTTTTTTTGGAAAACCATGTTGCAATGCATCATAGATTAGTTTTTTTAATGATTTTAGATTAGTTTTTTAATAATGATCTGCCAGTATATATATACTGGCAGATCATTATTAAAAAACTAATCTAAAATCATTATATATATATATATATATATATATATATATATACTGGCAGATCCGCCCGGCGCTGCCCGGTCCCGCCGAAACATAATACGAAATGCGAAATCACTCTTAAAAATCGCTGAACGAAACCCTTCCACTGGTGACTCTTTGTCTTTCGAAAATAAAATAGTGAGATGGACCCAAAGTGGAAATAAATTTAATACCGCCTCCTCAAATGTCTGGATCATTTGATTCTAAACGGGTCAGTTTTTGGTCAAAAATTTAAAAAAAAAGTTACAGTTTGATTTTTACAAAAATCGCATTTTCGGAATCAGAAAATGAAACTGTGTGTTCCCATTCTAATATTTCAATACTTTTCTTAATACTCGAGGATGAGTGAAAATGAAACTTTTTCGTTTTCTGGGACTATCAAATCGGGAACTTTCTTTTGCGGTTTCAATAAAAATAACCATTTTTGATGCACCCACAGGACAATCTTTTAGTTAAACCGCCAGGAGACGCATTTTGGACTAAACAAATTATCCGACACGTGTCCCCGTTGCCTACGATACCATGTATAGCATTCTGTTTTAAATAAACCTATTTCCGAACAAAACTCCGGCACTCGTTCATGCTGCTTACGGCACCGTGTTGAAGGCTTGCTTTGCACGTGCGTAAAATCTGTTAGTTCCACTTTCCACCGACAGGGAGTACCAAATCTGAGTCTGAAATTATTAGCTATATCTTAATTAGTTCATGTTAAGTTGAATGATTCCTGTTGAAATTGGACCCATAGAACCCGAGAAAATAAATCAACACCCCTGGATATCAATATTCATAAATGGTGGTAACCAAGGGCTGAAAAAATGATACCCAAGTTTATTTAGTACCTGGGAGACCTCGGAAGAATGTCAGAAAAATTTTCACTTGAATCGGACCAAGATTAAATGAAAAATCTTTTAATTACATTTTCCACCGTCAGGGAGTGCACTTTGTTCTAAACAAACGTCTTTCTGAACGAAACTCCGGCCCGTGTCCCCGCTGCTTATGACAACGTATAAAAGGCGTTCTGTGCACGCGCATAAAATGTTTTAGTTCCACTTTCCACCACCAGGGGGCGCGAAATCTATGTCCTAATTAGTTATCTATATCTTAATTACTTCATGTTAAGTTGAATGAATCAACTGTCGTTGAAATCGGGCCTTTTATTTGAATCGGACAAATTTTAAATGCAAAATTGTTAGTTTCACTTCCCACCGCTAAGGGGTGCACTCAGTTATAAATAAAACTCTTTCCGATCGAAATTTTGGCACATGTCCCTTCTGCCTACGACACCGTATAGCAGGCGCCGCAAAATCTTTTAGTTCCATTTTATATCTTAATTAGTTCGTGTTAAGTTGAATGAACTAATTCTCATTGAAATTGGGCCCATAGAACACTAGAAAATGCCACTCGCTGGTCATTAATATTCAGAAATAATAATAGCCAAGGGCTGAAAAAATGATACTGAAGTTTATCTAGTACCTGGAGAACTGAGAAAAGGTTTCGTTTGAATCGGACTAATAATTAAATAGTTCTGATTTTGGAGGCAGGGTGGGGGTGAAGGAGGGTGTTTCGATCAGAGCATTAACGCGATATTTAAACTACAATCGAACATTCACCTCTCCCCCATACAGAATCAAATCAACTGCGTTAAAAAATTAGGAATTATTAACTTTTGAAACAAAAACAAAATGACTTTTTTTCTTTTTACATACAAAAAGAGTAAGTTATCGTTGTTAATTTCTAAAATCAAATACATAAATGACGTATACACGAAAAAACTCTAAAAATCGCATAAAGGCAAAAATTCTCAAATCGCTGTTCGAATTGCAATCAGCTGACGATGTTTTCATCTGCCAAACACAACTGCCTGGTTGACTTCCAGCTACCAATCACAACTGCCCTCCAAAGATGTTTGACTTGTAGTGGGCGATTTGTGACGTCATTTGAAACAAAAAACGTTGCAAAACATGATTTTTTTTTTTTTTTTTTTTTTTTTTTTTTTTAATGAAACTAAAAGAAAAAAATCTAATAAAAAAAATCGGGTTAATAAATAATCCGCCCTTCCCTTTTAAAATTAAGATTTTTTTATCTGTAAAGAAGTATCAACTTTCTCCCAGCTAAAAAGTGTAAAAAAAACATGTGGGTAAGTGTGATCGAAAATCGCTCAAAGGGTTTCGTTTAATATTCCTTTCAAAACACTTTATCCTTTCTTTAATAAATTCAAACCAATTTCATTTAACAACAACAACTAAAAATAATGTCATGTTTTTTATAAAGTAAAAATTTACCAGTCTCTTTTTTCCTTTTCTCGAATATCTAAACCAGACGGATAGCGATCCAAGCCCGCTATTATATTCTGTCATAATAATATCCGTCATACGGACTAAATGCAATATTTAAAAAAATAATTTCAAAATTAAACAAATTGTACACCTTCAAAATGTTAAAATATGCGAATATTTCCATAATCGGATTTTTATCACGATTCAATATGTTTCTCAAACTCATATATTTACTATTCTCTATTATTTATATTGATACTCGCTTTGTATTATTCTCAAACATTTTAAAAATTAGTTAAACTTCTTATATGACGTGAGATTTTCTTTTCAATTCTCTAATGACGTGATATTAATCTGCTTTGTCCACTTACACTTACTCATACTCCTTGTATTATTGAGAAATCTTAGACATTTTCCGTTTTATTACGACTATGACGTCAATCAATTTTATTTCATATTTATCTTTTTTTCAATTGGTGAATCTTTTTATTTCATTTTCATTTTTCATGTGAAAATCGTCTGATAGAAAATTAAGTATTGTAGAAAGAATTTCATTGTGGATTTTAAATCTTTGGCATCTTCTATAACGAAAAACGTTTCAATTTAATAGGAAAAGGCTGTTAGAATTTTGGTTTTTTTATCTCTATTTATTAAAATAATACGAATTTTTCAAATTTTAATATTTTGAGCTCTTTACAGCTGCTATTCAGATTTATACACTAAGTTTCAACTCTGTAAGTTACATACTTTTTGAGAATGCCTCTGTGACGGACAGACAACGAAGCGGGGGTAATAGGGTATCGTGAGATGAACGAAATCCTAAAAAAGGGAATGTGAGTGTATCTGAGGCTGAAATGGAAGCAACCACCGAACCAATCAAGCATTCTGGGCAAAATTACGTGTTGTCAAAGGAAAAAAAACTCGCCAAAAAATCAAAAATCGCTGTACGAATTTCGCATGAATTTTATTGAAAATAGGATAAAATTTACTATATTGGGCTAAAATATTGGAACCGGATTCGGGTTACTAACGTGGGTAAATCGCAGTGAAACGTCAAAAAACACTAAAAATCGCATATTTAAAATCATGATTTTTTATCTGTAAAGAATTATCAACTTTCTCCAAGCTAAAAAGAGGGGGGAAAAGGACGATTCTTATCGTATCTGAGGTTGAAATGGAATAGGTGCCTCGTAATCATATAATTACTCGCACGACGTACGTCATCTGCGGTACAGCAAGTTGTGCATTATGACACAGTAAAAAGCTTATTAAAGCCCCCGGCACTGTCAGTCCGTCCTTGTGTTATATATATATATATATATATATATGTGTGTGTGTGTGTGTGTGTCTGTTCACGTGTTTTATGTAAAAAAAGGGCCCAGGAGCAATCCAAAGCCACCAAATAAATTATAAAAATGCCCATGTATTTCGTCCTAGTAGCAGTGTGCGGTAGTCGCATAATATCAGCTGGAACCATGGCCCGAAACAGGAGTCCCGCAATCATAGCATTACAAGCACGACATATGTCAATAACGGTTCAGCAAGTTGTGCATTATGACAAAGAAGCTTATTAAAGACCCCGGCACTGTTTGTCCGTCCTTGTGCACAGAAAAATTTAAAAAAAAAGGAAAGAAGATAGACGAAGAAGAAGAAGAAAAACCGGAAGGAAAGAGGTGGTGGTAAAGGATAAGTTAAAAAACCCAGTCCCGCATTGGCGCGTACGGTAAAGCTCGGTTCTCGTAAGATCACCGAAAGCCAAACAGCATCGACCGAGGTCACAGTTTGGGAGGGTGCAACCTCTCACATCTGCCTCTGCTGTGGGACCGTGTACGTTAATGGGAGCTGGTGCACGTTAAATCTGTTCATGGCTCTAATGTCCTCCAAGTACTATATGAGCGTTACCTCTGGGGGTGCCAATCCAGATGCAGGTCTCTCATCTGGAATTGGTTCAAAATTAGGAGACTAGTTTCACAGTTATAGGGATCATGTCAGCTGTATAGAAAGAAAAAGCTGCAAAACAAACGCCTTGGGCCAAACCAACAACAAAGAACCCTCACGTAATTAGGCTTAGAAATTAAGTTAATTAAGTAACCACTCATAGCAGTATAATCAGTAGATAAGTGTAATAGCAGAATAAATACTTGAATACAGGGTATCCCACAAGTACGCAGCGTCTAATATGTACAGATTCGGATATAGCACGTCAATATGAGTATTTTGATTGGTAACAAGTGGGGTCCCCGAATATAGCGTGATAGTCTAATTACAGGATGAACGTTATCATAGCTGTGAACTTTTACGCTTTTTTCCTACCACTAAATTTTTATAGTAAATTTTACCTTATTAAATCTCCGAAATCACGGGATTCAATAAGATAAAAAATTCTATAAATTTTTAGTGGTTACCACAAATTTGTATAATCATCTGGGGAATCTTTCATGTTGTACACATCGTCATTTGGAATACCCACTATCGGGTTCGTCAATAACGTCATAGCTGCCAATTTTTATGCTTTTTTGATACCAGTAAAAATTTATAGAAATTTTTGTCTTATTGAATCCCGTGATTTCGGAGCTTTAATAAGTTGAAATTTACTATAAAATTTTAGTGGTAGGAAAAAAGCGTAAAAGTTCGCAGCTATGATAACGTTCATCCTGTAATTAGACTATCATGCTATATTCGGGGACCCCACTTGTTACCATTCAAAATACTCATATTGATGTGTTCTATCCGAATCTGTACATATTAGACGCTGCGTACCTTGTGGGACACCCTGTATGTTCCTATCAATCAACATAATCTTAACCCATTGGGCCTTTGGTTTAGTCAGTTAACGACAATAGTACTTATTTTAAATTGCAAATTGTTAATTATTTAACAAACTTTCATGGGCCCAATGGACGGGCAGCCAAGTCAATTAGCACAATAAAATTAAATTAATTTCAATAATGTAGTCAAAGTATAATTCAGAATAAGTTCAGTTTAAAATGTTACTAACATTCTTCTCCGTCCTGATTCCCCTAGCAGTTCCTCGTGCTGCCGGTTGTGACGGGCCAATGGCTGGCCCCAACTGGTAGCACAAGGTTTTTTTTTTTTAGCAGCAGTTTTTTTTTTTCATTTTATTTTTGACTGTTCGCCTCTTTATTAGGTGCAAATGGACATTGTCCGCACGAGCTACCGGACCCGCTCCAATGGGACAGCCCACGGAGCCAGTTTTTACCCGGTGGGTACGGTAGAAAGGTGCAGTCCCGTCAGCCCCTGCAGCGTTTTCGTCTGCCTTGCGATTCGGCCCCAAAAATTTTCCTTCCAGGTACCACTTAGCTATTGGCTAATAATTTAAATTCAATGGTTTTAATTGTCTTCCCTCAAAAATTTCCCCCTTTTCTCAAGCTAAGTTGAGTACCAAAGTTTCGGCACTAAATTGTCCAGTCCCATTCCAACTATCAGGACGAGTATGCGGCATGCGGCATCAGATCTCAGAATACTAAAACCTAGGAGTGATCAACCCAGCAAAATCCGGACATTATTGGTTAGCCGACCTGGGTACTTGTCATTGTGGACCGCCCCATGCGGCGATCAGGCGAATTTCACCCCATTCTCCACGCACTCAAACCCGTCAAACTGGGTCGAATCCCGGTAGGTAGTGGCCTGGTCAGTGGTCTCCGAGGTTGAAATGGAAGCGCAACCACCGCACCAATCAAGCATTCTGGCAAAAGTTCTTAGTGTCAAAGGAAAAAAAATTGACAAAAATTCAAAAATCGCTGTACGAATTTCGCATCAACTTTATTGAAAAGAGGACAAAATTTACTATATTGGGCTAAAAGATTGGAACCGGATTCCCATTATTCATGTGGAAAAATCGCATTAAAACGTGAAAAAACACTAAAAATCGCATAAAAAATTAATTAAAAAAAATCTATTCGAAAATTCCAAAATCTGGCTTTGAGGTACAAAACTACATGCGTAAAAGTACCTTCCCACCACATTTTGTAGCTCTGCGTGCAGTGGTCTCTTCAGAACACAACCGAGAAACACACACACACACACACAAACTTGCTTCTTTATTATAGTTGGAGATATAAACAGAAATGGAAATTTGTTTGAAACCAGAAAAGATTTATAGTATAATTAGTATATTAATTTTAAAAACTTCTTATGGCTGTCAAAAATATTAGTAAAATGACCACTCATGAAATAAAGTTAACTTATCTGTTGTGTTATCTTTGGCAATCTGAATTTAGAGATAGTTGTTGATTGGTAGCGCAGAGCGGGATACGTGCATAAACCATGAGTCCTTGCCAATTATTTACTTTTCGATTAGCACTAATATTTAATAATTTTTTTAAGAATTTACTATTACATTTTTGTGGTAACGTAAAAGTTGGGAGCGATGCTAATTTTCACAAAAATTGTTAGTGCATTTTAATTTAAAATGAAGAAACAAGATTTTCTTTTAGATAAATTTGACAAAGAGTTTCAAAAATTTTATTTATAGAGGATGCTCAAGTTCATATAAAAAGTTCTTGTTATTTATTTATCTTCCCAATCATAGATTTTAATTTTAATTTTTTATAAGATTTCTTGGAATTAAATTATATTAACCTGAAACTTAATATTACAAAATAAAAATTCATAATAAGTTACGTTTAAATGGCTGTCATATTTTACCCTTTTTTCCTACCTCTAAAATGTTACTGTAAATTTTATCTTATTAAGTCGACGAAATCGTGTGATTAAATAAGGTAAAATTTTCTATTACATTTTAGTGCTAACGAAAAACGTAAAAGTTGGCAGTTATGTGTTTATTGAATTATATTTATTAAATTATTCCGAAACATTAAAAACTTCAAAACAAGACAAAATAGAGTCAGATAGACTTCAGTGGTACCAGTTGTGTTTGTTAACTTCAAAAAGAAAAATACACTTACAAAAATTTAAAGGCAATTTCTAAACCTATGATTTTTTTTTCTCTTGAATTCAGTAAGATATAATTAGTATTTTTATTAAAATAATGTATTACGCATAGATGCCAACTGCTGAGATATTTGGCGAAGAGTTTTAAAAATGGCAATTTCATTTATAGGAAATGTTCAAGTTCATATAAAAAGTTATTGTTACGTATTTATATTCCAAGTAACAGGTTTTGATTTTAATTTTTAATAAGAGTTCTTAGTTTGAAATGATTTTAATTAGACACTTAATGTTACAAAATAAAAATTCTTAGTAAGATACGTTTATTTCATCTTATTTATTAAATTAAATTAACTATTTTTCGATTTCGACACATTAAAAACTTCAAAACAGTGACAAAGAGACCACAATGGTACCAGGTGGGCTAATTGTTGCGTTAAAAAAGTATATTTCTTAACTTTGAAAACAGAAATGCGCTTCGAAAATTTTAAAAACAATTTCTAAAACTAAGACTTTTTTAGATGAGTAAAACATGATTAAAATTTTGTTTGAAAGAATACATTGCGCATAGATTACAACTACTGAGATATTTGGACACCACTTTTCTGTAGAAAAATCGTCACCTTATTTAATCATAAAAATATTCGATTAAATAAGGCGAAGTTTCTTAAGGTGCTGGCACAATTTCAGATTACAAAATTTCAATTTAATATTTGTATCACATAAAATTCTACTACATTTAAAACAAGTAACTACATTTAAATCGTAGAATTAGTAAATGTTTCCCACCGATTAAATAAGGCAAAAAAATTCTTTTAAAATTTGTTGAGAATGGTCTCACTCTTATATTTTCTATTCAGAAAAATTAGTGCCAAAAATCGTAACAGTTGACAGACAGTTGTGGACAAATATCCACACATGAAAACGCCCATGTATTATGTCCATTTTTTTTTTGCGAATTTTAGATTTTAAAAAAAACTGGAATCGTTATCAGATTTAGCTTAAATCGAAATAAATCGGTTTCGGACCGGAAATTGTTTTTAATGAAATGTAACGTTTTACATATTGGAACATATTTGTAATTATTTCTATTAAAATTATTCTGGTTTGAAACAGACTTAATTTACCCGCGGCTTATACACCGGGAATTACGGTACTTTGATCCACGAAATATAGTCTCATAACTGCCATCTTTTACGCTATTTTCCTACCACTAAAATTTTCTAGTAAATTTAAATTTACTAAATCCCGAAATCATGTGAATAAGGCAAAAATTTCTATTAATTTTTAATTGTAACAAAAAAAGTCTAAACGTTGGAAACTGTAGTCTAGAAATTACTGATTTAACGAATTTGTAGGCATAATTGAATCTAAACTCCTGATTCTTCTTGTAAAAACATTTCTGGAATGTTCGAAAGCACATAATGGTCCCTAAAAATGTATTGGTTTGTTCGGAAAGTTCTTTCCTTTAGGTAAAGTTGGTTCGTACCGGAAAATTCTATCATTTAATTATTTGACATTAATTCCGATATCTAATCTATAATAATTTATGGGCAGAACTTTCCGGTACGAATTGGTTTTTCCAACCGGACGGAACTTTCCGAGCAACCAAAAATATTGCTTTTAGTTTTCTAGTTATGCAAGAGACGAAATTTATTTTTTGATTTTCCACGTACTCACAAATTTGGACAAATTTATGTGTTAGAAAACACATTTCACTATGCTCTTTCAACTACTGTTTACTTAGATTTTTTTCATTATTACACTATGGCGTGGTTTCTTGGTAAGATAACTGGTGAATTGAGTTAGCTACATCCTTGGATGTGGTGTCTAGTTATAGATAAAACGTATATGTTGTACACGATAAGGTAACTGATAGTGCCCTTTAGCGGCAAATTCCATAATTAAAATTATTGTATCAAAAACTATTATAATCCAATTCAAAACTCTCTAGCATTGTTAAATTAGCAAAAAAAAAAAAAAAAAGAATATTATGAACATAAATACGATCAGTGACGGCTCGTGACTTGCTTTATTTGGGGCACTAAATACATGACTCATGGAAAACATTTCATGTGAAAAATAATGGTGTGAAAATAATATGTGTTTCAGGCATGCATTTAGTGACTAAAAAAAAAGACAGTAACGAGCCACTACTGATTCTGTCTAATTAGCGAATAACAATGCGATTTTTAAATTAAAGTTCGTCGACAACTTAAAAATCGTACTAACTTTAAAAAATTTAACGATAACAACCACATTTTACACAACATTTAATATCCTTGGATTACAGCACTCAGTAAAATGATATGTTTTATATATATTTTTAAAAATCTTCATATATTTATAAAACAAAATATGTTAAGTGTCTAGCTGTTAATTAGGAAATTAAAATTAACATCTTACAAGAAAAAATATCGGAAACAGTGAGACAGATTATGAGTCTTCGAAGTGCGATTAACTTTCTAACCACTATTTTTAAACATTAGTAATACACCTCGAAGATTTGTAGAATTTGACCACGGATATTATTCGTTTCAAGTAGTGATAACTAAAATAAAGAAAAGTCGCCTGTGGAAGACCTGTATTCATTATTTTCTATAAGGTTTTTTTTTCTTTGTGGATACCAACAGTAGCTTCTTGTGACTGTTTTTTTTGGGGGGGGGCACTAAATGCATGACTGAAAAAGATTATTCTTTTCTTACCATTATTTTTTAAAAGCAAACTTTTTTTTAATATCCGAATTTTCTACTAATTAAATAAGACAAATATTTTTTTTTTTTTACAAAATGGTGGTAAGACAATAACTTTTGAAACCGTGCATTTAGTTTCCCAAATAAAGCAAGTCATGATCCCCCAAGTTGGATACCAACAATAATTGGGCACGGTCACCTAAGACAGTAGAGAAATAACATTTCTGTATATATCGAAATCTAATGATTGGAATGATCTGAAAATTTACATATCCATATTTTCAACGATTATGTTTAACGTAATGCAAAAATTAATGTTGGTCCTAATTCATTATTTTTTAAATATGAATTTATTATTAATTATCTAATAAAAAATATGTTTTTTCATCTACAAAAATGTCTAAATGATGTTCGAGTCTATAGATTGAATCGGATTTTTAAAATAAAATTTTAACAGAATGACATTTTTCTTGGAAAATTTAAATTAAATTTTGTCACGTTGATTTACATTGGTATTCTCATACTTTGAACTAGTCTTACTCTATGAATATTTAAAGAGAAATATATAATTATATATCTTTAAGGCACGAGTGCGTATTTGGAATGTCGCTGTATTCGAAAAGCCTTATTAATCGCAGAATCTTGAACATAAATAATACTTTTCTTTCTGAAATAGTTCGTGTTTAAATCAGGGATAAGATTTATCCAACTTTTATCACACCAGTATAATCTTAGATAAAATGATTTTTTTATTTAACCGGAACATTCTGCGATTTAACAGAACAATATTTTCTTTAATATTATACAAGATTTTAAAAGAAAGGCATAAGTTGTCGCTTTTCATTAAGTTATTATTTATAACTAAAGATTTCTAAACAAGATATAATTTTGAATATAATCAACATTTTACAAAAGATAACTATATTCCAAAAGTTTGAAAAGCACATAATGTAAATCTGTGCTGTTAATTAAAATATTTTCTTCATGTTCTTTGAAAACAAAATTAAAATGTGTTCTGAAACTGTTACAAAATGCTAATTAAAACAGTTTTAATCAAATTTGTAATTTAATCTGTTCTCTTTAAGATTTTATGATCCACTTCAAGGGACTACTTTAAAATATTTTTTTGTCTTTTCTCGTTCTGAAAAATAATTGAATAGCTTTAATAATTATTTATGCAGATTTGGAAATCGTGTTTTTTTCTGGTTATTTGTCAGTTGTGTAAGTATAATTTAACATAAATGTGTTTATCAATGTGGAATGATAATGATAAATGAGGAAATGAAAAGAAAAAGTGTTATGCGAAATAGCCAAATTTGCGGGCATTTGAATACGATAAATTTCATAGAGAAATTTTCGCTTTAATTAATCCAGAAGTACTGCGATTAAATATGACACGAATTTCTTATTTAAAATAGTGCTATATATACTGCTATATATAGTGCTATATATATTTAAAATAGTGCTTTATATTTACGGTGGTTCACAGCTCTGATTATTGGCAATCATTCAAAACATTTTTAGCTTCCATATGCAGCATGTTTACAGGGATGATTACCAGTTAGGCAGATTAAAGTATTTTGGCTTTATTTAATCACAAATCTCTATAATTAAATACGAAGAAAACATTATTTTTAAAATACTGGTGGAATTTTATCTAGGCTATAATCAACCGTTGAATGCTTAGACGACAAATGGTGAAGCTGTGGAACTGTGCATAAAAATTTAACACTTAAAGTAAAATTAAATGTACGTTTTAGAAATGCCAGGGTATCCCACCAGATTATCTTAGGTTACATTGTCCGGTGTGCAGTACACAGGTGAAAGCAATGTTTATTTGAAAACATGAATATATTTTTTGCATTTAATATATATTCTTAGGTTGAGCAAAATACCAACTATTCAAAAGTGGAATCTCCCTAAGATCATTAGTAAAAAGGGCTCATCGCCCGTGGATTACTGTAATCCCCTACTCTGCGACAATAATTGTTTTTTTTTCTAGGGGGGGGGGGACACAACACCTCTTCCTCTGACCTGCAGGCGGTCTCTCAGTAGTTAGCTTGTGTGGGCGGGCGTTTTGGTCGGTTTAGTAGCAGAAGGTTTAATTTTACACATCTCATATAACAGAATACTACTTGAAGTACTTGTTAATTAGAAGATAATTTTTTACCTACTATTTGACTTGTTTCAGTTTCAAACAAATGTGTATTATTATACCACATCCTTTTTAAATATTTTATTAACTATCCACTATATAGTTTTGGGTGCAAGACGACGCAATATTGACTTGTGTTTCAACTTCAAGGGCTCTTCTGTTATTCAACGTATGTATTTTGCAGTCTATTTTCACTTTAACCCTTTCAGGGGTAAGCACTTGTGCTCTTGTAACGTTGAATTCCCATCGGAATTTAGGAAATAATTTAGTTCAAAATAAGAATAAGCAATTTTCAACTTTTTCTCGTCAAAGTTATAAAAGTAAAATTTATTTAAAAGTTTCTGGTTTGATCAGATTAAAATTAGGTGGCATATAATATATACCACCGCCCCTCAAACGGTTAAGGCGTCTGTCACATATCTAATTTGTAGAAAAATTAATGCAGCTGTTATAGCATTAGCCTGTAATATATTCTCTCAATGGGAGCTCGGTTGAAATTACAATTTTGACGCTGTCGTGTTCACCCGATAGAGATCAGTTTTAAAAAACACATGCATGAAAATTATTTATATACCTGAAGAATTGGAAAATATGATAAAAGATTTGGCAGAATCTAGCATTAATGTGAGATTAAAAATAAATGTGGAAAACACTAAGGTGATGTTCAATTCATTTGCATAAAAAAAATCGTCTACAACAAAACTCAGAATAAAGAAGTGCAAAGATATGTGTACCTTGGACAGGAAATATCATCGGACAAAAGTATCATGAATGAAATCAATAGAAGAAAAAGAAATGGATGGAGTACTTTTGGGAAGAAAATTATTATTCTGAAGATTACCATGCCTCTTTTTTTGAAAAGAAAAGTGTTTAACCAATGTGTTTTGCTTGCACTAACTTATGGAGCAGAAACATGGACGCTAATAAAACGAATGATACAAAGATTACAAACACTACAGCGAAGTATGGAAAGATGTATGCTAGGCATAACTAGAAGAGACAGAAATGTAATAACCTGGATAAGAAGTCAGACGAAAGTTTTTGACATCATTGAGAGAATTAAACGGCTAAAATGGAAATGGGCTGGGCACATTGCAAGAAGACAAGACAATAGATGGAGCACAAACAACCTACAGTGGTATCACACAGATGTAAAACAATCACGAAGACGACCTAAAGTAAGATGGAGTGACGAAATCAGAAAAGTGGCTGATGTTAATTGAACGACCAAAGCCTGCAAGAAAGAAGACAGGAAACCATGGAAAAATCTGGGGAAGACCTACAACAACAGTGGATTGAAAACGGTTGTTGTTGATGATGATATATATATATATATATATATATATATATATATTGGTGCGTAAGTACAATCGGCCAGTACTGCAGTTATTTATTTTCCGTGTATTTCGAAACTTTGTTTTTCTTTATTTATTTTCATTAAAATTTGTTTTGTTATGATTAGTATTTACTAGCCTTCTTAATGGAAATTTAAATTAATCTATAAACTATATCATTTATTAAGTTTAATTCAAAAAAAAATTAATGGCTCACTCTCACATTAAATAGGTTTACCATATACATTTTTTTATTTCGTAGTCCAGAAATATTGTGACAAGATTTTTTTAAAGCAATGCATAAGTAGTCGTATTAAATTAAGTTATTATTTAAAACTGCAGATTTCTTAACAAGATAGAATTTCGAATATAATCAACATTTTACAAAAAATAACTATATTACAAAAGCTTCTAAAGCACATAATGCAAATTTTTGGAGTTAATTAAAACAATTTCGGTATGTTCTTTTGAAAACAGAATTAAAATGAGCTTGGAAACTGTTAAAAAATGCTAATTAAAACAATTTTAATCATATGAGTAAATTAATCTTTTCTTATTATGATTTTATGATGCACTTCAAGGGATTATTTTAAAACAATATATTTTTTTTCTTTCATTCTGAAAGAAACTAAATAACTTTTATAATTGTTTATGGAGATTTTCAAATCGTGTTCTTTTTCTGGGTCATTTTTCTGTTGTATTTAGAGTATTTTTAGTATTTAGTATTTTTTCTGTTGTGTTTTTTTAGAACCTGGAATGAGAGTGATAAATGAGTAAATAGAAATAAAAAGTTACAGGCGAAGTTGCCAATTTTTCGGATATTTGGTACCACTATCTTAATAGAGAAATTTTCGCTTTACTTAATGTAGAAATTCTGTGATTAAATAAGACACATATTTCTAATTTAAAATCAGTTCCATTCAAATATATGCAGGGTTCACAGTTCTGTTCATGGATAATCACACTAAACGTTTCTAGTGTCAATATGCTTCGTCTTTACACGGTCTGATTACCGCCTCTTCAAATTTCTACCACTGTTTTAAAAAAAAGAATTTTCGTTTTATTTAGTCGCAAAATACTTTTGCTGAAATATTCACGAAGAATTTCTGACTCAAAATAAAAAAATTTTAAATGAAAAAAAAAACATGTCAATTGAACAAATACATTATTCATTGTTACAGTTATTTTCATGTTAAATATGATTAAATAGTATTCTAAGATAAGTTGACATAAATACACTTATATGACTTGAAACAATAGTGGGTGTGTCACTTGCAATCAATAACTGATTTATACGCCATAAGTAATCTCATTTTAAATGAATACTTCAAAATTATTTCTGTCATCGACATAACATCTTTTTTACGTATTTTACAATTACAAATTTCGGAAAAACGGGTTTGTGTACGAAATCGATAAACATTAAAGCTATATTTATCAAGGGTTTTGTTTGTGTGTGTGTGTTTTATAAAGAAATCATTATTTGAAATTTTACAAATACTGTGAAACCTCCATAAAGCATCACTCAAGGGACCATGTCTTATTGATCAAGTCATCTTTTACACGCCAAATTTACAACAAAGTATATTTTAATTTTCTTTTCTAAACTTCGCCTTCAAATGCCTTCATTTAAAGATAAGTCAATCATTAAAATGGAGTGAATCACAGTGGCCGTCTTTTTTCGTCGCACTAAATCCATCCCTGGAATGGAAAATACAGTGTCTCACAAAAGTGATGGGACACTTGTGCTTTATAAAAAGAAACTGCAATAAAATAAATAAACAAACATGTGCAAAAATTTTTTGGGTGTGTTTCATATTTAAAGTTAGTAACAATTATTACATAACATACATTTTGTCAAAATATTAAAATATTAATTTAGTAAAAATACAATTGTTCAGAACGGAGCAAAAAATGGCTCACATAAGTGATGGGACACTTACTTTTCCATCAAATATTTATCCAAAAATTTTACTTTTTAAAAGGTTTTAATATTTTGTTGGATTTCCTTTTACTTTTAAAACATGATTTAATCTTTTTGGGATGGATTCGACTAATTTTTTTGTGATTTCTGGAGTGATTTTACCCCATTCTTCTTGAAGCACCGATTTTAGTTGTTGTTTTGAAGAAATGGTGTGTTTGCGAATTCTTGATTCCAATTCTTGCCAAATATTCTCTATGGGATTTAAGTCTGGAAATTGTGGTGGTGTTTTTATTATTTCAGGACAGTTATATAGCAGCCAGAGTCTAACGTTCAGAGCAGTGTGCTTGGGGTCATTGTCCTGGTAGAATTTAAAATCGTTATGAAGGTTCAATTTTCGTGCTGAAGATTTCAAATTTTGCTTTAAAATATCAATATACTTGTACTGATCCATTATACTGTCAATAAAAACAAGATTACCAACTCCAGCGGACGACATACACCCCCATACCATAACTCCTCCTCCACCATGTTTTACTGTTGGTACCAAGTTCTGTTTGCGAAATTCTTCCCTAGGTTTTCTCCACACCAAGATTCTACCGTCAGAACCAAATATATTAAATTTACTCTCATCAGCAAATATAACTTTATTCCAGTAATCAGAATTCTTATTTATGGTGGATTTTGCGAAAGCTAGTCTGAGTTTTCTATTCTTTTCACTTACGAAGAATTTTTTCCTGGCTACTCTACCGTGATATCCAGCAGATCGAATTACCCTTCTAATAGTCTCAGGATTAACAATTATTCCATATAATGCTTGTAAATCAGCAGCAACTTTTAAAGCACTAATTCTTGGATTTTTTTTAATATTTCGAACGATAATTCGCTTTATTCCATTGGATAGCTTTGATGGTCGGCCAGGTCTTCTTTTATCCTGAATCATATGATTCTTTTTATATCGTTTAATGATATTGAAAACTGTTGAACGACTCAAGTTAACTGTTTCAGCAGTTTTTCTAATAGATTTTCCACGTTCAATATGCAAATTAATAACTAATTTTCGAATTTCAGGCGAAGTTTCTTTTCGTTTAGCATTCATGGCTACACAGAGCTAAAAAACACAAAAATTCCAAAACAAACTGGAGAGAAATACTGCAGACGATTTTATAAATTATTGCCAATTGCTTTTAAGTAAAAATAAAACCCCAAAAAATATTTTTATTGCTTATTTCAGACGATTTTTGTTGCATATATAATGGTGTCCCATCACTTATGTGAGCTATTTTTTGCTCCGTTCTAAACATTTGTATTTTTATTAAATTAATATTTTAATATTTTGACAAAATGTATGTTATGTAATAATCTTTACTAAATTTAAGTATGAAACACACCCACAAAAAAATGTGTACATGTTTTTTTAATTTATTTGATTAGTTTCCTTTTGTAAAGCACAAGCGTCCCATCACTTATGTGAGACACTGTATATTATTTTCAAACCATTATTTTTTTTACAAGAAATCTTTTATTCGTTTAATGGCAGAACTTTCTGATAGTAATTAAAGTAAAGTATTTATTTTTAGTAATCGTGGTAAGAAAAGAGTAAATTTAGCAGCCATGCATTTGGTGACCCAAATAAAGCCAGTTACGAGTCACCACTGGATTTATAGGCTACCAAATCTCAGGTTTTTAACTGTTTCACATTGAAATATTTTAGTCTACCATATTTTATTGAATTATGGATAGACTACGGAAATTTATAAATTCACAAAGGTGGCGCTCGGGCGTAAAATGTTGAAGACGCCTGTATTAAAAGATATCACAAATTCTCAAATTTGTAAAGAAAACTACTTTTATTGCGTAAATTGTATAGCAACAAATTACAAGAAGGAGAGAAATATGGTAAAACATAAGGCTAAAATTCTTGAAACCTGTTAAATGTCAAAATGTCCAGTAAATCAAATGTGGAAAGTATTATCGATTCCCGTGTTTTCGTACTATTTTCCTGGTTCCTGCACTTCAGCTGCCACAATTTAATCACAGCGCGTAAAGCTAAACCGAAGTAAGAACTCTTCCCGACTGTTATACGTAAACGCAGTAAAAAAGTACAGGAGTACATTCGACGCATAACAATCTATACTAATATTATAAATGAGTAATTCTTGTTTGTTTGTTTGTAGGGGGTAATCTCTGGAACTACCGAACCGATTTCAAAAGTGATGGTGGCCAATTGATGGTGACAACACCTGCTCCAACATACGCTATATTTTATGTCGGTGCCACTAACCCCATGGGGTGCAGGAGCAAAAAACGTTGCTAAAAACTAAAATTGCGATTTTTCAGTTATCACACTGGCTGTCAAGCCCTGAGAGCTTGGCAGCCGGTTCTGTATGTATGTATGTACGTACGTAATGCGATAACTCTTCATAGAAATATCCGTTTTCCTTCAAATTTTGTTTATAGGTTCACTGTGTTAAGGCGCTTCCCTGATTAGTTTTCGGGATTGATTGGTTAAGTATAAAAGGGGGGGAACAAGGGACTAATTCCCCCCCCCCCTTAATTTATATAAATGGGTTTTTCATGCAGAATTATTCCGTTTTCCTTCAAATTTTGTTTATAGGTTCACTGAGTTAAGGCGCTTCCCTGATTAGTTTTCGGGATTGATTGGTCAAGTATAAAGGGGGGGAACAAGGGTCTAATTCCCCCCCTTAATTTATATAAATGGGTTTTTCATGCAGATTTATTCCGTTTCCCTTCAAATTTTGTTTATAGGTTCACTGAGTTAAGGCGCTTCCCTGATTAGTTTATGGGTTTGATTAGTTAAGTATTAAGGGGGGATCGGGGGCTAATTCCCCCCCCCTTAATTTATATAAATGGGTTTTTCATGCAGAATTATTCCGTTTTCCTTCAAATTTTGTTTATAGGTTCATTGGATTAAGACGCTTCCCTGATTACTTTTCGGGATTGATTGGTTAAGTATAAAGGGGGGGAACAAGGGGCTAATTCCCCCCCGCCTTAATTTATATAAGTGGGTTTTTCATGCAGAATTATTCCGTTTTCTTTCAAATTTTGTTTATAGGTTCACTGTGTTAAGGCGCTTCCCTGATTAGTTTTCGGGAT
Source organism: Maratus michaelseni (assembly GCA_963931845.1). Taxonomy (NCBI): domain Eukaryota; kingdom Metazoa; phylum Arthropoda; class Arachnida; order Araneae; family Salticidae; genus Maratus; species Maratus michaelseni. The sequence goes on from OZ007595.1 coordinate 282,674,194, forward strand.
TGATTAGTTAATATAAATGGGGGGGGGATCGGGGGGCTAATTGCCCCCCTTAATTTATATAAATGGGTTTTTCATGCAGAATTATTCCGTTTTCCTTCAAATTTTGTTTATAGGTTCACTGTGTTAAGGCGCTTCCCTGATTAGTTTTCGGGATTGATTAGTTAATATAAATGGGGGGGGGATCGGGGGGCTAATTGCCCCCCTTAATTTATATAAATGGGTTTTTCATGCAGAATTATTCCGTTTTCCTTCAAATTTTGTTTATAGGTTCATTGGGTTAAGACGCTTCCCTGATTACTTTTCGGGATTGATTGGTTAAGTATAAAGGGGGGAACGGGGGGATAATCCCCCCTTAATTTATTTAAATGGGTTTTTCATGCAGAATTATTCCGTTTTCCTTCAAATTTTGTTTATAGGTTCACTGTGTTAAGGCGCTTCCCTGATTAGTTTTCGGGATTGATTGGTTAAGTATAAAGGGGGGGGGGACGGGGGGATAATCCCCCCTTAATTCATATAAATGGGTTTTTCATGCAGAATTATTCTATTTGCTTCAAAATTTGTTTATAGGTTCATTGGGATAAGACGCTTCCCTGATTAGTTTTCGGGATTGATTGATTAAGTATAAAAGGGGGCGAACGGGGGCTAATACCCCCTTAATTTATGTAAATGGGTTTTTCATGCAGAATTATCCCATTTCCTTCAAATTTCATTTATAGGTTCACTGTGTTAAGGCGCATCCCTGATTAGTTTTCGGGATTGATTGGTTAAGTATGAAGGGGGGAACAAGGGGCTAATTCCCCCTTATCTATACTAATATATAAAGTAGTAAAGATTGTTTGTTTGTTTGTTTGTTTGTTTGTAGAGGGTAATCTCTGGAACCACTGAAGCGATTTTAAAAGTGATGGTGGCAAATTAATGGTGACAATCCCTGCTCCAACATAGGCTATATTTTATGTCGGTGCCACCACCCCCAGGGGGGTGCAGGAGCGAAAAACTTTCTAAAATTTCGATTTTTTGTATACTGAAGGAGATAGAAGCATCAAATTTGGTATGGTAGTTACTTATAACATGTAAATGCTCTCTAAGAACAAATTATAAAAACATTCGAAATTTAAAAGGGTGAGATGAGGAAGAAGCGTTCTAAAAACATTCTAAATTACAATTTCTATGGAATTTCTGAAACTACAGAACCGATTTCAAAAGTGATGGTGGCAAATGGATGGTGACAGTCCCTGCTCCAACATATGCTAAATTTTATGTCAGTGCTACTACCCGCAGAGGGTGCAGGAGCGAAAAACGTTCCAAAATTATGATATTTTCAATACTGAAGGAGTTAGGAACTTGACATTTTGTATGGTCGTTATTTACAAGATTTAAATGCTCTATAAGAACAAAGTCTAAAAAAATTCGAAATTTAAAAGGCTGAAATAAGCAAAAAATTTTCTAAAAACATTCTAAATTACAATTTCTATGGAATCTCTGGAACTACTAAAGCGATTTCAAAAGTGATGGTGGCAAATGGATGGTGACAATCCCTGCTCCAACATAGGCTATATTTTATGTCGGTGCCACTACCCCGAGGGGGGTGCAGAAGCGAAAAACGTTCTAAAATTGCGATTTTTGCGATGCTGAAGGAGCTAGAAACTTGAATTTCGGCATGATTGTTATTTATAAGATCTAAATGCGCTCTAAGAACGAATTCTAAAGAAAAATGATCTAATGATTCTGCGATTTTTCAACTATTGAATTTCTAAAATTACCAAATTTCCCCATAGAGTGCCATAGCGAAACCTTCACGCGTAAAAAGATAACGATAAGGGCGACGTGTCCTGACGTGTATATTGGCTATAGCACGAGTCACAAATTATAGTATCCTTATTATTCTGTTAAAATATAAAAGTGAATTATGAAATGTCAATATTTTGTTTGATTAAAGGTTCGTTAAGAGAAATTGACCAGCGTAGCGGGCGTAGCTTGCTAGTATAGAATAATCGTTTGCAAATGCCCGGAAATCCTTTAACATCAAAGAAAATTCAGAAACTACAAATAAAAAAAGAATTGCTGTGCGCATTTCCATATGTAAATCACCCAAAATCAAAGTGATGACATCCAAAAAACAATATAGTTAATTCATTTTTGTACAACTATAAAGGAAAAAAAATAGTAATATTGTTCCTCATTATGTTTGAAGACGAACGACACACTGTCAGTGTATATAAAAATAAGCACTAAACAAATTAATAACAAAGCGTTCCGTATAGATCGACCAAGTCCTGGATAATTAAGAGTGGTAGCTTGTCACACATATCAGACTGTAAAGAATTTTTTACTGACGTGAAAAACACATAATAATATTATTCTTTATATTATTATCCTTTATAATATTATTCTATATTGTTATGCGTCGATTGTACTCCTGTACTTTTTTACTGCGTTTACGTATAACAGTCGGGAAGAGTTCTTCCTTCTCTTTAGCTTTCCGCGCTGTGATTAAATTGTGGCAGCTGAAGTGCAGGAACCAGGAAAATAGTACGAAAACACGGGAATCGCTAATACTTTCCACATTTGATTTACTGGACATTTTGACATTTAACAGGTTTCAAGAATTTTAGCCTTATGTTTTACCATATTTCTCTCCTTCTTGTAATTTGTTGCTATACAATTTACGCAATAAAAGTAGTTTTCTTTACAAATTTGAGAATTTGTGATATCTTTTAATACAGGCGTCTTCAACATTTTACGCCCGAGAGCCACCTCTGTGAATTTATAAATTACCTTGGGCTATCCATAATTCAATAAAATATCGTAGACTAAAATATTTCAATATATATAAGTAAGATATATATAAGTAAGGTACAGTCGTGGAAAAAAAACTGCACACCCCCCACTAACTCTGCAACAAATTGTTGTAGAAGGAAGTGACTGGTACCAAACGACTGGAAATAAAGTCTACTTTTAAATTATATATCTAAAATTTGCCTATAGGGCCATCTACATATTAAAACAAGCCTAAAATTTATTTTTTTCAATGGCAACACCCACTTTTGACATGATATTTTAAATCTTCGGTTCAAACTATGCCTAGATACAAAATTTTAAGTCCTTTGGATGATAAGTTTTCGAGTTATAAACATTCAAATTTTAGAGCCTCTAATGTTAAATTACATTTTCATATTTTTATTAATATCTCCTGAGATTATAATTCTAATGTGTTAATCCCAAACATAAATATATCAAATTTGTAATTTTTATAATTTTATAATATGAATTGTGAATTATGAAATTAATATTCGAAAAAAATATGAATTGCAACCTACAATTTTTTTGATGGATTTATATTTATTATGTCCTGCTTTATGTGTATTCAAAATTTTAAATTTTTCTACCAAGTAGTTTTCAAATTACGCTTAAAAAACGGCAAGATGCTGCTTTAAGGGGCCGTCTATGATGTGCATTAAAGCATAGTTTGAACAGGGATGGGACAGGGATGGGAGCGCTCCGACTCGAAATCCCGATTGACACCACTAAATTTTAATAGTATTTGTTACCTCATTCAAGAACAAAATTTCTGAAATTCTTTACGTTGGAGAATACTATTAAAATTTAGTGGTAAGAATCGATATTCGGGTCGGAGCGCGCTCATCCCTGTTTGAGAAAATATTATACTCATAGGCTGGGATTAAAACAAGATTTTCTCAAATCTTGTTAAATTGTTTGTAATATTACACTAAATGGTTGTTAGATAAAGTATTAACGCGAAAGTATTTGTTACTTAAAAATGCTAATTGAAACTTTTATTAACTTTTGTATATCAATCAAAAATTGTAATCTTTACAAATATGTATGGATGTTCAGTTTTTATTCCATTAATAACGAACTTAAAATAATTAAACTTTTTCTTCTATAACTTTCGTATTTACATCTATTCGATTAAACAGGCTAATTGAAAAAAAAAAAGTACAAGTTATTTTTATGGTTTTCTGATAGGCAAGATTATTTCCCAATCGCTAGCAGTGTGCAAAAAAATCTAATAATAATAATAATAATAATAATGAATGACAAACGGTAAGTTTTCTTGCCAAGAGGCATTAATGAGTTAATTGTAAAATTTCAAATGAACTACCAGAATAGGTTTAATCATAGAATTATTAACCCTATTCCGAAGGAGAATAACGAATGTAAAGTTATTCAGATGTCTTTATAACATAGATTTAGTTTTAGGTCTTCAAAAAAAATCGGAATATAAATCCTGCTACACCCCCCCCCCCCTCGCTACTAAAAAAAAAAAAGCAACGTCTGGATTTATTTTCAGACTAAAAAACAATTTATCTGCGTTTTTTTTTTTTTTTTTTTTTTTTTTTTTTTTTTTTTACTTTGATTTCTTACGCTGTACTATTTTTACTTTATTTTTTTTTTATTGTACTACTTAATACTATTTTTTTAAATTCTACATTTTGTATTTGTCACTATTATTCACGTTTCTGACAATAAACTAAAAAAAAGGCGAGTTAAATAGATGCAAAATCTGAGAAATAGCATTATAAAAGCACCTGTAAAATTCCAATAACATTTACATATTCTAAAACTATTTTAATTACAAATAATCTTATGGTTTTTTAACCCCTTCGTGAAGTGCGTCTATTACAGAATTTTTAATAATTTACCACCGGTTTTTTAAAACAGAAATTTTCGTCTGATTGAATCGTGGAAATACTAAGATATAGTAAGGCAAAGCTTACAATAAAAAATAACTGGTGGGAAAAATCGAGGATTCTGAGCATCTTATGCGTCACGTATACGTGTCACTTGTCCCCAAGGGGTTAAAATCGGATAATTCAACAGTTGTAAACATTATTTTGCCGCATATAACAATAACCGAAACTTATTAAGTGAGTAAAATGGTCATATCGGTAAAACATAATACATTAAAAGAAGTGACATTCTGCAGCATTTCAACAATCGAGAACCGAACTTCAATTTGAATACAGCCCCTTAAATATGCTCATTATAAAGTAATTAATTTCTCAGAAACTAATCGTAGGAATTTAATGAAATTTGGTATCTAGGCATAGTTTGAACTGCAGATTTCAAATATGTTGTCAAATTTGAGTCTTGCTATTGAAAAAAACAAAGTTTGGGTGTGTTTTTATATGTAGATGGCCCCCTAAGCAAATTTTATATACATCATTTAAAAGTAGACTTTATTTCCAATCGTTTGGTACCAGTCACTTCCTTCTACTATAATTTGTTGCAGAGTTAGTGGGGGGTGTTCTTTTTTTTTTTCCACGACTGTACATATAAGTAGATATATATAAGTTTCAAGACCAGGAGAGAAACTGTGAGAGACTGAGGGCGGGTTGTGTATAGATGCTACGCAACTACTTAATTCTTATTTTCTTCATGATGCATACAAAACATTTTATTTCTTTATACTTCCAAGCAATATTAAACAATAACAATTATATACCATTACTTAAATTAGTAATAATACTAATAGTAAAAAATGTATAATTTGTCGATTAATACTAAAGAAAGCAAAAGACGCTAGAACTACTCTATTTACTGCAGAACCGTAATGATATATAAGAAATCACATATTATAATATACCATCGGTATTTGGAAGTTGTAGACAAAGAATGGTCCTATCAGTATTAAAATTTTCCAGACTTTTTCTATAAAAGAAGATTATTTGAACTATTTTGTTTCCTTTTGCGACAAACAATCTGAATCTTGGCCTCGCCTTATGAGGATAACTGCACTCCTGTACGATAATTTGTTCATTTTTAAGAGTTTTTGAAATCTCAACGGACTTTTGGAACTCTAGAAATTATTTTTTTTTTTCGTGTAACAAATCCAGCTCTTTGATAAGTCGTATGATCAAGATGTATTTACTAGATTTCCTTCTAGAAAGACTAGATTTACTTCTAGAAATTTTTTAGAAGTATGCGATGTCGCTTCAAATAATAATCAGGGGCTCACCGAAATGACAATTTGTCATTGTTTATTATATTTTTTTTAATATATTTTTCAATATATACATTTTTTTACGTAAAACCATTATTTACAGTAACCAAAATTTACATTTTATCACGCAAGTTAAAAATATTTTAAAATATTTTATTTTTCTTATTAAAATTAAAATTAGCTTCTTTCCTTAGACATTTGAAAAAAGCCAAAAAAAAAACCTTAGCATAATTTTCAAGAAATATGCATATCTTCACTCTTCAGGTAATACATCTTAAAATACTGCTCTTTGAGCTTTCACTTTTATGACAAAATCCTGCATTCATTCCCTCCATATTCAAAACTTTGAAAGAGTGTAGTCTTTCTTTTAAAAATTCCTTATAATAATTTAAAAGAGCATAATCACCTATACTTTCATTTTAATCAGATTTGAGGAATGGTTCCCACATTCAACCAAAATTATACTTCATTTAAGTGGAAAATCCTTTTAGGGTAAATTTACTTCTTCTTTCAGTTCAATGAGTAACGCTAAATTTTGTCTTTTAAGCAAAACGCGACATTCAGGATAGGAAATGGAACGGATATGGAGTGATATTGAGAGGTTTTGAAAGTGGTTTCTTGATTACATTTATCAAAAAGTACTTTTTTCAAAGATTTAAATTTTTATGAAGTAAGATATAAGTAAATATTAAGATATAAATGAAACAAACTAAGATGGTATAAAACAATGCTAAAAGATCTTTCATAAAGCACATATTCTTGAAAATTCAAGTGTATAAGGCTACAGTTTCATTATAATTTTTTCAGAATAAGTAGGAGTTCGTTCTTTAATTTAATTTTTACGATAATTATTTTTCGGGGAATGTTTCGTTTTAAAGAATCACACATTCCTTTGTCAACGATTATTAATGTTTGATGACAGATTTGTAATTTATTGTTGAATTATTGTTTGCTTTTTGCCAGGCAAAAAAAGTCCAATGGTAAACAGTCAAATGGCGCCAAAGGACATAGGACAATATCGAATCAAGTAAATATACTTTATTCAGAAAACATACGATAAATGCAACTGTGGAAAGTTACAAACAGTCTGAGAAGTGGTTTGATCTTGCATTTATAATCGATTCATCTGGCATACCTGCAAAAAACAGGTTTCGTAATTTTTTTAAAACTTGGAATACCACTATTTTAAGATAGCAATCTTCTCCTTATTTATTCGCAAATTTTACCGTAAAAAATAAGACAAATATTATTTATATAATTTAGTTGTAAGAATGCTGGAAAATATATGTTGGCAGGAAATACCCGCAAGCGGAACAGATGTGTTAAGAAATTTAAAGTGTATATTCTATGTAAAATTTCAAGCAACATACATTATATTAATTATAAACCGGAAAAGTATCATTATGTCTTCTAATTTTGTGCCTGTCCCTCTCCTATCTGAAATGTGATTTAAGTTAGCCTCAAAGCAAAAAATAAATAAATAAATATAAAAAAAAATGCACATTATTAGGGCTATTAATTATATTCGTGACAATTTCTTTATTCAATTTGTACAACTTTCCAATATACAGTAGACTCTCTTAAATCTGAATAGCTTAAAACCAGAGGTTGTGCAGATTATTAACACATTGACGGACAGTAGGAACAAGTGAAGTTCGAAAATTGACACTATAGTTTTTTGTAATTTTTAGAATATTAGAAGAATAGTTTTACTCTTTCTGCTTAAATAAACTTAATTTTGGTTAACCCTTTCAGGGACAAGCAATTGTGCTCCTGTTACGTTGAATTCCCACCAGAATTCAGGAAAGAATTTAGTTCAAAATAAGAAAAAGCAATTTTTTAACTTTTCTCGTCAAAGTTAAAAAGGTAAAATTTAATTAAAAGTTTCTGGTTTGAATCGGATTAAAATTAGGTGGTATCACCCCTCAAAGTGTTAATTCAGCACATTTAATTAGGTTGCACTACTCTCTTTACAACCACGTCAGGGTAGCTAGTGGTCAAGGATAAATACAGTAAAAAAAAGTGTTGAATACCAGTATATTCTTATAGAAAAATTTATCTTGATTATTCGATCAAATAATCAATTTTAATTTTTCTATAAGAAAATACTGGTAACTATCATTTTTTTTTACTGTATTTTTCCCTGACCACTAGCTACCCTGCACGTGCATACTGAAGCTGCAACTCGTATAACAGGTGGAAAACGAACTTCAACCAAAAATTGTTTCCAAAACATGACACTGGGCTTCTATTTGTGGGACGGTATATGCACATTTGTGCTGCTATAGCCGTAGTGTCTAAAAACGACCGTTTCGGCGGCTATTGCCATCATGCCACATAGTGTACTTCGCTTTGACGGCTATAGCCGCAAGTGTCCGTCAACGTGTTAAAATTTTGAGGATTTCTATTCACTGTTTTGTTTACATTTTTAAATAGTAAATTGAAATTAATAATTCCTTCGAAATTGAATGCTTGTAAAAAAGTAAAAATAAAAATTAAGAATTTTCTTCAACTTGTTTAAAATATTAAATGTAAAGTTCAAATAAATAATTAATAATGCATAACTAAATAGGCGTAATGGTGATGCTTTCTTTAAATATTCAGTGAAACTCACCATATACATATACACTAACAATTCACATTAAAATCTTTCAAATAACGAAATTTTATTTCATGTTTCGCCATACTTAATAACCAAAAATGCTTGATTAATACATAAATGTATTCGGTAAAAAGGTCGCGATCGCTACTGATATCAGCGCTATCTCGATTTTTTTTTCAAAAATAAATTTACACTTCTTCTTTCGTGATATTTTATGGAGGTTTCACACTATTTGTAAAATTTCAAATAATGATTTCTTTATAAAACACACACACACACACAAACAAAATCCTTAATAAATATAGCTTTAATTTTTATTGATTTCCTTTTTTCCGAAATTTGCAACTGTAAATATGTAAAAAAGATGTTATGTCGATGACAGAAATAATTTTGCAGTATTCATTTGAAATGAGATTACTTATGGCGTATAAATCAGTTATTCATTGCAAGTGACACACCCACTATTGTTTCAAGTCATATAAGTGTCTTTATGTCAACTTATCTTAGAATACTTTTTAATCATATTTAACATGAAAATAACTGTAACATGGAATAATGTACTTGTTCAATTCACGTATTTTTTTCATTTAAGACATTTTTATTTCCAGTTAGAAAATCCTTTGTGAATATTTCAGCAAAAGCATTTTGCGACTAAATAAAGCCAAAATTCCCTTTTTAAAATAGTGGTAGAAAATTGGAAAGGCGGTAATCAGACCGTGTAAAGACGAAGCATATTGACGCTAGAAATGTTTAGAGTGATTATCCATGAACAGAACTGTGAGCTCTGCATATTTTTGAATGGAAATGATTTTAAATTAGAAATATGTGTCTTATTTAATCACAGAATTTCTACATTAAGTAAAGCGAAAATTTCTCTATTAAAATTGTGGTACAAAATAACCGAAAAATTGGCAACTTCGCCTATAACTTTTTATTTCTATTTACTCATTTATCACTCTTATTCCAGGTTCTAAAAAACACACTAGACGTATACAACAGAAAAATTTACCCACAAGAAGAACACAATTTGAAAATCTCCATAAACATTTATAAATGTTATTTAGTTTCTTTCATTCTGAAAGAAAAAAAATATCGTTTTAAAATAATCCCTTAAAGTGCATCATAAAATCATAATAAGAAAAGATTAATTTACACATTTGATTAAAATTGTTTTAATTAGCATTTTTTAACAGTTTCCAAGCTCATTTTAATTCTGTTTTCAAAAGAACATGATGAAATTGTTTTAATTAACTCCACAAATTTCCATTATGTGCTTTAGAAACTTTCGTAATATTTAGTTATATTTTGTAAAATGTTGATGATATTCAAAATTCTATCTTGTTAAGAAATCTGCAGTTGTAAATAATAACCCTTTGAGGGTCGGTGGTACATATTATAATCCACCTAATTTTAATCCGATTTAAACCAGAAACCTTTAATTAAATTTTACTTTTTAAACTTTGACGAGAAAAAGTTGAAAAATTGCTTATTCTTATTCTGAACTAAATTATTTCCTAAATTCCGGTGGGAATTCAACGTTACAGTAGCACAAGTGCTTGCCCCTGAAAAGGTTAATGGAATGCAACTACTTATGCATTGCTTTAACCCCTTGAAGGGCACCGGTATATTATATATACCACTTAATTTTAATTCCAAAATGCCACAGTAAAACCAGAATTTTATGATCGAATTTTGAATTTATAAGGTACATGAGGAAAAGCTTTTACTTATTTTAAAATAAATTCGTTCGTTAATCCTGGTGTCAATCAATCAGTTCAACATTTTAGGTTCAAGAGTACTTTGCCCCTGAAGGGCTTAAAAAAAAACCTTGTTACAATATTTCTGGACTACGAAATAAAAAAACGTATATGGTAAACCTATTTAATGTGAGAGTGAGCCATTAAATTATGTTCTTTGAATTAAACTTAATAAATGATATAGTTTCTAGATTAATTTAAATTTCCATTAAGAAGGCTAGTAAAGACTAATCATAACAAAACAAATTTTAATGAAAATAAATAAATAAAAACAAAGTTACGAAATACACGGAAAATAAATAACTGCAGTACTGGCAGATTGTACTTACGCACCAATATATATATATCATCATCATCATTAACCGTTTTCAATCCACTGTTGGTGTAGGTCTTCTCCAGGTTTTTTCATGGTTTCCTGTCTAATGCTTTAGTTATTCAATTAACATCGACCACTTTTCTGATTTCGTCACTCCATCTTACTTTAGGTCGTCTTCCTGGTCATTTTACATCTCTAGGATACCACTGTTGGCTGTTTGTGCTCCATCTATTGTCTTGTCTTCTTGCAATGTGCCCAGCCCATTTCCATTTTAGCCGTTTAATTCTCTCAATGATGTCAAAAACTTTCGTCTGACTTCTTATCCAGGTTATTCTCTTTCTGTCTCTTGTAGTTATGCCTAGCATACATCTTTCCATACTTCTCTGTAGTGTTTGTAATCTTTGTATCATTCGTTTTGTTAGCGACCATGTTTCTGCTCCATAAATTAGTGCAGGCAAAACACATTGTTTAAACACTTTTCTTTTCAAACAAAGAGACATGTTCATCTTCAGAATAATATTTTTCTTCCTAAAAGCACTCCATCCATTTCTTATTCTTCTACTGATTTCATTCATGATACTGTTGTCCGATGATATTTCCTGTCCAAGGTACATATATCTTTGCACTTCTTTAATATCAGTATTGTTGTAGACGATTTTTTATGCAAATGACTATAACATCACCTTAGTCTTTTCCAAATTTATTTTTAACCCCACATTAATGCTGTACTCTGCCAAATCTTTTATCATATTTTTCAGTTCTTCAGGGATATTACTGAAAATTAAAATGTCATCAGTAAACCAGAGATGGCTTAAATATTCCCGATTTATTCTAATCCCTTTGTTTATTCCAATCCAGCTTCTTGAAAATATTTTCTAAGACAGTGGTAAAAAGCTTAAGCCAAATGGTGTCTCCTTGTCTTACCCCTCTTCCAATCTCCATCTTCGCTGTTCCTTTGTCCAAACGGATCGTGGCTGATGCTTTTTTTGTAAATCTTCCTTATAATATTGATGTAAGGTTTGTCTATACCAATGTCCTACTGAGAATCAACTACTTCAGATGTATAGACTGAATCAAATGCTTTTCATAATCAATAAAGGTAAGGCAGAGAGGTAAATTATATTTTTTATGTTTTTCTATGAGTTCCCTTACTGTTTGAATATGATCCATCGTGCTAAATCGACTTCGGAATCCCGATTGTTCTTTAGGTTGAGCTCAGTCCAGATATGATTCAAGTCTTGTCGTTAAAACTTTGGTAAAATTTTTATAAATCACTCACAGTAAGCTGATTGGTAGGTAGTTTTTAATGTTTTCCTTCTTCCCTTTCTTGTAAAGTAGCACCATCACAGCCAGAGGCGGCTCGTGTCTGGCTTTATTTGGGGCACTAAATGCAAGACTTCTATTCTTTTCTCACCACTATTATTAAAATGAAATAGGGTTTTTTTTATTTACTGGCGGAAAGATCTGCCATTAAGCAAGCAGAAAATTTATTGTAAAAAATAATGGTGTGAAAATAATGTGTTTCATACATGCATTTAGTGCCCCCAAAAAGATAATCACGAGCCTCCACTGATCGCAGCATTATTCCCATATTCTAGTACATCTGATTTCTCGAGACATTTGTAAAACAGTAAAACTAGCAATTTTGCAAATCTGTCTCCTGTTTCTTTCATAAAGTCAATTGTAATTCCATCTAAGATTAATATGACGCCATATTAGGTACAAACGGCACTTTTCAAGTTTTTGATAACAATACAAGGAACATAAATAAGAGTAAGAACGAAAAGCAGAATAATATACATCATATATTGAAAATAAAACGGATGTCTTTGATGTTGAAATATAATGGTCATGGGTTATGGTATTATTTCTTATTATTTTCTATTATTTATTTCTTTTTTCTTTTGTATTTCGCACGGAATGAGTTTATTTTAAATGTATATAATATATGTATTTTAAATATATGTGTTTTAAATTAGAGTTCTGTATTTTAAATGAAATGAACCCTAAACGAATGATGGCTTTGGGAACAATAATTGGCGATTTATCGTCTGCGCACAGCCAAAGTAAAAAAAAAAAAATATTTTAAAATTGTTAAATGTTAAAAAAAAGTTCGAAAAGAAAAGGAATAACAAATGTCAACATTATGCATCACAGGCTTATCCATGTCGAAAATAATGGCATGATTAGCGAGAATAAGTTCTTTTCATCCATAAAAAAATAAAAAAAATAACTCGATTGCCTGAAAAAAAAGAAGTGTGTTAAATCTTAAACCCGTTCATCTGAGAAAATATTAATGAAAATTACTTTATTGTTAAAAGAAAGTTGCATTTTCTCTCCAAAAACATAAAAGTTTAATATGATTGCGTCAAAGTAACATCATTTTCCCTCTGCAAGTATTAAAATTATGCCTCGAGGCCTTTAATCATATTGATACAATCGAGACACGTACGTTTGTAAATTGTTGTTTGAAAAACGGATTTTAATTCCAAATTTCATTTAGATTTAAAAGAGCAAAAGTTTTTTTGTCATTTTTAAAAATAGCTTTTTTAACCCATAATTGCATAGTGATGTAAATTTCCATCACTGTTTATTTAACTTTTAATAAATAAATCAACTTCTTCGTCACCACTATATTTATATAGAAATATTAATCCAGTAGATTTCCCGTGAACTATGTTGCTGAACAAAGTTAAAAATCTATCTTAAAATTTCTGGTGTCTAATATTTAATATATGTATAAAAAAACACAATTGTAATAGAAAAACTCATGCAAAGAAGGGTTAAATATACATTTTCTAAAGTAGTATAAGATGATAAAAATAACGTATATTTTAATGTAATGATTAAACCGTGGGTAGTCGCGTCGGGTATGACATCACCAAGGTGTGTCTGAATGTTACAATTGTTGACACTTTGTTTAGAAAAGTAATCTACAATTTAATTTATCCCAGAATTTGTAACAATTGTCTCCGTCTAAACAAAGGTATTCATTGGTGACAGTAAAACCACTGATACCTTAGGTATGCGCGATTTCTGCCGGGTTTAGTAAACTTACAATGCTTTTAAAAACTTAAAAAAACAATGTTATCGAAATGAAAATCAAATTTATCGATAAATTTGCGTAATGCAGAGGTACCAAGCTCCCACTAAACTTCCGCAATATGTGGATTGATTTGACCCAGTTTAACAACGATTTGAACAAGAAAATTTACACGGCTCAAAACAATTAGGGGAGCACATGGTTTTAATGAAATTACACAAATACTTACACCAATAACTAACTTAAATTAAAACATCCTTAATTTAAAGCATAGAAGAAAACGGAAAAATAAAACTTCATATGCAAGTAAAAGTTTATGACGTCAAACACTAGAAAATGGAGATAAGTGCAGAAATCGGGATTTCACAGAAATGTCTGTTTCAATGTCTCAGTTGCGAAATTCAATTGCTCAGCTTTTGTATTGAGAAAAGGGTGATTTGAAAATGTCACAACAACGTGATTTACCAAAATCCATGGCTTGACGCAACAGAGATAGACTTGAATCCGAACAAACACAACGAAGAGTAGCGGACGCTGTTGGAGTTGCAAGGAATGTCCTTGCAAGGCTGTGGAATCGATTCCAAGAAACAGGAAATGTTAGATGTCGACCAGGGCAAGGTCGACTATGTGCACCACAGCAACTGGTGACCGACATATCCTGTTAATAGCTCGTCGAGACAGAAAAGGGGATGATACTCAGTTGCAAAAACGGTAGCTCTTGGCAACACGATGAAAGGTGTCCAGCCAAACAGTGCGAAATATGCTTCATCAGGGTGGTCCCTATGCACGTAGGCCAATGATCTGTATTCCGCTGACCACAAGCCACTGTGCGGCTCGAAAAAGTTGGGCTGCTGAACATCAACATTGAAGGCAATGGATTGTAGTCAAATGCTGCTTCCCTATTAAGTCTGGATTGTGACACTCGACGTGTTTTTGTATGTAGGGAAAGGGGCACTCGAAATAACCCCACATTTTTTTCTTGGAAGATCACATTATAGACAATGTGGGTTGATGCTGGAATCAGCATAGGTGGACGTACGGACCTGCATATCATTTGGAATAACATTTTGACATCCCAAAGATATACAGACGAGATACTGAGACCTCATGACCTACCTTATGCTTCACCCATGGTGATTACTTTATTTTAATGCATGATAATGGCTGACCGGATACAGCTCGTCTGTTGGAGAACATGGTTGAAACTGAAACAATGCAGCGTATGGAATTGCTAGCATGCTTTCCTGACCTGAATCCGATCGAGCATGTTTGGGAAACACTCGGACGATACATTGCAGCAAGACGAAAGCTTTCGTTTATTGTCTGGGACAAGGAGATTGCAATTCTTGAAGATTCGAACAGTATTCCTCAAAGTCTTATCGATAACCTCATCACATCCATGGAAAACAGGTTTTCTTAGCTGTTAGGGAGAACCACACGCCGTATTAAACAACTTGCATCATTACTAAACAATACTTTTGTTTGTAATTTACATGTAACCAAATTGTTGCACTAAACCATCTTTTCATGTTCTTTCCATCCTTTCAAAGAATTAAAGCTTCCTTACATTTTTTTTGCGTCTTACTTTCTGTATTGCGCATTGATACATGTGTACTCTCCATTTTATACCCATGCATGGCTGTCTCGCAAGGTTTTTTTTTATTTACTTGCTCCAGTAAGTTTTTTGAGCAGTGTAATTGATAAATCCTTATTTAGTTAATTTCAGGCTTCTAGGTGGAATTTATATAAATTCATTTCATTAAAAAAATTCTGGTGCGAAATGTATTAAACCTGGGTCAAATTAACTCTCATAGATTCACAGATCAGACTCTTACAGATTTGTGGGAGTTTGGCACATCTGGTAATGCAATAGCAAAGAAAAGATAGAAAAGTACTGAAACCTTTCCTAAAGCCTATTTCGTAAATATAAAGTATGAATAGTTTTAAATTAACCCATCGTGCCATTTCCTAAAAATAAGCTAATTCCTAATAGTATAAATGTTAAATATCACTACATAGCGCGATGTTTTCATATATAGGTAGAAAATAGCCGAGAATAGGAAGGTTAGGCTCTGTAATTAAGTGCATTTTCAATGTGCTCTTTTTAGCGAGCGAAATTTGATGCAAAAGTAAATGCATTTCTGTAACCAGGTTTGTTTTTTGCATGGTAAACACTTAATAGTATTCTATATTATTATTTACTCGCTAACCTCTGACTCCTTTTCTCATTGGCTGTATTTTCATTTTGCGATTATTTATGTTACTTCGCACAAAATTTGACTTTTTTAAAACTGGGTTATATCAACGCCTCTACAGCACTTCTTTAAAATGTGATACATATTTGGTTAATTACATATTTTTTTTTTGTGAGTGAAATGTTTTGCGTAATTAATTTATTTATTAAATTACGTCAACGACATCACATTAATTGAAATATGGAAACATTTGGATTGTACCTCTTATAGTGCCTGATTGAAGCATTGAGAAATTTTCACCAGTATTTTGTAATAGAACTTTTTGCCTCATTTAAAACAAAAGCTATGCGTTTTTATAAAACAAAATTCTCCATACTAAAGTTCTGGTGTAAATTTGACCATTGCAGTAATCATGCTCTGTCCGAGCATACAAGACATAATAACACAAAACTGTTTAAGGAAAATTACAAACAAATTATCTGTTCAGTCATTAAACCCTTGGGGACGAGCGACACGTATACGTGACGCACAAGATCCTCAGCATCCTCGATTATTCCCACCAGTTATTTTTTATTGTAAGCTTTGCCTTATTTAATGACAACATTTCTGCGATTCAATTAGGCGAAATTTTCTGTTTTGAAAAACCGGTGGTGAAAGATTAAAAATTCTGTAAAAGACGCTCGTCGCGAAGGGGTTAATTGAAATCTGTACGAGTTAACCCTTTCAGGGGCAAAGTACTTTCAGTACTAAAATGTTTAAATAAATGACTGGGACCGAAATTTACGAAAATATTTATTTGGAAATAAGAAAAAGGTTATATTTCACATACAGGGTGTTCCGTTAAAGGGGTCCAATATTAATAGGGGTAATAGAGGAGATCACATGGAGCATAAATCAGTATATAAAGCCTGGTCGGATCTCAATAGTTTTCAAGTTACAGCAAATAGAATGAAAATTCGGAAAATTGTAAAAGAACCCTCATTGCTAAACTATCGATAATGCTACATAAAAACGAAGCACATATTTAGAAAGAGCAGAAAAAAACCTACAAAATGACATCAATTGTATTAAAATAGCAATATTTATTGACGAGTTACAAGCCCTGAAACAGTGAAAAAAGTACGAAATCCAATATACATCAAAATAGTTAATCGTTAATTCCAAAAAGACAACTCTAGCTACAACAAGGAAAATGTAGTAAAATTTGGTCCATTCCGAAAACTTTCGAAAAAGCTTACAATGAACCATATCGGTTTAATTGTGTGAGAGAAATTAATCAGTTTCTTAGTTACAACTCCGCTTTCTTTGACACTAGCAAAGGTTAAACTCCGCCCATCACGATTGGAAACACCGCCTTTTTAATTACTCTCAACTATACATTTTCGATCATGCTTCTTCTGAGATGCAACATTTTTAATTATTCAAGAGTTGAATGAACCAAAATAACTTTACAATAATAGTCTACATTTTAAAGTGGTCTTTTATTGATATAAAGCTTAAGTTAAATTCCTTAAAATTAAACTGGTGGTGAAAATTCGGAAATAATTAAAAATATTGCGATTTGTAACTATGCAAGAAGTTTCAGTACATGTTTGACATGGACAATTATTGTATGTATATGTGCATCATAATTTATGATAGGAAATAATAATAACAAATAGCATAATAATTTTATTAATTATAAATTTAAAAAAAACACTAAATTTTAAATTAATTCATACAAACTTTGTAATTTACAATTTGAGTACACCACAGTCTGTGACTTACAAAATACTGTACCAAAAAGTGTTGAAAATAAAAGAAAAATGACAAATAAAGAATTACATTCCACGTACTTTATGACATATGTGAAGCATAGTCTTCTGGCCTGCGCTGCACAGTTCAATGTCGGAAGGCAGACGAACGGACATTATTATAATAGGTGTTCGAAGTTGCGCCCATTAAAAGAATCGCACAGCCGACAGCGACGTCGTAAAGATTGGCGAACACGCCGAAAAACTCCGACGGAGTTGGGAATGTCTCCTGCAGCGACAACGATTCGCGCTAGTAAATCCTCCGGTGTATCCACAGGCGTTTCATACACCAGCGATTTAAGGTGTCCCCAAACAAAAATGTCTAACGGATTGAGGTCTTGAGAGCGTGCAGGCCAAGCAACAGGTCCACTGCGTCCAATCCATTTCCCAGGATATGTTGAATTGAGGTGATTGCGAACACCTATGAAAAAATGTGCCGGTGCGCCATCGTGCATAAACCACATATTGTGGCGCAATGTTGCTGGCACATTTTGCAGTAACTGCGGTAAGATATCCCGTAGGAAAACCAAGTACGTACTGCCATTGAGTACATCTGAGAGTAAATATGGTCCTATGAGATAATCGCCGAGGACACCTGCCCATATGTTCACACTGAACTTTTGTTGTGCGTTCGACGGGAAAACAGTGTGCGGATTTGTATATGACCATGTGTGCATATTGTGCGTGTTTACCACGCCCTCTCTCGTAAATGTTGCTTCATCAGTAAATAAAATATTTTCCAGAAATTGTGGATTATTTTCTGTTACATTAAGCAACCAGCGTACGAATTCTGTCCGCTGAGCACAATCTGTTACTGATAACAGTTGTACCCGCTGCACATGAAAGGGATGCATGTTTTCTGCACGCAGAACACGCCACACACTTTGGTGAGAAACACCGACTTCAGACGCAGCAGCTCGTGTACTCGTGGAGGGGTTATCTTTAAAAATATTCAGTACATCTTCTTCCATTGCAGGTGTTCGTACATGTCGAGGTTTCCCTGCATCAATGCTTGCTGTATTAAACGATCCAGTCTCCCGTAATCGTCTATCGATTTTTATGAAGAGTTTCGAACTTGGGCAACGTCTCCTTGGAAATTGCTCACGGTACATGCGCTGTGCTAGACATGCATTTCCATGAGCTTGACCGTACATCAGATGCATGTCCGCATATTCTTCGTTAGAGTATTCCGGCATAATTATTATACATCAACTTACTACAATCCCACTTACAACAGCCTCCCTTTAACATAACGCCCACTGATGACTGCTGTTTTATTACACTTTTCTTCCTATACACATAGAAAATTTGCATAAAAAGTACTTCTTCTTCATCATCCTGAAAGTTCATGGAGGAAACGCAGCAGTCACGGAGTTTGCTTTAAGACAAGGCGAGAGCTGCACAATATGTCATTCACTTGACCAGACTGAATAATGAAAGGGTATTGATAGAGGTTGATCAGAAATGTATAATTGAAAGATATTAAAACGGGGTGTTTACAATCGTCATGGGTGGAGTTTCGCTCTTTCCGAGCGTGCAACAGTACAGAGTTGTAACTAGGGAACTGCTTGATTTCTCCCATACAATTAAACTGATATGGTTTATTGTCAGCTTCTTCGAAAGCTTTCGGAATGGACCAAATTTTATAACATTTTCCTTGATGTAGCTAGAGTTGCATTTTTGGAATTAACGATTAACTATTTTGCTAAATATTTGATTTTGTATTTTTTCACCGTTTCAGAGCTTGTAACTCGCCATTAATTCTCAATATTCTAAAACAACTTATGTCATTTCGTAGGATTTTTTCTGCTCTTTCTAAATATGTTCTTCGTTTTTATGTAGCATTATCGATAGTTTAGCAATGAAGGTTTTTTTACAAATTTCCGATTTTTCATTCTATTTGCTGTAACTTGAAAATTATTGAGATCCGGCCAGGCATTATATACTGATTTATGCTCCGTGTGATCTCCTCTATTACCCCTATTAATATTGGACCCCTTTAACGGAACACCCTGTATATATTAAATGGGAAAGATTTTAGCAAAATTCTGGTGCCATTGTGGCGTTTAGGAATTAAACTTATGTGGTTTTATAAGTTTACCACTGCCCCTGAAAGGGTTAACGGAAAAACATGATTTGCCTAAGAATATAAGCCTTTTACAGCACCCATAAAAATATAGGTTTCCTGTAACTCTCTGTTTTATCAATTTCTATAATTTTAATCGAAAAAATTACGTAACGTTCTTTAAAGACAAACGGAATGTTCTGCAGTTATTTTAATATATTATGAATCCATAAATGCCACTCTCCCTTCGTAATTTTGTAATAAAACTTCGTTTTTATGATGTACGTGAGGAAACTGCTTTTACTTATTTTGAAATAATTGTTTTTGTAAATTCTGGGGACATTCAATCATGACAAAATTATCGCAACAATAGTAAACCGCAGGATTTTTCGAATGTTCCAACATATTATTTTTTTCGTATCTGTAAAAATTATTTGATATCTGTTTCTAACATAAAAATGCATGAAGAATAAAACACTTCCTTACTGACACATTTACGTGCCAGATGGTTCAGTTTATTAAATACGTTTTGAATTTTAAATTGCTTTTATGATGATTACTCCTAAACATAATTAATACATTATCTCCGAGATTTACACATATATTTTCATTACTTATTTGTTTACTTCCATCTTACTTCCATCCATTGTATACCATGCTTAATGAAACACAGAATAAAACACTTCCTTACTGACACATTTACGTGCCAGATGGTTCCGATTATTAAAAACTTTTTTAATTTTAAGTTGCTTTTATGGTGATTACTCCTAAACATAATTAATACATTATCTTCGAGATTTACACATATATTTACATTACTTATTTGTTTATTTCCATCTTACTTCCATCCATTGTAGACCATGCTTAATGAAACACGGAATTAAACATCACTTTCGTTTTAAAATTAACAATTAAATTAAGCGCTCACAGAGTAAAATTTTAATAATATAATTAACACATGAACCCACACGTTATCTTAAAGTACATTTCTATAAATATCGTCTTTGTGATAGTTGATTTATAATTTTAAAAAAATTATCAGCACCAATTTACTAAATCTTCTAAATTTGCATTTTATCATTATAATAGCATCAGGTTTAAAACAGATACAATTAGGGTTTCTTTCAGTGCAAATTTTAATTATTTTAAGACGCTTTTATCGTATAGCTCATATAATTAAGCTAGAATTTCCAGTAATTCTAGATGTAGTTTCTGAATAATTAAAGCACTTAACATAAATTCGCGAAAATTGCACTCAACTAATTAAAAGAAGTTACAAAAATATATATATATATGGAATTATACGTGTCAGTTTAGAAAAACACTAACGTGCAATTTTAATTAAATGTAAGACAAACGTCATTTCCCCATTAACTGCCAAAATTATGTAAGCTAAATTTTCGATATTTTTACTGAAATTCGTTTCCCATCAACCATTTTTAAAGATAATATTTGGTAAGTTTAATAGTAAAATTTTTGTCTTTATATAAAGTATTTTTCAGCATATTAAAATAGTGGTGGCAAGGAAGGTCAATTTTATCATTCACTTTTATTTTGAATGTCGATAACCATGAGTATACTCGTAGTTGGCAGCGAATGAGTTAACCTTCTAAACATCGAGCCCTGGATAATGGACCTGAGCGCTGACATAAAAATGACGGATGTCGTCAGCGGGTTTTTTTCTGTCTTATCAGTCCCTTGAATTTTAATACCAGTATTTTCTAACAGTATTCTTTGTTTAATTCAATCTCAGAAAAAGAATGCAATAAAACTGTTAGAAAACAGTGGTATTTAAATTCGAGGAACCGTATATGTACAAGTCGCGCCAACTTCCATGGGCCCATGGGATTCGACCACTCCCAATAATTTGCTCTACTAGCCCACACAAAATCCTTTGTTTTATTTCACTACATATTTACTTATATTTGTTTTCATTTCTGAAACAAAATTTCAGAATGTTGAATTTCAAAAAATAATTTTGTTCGAAAAACAGTAATGATACCCGTAACAGCCACACATGCAGGGGCGCCATTTCGGGGGGGCTGGGGGGGGGGCAACCGCCCCCCCCCTAAGGAATTTGAAATTTCAGAAAATTTATCAGTTATCACAGGTTAGACCAAAAAAAAAATTCTAAATATGATCAAAAGCTAAAATAACGTCAGATTTGACAGATTTGATTACAATAAAAAAAAAACTAGTCTGATGTGAAAATCCCAAAACATTCTTCTATCTCATGCTGGTTTCACATACACCAAAAACAAATCAGCACCAATTTATATTAAGGTCTAACTGAATCTAAAGTTTTATTAAATTATGAGCGTTAGTTCTAGAGATATAGCTATCGTGAAAATCGTGCAAAATGTAGCATAGCAGCGCCACCTGTTAAGCTATTTATACCAAATCGTAATCAGCGTCTATGTTTGTCAAGGTCTAACCGAATCTGAAGTTTGGTGAAATTCTGTGCATTCGTTCTTGAGATATAGCTATCGTAAAAATCATGAAAAATGTAGCATATAGCAGCGCCATCTGTTGGGCGATTTACACCAAAAACTAATCACCACCCATTTATATCAATGTCTAACTGAATATAAAGTTTCATCAAATTCCGTGCATTAGATTCTTGAGATACAGCGCCCACAAAATGTTTGTCACATACAGACACTGAGACACACAGATAGACTCGCAGACAGACATTTTCTAAAAATAGTCCAATTGTGTTCAGGATCTTCTAAAACCTATAAATCCGTCGAAAACCGGAAGTGATAAATTTTCATAAATCCAATACCTTTTTCTTGTAAAGATAGAAGAAAGTAATAAACATTTAATAAACACTTCAAACATTGAAAAGTTTTCTGAGGCCTTTCTATTGCAACATTCTATAAGTGAGACATTTATCATTAATGAGTATTTTGGCTAGTTTTAGAAATATATGTGAGCAAAAACTCTATGAATTGCTTCTGAGCTGTGTACAGCATGATTAAAAGGAAACTCGTCACCCCTAAGGCTAGAATTTTAGTGATAAATTCTCTCTTTAGCCAAAAATTTAAGGGGAATTTTTTTTGTTTTTTTCGGGGGTGGGGAGATGGGGGAAGTGTATTAAATTTCCTAATTATATGACTTGTTAATTTTGTTTTATTAGTGTCACATTATATTTTCTCCAATCGTTATAATGCTATTAAATCCTTTGCTTTATTAAATGATATTATATATACAGTATGCTCTTACAAATCTCCACAGCATGACACTAGGGTCCTGTCCAGATTTGGTTGTAACCGATCCGAATCCTGACTTTAACTTGACAGACTTTAAGCTGAATCCGAAATATTCACATCTGAACCCGAAGTGAAAGAAAATGAATGTACATTTTAATACATTTATGGAAAATTAATCTACAAGTTCACCGCTTATGTACAAAAAATAACACATAGATACACCCATTAATAATCAACTATACTATAGTTTTTTTCATTTGAAAACTATTCAGAACCTCCTTTTGTATAATCGGTTCATATCGAACACGATTCGAAAGAGTCAAAGCATAACCCGAAGCGTATAAAGTTTAATCGACCCGCAAAAAATTGAATTTTGAAAATATCGTAATATAAGTCTATGACAGATTTCAGAAAGTCGTACTAATAGAATAAAAAATAGTCCACTGGGACATATATGTCCCAACCGTAGTTAAATGTTCCAAGTCAACCTGACCCGCAACGAAAATAAGCCGCGTCAACCCGGCTCGATTAGTACTGCAGATTGGGTCGTGTTGCCACACCCAATGTAGGAGCAAGGGACATGAGACCAAGGGTTTTGCAGATTTCTGAATTGTATGGAATTTAGATCATAGTCTGAAGAGGAAGGCAGAAAATGATTGAGGAAAATTTTTACTGACAGAAAATCATTAATGAAAATTTTCTTACACCTATGGATTACAACATTTGCAAATTTCGTAACTTCTTGATGGTGTTCATGTGTTGATTATCTCGTGACCGATTGAATTTCACAACTTTTTTTCGTGATTATTTCACTTTTTTTGTGATAATTTTTCAAAATTCGCTATTTTCTGTGAATCATTGACGGAATTGATTTTTTCGACCGTTTGTCTAAATTCGCGACATTTTTTTTAACCGATCGACGAAATTCGCTATTTGTTTTTGCCATCTTTTGACGAAATTCGTGATTCTTTTCTACGATTGTTTGTTGAAATTCGGGAGTCTTTTTCCACAACCGACAAACAAAAATTGCTATTTTTTGCGCAATTTTTGCCGAAATTCCGATCGTTGACGAATTTTTTGCCACCATTTGTCGAAATTCCCGATTTTTTTTTTTTACAACTGATTGACGAAATCGCAATCTTTTGACGCAATTCGCGACTCTTTTCTTCGATCGTTTGTTGAAATTCGGAAGTCATTTTCCACCAACCGACTGACAAAAGTAGATATTTTTTTGCGCGGTGTTTGACGAAATTCCCCTTTTTTGCGCGATTGTTTGATTAAATGCGTCACTTTTTTTCAATCTTTTGACGAATTTCGCGATATTTTCCCACAATAGTTATACTAAATTCGCGATTTTTTTCTGTGACCGATTGACGAAAATCTCAATTTGTTTTAGTGATATTTGGCGAAATTTGCAATATTTTTCCACGGTCGTTTGAAAGTATTAGCGATTTTGCCAAATTAACTAGTTTTTCTAATTCTAATTCGAAAAATTCGCGATGTTTACCGCGATCGGTTAACGGATCGCTTTGGCGTAAAAAAAAAGAAGAAAAATTCGCAGACTACCAATAAAATTAAAAATATATTCACTGAAGAATCACATATTTGTAAAAGAAGTTAAGATAAGAAGGCAAAATCTCACACTGCATTTTTTATTGCAACTATTTCTATTTTGTGCACGATATTTCAACCCCTGTCTCTAAAAAAAACTTTGCCCTCCCCCCCCCCCCCCTCTTCCCAAGAAACTCTTGAAATGGCGCCCTGCAGTGAAACCTGCAAAGAAGGAGTTAAAAAGGACTGTAAAAAAGCTCCATTTTAGACAGGTCTCAATCTGAGCAAGTATAATTTATGGCTTTTTTTTTCGTCGAAACTTGATTTTTTTTGCCCGTTTGAGAAAGAATTTTGTTATAGACAGGTTTCGCTTAGACACGTTTTACTGCATTACACCTATGCTCTTCAGAAGTGCTTTATAGAAAGGAGGTTTTAACAGTCTTAGAGAATACCTGAAAAAAAAAAGTACCCGTCTATAAATGAAAACTTTCATAATATTTTAAAATTCCACTTTCTCAGACGAAAACCTGTCTAAAACGGAATTTTTCAGAGGTCACTTGAGATTCCGTAATAGAAGTATTGCTGTCTCTGTATATATGATTCAGTAAACGTTTCTCGTAGACCCCTGCCCCCCCCCCCCCCCCGAACTCCACCCTTGGCTATGCCACTACTTTAAAAAAAATTTGCCCCCCCCAAGAAATTTGTGAAATGGCGCCCCTGCACACATGAGCACTAAATGTCCTTCAGTGCATGTATAATTATTAGATTTATGTCAAAGTATATATTTCTCGTATATTTTATCAGTGAGTATAAGTCAATGAGTGAACATTATCTATTTTAATGCCCTAACCCTGACATTCATGAAGTCCTTAACACTAGAACGGCCGGAAATTTTACTCAAGTTTTATAAAACTATTTCACAGCAGAATTCTTATTTAAAAATATTCAACTTTTCTATTTAACATATAATCCGTGAGGTATATATTTAGTTGATTTTTAAAAGAATTTTCTGGTTCGAATCAAATTATATTCTTTTGGTAACGGTCAAAATGACCGCTCTTGGCCGTTCTAGTGTTAAGTGACTCAAATATTTTGCTTCTTGCGTTTTTCATTTTAATCATATTTATAGTATTAAAATAACTGTTAATACTCTTATCTTATAAGAATTCATGAATAACATATAAAATAATAAAACATTCCGTGCCATTTTGCTTAAAAATATTTCAGATATTCCATGTTTTTCAAAAGTTGGAGTCACTGCGTGCATGTCCAAACGCTGCAAAGCAAAGAAAAAAAACCCTGACGGCTCGGTCTACAGCAGAGGCAGATTTCGAAGAGGCGCCTGTTTATTGGGAATTTCAAAAGAAATAACTATTTGCATAATGCGGCTTTTGGGACCGCCCACTACGAAATATACCTCTGCCTGTAGGCGGAGCTAGTATTGATTTTTGTTGTTGTTGTTGTAAGAGTTGATTCTATAAAAAACTTGTCAATATAAAAGTTGTAGATAGTATTAAGAAGATTTATAATAAGTTTAAGCTGATTTAATATCTGGTGAATTGACTAAGTTATATATTTTTTCTTCTGAAAACCCTATTCCCCCCTCCCCTTTTGGGCATTTTTAATGAAATCAAAAGTCCGTCATACATAAATTTTTGGGTCTTTTCCTGGAAGTAATAATAACTTTAAACGGATTCGATATGTATCAAAATTAAGAAGTTATGTTTTTTTCTGTTTTCACAAAAAGCCCCCCCCCCCCCATTTGCCCGGTTCTAGAAGTCATGATCGGTGTAGATATGCAATTTTTTTTCAGGAGTTCCAACTTAGGGGAGAATTTAATAAGTAGTATTTCTTACGAAATCTACCTAAAAACTCTACAACAGCTGTCACAGTGCACTAAAAGGTGGTATTCAATAAGCTCCGGAATAATTCATTTTTTTAAATCTAATTCTTGAGCGTATTTAATCGCAGAATTTTAATTAAGCGAATATTACGTATTACTTATTACTTACTACTTATTCCGAAAAGTGATGTGATAATACTTTTCGTAAAGAGTAGTGAATACCTTTGCTGTAATGCCCTTGTGTTACGATAAGAATTACTAATTGAGCGGGGATTTTTTCAGATTTCTTGATTGCCTTTTTATGAAACAGTAACATTCGTGTTGTTTATTCTGTTATTAAATAACATGAATATTACTTTTTAATCTAAACAGATATTCAAATCACAAAACTGTCTTTTATCTCATGCATGTTTATACTTCATATTCTGCTATCACTGCGACTGCACCACAAAAATCACTATTTTTCGCCATTATGTTGCACGTCATCTGTTTGCAAATCATCGGATTACCTGAATTTGAAGCATCCTGCGCTGCACTAGTATCCGATGTACAGCACAACTACGAAAAATCGAGAAAATCGCACTAAAATCGATATAACAGTCAAATATAACAATCGATATAACCCTTCTGGCGTAATAGTTATAAATTCAACTGGGACCTGCTGGCAATATTCAGAAACATATATACGAAAATTCTTTCAATCCATTGCCTAATTTCATACAGTTTTCGATGATACAATAATGAAAATGGAACAAAATTGCTATCATAGCGCCGCCATCCAGGGAATATCCTTACATTCAACTGGTACTTGCTATGACCATAGCTAAACAAATAAATGAAATTAGGTTCAATTATTTGCATAATTTCATACACTTTTAATGATGTAATAATGAAAATGGAACAGAAATCGCTATCATAACGCCTTCTTCCTGCGGAAAATCCCCAAATTCAACTGGGGCATGCTGGCCATAGCCAAAAACATATAAATGAATGTTGGTTCAATTCTATGTATAACTTCATACATTTTTTGATGATACAAAGAGGACCCACCCACACAGACGGACACACATACAGGGACAGACAGACATTTTGTAGAAACATGTTTTTCGGTATCTCTGATCCCTTAAACGCGTAAATCCGTCGAAAACCGGAAGTCGGAAAAAATTTCGATTACAATACAGTGATCTCTCACTAATTCGCGATACGCGGTAATTATTTTTCGGTACAAATTTCTTTTTAAAGTAATTTTCTCCTTTTCGCAGAAATCATAAATCGAATTTTACTGTTTTAAAATAGTGGTACGAAAAAGTAATTACTGAACATCGCGTATAAGTGAGAATTCACTGTACTTTCATATATTTTAGATTAAAAAAAAAACTAAAGGAAATCTGAATGAATCTATACAATATAGAATACCAATATACATATAGAATTACGGATCGTAGCATGTATTCTACAAGAGCGTTAGAAATTTAAATCAATGAAGATAATATAGTCCTTGCTTCGGATGGTTTAAATTGCAGGCTGGATATCATAAAAATTTGATTTATCACAATTAAATGTCATTAAAATACTTTTATAAAGAAAATCAAAAATATATTTTACTTTACATTTAAAGTATACAGGTCCATTCAGATCTTTCACAGAAATATTTAAGGGAGCTTTGAGGAGGTTTGTGGAAGAACACATTACACCAAACAATTTTTCTATTATGTTGCAATCCACTTATTCACACAAAGTATACGGCTTTCCACTCCAACATATTTCAATACTAGGCCTATGCGCTGACACAAAAGTGGCGGTTGTCGTAGGCAAATTTTTTCAGCGTTTGTATAGTCTCTTGAATTTGAAGATCAATATTTTCTCAAAGTTATTTTATCGCAAAAAAAAACGATGAAAGCACTTAGAACTTACTGGTATTCAAATTTAAGGATCCGTACAAGCGTTGTAAAAAATCCGCTTACGACTATGTAATACAGAATACCTACAGTCAGGGCTTGATTACCAACGGGGCAAACATCCACCGGTAAAAATGAATAGAAAATTTGTATTACTCATGATAGTAATTTTCCATGAATACGGTGTTTAAATACGATAAGAATTGCTATTAAAATTTAATGGTGGAAGTTTGTCCCTTTGGTAATCAGTCCCTGTCTACAGTGTGTCCCAAATATGGCTCATGGATTTTGAAAGTAAAAAAAAAAAAAAAAAAACGCGATATAAATGTATCATTGCGGCGGGTGTTTGGGACACCAGGGAATTTTATCCCACCAATTTGGAAATTTAGTTAACATTTTAGCCAAACGATGGCGCTTCAGGTATGCAGTAGCAGCAGAGAAATTAAATCCGTCACATCTTAATTCGGTATTTTGCTACGCAATATGTTAGTGAATGCTTTTGAATGAGTATACACTTTTTAAAATTGTTTAATTATTGGTACACGCGGATATTTCTTGTTTGAAAGTATAACCGCCTGGAACATAGCGCCATCTTTTGGCTAAAATGTTAACTAAATTTGCAGATTGGTGAGATAAGTTTCCCAGGTTTGCGAAACATAAGGCCGCAAACGATATATTTATATCGCGTACCGTTTTGTTTTTTTAACTTTCAAAATCCAACAGTCATTTTTGAAACACGCTGTATATACGTATTGTGAGTATGTCAGCATTAACTAAACATTGAAAAGTACATTCAAGGAAATTAATTTATTTATTCTCTGAATATCAATATAACGATGCCTACAATATTTTTATCAGTAACTTTCAAACAAAAGAAAAATACTCCAACGTGCTTTCAATGTCAAAGTCTTTCAAATTTATTTCTTTAAGAGATCAAAGAAAGATTTATTCTCTATTAAAAGAAAATCTGTGTACTGATGATATTCATCTTCAAATCTTCATTATAAGTGAAATTACTTACTACATACACATCATTTATTCATCGCATGTGACACACCCAAGATTTCTTTGACATCACAGAGTACGCTTTTAAAGTCAGCTTTAATTTTTGCTGTAATTAATATTTTCTCCCAGTAAAATATTTCTTAAAAAGTTCTTTACTCTTTATCAATCATCTCTTAGATCATTTTTTTTTCTTCGGACTTCATGGAGCGGAAGCGCATCAAAAGTAATTGAGAACAGCATATTTCATAAAACGCACTGTAAAAAAAAAAAAAAAAATCATTATCATTTTAAAATTTATTTCAAATGGAGGAATGTATACAGAGATATATTCACAAAAATTATTTTCATGTTAAGTGAATGGTTATTTATAAAAAGGCATTATTTTAAATAATGCACACTCGGTCAAATTAAAACTGAACACCAGTATTTCTCCGTGTAAAATATTTCTTAAACAGTTATTTACTCTTTATCAATCATCTCTTTGATATTTTTTTTTTCTTCGGACTTCACGAAGCAATTCAAAAGTAAATGAGTACAGTATCTTTTATAAAACGCACAGGAAAAATAAAATCATTATCATTTATTTATGATTTCAAATAATTAAATTTTGAAATGAATTCGATAATGCTTAAATATATATATTTTTAAATCTATGTTTTATTCTCGGTTATACTCTACCTGTATACAATATTTAAAGGACTCTGTTCAGCCATTTATATGATATACAAATATTCATATACTTTTTTAGATTTAAAATTATTGAAATTTTGAATCTATTTTTCTTGAACATAACATTGTTTTAATTGTATTTTTTGCAGTGTCTGTGGGTTTTAAATGTGTTTAATTTAAAATGGCAATTTAGCAAAATCTCTTAGAGCCGTAGTATTAAAATTAAAACTAAAAAATTAAAACTATTTACTCAGCAAGATATCACAGAGTAAAGGGGAAAGTATCATTATACTGGATATTTTTTAAATTTATATTAAGAAACTTATTTAGGGTTAAGTATCCATAATGAAAATGAAATAATCTCTAGATTTTCAAAGCTAATGCCTAACTTTCATGAAAGAGCATTAATATATATAGTAAAATTGGTCTAAATAAATATAAACTTTGCCGAAATTATTACAAGTAATTCCGGATATATTCAGTATCCAAATTTTAACTAATTTTGTGGAAGTCCTCAAAAGAACTCTTTACTGCACAGCTGCCAACTTTCTGGTTTTATAGGTCAAATAAACATACTTTGTAAAAGAAAATGTATTGGGTTGTTGCGAAAGTTCTTTCCGTTTTGGAAAGTTGGTTCGTACGGAAAAATTCTATAATTTAACCCCTTCGCGACGAGCGTCCTTTAGAGAAATTTTAATCTTTTACCACCGGTTTTTCAAAAAAGAAATTTTCGTTTAATTGAATCGCAGAAATGCTAGGATTACATAAGGCAAAGCTTACAATAAAAAATAACTGGTGGGAATAATCGAGGATTCTGAACATCTTATGCGTCACGTATACGTGTCGCTCGTCCCCAAGGGGTTAATTATTAAACATTAATTTCAATATCTATTGACTAATAATTGACGGTCATTATTTTTCGGTATGAATTGGCTGTCCCAAACAGATGGAACTCTCCGAACAATCCAATATTTTTAAAAATGTGTCTTGCTTCTATATTGTATTTATTTGATTTCATTTACTAAGTAAAATTTCTTATTCAATGTATGTTTATATAACTGAAAAAGAAAATGAAAGATTGGAAGCTGTGATTTGGTTACTGTAAGCAAGGTGAATACACTCCTTTACAATTTTCAAGACGTATGGCACAACTACCTCAAATATGTCTTGTATTTTTTCTTCGGAAAATATACATTTCAACGATTAACCGCAGAATATATTAATGTTTTTCTGAGATTAAATAAGCCGAAATATTCTGTTCGAAAATTCTGATAGTATTGTACGCATTCTGTGTCAGAGTCAATTTCAATATAAAAAATATATGAATACTGTTTAGCAGAAAATAGCAGTAGTGTTAAAAATAAACTAAATTAACCAAATGAGGGGTAAAATAGTGCTTCACTTATTGCACACTAGGGCTAAATAGTCAAAAACATTGAACTTAAACAGAATACACGACCCGCACCAACTAATAGCCATCACCCAAAAATCATTTAAAGGGAGTAAATTTTCGATTCATATCCCTACGGTTATTATGTGACGTACGTTTTCTTAGGATCTGTTCTTATGACTGTATAATTAATTTAATACTATAGTCCACTGGCGGCTTGCCAGGGGATTTACAATTCCTTTACTACCAACAATTTCTTAAATTAAATTTCAGCTTGTTTAATCGTAGAACATCCCAGGCAAGGGTGTAACAATCCGCGCCAATAGGCCAATTCTCACCACTGAAATTTATCAGTATTCTCCGCCTAAATTTTGTTAGTATACTTCGCCTAAATTTTATCCGTATTCTTATTACGCGAAGAGTACTAAAATTTTAGCGATGACAATAGGCTTATTGGCATTCAGTTCTTATACCCCTGATCCCAGGATTAAATAAGGACAAATTGAGAACCCACCGAAGACCGCTACATTTTCAATATTATGTAGCATAGAGGGTAATTGTATCTCAATACAGCTGAATTCCTTGAGATAGTGTTAAAACAGCAGATATAGCAATCAAATCCACGATAAAAGAAAAAGCAAACAAATTAGAAATTGTGAGTGTTCTTTGTGTGCTGAACCCTTTGAGGGGCGGTGGGATATATTATATCTCACCTAATTTTAATCTGATTCGAACCAGAAACTTTTAATTAAATTTTACATTTTTAACTTTGACGGGAAAAGTTTAAAAATTGCTTTTCCTTATTCTGAACTAAATTCTATCATAAATACCGGTGTGAATTTGACTTACAGGAATAAAATTGCGTACTCCTGAAAGGGTTAAAGCGCAATTTTCTGACTCTGACGTCTGTCACACTTTCGCGTTTTCGTGGTAATCATAGTCATTCCAATGAATTTCTACCTTTGAGGATATTTAATATTCAAAGTTACGTGTAGCATGAAAAACATTATTAACCCTTTGATTACGAGCTAGGATTGGCGATTATTTTTATGTCCATTCTTATCCCAATCTATAAAAATATTTATTTGTGGTAGATTTCTCTTGAAAATATCTTAGTAGAAGTGTTTGGCAGAGATTCGTTTTTAAAGATAGCACGAAAAAATTAAACAGTAAAGAATAATCTATTGCAGGGCTGTCCAACCTGGCGCCCGCTGTTCACCAGAAAATTCTAACAGAAATATTTATCAAACTATATCTCCGAATATCTCCGATTATTTAAGACAAATATTTCTGTAAGGTCTTTCTGGTGAGTACAGTGTGATATTTCTTCGATTTATTTAATGGACAGCCCTTGTCCATTAAAAAGTATAATGTCCCTATTCGTAGTCAAAAGATTAAACGCAAAATTCTGCATCTGCAACATATTATGTTTTATTGTTGTCTAAAATCTTTTCCATGCACTATTACTAAAAACTGGAACCCGAATAAAATGTTTTTTTTAACCCCAATCTTACCTTATTTCATACCTTCACTCATTTTTTCGTTTGTTTCCAATCGCTCTTTCTAAAGCTACAGGCAACGTTAAAACGTTATTTGTAGACTGTTACAATGTACATTATTCTACAATGCTAAAAAGTGGTGTTCCCAGTTGAAGTTTAAACTATAATTGCATAGTTGCAAATTGCTGCGATTTTTTGGAGCCAGGTTTTATTTTTTAATTGGGAGCTTTGCTTATTTAACTGTTTCAAGCGCGGTATTTCATTTTTGGACCACTTATTTGTTATCCCTAAATCTTACATTGACACCAGAATTTTGGAATGAAATTTTTTTTTTATCAAGTAGATGGAGAAAAGATTTTAATTAATTTCGGATAAAATTGTTTCTAAATTCTGGTGTGAAACAATCATTTCGATATTTTACGAATAGAAGTACCTCTCACCTGAAACGATTATTCCTTTCAGGGGCAAGGTGCTTCTATATTTTTCATTCCAAAATTCTGGTGCAAGTGTGACATTTAGGGATTAAAATTCAATGGTCCAAAAAGGAACCACCGCCATTGAAGGGGTTAATAGATGATTTTTAGGATTTATTAAGGCGAAGGTTTTTCTACAGAAAAAATAGTGTCCAAAAATCGCAGCAGCTGGCAGATATGTAACTATAATGATGATAGCTCGATTGTGCACTTCATTCTCACCGCACACTTTGTATTCTCTGCATATTTTGCATGCATTGCATCATACTTTTGCGCAAGGGTGCAAAAATCTAGGCGCCAATGGGCTGATTCCCACCACTAAATTTTATTAGTATTCTTCGTCGAATTTTATTAGTGTACTTCGTCAAAATTATATCAGTACTCTTATTCGGCGAAAAATATTAAAAATTTAGTGGTGGGAATTTTTAGATGTATACTTTTTAGATATAAATCTACTTCTCCAATTCCATTCCGATTCTTTGAAAGATCCTGTTCGTAAGCCCCCTAACGATTCTATTTGGAGCGTGCAAACACGTGTTAAATTTGCTAGCGCAAAATAACGCTGCTTTCATATTTCATGAAATTCCTCCGGCATCGATACAATTCGTTAAACTAAAAGAGAGCGCAGACTTCTGTGTAATTTTCTAGTATCTAATTACCGTAATTTCGCGCGTATTCACCGCACCTGCGACAATCTGATTTCCTACCAGAATTTATTTTTAAAAAATGTGACTTATTTCTGCTTAGCACTTATTTGACTTCTTATTTTCAATAAAATTTACGGCTTAAAAAATACTTAACTAAGGTGCGGCGCATACGCACGAAATTACGGTAAATGTTTAAGATACTTTTCCTTGTAAGATATTCATTTTAAATTTTGAAAATAATGTCTAAACCTTAAACGTATTTTATATAACTCTATGAATATTTAAGAAAAAGTGTATAAACTATATTTTTTTTCAGACTGTTGTAATCCAAGGAATTCAAATAATGATAGTATAGGTAAAATGGACCAGAAACTAAGCAATCAATGACAACAGATGTGCATTCATGAAACTTTGGAAATATCTTCGTTTTAAAACTAGAAATACATATCTAATGAGTCCCTAAAAAAAAGTTTATTTATTTTTTTCGTGGGCGCGGGAACAAAGGGGTGGCAATTGAAAACAAATCAATTCTTTTTTAACAAGACCGACTGGGGTATCGTTTTCCATATTTTGCTTAATGCTGAATAGAATGACACTATTCTCAAATTGGTACGGTATCTTGTTTCTAAGATACGACAGATTTTATCAACAAAAGGAAGAAATTACTCTTTATGAGTGGGCACAACATCATTACACTTATTTCATACTCCATACACTCACACAACTGGTTATCTTTAAGGTATATATAGTCATTTGAACTATAATTAATTGATCAGTACCAGTGTCATCAAATAATTTTCTAGAACCCCAGCAGTTATGTTTCGGTGTTACATAAAGCATATAAATGGATGGGGATCATTGTATTAATTCCACTCTTCATTAAATACAATGGCTTAGATTATTTCTCGAGAGTTTCGGTAACTCAACCGAATAAAAAAGATAATGGCGGTTAGTGTGTGTTTGGGAAACAAGGAGAGTGTTTTACCAAAGTTGTCGGCACAGGTGTTCCTTTTAGCTCCGAATTTTCTACGCGTGTACTAAAAGCGAAGTTACTGATGCATTTTGCCGGTAGCTTTGTGGGTACTTTTACCGGTGTGGTAAATAAATAAATAAATATCTTTTACTTACTGCTGCACAACCTTTTTGCCTGAAAATTGCTTGTCACCACAATTTTCGAAAGGTAATCTTCGATTTATGTAATAGAAAAGTTTCAAAAGAAGACAAATAAATGTGTGTAAAAATAGTGGTATCTCGGCCAGCGGTTGTGCACCTGTACTTTAAATGTAAGTTTTTACAATTTACAGAATATTTTTTCTTATTCTAAATACCTAATAAAAACTTCAATCTTTGACTTACTTTTATTATATACCTCCTTATCATTCTTTCTGTGTTTTTATACATACTATGTAATGCATGAAAACGTGAAGTCAGCACTGTATGAAGAATTCACCATTGTTGTTGTATACGATGGTCACTGTACACTGATGTCAATGTACACGAATTGAATCGCACTAAAGCCTTCGTTTTTGATGGTGGTTACATACAGCATGCTGTAATGTGAAACAAGGACACTTACAAATCTTATCATGAAATTTACATGAAGTACAGTACGTAAAATATTTGAAAAACAATTTCATGTCTGCAAAAACACACGTAACAGGCATATTCGATGGTTATGATTACCCAGACAGTACGAAAACGAGTGGAGAGTAACATATTAACCGGCCTATTACCCCACTGTTTCATACTTTAGAGCAAAAACTTCGACTTATGGAAATCTAGAGTGTTTTTTCAATAATGCTGAAACGAAGAAGCAGTTAATAATCATACTGTCTACTATACTTACAAAAAACATCGCAATCAGAGAGTCTTCTGGACGCGTATATGTTCTATTTTTTTAGGCAGTTATAGAAGGGTATAAGAAATTGCTACCAATTATTATTACGCAAGACACAGATGTCGTGGTAATCTTAACTGCCCTTATAACACCTGAAATACCTATGGTTTTCTTCAAACACAAGAAACGGCGAGTGAAGAGGAAAGGGTATTATTCAACTTCATTATCAGATTATCACAATGTTATGAAAATCTACATGCGTTTAGCTGATTTGACACAACTAGTGTCATACGCGGCAAAAGTAAAAACTACTTATGAAGTCAATAGCTACTAATAGTGCCTTAAATGAATGTGTTGACACTTTCAAAAGGATGAATGCCACGGCTGACGAAGTGAAGAAATCACGTGAAACCCTGTTCCTTTATCTCTACTGAACTAAGACAAAAAATTTCATTTTCTATGTACTCGGTTACACTCAGTTCCAGATTCCAGATGTCTTTGTAAAGACAACGTAACGAGTTCGAATCTTTTTCTTCTATTTCTGCTAGTACTGCTCCACGTTTATTTAGTGTCTACCATCAAATCTAAGAATGGTTTGAAATTAAATTGAAACTAGGATAGTGGGGATGTGTACTTCAATACAGTGACTTACATCATTTTTGAGCAACTCTACTTCCTGTTCCTTACAAAATAATCAAGCTGATATATTTTTTCTACAAATATAATTGTTCGTCAGTCCAGTGCAGTTGCTAGAAAAGTGGAATAAAGAGTTCTGTACGGTGCAAATGTATGAGGAAGTAGCCTGTTGCAATACATTGCTTGAAAAACAAGAATTTGAGGTGCCAACTGAAACCGATTTCGACAACGTCGGTGACCTTAAAGAAGACGCAGAAGACCCTGATTTTTATGTTTGCTATTTTCAGGATATTAAAAAAGTTTAAGATGATTCAATATGATATTTATATTTCACAAAGCATTCTAACCGGAAACATTATATAGAGTCTATTTAAAATATTAAAACGTACATTTTCTTTCTCGCGGAGGTAAAAAACTTCTATAACCTTCAAGAAAAGCTCGACACTTTTGTGCAGGCTGACATGATCAAGAAATAGAGCTACCAGGATTGTGATACTGCGTTCTTTAGAAAGCCACGACTTGCTTGCACGTCATTGAATAGTTTGTGCTCCGACATTTATCTATTCTTGTGTTGCCAGTTAGGGGAGATTTTTTTAAATTCAGATTTCTTGATTGCTACCACTTTTTTAGAAATAATAATATTCGCTAATTTTAACGCTTTGAAGGGCGTTCATATATTATTTATATCACTTAATTTAATTCCCCAATGCCATAATTGCACCGGAATATGGAAGTAAAATTGTGTTATCATAAATTTCGCGAAAAGGAATTTTTTTATTTCTTTTGAAATACATTTGTTTGTAAATTCTTGTGTCATACAATCATTTCAACATTTTAGCAATAAATCTATTTTGCCCAACAAAAAAGTGTAAATACTTGTGATTCATAAACACTTTTATAAATGATCACTTGCATCCAAAATCTCCGAATTTCAAACTTTATTCAATTTAGAAAAAAAAATTATCGTTCTTGAAATCCCGTATAATAATTTAAAATAACATAATCATTTATTAGTTTCACTTTTACCAAATTATACTTAATTTACTGCAAAAATACATATTCCTTCTGGGGTAATATTTCGGCCTCTTTTCAATCAATGAGTAAATTTAATACTTTCGTTTAAGAGAAATGTATCCTTCAAGTTCGAAACGAATATACAGTAATTTTAAGAGATTTAGAAAGTGTTTTCTTATTACATATTTTTAAAACAATTTCATTAAATAAAAAAAAATAGTATAAATAAGAAATTGAGATGACATAATACACCCGTAAAATATGCTTGGAATGCAATTCAAATATATAACGGCATAGCAAAGAAGTTAAAAAAAAGTTTTCAATTTAATACTGTAGCTGATATTGTCCACTTTAAAAATAATGTCTTGAAGTTGGGTAGTATGGGCAAATGAAGAGTATAAAAAATTAATCATGAAACTTTTCCACGCCCGAGAAAAATATTCTTGTGTGCTAAAGATGATTTCATGAATATCCATATTTAACCATACATACATTAATGTTTGTTTCAAACTTGACTTTATCACACTTATTCCCAACCTACACACCAGAGTTTAGTTTCATTGTTTAGTTTTCGAAAAGTCCTCATTCAAAAGTCCAAAATACAACAGAAACCGGAAAACTTAAAAGATTATTTTGAATATTATCTTAAATGTCAGCGTAACAGAGGACAAATTTCTCCATTGAAAATTATTGGTAAGAAAAAGCTTCGCTAGGTCGAAGGAAAACTGTAAAAAAAATATGTATTCTTTAAATGTAGTTTAGAATACATTAGACATTATGCATAAAAAAATTGAACGATATAGCGTATGTTTAAAAATAAGTAACAAAATGAACTTCTGTCGCATTTACATTCTATGTATTTTTACATAGGTGCAAAAAAACAGAATTTTTATGGTTCTAAAAGTTTGAATACCACTTTTTTCAAATAGCAATTTTCCTCTTATTCAGTCTAAAACTTCTATGATATGATACATAAATATTGTATATAGAATATCAGTTAGTACGCATAATCAAAAATATTGGTGTGAACCCTAAAAATATCATCTTGACAGATAATCCTTCTAAACGGATTAAATCGGTAACTATAGAAACAACAAACAATTTGCGTGTAATGCTCCATTTTAAGTAGGATTGTGAGAAGCCCTCTAGGTCGCATATAAAATGTAAATTCTTCTAGTAAATTCTTCTAGTAAATTCTAAAACAAAAGTTAACAAAGTTCGTACGCTTTTGCCACAATTTTTAATAGAATTTTTCTTTTTAATATATTTAAATAGCAAAAATCGTAGATGCCTTGTAAAATTACAGGATTTGTAAAACTATTCTGCATTTAAATAAGAGTAAATTCTATTAAAAAAATTATGGTAACAACCTGCGAAACTTGTAAAAATAGCACATTCTTCTTTATTCTATGTTTTTCAATTTCCCTAATATTTCAAGAGTAATTATAGGAAATATATAAGTATGTACTGCCGGATTTCACTAATTATTGAGAAGTGCAGTCAGAGAAAACGTTTTTGAATTTCAATTATCCGTTTAATATCCATCTAAACCCTAAATATTCGTGACCGTACTTCATGCGTGCTAGATGAGTTATCTTGAAACGTTATTCACAAATTTTATAAGAAATAACGCTATTTTTATAATAATAATTTTAATTTCTGTAATGACAAAATTTTTTGTAACTGAATAAGGCGAATATCAGTTTTCGGAAAAAGTGGTATTGTAATATTTTCTGCCCCTAGTTAGTTTGTTATGTTTTAATAAAAAGAAACTTTTAAGGTACTTATTGTATAAAAATCTTTTTTTAAAGGTTCATAAAAACAAAAGAAAGAAAAACACTCCAGGAACTATAAAAATATTCACTGCCGGATTTCACTAAATGTTGAAAATTATCGTGAAAGAAAAAAATATTAATTTAATTTATTCCCTGAATATCAATTTAACCCCTAACTCGTCGTATCCGTACGTCCTACGTGCTAGATGAGTTTTCTTACTCTGTTACTCAAAGTTTTTAGCTACTACGAATTTTACAATAATAATCTTCGTTTTCAATAATAACAGAATTTTTTAAGTTAAATAACGCGAATATTATTTTTCGGAAATTGTTGTATTGTTAGGTCTTTGGCAAATAGTTAGTTAATTATGTTTAAAGAAAAGAAACTTTTAATGGACAAACTATGTATAAAATCTTTTTTATAAGTAAATGTTAAGTAAAAGAAGAAAATAAAGGAAAACACTTCAGCATGCTATCGTCGTCAAATTATATATGTCCTTATATTTCTTTAGTTAAGGGATCAAGAATTACACTATTACAAAAATATCAGTGCAATGATAACATCCATCTTAAAATCTTCATCACAAGTGAAATCAATTTCTCCATAAGCATCTTTTATTCATTACATGTGACACACCCAAGACTGCTTTGATATCACAGAGTACTTTTTGAAAGTCTGCTTCTATTTTTTTCACTAATTAATCTCTTCTCTCAATAAAAAAATTCTCAAGAAGAAATTCTATGTTTATCAATCATATTTTTTTCCGTTTACTTTTTCTTTGGACTCTGATGAAATCCATTACACATAATTGAAAATAATTTCATTCTTAGACTGTGTAAGTTTAAAATACACATTTCCATTTAAACGTAATGAATATGGGGAATAATTTGACACAATCGTAAACATTAAATAACTTTTAATAATAATTGAACATATATTCATAAAAAACCGTATTTTTAAAACTTTACAATCTGATAAAATTAAACGGAATACCACATACTGTTTAATTTTTCGTTTTCACAAAGAAAAGTGAAAATCACTGATATGTTAGGAATTGTTTGTTTTAAATTTAATAGTTTATGTGTCTGTCTCCACATTGAAGATGAGCTATACTTAAAAATTTTGAAACTAACTCATAACTTTGACACCAGAAAATTAATATAGATCCTCCTAAATCTGGTCTAAATATAATATTTCATGATATGGGCTAATCCAGGAGATAATTCAATATTTTAAAAACAAACTAGTTTGAGGCAATGTCTTAAACGTGAAATTGTTTACTGTAAGGATCAAATTTAATGCTTGATTTAAAATTAAATCAACATATTTAAAAGGGAAACCGAAACTGTTTAGACTGATTTTAGTTGATTAGAGTAGCGTTTCCCAACCTATTTTCTTTCAGTTACCGTAATTTCC
This sequence comes from Maratus michaelseni, assembly GCA_963931845.1. Taxonomy (NCBI): domain Eukaryota; kingdom Metazoa; phylum Arthropoda; class Arachnida; order Araneae; family Salticidae; genus Maratus; species Maratus michaelseni. Next base: position 282,714,796 of record OZ007595.1, read on the forward strand.
GGCGTATAATCCGCAGCTCAAAGAGTCGTTTTTCGACCCAGAAATATTATTTTATAAAAGAACTTAAAAGATCGCTGTAAATATTTAACTACAATTATTGAATAAAATTTCTGGGTCGAAAAACGACTCTTTGAGATGCGGATTATACGCCGGAAATTACGGTACCCCTCTCTCCAAGTAATTCATTTAGGTCTACCCCCTTTTCCCATACACGCGTCGTTACTCATCTACATAACGCTTATTATTATTATTATTATTATTATTATTAATCTTCTTAGCAGAGCTGAACAATAAAACATTCGCAAATTACATTGATATTTCTAACCTTTTATTTTTTATCTTACATTTTAAAATTAATTTTGTTTTTTATAACATTTGCTTAACATAAAAAAATCATCATGGCATAAAAAAAAGTATGTTTAAAGAATTTTTAAATTCTTACGATGCAAGTTTAAAACAGCTTTCCATAATTATATACAAGTAGTCGAATATAACTTTTAATACTTTCAATGGGAATGCATGAACTTGTTTCAGGGAGAAGAGTTTTTAAAAATAAAAATCAAACGAAGACAGATATAATCTCAAGTCAGAAGCTGGGTCAAGCTTTTTTGTGACATTTGTTCTTAATGTATGATAAGAAAGACGAAAATGCTCTTTCGACAAGCTCAATATTTTTGAAAAGCAACAAGTATCTTAATGCTTTATCACTGAGTTCTTGGTTCTCTTCAATTTTTGCGAAGATGAGGGGAAATTAAGTAATCATGCAATACGATTAAAAGTGAGCCAGTCGCATTTAATTATGAATGTAATATTTCATCTGAGGGGCATATTTCCTCATTTCAAGAGTAACATATTGGATTTACATATGAGGCTAACTTTGTAATCCAAAACTATCAATTTTGTTCATGAGTTTTCAGCTGAACTATTTTTGTAAATACCGCCATTACCTATACTATTTTCATGTACCCCTAACAGACCCACCACGTACCCCAGGTTGGAAACCGCTGGATTAGAGCTGCGCATTGACCACTTTAATATGATTTTCTGTCAGTAAACAGAGTCGGAAACCAATTTTGTTGTTCTTTCGTTTCAGAGGAACGTAGATCGAAGTGAAAATTGCCGGGTGTTCTTTGGAACAAGAAAGAGGAATTTGTTTCTTCAAATGGAACGTGTATTCTATACCTGCTTCTGGCATAACACTTTCTCAGATAGTGTTAATATTCTAATAACTCATTTCAGTAATGTAAAGTATAATTTGTTTCAAGATAAATAGTTATAGAATATATTTTATACTTAATTATTGTTAAATTACTATTTTGATCCGCAATCTTTTTTAACACTTTCCAAACTAGTTGAAAAGTGTTTATGACTTCGGTTTGTCTGGCCGTATGGCCATCTGGCCGTCTGCCGTCTGGCCGTCTGCCGTCTGGCCGTCTGTCCGTGCTCTAACTCCCGCAAATATGCTCGGATTGCTCTGCAATTTTTATATGTTATAGTCGTTATCTATAGCATGTTCCCTATTTCAACGGAAGTGTGTAGCACTTATACTTTTTTTACAGGGACACTCAAAAGAATTCCATTACATTGCGGTCTATGGGGAAAAATCACTTGAGGTTTATTTAAATAATGTTTCACTATTTTAAACGCATTGAAATTTATATATATCACTAAGGTGCATTAGAAGAAGCTTAATATGGAATAGTGTGTGCATAGCACTTATAGTTACTTTACAGGGACAGTCAAAAGAATTCCGTTACATTACGTCTATGGAGAAAAATCGTCTGCGGTTTATTTAAATAATGTTTCCCTATTTTAAACGCATTGAAATTTATATAAGGTGCATTACAAGAGGCTTACTACAGAATATTGTGTGTATAGCAGTCATCGTTCATTTACAGGGACACACAAAAGAATTCTCTACTGTCTGTTAACAATACTTCCTGGAAGTGCGTTTTAAGTTACTGAACGCGATTTTAATTTTAACTCGCTTTTTGTCTATTACGTGGTGTGTATAAATTTGGTAGATCCTATACAGGGAAGCACAAAAGTTCACGAACACATTTCCGTATTATTTAACTCCAGACGGAGAATTTTAAACTGTGCTACGCGTTTCCTAACTGAACTAAAATTTAGCATCCTATGTAGTATATATACAAATCTATAGATCCTATACAGGGCTGATGAAAAGTATTCGGATTAATTAGATGTTATCTTTTAGCTTATTAAACGGTATGATTTGTAAAATTATTTTGGAAGCGTTGGAAAGTGTTACATAATCTATGCTTGACGCATGATTTTTTGTTCTTGTTTTTTTATAAATTAATGATTTTGCATTAAAGCTTTTATGAAAAATCTTTTGCAAGTAAATGTGGATTAAATAAATTAAAATGATCTTCAATTTTTGGTAAGTTTTCTATTATAATTGATCGATAAGTACATATATATTAAGAAAAGTAGGTAATTATTTTCCCTAAAAGAAAAAAAAGAAAGAAGGAAAAATATTTATATAGAAATCTATGGTGTCAATAACTGGTATTCCAAAGCACTAAAAAATTTATATTTGAGAAAAGTAATAAAAATTTAACTTAAAAATTATTTTATTTGTAAAACTTTAAGGATAAGGAATAAAAATTGGAGTAGTTCTTTTTTTTAATCTAAACACTGAAATCTCTGGAAAATGTTTTCTTGTCTGTATCCATGTAAAGAGAGTTAAAATTTACTGTTGTCATAAAAGGAGAGGTTTGTGTTTCTTTTAACTACTGCTAACTAATATTCTGTAAACATTTAATGATGTTATGAATCTTTTTGTCGTTGAAAAATTTAAGATCTTTATGGTTATGTTTTGGCCATTATTACCTAGTGTTTATTAATACTGTTCAATAAAATATATCAGTGGCGTTAAACGTACGCTAAATCACACAGGGGTAATTTGGCGCTTCCCTTCTTGAACACTAAGGACTGAACAGTCAAGAACATTCTTCATAATATGGATTCTCAAAGAGTACTAGCTACAATCCAACGCCTAAATAAACGTCGTTTATATGCATACCGAAGTGTTTGTGACAAGGAATTATCCATATTATACACAATTTACTCCGTTAAACGAAAGAGAGGACTTTTTTCGCTCCTACCACTTTCCTATCTAACAATAACACAGCGAAATTTTTTTCTATACTAGATATTGAGACGCCATGCGATAGCAGAAATGTAAATTTTGTGGAATTTTGAATTATCTTTTTCTCATTAGTAAGTATCGTAATATATAACTGCTAAAGTATGTGATTAACTAAGAAGAGTATTACTTTTCAGTAATAGAAGAATTAAAAAATTCTCTAAACTAGCAACACTGTGCAACTTTGCCGGCTCAAGGTGATTGTATCAAACTGAATTTCTCCATTTCCGAATCAGTCACTGCAATAGTTTTGCTCCTCCCCGCATTAACTATAAATTGACTTATTATATCGAGCTATTATTCTACATAAAGCCTATCCATTGATTCTATGATGATATCAAATGTTTAAAAAAGGGAAGATCGAAACGCGTTGAGTGGTTCCCCTCTACGCTAACGATAATACCAGAGCCAGTCGATATGATGCCACTGTGACGTCTATAACATTAGAAATGGTCCCAGGCGTACCGCGGACCTAAAGGTGGCTTCTGTGTACCGTCACATCATGACTCTTACGTGAGCATCACTGTTGACTACACTGTGAAGTCACTGTGGCCAATGTTTGAGTTATTTATATCTTTTCACATAATGGGACAGATTCATTTCACAGTGACGTGATTACGACACATTTTCCTCGTCACATGACGACATTGTCTAAAACAATATTTGCATTTACAAGATTGTAACAACACTACGGAAACAAGTTTTTCTAAAAGTAAGGTCATCGTATTTAAAATCATTTCTTCATTCAATAAGGCAAAAATTACTTTTATAAAAAAACTGGTTTCAAATACTCAAAGGAGAAGGAACCCATTTATAACAATGAGTTATCAGTTTTGCATTTGTTCTTGCCAAAACTGCAATAACAAGAATAGGACAAAAGAATGAAGACTACTGAAGACTGACTGATCGTATTTAAAATCATTTCTTCATTCAATAATTCAAAAATTACTTTTATAAAAAAATCTGGTTTCAAATACTCAGAGGAGTAGGAACCGAATTATAACAATGAGTTATCAGTTTTGCATTTGTTCTTGCCAAAACTGCAATAACAAGAATAGGACAAAAGAATGAAGACTAAGTAAGAGAAATTACAAATTGAAAATAAGTATTACTCCCTCTCTTTTCAAAATTTTAACTTGAGAAATATTTTTCAGAAACACATGAAAGGTATTTCAACCAAAATATAAGAAACGATGATTAAAACTTTACAGCGTTTATTCCATTCTAGCTTCTTCACAAAACCAGTTTATGTTTAAAAGTTATGTTTTACACACGCCCTCGTGAATATCGTGTGTGTAAACCGTATTTATCTTAATAAAATTATGATTTTTGTTTTCCTTTTGCTTACGCTTTTGGTGTTTAGTTTGTATATATTTTAAAACAGCTTCATTTTTACACAATAAAAACATTTTTAATAATTAGGATCAATTTTCATTTTTTCCATTTTTTTTTTTTGCAGCAGGAAAGTTATACGGACTGTGTCGGATTCCCTCTAAGTCCACTCAACTTTGAAGAATAATCCGGTATCTTTTTTAGTATGCTGCCACCACCGATATGATTACGTTATATCGGTCACGTTATGAGAGGTATATTGAGAAAAATACGACCTTTTTCAATTAGACTTAAACGAATAATTTATTTACACAGTCTTTACAAATAATAAGACAATATTTACAATTACAAACTCGAATATAGTTGATCCGGTTCCGCATTAAATAAAATACAGAAAATACGTTCTGTGTACTGCTAAACTACGCAATTAACTCAGATACCAGAGATTACTATTAATCTCACAAACACTTTATCTCTTCACTCGAAGAGATCTCTTTCAACACACGTGTCCCAGAGCTCACTCTCCCAACAACCTACACGCTTCACTCCCACGTTAAAACTAACTCACTCTCCTATTCCCACGAGGCAACCCATCGTAAAACGGGGCTGGTCCTCTCTTCGCAAGGGTTCCTTGACAGAACGTAATCCCCTTATGATGGATCTTTCATCTTAGAGAATGGGTGAAGTTTGTCTTATCTATGCACTTACAATGACAATAGAATAACTCCCTTCACTATACTAAACTGTCCTTCCTCTTAAATCAAGTCCCTCCTCAACTCGGATTAAGATTTCAGTTAGGAAAGGAACGATTGTTTAAAACTTTACAGAACACAGTAGATAAGCACACAAAAAGATAATATCACATAACAATAGTTCTAAGCCTGCAACTGCCAGTAAAAACCTGACATACTGTTTTTAAATATATTTTGAATATACAAGGTACACTTTTCACTAAGAGGAAGTGTTAATACACAAAACGTAAACATATGGTGAACAGAGAAACAAGATGCATTGGTGGAAAACCTCATTATGATTTACATGTGACAGCGTGTTGCGTGTGCACAGCCTATTTTGCCATTGGTTTGTTTTCTTCGCGGAAAAAAATGGAGGTACATTGCAGACAGTTTCTGTGACACATGAGCAATATTGAGTGATTTTTATTATTCACGTCATCCCTCACTTCCAAACAGCAAAAGCGCTCCCTTCCATAAAATTCATGCAGAATGGAAAGACTCTACACATCGCTGCCGCAATCAGAACAATTTCGTTATTTGGAGAGATCCATGTATTAAATTATTCTTCTACAGACGTAACATATTCAAGATCTCTAGACGTTACACTTTGTGACTTTTGTCATTTGGGCTACTTAAAATCAAATATTTACTGAGATCGTCCTGCGTCATGGGCCGAGTTCAAATATGCTACACTACAACATGTGTCAGGAATGCCCATTAAATTGCAGAGTTCGATTATACCATTGTAAAACTTCCACCAGTAATTTATAAGAGTGTATTTTGTCTTATTAAAAAAAAATGCTGCGTCTAGAATAGATAAAATTTTCTGTACTAAAATACCGGTGGAAGATTGCATCTTTCGTAATCAGACCCAGCTGAAATGATCACCAATGCTGTGCTGGGTGTTATTTCTTATCCGAAATTGTACTTTTAATGATAGGCATCATATTAACATTTAGACACCGATTAGCGTAATTTCCGGCGTATAAGCCGCGGCTCAAATAAATGTTTCAGGCCAGAAATTTTATATTCTAAAAAAACCAAAATACGATCAAGATGGATAGAAGTTACTTTTTATAAAATAAAATTGCCAGTCTGAAAGATATTTATTTGAGCCGCGGCTTATACGCCCGAAATTACGGTATGTCTTCTGAATGATCCGTATTACAGGATAGCTAAACTAACTGTTCAACGGCAGTGGCAGCTGTTATTCCAAACTCTAATAATTATAATATATTTTTTGCATTAGCATCTAAAATCCCACATGTTTCTAGTGGTTAAGGTTTCAAAAGCGCGGGGATTTTGTATCAACAGGAATGTACTCAGGAATGAATCGTTTATAAAAAGAAAATAATTGCAATTTTTTTAAAAATTATTTTCTTACTATCTTCAAACATCGGTTAGTGCTAATAGATTTCTAACAACATTTATAACACTTGCTGTAATAATTTAAGCGAAGTTGGGGATAACGTTTTCGCAAATATACGTAGTTGTTCGCTAGCAACAACTTTCTGATCTGTCAAAATCAGAGAGATTATCTTTAAATCGTGGGAGAAGAATGGAATGAAATTTTTAAACATATGTACAGGTTAAATTTATTGATACTCTCTAGCTCCATATTCCTCTTCTGCGGCCGGATGTTGCAACCAAAGAGCTGTGTGCGCACCATATTTAAACTTTGTTCACATATATAATTACCACTTTCCGCTAATGTGGCTTCTCCAAACGGTAGTTTGTCACAAGAAAAAAAAATTAAAAAAAAAACCTAGTAAATTTATAGGTTCCAATATCTGTTGTTTAAGTCCACTCATTAAACTGGCTTTAGAGAAGCGTGTGTTTTTAAATTCAAGATCCATGCTTCATCTAGATAACCAGTTTAGTTTCGATTAATATTTTTCAATTTTACTTTGTGATCTTTCTGAATTAACTGTTCCTTTTCCAGTACACAAAAAGGCAATTAGTCGTAAGAATGCTCTGTCTTCAATTTGCGAAATTTCATCCATTCACACGTGCAGACCATAACATACAATGGCTTTGGTCACAGCTGCCAAAAGTAGCAGCTATTTCATGATACGTTTGACCCATCAGTCTTAACTTCACATTCAATTTGATTTCAAATTTTATATACAAAGCACTCATAAAAAAATACTGGTTAAAAATTATTATTTTTAAATATAAACGATTTATTTAGATTTCATTTATTATGTAGTTATTATGGAAAATTATGTTCAATCAATATTGGCTTTGAAAATGAATAAGAGGCGTTACTGTGCGATGCTCTTCGCTGTTACCATTGCAGCTGTATTGAAGTTTCTATTGAGGATTTAATTCAGACTGTGGGTAACACATTTTCACGTGGTATTAATTTCTTTTGTTATCAGGGGTAAGAAATAATAACGAAATTCACAACAGAGTTTTTTAAATGAAAAATAATTCGAATGAAATGCACGCAGTTGGTATTTTCTTAGATGCATTATGTTAAAATTATAGAATAGTCTTCTTTACATAGCTTTTTCATCTGAGAAGTACTTCCTCATTGGAATTCATTTATTTCAAGACATATAAATGATGTACATTTTTACGTTATATACTGCTTCATAAAGATAATTTTCCCTAGTAAAAATTTAAATAAAAACATACAGAACTTCTTTATAAAAATGTACAGCCGTCCTTCTCAATCCAGCGGTACCAAATCCCTTATATATTGAAACTGCGCAAATTAATGAAAGAAATTTGGTGAGTTGAAAATAGCGCTCTCTAGCAGTCAATTGTACGAAACGTAATTGTTAGCTAAAATCTTTAAATCTACAAAGAAAAAATCAGAATAATTCATCCGCTTATTTAAAATATATAATTTTTCATTTATCGTTTTATTTTTGTTAGAGCCGCAGCATTAATAGAAAATCATAATATATACGACAAATAAAAAAACTTTTAAAGACTGAAACACAAAAATAAAATTCTTCCTCAAACGATAAAATGCGTGTGAAATACTAGTAGTTGATTAACTTGCCATGTTCGTAGGTTTTTATAACAAGCTGTAAGAGTGGAAATTGACGCTAAAGTACGATAAGAAATTTAACATGCATTACGCAAGTTGTAACTATAATCTCTCTGATCAATGCAGAAATCGTTTTCTACCATTCTTTTAACTGAATTAGGGGAATGCATTTTTTTGCAGGCAAGAACACACATGAGTAGATAGGTATACATACCGTTAAACGCATAAATATAGCTGCCAACTTCTACGTTTTTCTCATAACTCTTACTTTGAATGTAACAAATCACCATACTTAATTGGAAAAATGCGTGATTGAATAAAGTAAAAATTTAGATTAAAAATTTGTGCAATGTTCGCACACTCTTTGGAATTTCCAAGGATTCTTGAACCACTATTAATAATAATAAAATTTGTATTTAATTTTTAAAACACATAATTTGTTTAGTCACAGAGTTTGTAATACTTTCCTCCAGCTAAATAAGACGAAAAAAAAACTGTTAAAAATTTGAGGTAAAACTGTGCGAACCCTGTAGTGGTAACAGAAAAGAGAAACAGTTGAAAATTATACATAACCTTTGTTGAAATGCTGCAGTCATGTAAAATGAAAAAGAATTCGATTTCAAATACATTATTTTCTGATATATAACATTGGGAGTAAAATTGTTCCCCGTACATTTTAAAAATTCTCATATGCATTTTTCTTTATTCTACAAACTTCATTCATAAGTGGTGATAAACGTTATTACGTACGCATGCAATAAATAAATAATAATAATTAAAAGTATATTTCTAATGTTTGATGTGCTCAACTCATTTTTATCGACTAAAAACAACATAAATTAAGGTTTGGACAATTTTATTTCTGCGAGTTACGAATCCATATTTTATTAACATAAAATAGTAGATATTTCAAAGTTATTTATATAGGAATTTCACAGTGATTTATTAATGAGATTTTGTTTTGCCTGACGTACAGAACATATTATGTATTTTAGATGTGTTGAACTACTTGTAATTTGCAGATAACACTAAAAGTTTGACATGCGAAAGTTGAATGCGAAATGGCAATAGAAATTTTAAGAAAGACTAAACTACTAATACGATAGTTGTGACATAATCACAATATATTAAAAGATTGAAGTCATGTTTTCGTAAAAATTATGTTGTAATCAGTTTGCCAAATTAGCTCTTTTTTAATTAAAAAAAAATAACACATTTGAAGAAATTTTGTATAGTAATGTTTGTTCTTTTGAACAACGGAACAATGTAATTAGCAGAATGGAATAATGTCTTTCATTAAATAAATGAAAAATTACTATATAGAGATTCTTGTAGAAAGATAGCTTTTTAAATTAAAAAAGTGCAAAGTTGGTAACACCGGTTAAATAATGTAGATCTTAAGAATTTTTTTTAAATTGCAATTAAAAATTCGCACCACTCTTTTTATTGAGAAAACTTGATATATAAATATTCAAACCAAGTTTATGTAAACTAATGAACACATCGAGTAATACATATCACGTAAAACTGTTGCTGTCAGCAGTTGTAACAAAAAGGAAGTAGTTTAGGTTTATTACTGTGTGTGAACAATAAGAATGTCCCGTAGATCTCTGTCATTCGTTACTAAAATATTTAAACGTACTTAGTATTTTAACCCTTTCAGGGGCAAAGTACTTTCAGTACTGAAATGTTGAAATAAATGACTGGCGCCGGGATTTATGAACAAATTTATTTGGAAATAAGAAAAAGACTATATTTCACATATATATTAAATGGAAAAAAATTAGCAAAATTTTGGTGTCATAGCGGCGTTTGAGAATTAAAATTAAGTGGTTTCATAAACATACCACTGCCTCTGAAAGGGTTAAATAGAAACGCGGGTATTAGTAACAACTGCCAATAATTTTTAAAAGGACTAGATATACATGAACTGAAAATTCTAATTAAATAAGCCAAAAAGTTAAAAAAAAAATCAGGACATCAAGTTAATTATACTTTTACTTCAGTGTCAAAATATTTTTTTGAGTATAATTATGCGATAAAATTAGGAGATATTTTCTGTAAGAAATTAGTGGTTCTACGCATACTCCAATTAGACCACACTGTTGTAAATAATGAACATAATAAAAGTTTGAAATCTTTAAATTTTTTATAAAAAATTTTGTATCACTCTAGTGAATTGTACAAAGTAAAGCTTTTATTGTTACCTTTTTCTATATTTATAGAAAAAAAAAACTGGGTTCAGAAGAATTTTCGATTTTCGGGCGTTGACGGATTTAGATGTTTTGGAATGTTTTGAATATGATATCTTTATTTTTGTATCGATGTCTGTCGGTCTGTATGTCAACGAGTTTCTTAAATTTGCTGCGGTTTTATAAGAGCTGTTTTATATTTTCTGAACTAATGTATTGAATTCCATGAAACTTCATATCAATACCTTAAAGCACAAACGTGCTATGTTCATTTTTGGTAATCTCACCAGGGAACCACGCCATAGTGTAATAATGAAAAAATAATCTAAGTTTACAGCAATTGAAAGAGCATAGTGAAATATGTTTTTTAACACATAAATCATTTGTCCTCGTATCCTCGTTATCGAGATATAAAATCTTAAAATTTGCTAAGTTATTTGTTTAATTTAGGGAGAAAAGGCGTGGTTCTGATTTATTTAGATATAATAATTTAAAAATGAAGGAAGCCAGCAAGAACAAAAATCTATTGACATATACGGCACTTAACCAAAAAATGATTGAAACATGGAAAATAATGGCACCAAGACCATTTCGTGAGTTTTATTCTAGTGCAATGCTTAGAATGATTCACCTCCTGTGCAAAACAATATTGCAAGGTCGTTTCAAATGGAAGTGGCCCAGTTTTCACTAACCCAGACTTGTACCAAGTATACCGAATCATGTCGGAGTATTGCGGCATACTAAACTGGAAATGGACAAGTGTCTGGAGTTTGATGATGTTACGTTGAAAACGTATTGACTCCTCCTTTAATCCTATCGACCTCTAATTCTATCCTATCGACCTATCCTTCAATCCTATCGACCTATCCTTCAATCCTATCGACCTATCCTTCAATCCTATCGGCCTATCCTTCAATCCTATCGACTCTTCCTTCCATCCTATTAAATCAATAAATTAGCAAATTTTAATATTTTGTGTATCTAAAAACGGGTAGACCATAACAATTGATTCATTCGTTAAAAAACACGTTTCACTGTGCTCTTTCGATTACTGCTTATTTAGATTATTTTCATTATTACACTAATGGCGTGGTTTCTTCGTAAAATTTGCCAAAATTGGAATCGTTATCAAAGGTAGAGACAAGACCACAAACATTTAAATTACAGTTCGTGATAACAAAATGTAAAAATAAAAGGAAGCTAAAATGCTATATCTAAGCAAATATATATTTGTAGTGCCCAAATGACGCATGTCCAAAAATATAGAGATTTTTTTCAAAAACTCTAACAGGAAGAACATGGTTTGGAAATTGTGGTTCTCAAAGTTTAAAAAATTGGTTACTTGTGGCAATCCTGTCTATGAGAAAATGAGCATTTTATGCTAGACGCAGGTATATACGGTGGGAATATTCTTAAACAAAATGAATTTTTTGCTTTTGAGTATTTAGCATATACTATTGATAAATTGAATTTCACTGATTTAACCCTTTAGCGGGCGGTGTCCACAAAAAAGGACACCTAATTTTAATTCTCTCTAATCTTCCGATTTTTTATGCATTTTGAAATCGGAATTGCCGGCTCCCCTATAGAATTAAAAAAAAAAAGAAACATAGAAACGTTTTCGCGGAATCTTGTAATGTTATCGATTTTTAAAAAACTCTCTAAAACATTTTCTATTTAAAAAAATATATATTATTTGAAGATCGATTCATATTCATTTTCACGTTTATAAATTTTTCAGCATTTTAAAACAGCCATTCTCGCGTCCCGAATGGAAATACAAACAATCAACGATTACCATTTATAGCAAACTACTTTCTGCTTGTAACAGTACCTTTTATGTATTTATTTTTAAGAATATTTATTTTTTTACAAAAATCTGAAAGTCGTTTATCACAATTGTTATCACAATTTTTTCCGGAAGTAATGATATAATGATATAAATAAGGAGACAATTTCTTTTCGAATTACCGGTAGAAGTTTTACCCACCTGTAATCAGGCCTGCTTGCGCCCAATATCATTTCTCGTTTTATTCCTTAAACAGATAAAGAACTTCAATTGCTAAAATGTTGAAATAAATGATTATAAACAAATTTATTTGTACATAATAAAAAAGCGATATTTCACATACAAAATAAAAGGAAAACATTTCTATTAACACGTTGACGGACACTTGCGGCTATAGCCGTCAAAGCGATGTTCACCATGTGGCAGAAAGCCATTAAATAATAAGCCCAGTCAGATAGTGTTAAATTTGTTAGCGGGGACACTAGCGCCACTTCATCTGCTGCGGAAGGAAGGCGAAACAGAAGTGCGTCGCAGAAAAACGATACGATTTATTTATATCGATGTTTTATACGATTTTTATCGTTTGTATCGATGTTTTGTTTTTGCACTTCCTTTAAAAGCTTGCTAATTATTGGGATCTTTTACATTAAAGCTAAAACTATAATGAAAAAAAAATGGTGAAATTTAGATTAATATTTCTGTACAAATATAGTGGTGGCGAAGAAGTTGATTTATTTATTAAAAGTTAAATAAAAAGTGATAGAAATTTACATCACAATGCAATTAACCCTTTCCGGCACAGACAAATTCTGTTCGTAAAATGTGAAATTACTGACTGACACCGGAATTTACAAACGACTTTTTTTTAAAATATGAACTCCTTATTTTAAGCTTTAATTTTAGAAGCAAAATTTTATTAAAATATTCTTGGTGCCGAATGCAAGCATCCCATCCGCTAGATGGCGCTATTTTCAACTTGCGAAAAGTTTCCCATTTATCTGACTGGGCTTATTATTTAACCCTTTCCGGCACAGTGGTCCCAGTACGGGCACACCTAATTTTAATTCCAAACTTGCATTCGGCACCAAGAATATTTTAATAAAATTTTGTTCTCAGAATGAAAGCTTAAAATAAGGAGTTCTTATTTTCTAAAAAAGTCGTTTGTAAATTCCGGTGTAAGTCAGTAATTTCTCATTTTTATGAACAGACTTTGTCTGTGCCGGAAAGGGTTAATGGCTTTGATGTGGCATTACGGCTATAGCAGCACAAATGTGCATTTACCGGCGTGCAAGTAGAAGCCCAGTGTCAATTTTCGAACTTCACTTGTTCCTACACTCCGTCAATGTGTTAAAATTCTGCTGTCATTGTTCAATTTCGTAATTAAAGTTTTGTGGTTTCATTGGGAAACCAATGACCGTTAAAGGGTTAAGATAATTACGAAAAGGATTTTAGTTTATTTGTGCATTTGTAGGGTTGAGATATTAGAATATATTTCTCGAGAATTACTTCTGTCGGTAACATCCCTCAGCTAATCAGATGTATCATTTCGATTACTAAAAATAGTCGAAGGATTTTGAAAGATTTTTGTTTAAAAATATAAAGTCATACAAAAGCGAAATTGATTTCCAGAAACGGACAAGAGCATGTGTAGTGGCCTGTGTGTGTGTTATTTGTTGTTATTTTTGTTTGTAAGATGCAGTGTTCTAACCAACTCTGCGTTAGTTCGGATAGATTCTCCTTTTAAAATATAAATTCGTATAAACCTGCAGATGAACGCTGCCGAAGGCAGTAGTTTCCCGAGCGCTAAATGCATAAAAATGTTTGGATTCAACACGGATTTTAGGTATACAGTGGAACTTCCTTTTAACAAAGTCCCTATTTAACAAAGTTTTCTACTTAACGAAATTTTCTGCAGAAACTTGACTATGAGCATCATTAACATGTAAATTAATCTCCATATTACGAAAAACTTATTCTATATAACGAAATTTATTCCACTTTCGTTCGTGTACAACAATCAAACGGAGGGGTTGCTCTCGTGATGGGTGTATGAATTTATTTCAGAGGACTGTATGAAAATGAACACCTTTGAAATATTTAATCAAAACACACACATTTAATGACATTTTAATGAAAAAAGAAAAGGTATGCTTGAGTTTTTGTTTATTTCTCTTTGTTATGTGTTTGTTTTAGACATTAGTCTAATTAAATTATTCTCATATCTACATTGCATATAAAAATGACTGCCCGAATGAAAATACATTTTTCAAATATTTCCATTTTATGTGTACTTTTCATTTTATGTGACTTATGTGTATGAAAGTTTCATAAATTTAAGTTGATTTCTATTTAACGAATTTTATTCATAACAAAGTGTTTAAGTGTAACGATGAGACTTCGTTAAATGGAAGTTTCACTGTATTATTAGGTTATTACACCAGGACGGATCAAAACATGTTGCGTCAGATAATATGTAATATTTTAATATGAAAATAATGCTGATTCAATTTATTTTTGATGACTGAAACGGGGGCAATTATGATTTTACAATAAACTTTATAGTTTTATCTCAGTTTGTATTGGGTAAAAACGTAGGTCATTTTATATTGTTGGCTGTGAGTATTCAGCCGAAGATGCTTTTCATTTCTTTCTTTTTTTCATTTCTTTCTTTTTTAATTTCATTTCTTTTTTCTTTTTACTTATTTATTTATTTATTTATTTGTATTTAAAAAATGATTACTGCAACTCTATATTAAAATCAAAGAAATGCACTAAATATTTGAAATACATGATGATTTTAAATATGTAATAATATAAGAAATTATTTTCGTAAGGATTTTGAAAAAAATAGCAGGTAGGGTGTTAAAATTTTGAAATGATTGAATACCACCTGCATTTACGAAGCAATTAATTTGTAAATAAATATTTTTTCTTCAGGTACATTATAAAAACATTTTAAAGACAATTTTGGACGTTATTTGGCAGTCTGGAATGTTCTTAGCGACACAGTTGCACATATTTTCACTACAGTAACAAAAAGAGAATTAATCCCAAGAAACCGATAAACATTTGTATGTATTTTTATGGTATTTTTAAGAAACTTTGCCCTTAACTAATTTAACTTGTTTAACATTTTTAAAGTACTCAATACAAAAAAATATGGAAAAGAATTTACACATTTAAATCAACTATTCAATCCGTCCTCTACAAAATGTTTTCTATGAGCTAAAATATATTTGAAAAATACAAAAAATAAGATACGAACGTTAAAAATCCGCAAGCTCACTACTTTTTTGCACCTATTCTTCTTTTTGAAAATATATTTACCGCTTTTTTCATTCTCTTGCTCGAAAACAATGATGCGATGTTACTAAAATCTACTTAAATATTTAACTTTTTATATGTCCCTTTCAAGAAAACTATATTTTTAAATATATATGTATTTCTCTTTCTACTTGTGACTTGCACGATTCTTGAGCATGTTACACAGAGTTTGATGTTTTTCTGATTTCATTCTTTTGAGATGGAGAACAAAAGAACATAAACTGCTTTTATCTCTCGTAAAGTCAAAAGTACTGCTATGAAAAATAAGGGTTTTTTAAAAAAAGACAGTAAAATGTTTTCTTTTGTTTGATTCGGGAGGTTTTTTTGCTTATATTTGATGTATTGTACATTTTAAATTTCACACGCATACATATACAGGGTGTAACTGAAATGCTTCAACAGACTTTGAGGGATGATAGTACTCATGAAGACGAACAAAAAATGCAATGGAACATGGGGTCCCAAATGACGTTTAACCCCTTCAGGCGCAGTGGTATGTTTATGAAAGCGCTTAATTTTAATTCCAAAACGCCATACTGGCACCAGAATTTTTCTAAAATGTTTTCCATTTAATATGTATGTGAAATATAGCCTTTTTCTTATTTACAAACAAATTTTTTTATAAATTCCGGTGCCAGTCATTTATTTCAACATTTTAGTACTAAAAGTAGTTTGCCCCTAAAAGGCTTAAAGGATAAAAATAGAGAAAATGCGCCTAAAAATGGACCGGCACCGGAATTTACAAAAAAAATTGTTTGTAAATAAGAAAAAGGCTATATTTCACATAAATATTAAATGGAAAAGATTTTAGCAAAATTCTGGTGCCATTGTGGCGTTTTGGAATTAAAATTAAGCGGTTTTTTAGACATACCACTGTCCCTGAAAGGGTTAAATGTCATTTGCGACTCCGTGTTCTATTGCATTTTTTGTTCATCTTCATGAGTACTATCATCCCTCAAAGTTTGTTGAAGCATTTCAGTTACACCCTGTATATATTAATAAAATGTAAAATATTGTTATTCAACTGGGGATGTGAAATAATATCAGATATAGTAAATATTTAAATTTTTACCTGCATTTTCGAATAGAAATATCCGCCTTATTCAATCGTAGATACCTACTATTAAAAAAGGAGAAGACTGCTACTTAGAAAGAAGAGTAACAAAGATGCGGAATAGTTGGCAGATATATAAAACATGCATTAACACATTCTAAACAGGTATCATTTAATGACATTTAAATGTTTTATACCAGTAATTACGTATAGTATTTTTCGCATTATTAACACTAAGCATCCAATAATTTTACTCACATTTTAAAAAGATAATTCACACCAGAACGTTTATTATATCTACTTAAATTTCATATTTAAATTATTTAGAGAGATTTATATATTTTTCTTTTATTAATCTCTGGAAGAAATTTGTGGCTCGAGTCGATATATTCTTATTTGGTACCCGTCAAATGGCCGGTTGTTGAGTGTCATAACCAAGTAAGTTTATTGTTATTTCAAGACACATACGATAAACAAGGTAAATATTACGATTAAAATATTCTGCACAAAAGAAAAGAAAAAAAAACATACACACCTTAAATAGAACGTATACATGCAACCCCTCCTGAAAGAGTTAAATGTAAAAAAAAAATAAATAACTTGAAAATTTTCATACTTTATTTAATTTACTTGCGGTGCCATTTAATCTTTTATTTATGCAAGATCAACATAATCTTCGCATTTTAGAACAAACCACATAAACAAAATTCTATAATTACGCTAGTTATGACTAGACACATGTCGGGTGATTAAGCAATACATAAAAGAATACTTTAAATTATTGGGTTGTCCGAAAAATTCGTGCCGTTTGGGAAAATTAATTAGTACGGAAATATTCTATTACTTAATTATTATACGTTAATTCCGATAGCTAATGTTTAATAATTAAGGGACACAATTTTCCGGTACGAATTAATTTTTCCAATTCGCACGAATTTACTGACAATCCTATAGTTTTTTTTTTTTTCAAATGTTGGAAATATGATTTTTTTTAGCGCAAAGTTTCTTTTGAAACATTTAATATTTTATTCATACAATCTTCGCTCGTTTATAGATTATATCTATACCTTAAGAATGAAACTAACCATATGTACATTTTAGAAAAAAATTATTTAAGAAATAGGGTTGAAATTATTGCATATTGTTTCTTGAATTTTAATATTTTTTTAACGGGTGAAACACTAAACATATTTATGTTCAGTCTTAAAATATAGATATAAACTATAACATCTAAAGAAATTACGTAAAAATGTCAAGTAGTTCAAGAGATAAATTACACTTGTTGACGAAAATATGTGATTATGAAAATATGTAATGCTTTGATGTCAAGAATGCGATGAGTCAAGTTACTACTAAAATGTTTATATACATATTTACATTACATTGGATTAAATCCAAAGTGCTGACACCATGGTAAGTTTCGAACAATATAATAATGAATGAGTGGACAATACTACTTGAAGAACATAATAACTATATTATTCTTACCATGATTAATAACTGACATAACTATATTATCCTTAATATGTTTAAGAAATGACTTCTTATTACTATATTTAATAACCCCATAGTCATTTTAGCAAATAAAATAGCTCCATTATGCGATTTATTACATGTTGAATTATTCGTGCTAATATCACAACAAATGCGGGAGAAATTAGCTGTTGCCATGCGGCAAAATAAATTATGATAGAATGCGCAGAAGTCGTCTGCAAGGCAAAAAGAAGCCGTAACAACACTCAATTTTGAAAAACCTCATTTTGAGAGAGATAACTTTAAAATAAAATTTACTAAAGTTTGGAAATTGCAATGTGTAGTGGATTATATTAAAGTTAATAATAAATATATACTTTATTAAACATCTCCTTTAAAAAATTTCCACATATATCTCATATGAAATATTGCTTGAATTTTGAGAATCTAACAGATCAATGGTGCACCCACAATAGGTGTATTGTTTACACTTTCACGACCACGCTTTCCTATGTGAGAGTCTGGCCTCTCGGAGTATCCGCAGGCACCAACTTCACGGATACGAAATACGCATAAAATCATAGTTCTATATCAAAAAGTTTTTTTTTTATTAAATTACTGTTAATTAATAAAGATAAAAATAACATTCTAAAATTGGTGATGGAAATTTGCCTGATTTGCCCCCGCAATAACAGAACCTACAGGCGTTACTCATTTATGTTAAATTTGTTAACCAGAAGGCTTCTTGATTTCTTGTACGTATTTTAAATGTTTATATATATAATCATGGTAATTTTATATACATATATAAAATTATACACATATTATAAACATATTTATATCCGTACGAGTTTGGTTGTATGAAAACGAATATTGCGTATATTTTTGAGAAAGAATGAACATATAAGTAGGGATGCAGAACCTGTGGCCCGTGGGTAACCAACAGTACCACTATTTTTACACAGAAAAAATTACCTTAGGTTAATGACAGAAACCTTGCTATTAAATATATCAAAGCTTACCTTTTGAAGATAGGGGTGGCAAACGATTTTCACACAAAAAGGTTGTGCATGCAGCACTAATGTAAAGTGTAAAAGGAACACATGAAGGCGGGTAAACAAATTTCTAAATGGAATGATTTCGCACCATCGGTTGCGTATGGTTGCGCCCTTGAATAAAAGGAGTACGTACTGTTACAGAAATTTCGGCTGTCGTAGGGGGATTATTTTGAACTTTTATTTTATTCCTTGAATTTCAAAGCCAGTATTTCCTAAAAGTATCCTTCGCCTTACTTTTCTGTAAGTAATGAGGCATAGAATATTTTTACAAAATACTGGTATTAAAGTTTAAGGGATCGTACAAACGCTGAAAAAGTCTGCCTACGACAGTCGCCATTTTTTTTCAGCGCGCAGTCCCGGTATTTAGGGGACGTTTGCGAATGTGTTATAGTATTTACAAAACATTAACATGTTTCGTAACATATGTCATTCATTTCATTATAGTCAGATAGTCAGAACATTACTGCAACATTCGTGCGTAAGCTCTTTTAATTTTATTTAAAATCAATCTATCAATTCAATAAATTAAGATTTTGAATTACAGTTTTCAAAATTTTGTTATAAGAAATAATTACTTTATACAAGGTCAAATGCCTAAGGCATTTATCACCTCTTATATACTGGCACATACCTGAATTCATTTTTATTCGTGAACGCATAAACATGATCTGGGTTCTTATTCAAAATTATAATATGGAATTGCGTTTTCCATTTTCCGATAAAGGTAGAGATTTTTCAGGAAATACTGTCAATGTTGGCGTTTTCAAAAGATAATTCGTCAGCGACAAATACAGTGATCTCCCACTTATACGCGATGTTCAGTAATTACTTTTTCATGCCACTATTTTAAAACAGTAAAATTTGATTTAGAATTTCTGCGATTTAAGAAGCCAAAAAATTACCTAATAAAAAAAAAAAAACTGATGCGGAATTCCGTGTATCGCGTATAAATGTAAGATCACTGTATAGTCAGCGTTGCCAAACCTAACGGCTTTTGTATTGGGAAAATCGTAATTTTTACCAAAAAAAATTATTAATATTTATTTTTATTTTATTCACGAAATTTGAATTATTTTCTTAACTATTAATAACTGTTCAAGCTTTTTTGTGAGAATGTGGAAATTTTAATTGAAAAATTCCTAGATTTGGAAACACCGCCTATTATGTTCGTCATGAGATAATATCATTTATAAATGTAGACAGTGGCGGCTCGTGAATCGCTCTTTTTGGGGCACTAAATGCATGGCTGCAATTTTTTTTTTTTTTTTTTTTTTTTTTTTTTAAGAAAACTTTTACTTGTTTTAATGGCAGAATTTTCTACCAACAAATAACGCAAATATATCTTTTACAAAAGTGGAAAAAAAATTGTAACCATGAATTTAGTGCCCCAAATAAAGGCAATCAAGAGCCACCACTGAATGTAGATATAATCTACTTGTCAAAAAAAGGAAGAACGCTATTCAATTTCAAATTGCTTCAATATTTATTTCTACAAGTTTCATGCTTTAGAGATCCATAGCTTTAATGATTTCAGTGCCCAAGATTCGTATAGAATAGATTGCGCCACCTGGTGATAGAAGGTAGAAATAATATATACTGCAGCACGTGCGCAGCACGACTGCTATACGGGGCCGCAGGCAGCGTTGACCCAAGTCGGAAGTTCATTCAGTTAGAGCTTTATACTGTTCGATGTGCAAATTAAGGGATTATCCGGTGCGTGCATAGCACGACCGGTTTACAGTGCCAAAAGCAGCGGGGACACGGGTCGAAGGTTCGTTCCGTTGGAGGTTTATCTTATTTGAGATTGTGTAAGATTCTAGGTTTTACAAAATTCGAATTCAGTACGATTCGAGGCACCGATGTAAATTAGGAGCCCGCTAGCACGCGAAGCCAGCTATTATATATTTTAAAACAGCTTTAAAGTTTGTTTCGTTCTTAAACATTCTGTATAAATATTGTTTAACACGTTCAATGCCGGGTTAAAATTACCGAAATTTTATTTTATTTAGAAAGTTCGAATTCATACACAGAAAATACTAATAGCAATATTTACTTTATTTGATTGCAGATATTTCGTGATTACATAAAATAAAAAATCTTCTTTTGAAATTTCCGTTACGAATTCGCAATTTTATATTGTAAAACCACGAGTACACTCGTGATGGGCAGCGAATGGGTTAAAGTGTATTAAATTAGTTTCTACTTATGTATATACATATTTAGTGGCAAAACTGTATTGATATCTTTAAAAGTTGTTTTGTTTTATGCTTGTTTAAGTACTTTTATGAGAATCACTCTTAAAATAAAGAATAAGTATCCAGATGAAAAGTTCTTAACAATGGCATCAGCGGAAATTCTTTCTGCATAAAAATACTTTAAAAAGACGTAAGAAAAGCGATCAAGAGAAACCTTATCATCTCTTAAAATTCACATCTTTTAATTCATCTTTCTGATTTTTTACATGTTTTTAAATAAAAATACATTTGCATAATATTATTTTTTTCTTAACTTTTTAAGAAGAGGAAGAAGTTGTACATCTGTAACTCAGTCTTAAGTATTTCATTTTGTTGCTTTATTTAAAGTTAAAGTATACTTAAAAATAGTATATTACTCTATGTGTTTGAAGGATACGTATATTCGGAAACCAAACAACGAGTTAGTGTTCTTTAGTAATTATTATTAGATAGTCATCAAAATTGTTCAATTCCTTACTTTTTTTTTTCGTATTTTCCAAAAATACTCAGCAGTTAGAAATCATTGAATACTTATAGATTTTTTTACAAACTAGAGCATTACAGAGGTAAGCTTCCACGAATATTCTGAAAAGAAATATTCACCTTTTTTAAAAGTAGAATTTCGGGTCATAAATACGGTAAAAATACTATTGGATCATACGGTACGTTCAGCGTTTTTTTTTTCAAAAAGCGAAGCGCGATTTTGTCTAGATATTTAGCTGCTGTTGATAAGATGTCACCTCTAATAACCTAAATATGTGCATTTGGTCTTTTCTGCTTCCGCTGCGTACTTCTCGCATGTTTGGTGGCATAGTGCAGTGCTAAGAATAGAGAACCAAAAAGTTCATTTTCGTCATATTATGCTCTTTTATTTCAAGGAAGGTAAAAATGCTAGTCAGACTGGTCGTAAAATTTTTGCTGTATATGTATAAAGTGCTGTTTCAGATGACACAGTTCGAAGGTGGTTTAAGAAGTTTAAGCGTGAAAATTTCATCTCCGAAGACAATGACCACTTTGAACATCCATCATTTGTAAAGGAGGACATAAAATAAGCTATTAAATGACCATGCACAATGTTAAAGAAATGCAGTGGAAGTCTCTACGGTAATCAGACACTGCATATAAACAGTGTATATTTCGAATGTTCAATATTTTTAATTCAATATGTCTACATTATATTAACCCTTTAGGCGTTAGTCCCGTGCTTTCCCGTATTCCAAATTCTTACGCTCAATCGATGACCCCGTGTTTTCTCCCAAAAGGATTTTTGCCCAGAGTAAGGAGATTTAAACAGAGATTCAACTCTCATAGACTGCAATGGTAACTTCTTTAACATGGGATTACGCATAGACAGTGACGCTACCTGCGGATGACGCGAAAACTACAGCCTTAACAGAAGCGAGGTTGCTAATACGGCTATATATCGCTTTCTTGGCGACAAATGAGGGAAGGGGGAAAAACGGCGACTGCTTGTTTTTTAAATCTTATTTTTGATTTCATATAACATCGTACAATCCGCAATTATTATTTTTTCAATTGCATGCATATTTATAAGCATATAAAATTCTTCGAATGTTCCAGAAATTAGAATCATTAAATTAAAGACGGTGTTATACAGTGATAGTGTAAAATTCTGATGAATAAATTAAAGTGGAAAATAAAAATAAACGTTTTTAAAAATTGTAAAAAATGAAAAGATATTTCCCGAACGGATGCAAAAACATTTTCAAATATTTTAAGCAATTAATTTCTAAATTCTATTAAATTTATCGGCAAAATTTTAAAACATCCATCCAATAAATCCATATAAAAAATTTAGCATCCATAATTTTACGTCTAAATCCATTACAAATGTTCCATTTTTCATTTCAGATAAAAATGAAATTTGAAAAATCGTCTGCGTCCCAAGGAAAGCATTATGATCTAAAAAAAATGTTCTATATTTTCCGAACGAATGAACCAAATTTAACCAAACACAATACAGCTAATTCCGGATACCTGGCCAACATACCTACTAAAAATTAACCTAATTGGACCATTTTTACGAAAAACAGACAGACGGAAACCAAAAACTTTTTGCGTCTCCACAGTGAGCCTTAAAATAACGTTTCGGCAAAAATCTGTCAACACTAAATATATGAAATATTTCAAACATTACGGAACTTGAAAAACAAGAACAAAAATAACACATGAAAATAAATCATAACTTACATTTTGAAAAATTATAAGGACATATTTGATCTTCAAAGAGTAATTTTAATAATAAATATTAATCAAGATTCAAAAATCAAATAGCGAACACCGAAAATTGGCACTTGTGCAAATGACAACAGCAAAAGGTGCCAAGCAGAATAGAGTTACAATAAGGCGGAAATCACGAAGATAAAAATCGCCAAAGCGATGATTTAATTTTTAAGTCATCCGCTGCAGTCGCTCTTTTCAGACGAAGTTGGGTCTCTGTTTAAATCTCCTAACTGTGTGGATTTTTGGTCAGCGAAGCGCTGAGACCGTGTTTTTCTATATACCGGTTTTTGAACCTGAATCGCTGGTCCGTATTTTTCTTACTATTTTTTCCCTCTAGTAATCTGGTTGATTGACGTATGGGTCGGTCACAGATTAATAGGTTCTGACAATTCTTTGCATTCACTTTACAAATCATTCTTTCATTTGAAAGATGTTATTGATCTTTAGTAAAATGCATCTTGATTCCAGGGGTGTCTTTTTGAAAAGAAATAAATCAGCAGTTACATGGGATAATCCTAAAGTGGTGGAATAATAAATGTAATTTTTCTTTTCATAAGTAGGAAAGACAATTTAATTACGAAAATTTAATTACGAAAGTATCATATAACTATGTAAAAAATATAATGTAGAATACGAAATTATTTTTGAGTATTCCAATTACGTCTATATAAATAAATGCTAATTAACAATTCTATTTTAAATTGTATTATTTGTATTACAGCAAATTGCATTATTTTTTATGTCTTGTATAAAATAGGATAATATGAGCAGATTTTCGCATAGTTATATTTCTCTTTAATAATATAGCATTATTAATAATTAATCTATAAACTCTCTTCATAATTAATCTATAAACTCATTAAGTTTACAGTGGTGCTTTTCATAACTGGGTGTGCAATTTACAGAAATTCTAGAGCACTTTATGTAATTAAACTTTTAATTTCTATTTTAAATGAAAATGCAAAATGCAATTTCATTTCTATGAAAATCTTATGCATTACTAGAGTCATTTTCTTTTTTTTTTCTTTTCTTTTCCTTTCTTTTCTTTTTTTTCTTTTCTTTTCTTTTTTTTTTTTGTGAAAATAAACTATTATAATATAAATAGTTTTCATATGCGTCGTAAGAAGAATGAATAAAATATTTTATTTTTTGATTGGTGACATTTATATCATTAAAACCTGTTTAAATAAAATTGATTAACAAAACCTGTTTCATTAAAACTGTTTAAATTTAAATATTGGAGTTTACCTACAATTTTTCAATATAGTATTAGGTAGCTTTCAATACAAAAAAGTATAAAGCTACCTATTGCAGCCGTTCGGAGGAAAGCAGTTCCGGAAAATTTTGATATATTTTCACCGATCATGACCCCCAGACCCCAAAACCACCCTCCGTCCAAATGTTGATTTATATATATAGATATATCCATATATATAGTATATATATATATATATATATATATATATATATATATATATATCTGACCTTGTCATACGATAACGCCCGTATTTATGAATCGATTTTGATGAAACTAATTGTGTGTATTAAGGTCACTAATGTCTCGACCGAGTTCGTTGGCCAGCTTGGTCCGCCATCTTGTTTCAAGATGGCGGCCACTTAAAGATTTAAATTAACTTAAAATCTAAAATAACTATACAAAAAAGTTAAAAAATCAAATTTATTTTTTAATTACGTGTTAGGCCTTGATACAAGGATTCCAGAGCTTTTTTTGGTTTACCTCTATCTTAAAAAATGGCTGAGATAGAGCAGTTTGAAATTCTAGGGTGGCTGACATTTTGAAACAAAACAGCACATTAACGCGATTACTCGCAAATTATTTTCTTTCATTGTTGTAATAATTTTCCCAATCATACGCATAAAACTATATATTCATATCCGTTGGCGACAAAATTGGCGACATTTGGCGAAATATCGCGAAATTTGGCGATCAAAATAAGTCTTCATAAATGAAGCCAATTTGGCTATTGCTCAATAATTTGACGAATTTCTTATTCAAATTCAGTATTAACGAATCTTTTGTAAACGTTTCTTTGCATTTTAGCTTGCTGTTTTCGTGTAACATTAGCTAAAATTTTAAAACGTAGATATAGGAAAGCTACCTTTTCCTCCCGGTACAGGCCGGAAGGACTTTTAATTCTTTGCTTTCTACTCCACGTGCATAATTGCCAAAGCTTATGAAATACTTGCATGAAAATATTAAATTGTTTCGATAAAATTAGAAAAATATTATCAATTGTTGCATTTCGGTTAATCCCCCTTTACTACATTTTCTATTCTTACAATTTACAAAAGTTAATTTTGAACAAATTAAATTTTTTTAATCTTCTGTATAATAAATCAATATCTCAAGTTTTTTTTTTAAGTATTTTCAAAAGTTGGTGTGACTTATGCCATCTGTAAAATTTTCAATTTTTCAAGTTGATATTGTTTTAAGGAATTACATATGTTATTAAAATACAGTTATTAAAATTAGCTTCATATTATTAAGACTAAAGCATAATTTTAAATAATGTATAATTTTAATTTAAAGTATTATAAGTACAATTCTAAAAATTGCAATTTAAGTAATGTAATTGTATTTTTATTGTAATGTATATCGTTATTATTCGTGCCATATAAATGTAATCTAAAAAAATGTAATTTATGTAATTTATTTGTATTCTAAATAAGTATTTATTAATAATAACTTCTTTAAGTCCTTCTGCTAGATTCTTAGTTTCTGGTGAATGTATTTTGTTTGCAAATTACGCATTTCAAAACCTAACAAAATAAAAATAATTAATGAAGAGTATGTTTATGTGTAATAAAATTTAGTGAATGTAGCTATTTTATTAAGAGTAATTTAATGACGAGGCCTGTTTTAGTAAAAGAAATTTTGTGAAGTTTCCTGTTTTATTAAGAGGAATTTTGTGAAAGCGCCTGTTTTAATTAATAGATTTTTGTGAAGGGTTATGTTTTATTAAATCAATTTTATCGAAGGGTCCCTACATAAGCCTCAAATTTTACCTGGATCGACCCCTGTATTGTAATCCAGAAAATATAATGTAACATGTAATATTGTAGTTCATACAATGTAAATGTAATTAAAAATGTTAAAATAAAATTGAATTTAACTTTTTTTTTTCAGTTTTAAGAAGAAGAAAAAGCTTAATAAGTGATAAAATGAGAAAATAAGAGAGAAATCGCGCGAATGTTAAAATTAAAATTATATTTGAAAGTTAGCATAGTAATATATAAAAAAATAAATATATTAATAAGTAATAAGCTATTACTACAGCAAAAAAAAATAACTAAGAAAACAAAAATTTTAGCATTTACTGCCATACACGGAACTTTCCTTATATTATGCACGAATTTGAACATAACAAAAAACTGTACATTTTTATCAGAGCTAATTTGCACTATTATTTGTTATTACATTAGATTTTTCAAAATATTTAAATTTTTTTTATTATTCTAAATTTTAAGTGGTAATTTTTGTTTTAGTAATCATTGGATTTCCCCCTTTACTTTCACATTTTTTTCGCTAATTAAACTTTTCTTTTTATCAAATTGATAAAGAAAGTTAATAAATGAAAGAAATTGATAATTTATAAAAATTAACATTGAACAGTAACTATATAAGTCTGTAACAACTTTTTAATAGCATTTGTTTGTGCGTCTTTGAGGCTGTTAGCATTTCTCAGGAGATACCACTATAAGGTCGGCTCAAAACCTTCTTTTAATTTTTAAAATTAGTTATTTTAATATTTTGAATTATATTTACATTATATGAGTTGCATATGATGCATATCGTGCATATAGTGTAATATGCACTCGGGCATATTACATATTTTCAATTACCTTTGCATTACATCAAAATAATATTCTAGATTACAATGTTTCAAATTACGTTTACATTGCATAATAAATAACATTCTAGAATACAATGTTTCAAATTACATTTACATTACATGAAAAATTTTTGAAGATTACAATATTTTAGAATACAATTCGATGACATAAATTGCTATATTTTGTATTGCGCTAACAATTCTTTGAATTAAAATTATACATTATTTCATGTGAGTGTTTAAAATTATTGTCACTTCTGATAATGAGGTGAAGCTAATTTTAATAATTGTACCCTAGTAATTTTATATTTCTTGTATGTCTACAAGGCTCCCTAGCGCAAACTAGTATATGTTGATGTGAAAGATCTGCAAATAAATATATATGCTTCACTTTGAAGTAATTTCGGTGTGTCAATTGTTCGTAAATTTTAAGTCAATTTACATCCACCCACACCTGTCTAATTCACATTATGACAATACAATCCCTATATTATTGTAATCTCCTATTTAGTTCACTTTCCTCTGCTCTTTCATGTCAATTTGCAATCTTTGACACATGTGAAACTTCAACAGTTTTAGAAAATAATTGAAGATCTTCAAAACACCCCCGAAAATAAGAGGAATAAATAAAAAGAAAAAGAACTCGGCAAGTTGATAACACATACAAAGCAATATATATTTATTTATATTTAAAAACTGACAGTTGATGTCACTTAACAGATTTAAAGCTGTTAAATATCAGCTTTGTTGAAGAAGAATGCCCTAGATGTAGGTTTTTCAAGGGGATTTAATCCGTATTTACACTAGTTTTCCAGAAAATCATGTAATAATCCCTTGGGGACGAGCGACACGTATACGTGACGCAAAAGATGCAAAGAATTCTCGATTATTCCTACCAGTAATTTTTTATTGCAAGTTTGCCTTAATTAATGACAGAATTTCTGCGATTCAATTAGGCGAAAATTTCTGTTTTGAGAAACCGGTGTTAAAAGATTAAAAATTCTGTAAAGGACGCTCGTCGCGAAGGGGTTGGGTGGACAGTGGAGACGGGAAATCGAGCTGGCTCCTTTCATCAATAGTACGCTAATCACATGGCTGTAACTTTTCTTATTCACGTAAAAACGCAAAGAAAAAATGTATAGATTTCCAGGGACAGACAATTTATCAAATTTAGTATAGCATGATCAAAAGCTCTCCAAACAAATTTTCGGCCATTTCTGTATAAAATTTCTGTATAAGAGTAATATAGAAAGTATTAAACAAGGGAAATACAACCTGTATTATCTAATATATGTCCAATCAACTATTCTTTGGACTTATTCTCGTTCCTTCGTTTATTTATTTAAAAAAAATAATAAAAACGTTTAAAATTTATTAATTGTAGTTTTTATTTTTCCGATGAATAGCTAAAATTTATGATTTACTAGAGCAAAATTTCGAAATAATTGTAATATTTTTGTGTATGTAAGGTAACATAGGTGACAAAATTTCCGCGCCATACAACTTTCTGAATTTGCAAGCAATTTTGTAACAAAACAGAGAAATATAAAGCGATATATGGTCTTACAAACAAAATACTGCACTGTTGGTTAGCAATTTAAAACTAACTTCATTTATTAATATAGTACACATGATAAATAACATTTTAAAGTTATTATTTACATATTAAAAATATATACTATTTTATTTTTTGTGGTGAGTAGTATTCAAAAATTGTTAACGAATCAAAATGAAGAATATTCATGGGCAGATCCACCATTCTATTTCGAGGACTACTGTGTCTATTTTTTCTTGGGGAAGGGGGGGGGGGATTCAAATTTCTGTATGATCCATTTTTATATCTGTTCTCAAATCTAACCTGCTATTTTCTGACACTTTCATAAAATAATTTTCATTCGTAAATAGACAAAATTGCAATAATGTTTTTTAATGTGTAAACATTGCTAGTTTCATTCAGATACCAAGAAATCGAATAGCGTATAAATTATTTTCATAAAGAATCTTTCTCGAAATGTTGTCAAAATTAGCATTTTAAAGCGATTTTCAGGGCTCAACAGTTACGGAAAAGGCATCACGAGGAAGAAATTTCCTAGAATTCATTCTACACCATGTCTGCTGGAAAATGAAAAAAGTTCGATTCTTAGACGCTTAAAGAGTTTCGAAAAAAAATAAAATAAAAAATAAATTAAAAAAAAATCCGCTCAACACCGCAAAATTTTCTGACAAATTCACAGGACATTATTAAACATAAAAGCACACAATTGGCGAGTATGACTATTAAAGTGGTTTTGAATCGAATAGTTTCTTTCATTTTTCTATAAATGTCTTTCATCTTTAGTTATAATCAATTACTCTTTCACGACAACTTTTTCTTGGCTTCTACGTGCGGAAATTGTTTCAAAACGCCAAATTTGATAGCATTTTCGGCACAAATCTACAATTCTTAATTTATTCATCAGTTTTCCATGCTGTTCATATATCTGTCATTAAAAAAATAATACTTAATTTTTCTTTTTTTTTTTATGATAGCGTAACTTAACATTAAGTATGCGATGCGATTTTTGAGATTACAAGAGACGTTAAAATTAAAAGAATGAAAGAATAAAATATTTATGTATGTATAGAAAGTCCCCACGACGTTTTTATATATATATATATTTTTATTTCATTCGAAAATTTACGTTTCACGAGTCGATCCAGGCAAATTTTGCGTCTTATTTAGGGTGCCTTATCAGAAATCCATTTAATAAAACAGAATTCCTTCCCAAAATTTCTCTTACTATAACAGGGTCCTTCTCAAAATTATTTTCCATAAAAACATACTCTTCATTAATTATTTTTATTTTGTTAGGGTTTAAAATGTGTAATTTGTAAACAAAAGAATCTCACCAAAGAAAAAAACTTTAGCAGAAGTACTTATTAAGAAGTTATTATTAATAAATTCTTGGTTCAAATTTAATTAACTGGATTTTATCTTATTGTTTATAAAAATATAATAAATTTCATAACAATAATTTACTTTTAACAAAATGCGCATTCAGAAAAGAAATCTGCATCGACCCCTGCTTTTTGTCTTTATTCGACAGAATGTGAGATATTTTAGACTGCTCTCCAATAGAAACTTTCGGACACATTCCTGCAGATATTTTTATTAGAAAAAGCATAAAATTGTCAGGTTATTTTATTCATATAAAGTGAAATCAAATAGGCTTTTCCTTTTTTCTATGAAGAATAGCTATCTTTAGGAAAGAGTTCGCAAATTTGATGTTTTGTACCGTTTTTTAGGACAAAACAGCATTAAATTGAAAAAAAAACAATGATACTTAGATTAGTTTATGAATTTTTTTAATCAGTTAAAATTGTTATTTAATTATGTACAATTCACAAATGGTTTAGTAAATGAAAAAATTAAATGTTAACAAAGTTAGATTTAAATACAGAAATCTACACGTTTAACGTTTGTTTATTTCAACCATAGCCATGAAAAAATTCTAAAAACGAACAAGAATGTGGTAGTCTCTGTTATTCATAAAAAAATAAGTATTCTATAATTGTATTACAGAAGGTATATATTTCAAATAAACACGTAATTGGTTTTTACAATATGCGATTTTATTTATGCAAATAAAAATCATGAAAATTTACGAAAATTTAAAATAATACGTTTGATATATATCACTTATAAACTAATTAAACTACGTGCTAGATTTCGTAACAATAAAAAAATTCACATATAATTTTAAATATTCATTTGAATCTGTATGTTTTTTCCTACAGCACAACTTAAGTTGGGGGAATGAAAAAGTTGTTTTGAATAGTTTGGTGAAACCTGGATATCTGAAGACAGACCTTAGCGAAAGAGCAATGATTTACAAGAATTATTTTCGGGAAGATAAGTAAAATGGTTTTAAACGATGAAAGGGTTAAGTTATTTACCAACATAACACTATCTCATGTGGCGTAGAGAAATACGTTGTTGCCAGTGGGCTACTTTTTTAATGCAGATTTCTTGATTGCCACCAATTTTTTGAAGTAGAAATATTCGCCTTATTTAATGATAGATTAAATAATGCGACAATAAAGCTGATTACACTATTTTTCTATTAAATGGTGAGAGTCAAACATTTTGAATTAAGAAAAAGTAGCCTGCTGGCAACACTGGAGAAATACACAAAACAAGAACATTTTAGACCGTTGAGCAAGACATCCTGGTTGTATACATACATCGCTGAGAAAAAAATTCGTAAATATCTTTGAACAGAAATATTCACATTATCATACCTTCCAACCTCGTGCTGTTCTTCTGTAAAATGTGGGTTAATTTGACCCAGGTTAAACATGTTTCAAACCAGAATTTTTAAAAGATATGTATTCAAAAAAGTTCCGCCGAACAGTTGACGTCAGTTAAGGGGCTTCTGAGTTGCAGATAGTTTTACGCCCAGTCTATTTGTTAGTAGAGTGTCTTGTATAAAATTGAGCTGTTGTAAATATGGAATTAAATATATGTTGTTCAATCAAATAAATTTTCTGGTTAGAAACGTCTTTAACCTGGATTAAATTAACTCACATTTTACGGAAATTTAGTTGAAGGCTCGCGAGTATGCATTATTTAAATGTGGAATTTCTGTCATACATAAACCGAAATTTAATATTCGGAAATACTGGTGGAAATTTGCCGCTGTGCTTGTGCTGTCGTGAGGTTTTGCCATAGACATATTTAATACAAACGAACATTTTAAAAGCGATTATAGCATTATAATGTGACGTAATGTTGAGTACAAAGTGTAGCTAATGTTAATTTGAGAAAACTGGTCAAAGCAGCACCCATGATCATGTTTTACAAATTAATCTGAAGTTGAAGACGAAGATGTGATTTTCTGTAGCAACGCCTGGAATGCGGGTTTTAGTTTTAATAGAAAAGGATCATCTGCCCTTTGAAAAAAGAAAAAAAAAAGATGCACCACTTTGCGGAAAATGACTGGTACCAATCGATTAAAATAACGTCTACTAATTAAAGCTGAACTTCAATTTTGCTTTGGGATACGTCCACGTATAGAAATAGTAACAAACTTAAATTTTGTTTAGTGTTAACACCTATTTTTAACATCATATTTATATGTTTCGGTAAATTGTATCGTTGGATATCACACGAGAAGTCATTCGGTTAAGTAATTTAGTACTTCTGCAGTGTTAAAGTTGTGCGCTCCTGAAAATAAATTCAATTTTAATTATTACAAAACAGGTTACAATGCGAGTAGGTTTTTAAGCATAATTCAAAAATTACTTGGCGAATTAATGAGCTCTAAATTTGGGTATCTACATTTATAGCTCCTAAATATTGATTTTTTTGTAAATAATGGTAATTCTGTTAAAAAAACTAGTAGCAATTTCGTTTAGTTCTCGAAAATTAATTTAAAAAATGTTTTTTTAAAATAATTTTTGGAAAACATATAAGTTGTATTATATGATTTATTTTAACAGAAATCGATTTCTAAACGATTCAATTATGCAATTGAAAAATTTAAATAAATTTCGCCTAGTAGTTTTTGTGTTATGCTTCAAAACTATCCGCATTGCAATCTGTTTTGCAACGACTAAGAAATATCTTGATATTGAGAGTTCCAAATTTTAAATTAACATAATTAATCAACAACTTGATCTACTGACTGTCCTTTTGGTATCTGATAGTAAAATGTAACAAAAATTTGAAATGTGGTCAAAATTTTGTTTTAGCTTTGAAATTTTCGAAAATTGGTTCAATTTATATATGTGTACGACCCCTAAGAAAATTTAAGTATATCATTAGTTAGTAGATGTTATTATAGTTATCGATAATTACCAGTCATAGTTTTATACGATGATTTACGGGTGAGTTAGTAGTAGCTGCGTTTATTTTTGTACAGGATCGAAGGTAAGAAAACAGTATTAAAGAATATTATTATATTTAAATTAGTTTATAGTTTTCCTACATATGATTTTATGCATCCAATGTTAAAAAAAAAAAGAAGCTGTGATTCTCAGTCCAGGGTTCGTAAGCTTTTGCCAAAAGTTTTGAATAGAATTTTTTGCGTTATTTAAATGCAGCAATGAATAACAAATTCTGCATATAAACGATGCGGCTGCAATTTCTAATATTTAAATATTAAACAGAAATTTTCTAATAGGAAAAGTGGTGCCAAAATACTTGGAAATTCCAAGGGGTGTACGCACTTTGATAAGACGGAAAATACTATTAAAAGATTTTGGTAAAAGCGTACGAACCCTGCAGTCTTACGAAAGTTAAACTACAGCGTTTAGAAAATTAGTGTAGCAAACAGCCATTACAGTAATGCTTTAACAAGTGCTAACAAAATTAAATGTCTACCGATACTGAATGATAAATTGCGATAACAGAGACATCTGCTAGCTCTTCATCTGCCAAAAAGATTCCTCATTTCAAACATTATACATTGTTTACGTTTAAGTTACCAGATATCGCTGCGATCGTCATTTATTGTTCAGCATCGTTGGACATTTATCACGTAAATTTTTTTTACCAGTTTTAAAATAGCCGATTGCCACACTATACCATTTTAGGCGCTATAGTTCAGCATTACCTTGTAGTTATGGGATATTGCAAAAATAGGTATTTTCCGTTATTCCAGCACCATGCCAAAATGTACGCTAATGCGCCATTTATTCCCATCCTGACCGTGCAAAGGATTTTTATTTCAAACTGTGTCAAACATTGTGATTTACTATTTATTGAACGTGAATCATTTTTTATCATTATTATTTAATTGTAATATCGCCAAACATCTTAATTAACTATATTTTGAATCGAAAATATTTATTATTAAATTATAACTTACATATATCACTGACACTAAGATGGAGTTTACCATTTGGCAGTTTCCAAATGATGATTCAGTTAAAATTGAGCTATTTGCATTACTTTATTGTATAATAATTTTGTGTTTTTTAATTAATATTTGTATTTCCTTAATAAAATAATTCGTGAAAATCTGTAATTTTCAAATGTAATATATTTTAATTTCTCACTTTCGTACCAACATTGTTATTTTTTTCGAATGTTTCATTACATGTGAATTTTATTTTGCGCCAACTACTACGCTTGACGACAGTGGTGTTTTTATAACGGAAAAGTACCCAGAAATATTTTCAGCGTCTTTGGATAACTTTTTGGATATCCATTTAATTTTAACCCTTTGTAGCATGAGTTTTTCTTTTACAATTATGTTTTTTTATACATATATTAAATATTAGACACCAGAAATTTTAAGATAGATTTTTAACTTTATTCAGCAACATAGTTCACGGAAAATTTACTGCATTAACATTTCTATATAAATATAGTGGTGGCGAAGAAGTTGATTTATTTATTAAAAGTTAAATAAACAGTGATGGAAACTTACATCACTATGCAATTAAGGGTTAAGCAACACATTTAACAGGAATTTGAAGAATATTTTACATATATAACTAGAGAAATGATCTCAATACATACCTGCCAACATCGCACTAATCTTCCGTACAATGTAGGTTAATTTAACCGAGGTTAAACACGTAGTAAACCTGAATTGTTTTTTAAGAAATGCATTCAAATATGTTCCACGTAAGAACATGTAACTTCACTACCATTTCAATTCTCCTTTTGTTATGCTCTGGGGATGTGTGGCATTTGGCCACGGGCTCCTCGACTCAAAGTTGTTCGAAACATGTAACTAAACGTATATTTTCTTCAGGTATATTTTCTGGTTAAAACCGTCCTTAACCTGGATCAAATTAACTCGCAATGTACAAAAGTTTAATTGAAAGTTGGCAGGTATGGCAATAGAATTAATTGCATTTCAAAGTTTTAACTTTAAAAAAAAAATTCTGGTGAGAATTAAACATTACAGAAACATTAACTCTGAAATGTTTAAATAAAACAAAATTAATTTGAAACTAGTCGTTGGGGACCACCATAATACCCATCATGGATTGCATAATATAAATTATGAAAATAAAACATGTGTAAACTATTTATAAAATGTATTGCAATTCGATTGAAATCATGGCCTATGACGTCATAAACTTTAAATACTCTATTACGGAATTGCGTAACAGAAACATCCTTATAACTCCAAAATTGATAATCATATTAACCAACGGTTTACTGCGTCGGATTGAGCGTCTCATTTCCAATTGAAATATATCTTTGAATTGAAATTTGAATGAAATACAGGGTAATGAAAAATCAAAGAGTGTGGAAAATAGGATTCCAGATATCTCGGCAACTAATTATCCGATCAACTTCATTTTTTATGCAAAATTTATGTTTTTTTATTGTATTTTATATTCACTCCTTAAAATACACAATTTCGAAAAATTTTATACACCTTTTTTTTCAGAACGAATTTTATAGAGTCCGAAAAAAATAGTTCCGGAGAATCGAGGTTACTGAAATTCAATAAGCTTCTTCCCATTATTACATACTAAGAACATACCAAATTTCAAGTCTCTATCTCAATTTGTTCGGGAGATAGAGCGTTTACAGACCCACACAGAGACAGAGGGACGGCATTTTTTTTCTAAAAATATGTTTTTCGGAATCTCCAGTGTCTGAAACGCGTAAATCCGTCAAAAAGTTTTTTTCAATTTTTAAAACAATTACAAGACTTACCCTATACTACGTATGATAGGTAAGTAAAAAATAATAATGCGATTAAAATTTATGCTTTAATTTTAGAGCATTAATGGACAACCTTTCATTATGAACTTTTTCTACTTTGAAAAAAAAATTCTTTTATTTTTAAACTATCATTATCATAATTACTTTTTAAAGAAACTTTTAACTTAATCAGGATTAATTTAATCAGAATTCGTTAATTGGCTTTGATAATTTAAAAATCACTATTATATTTATAATAATTTAGGTTTCATATATTTTTTTAGTTATGTAACTGACATTCTGCTTAATTATATTAACATGCTTTAAGTCATTTTCATTTTGTTAATCAGATATAGCTTAAGAATTAATGTTACAACTTAAAAATTATATAAAAAAGGGTTTCGTAAATCTTCTTTAACAAAACTTATTTAATTAAGATAACGACAACAGAAAAAAGTGCACAAAATAAAATAATTATTTTGAATTACATTAGATTTTATCAGACATAACAAATGCTGAATGCACATAAACAAATGCTGAATGTATAAAATTAATTGAATAAGGCATTTTGAAAAGGGGTGAACTCCTATGCAATTCCTATGGAGTTGACCCCTTTTCTAAATGAACAATTCCATTGCACTTAACACTTTGTTAACCCTTTAACGTATAAAGTACTTCAATTGCTAAAATGTTGAAATAAATGATTGACACCGGAAATTATGAACAAATTTATTTGTATATAACAAAAAAAGAAAATAAAAAACGATTCTATTAAAATTCTGCGCTTTATTGTTGAATTTCGTAAATAAAGTTTTGTGGTTTCATAGGGAAACCAATGTCCGTTAAAGGTTAACAGGCGATTTTGTATGAAATGTTGATTTTAAAACAATACAAGTTCCGCCCTCTTCTGAAAGTCTTTAAGGACCTTTCGGTGTACCCCGACCTAGCTGAGGCATCGTGCGGACTGCGTCTCACCCGTTTTGATCCAGACACTCCAGAGGCTAACCGAGATGAGTGCTTCTCTCGGCCGGTCTCAGGGCCCTGGTGGAAACGCCGGAGACAGTCCGTTGCAGATTAGAGACGGTTGATAGAGTGGCTTCCGGTGAAAAGTGGCTTTACGGTTAGTTCTTATCGGTAGGCTTACCGGTAGTGGCTTACGGTAGCTTCCCGGTCATGGAAAGCAGGTGATCGTATCTTGGCAAGGATTAGCAAACGTGCTTGGACTGTACTAAGGTCCGGCGGAACCAATATTTGCTTTCATCTCTACTCTGCCAAACGGCGCCCGAAACCTAGCCAACTTGGGTCGTGACGGTGGTGGGGAATGCTTTCCTAATTTTTTTATTCTTATCCGTATTAAAGTGTTATTAACCATTTTATTTATTTGTGATTGTCCATCCCCTGGAATAGAGTTCTGCATCGGGTCGGGTTACCCACTTTTACCTGCACCAGACCCGACCCGCGGTTCGGGTCGGGTCGGGTTGGTGCGGGTAGGGTTGGTGTCGGGTTGGTGGATCTTTTCGTTGCGGTTCGGGTTCGGGGAGGGTTGGGTTGGTGCGGGTAGGGTTGGTGTAGGGTTGGTGGATCTTTTCGTTGCGGTTCGGGTTCGGGGAGGGTTGACTTCTACTTTTTTGTTGCGGGTCGGGTTCGAGTTGGTGCTATATCTTTTCGTTGCGGTTCGGGTGCGGGTACGGTTGACTTTTACATTTTTGTTGCGGGTCGGGTTGATTTTCATTGTTTTCGTTTCGGGTCGATTTCGAGTTGGGTTTTGACTGTTGCGGGTCGGGTTCGGGTTGATCCGCTTTTCCAAAAAAATGTCCGTAATATTTTTGCAGGTTAAAAATATGTATACAATAAGACTTCCATAATGGACACTCCCGAAAAACAGACCTTTTACGCTACTTGGAAAGGAGGAAAAATGCAATTCTTCTAATCACTTGATCATAACAACTCGCTTTTTTTTAATCAAAATGGGTTCTGTGCAACAATTTGCGAATGTCAGATACAAATATCTGTTGCAATGTCACAGAGTTTCCATTGACCAATGCTGATAAAACAAACGTAAAGAATAAATTTTCTTGCGGTTAATCTTTATCTACTAACGCATTTATATCAAATGTTTTAATACTGAGTATCTTCTTTTGCAAGTAAAATTATAAAAGAGAAAATTGAAATTGAACTGCCTGGTCGGCATACAACGAGTATTTTCAAGTTATCGAACAAGTTGTTGGTAATTACGCTGTAACTTGTAAATTTTGCCCATTTAATAAAAAAAATGTCAGTTTCAAAATCACACGATTCCAACATGAAGCTGCACATAGAGGTGAGTTAGCATTTTCATTATTACTTAATAATTACTGGATCGCATCTCGCACCGAATATCTAAAACCTATAAACATTAAACTGAATATTATCATAGTCACTTTTTTGATAAATTATGCTCTCTCAAATTGTAGTTCAGCTTTTTTTAAGTATAACTCAAACATTATTTTGCAGAAATACTAAAAATTTGCAAAGAAGTTTAGAAGTTTCTAGTAATCGACTTCTAAAATATTTATAGGTTATAATTTACAGTTTTTCGAATATTAATTTCCGATTTTCTATCATACAGATATGGAAATTAGATACAGTAGATTCTAAAACTTTCAGTTCATGTTACTTGAAATTTGGTTTTCGGGCATAAATTTTAAAGTAAATTAGAAATATTATTTTCCAATCTCTTCATTGAAAGTTGCCATTGATCGAACATTTGAAAAGAGTCCTCATTTTTTTTTTAATGAGAAAAATATATATTTGAATATTAATGAGTGTGTATGTGTTAATTTTTATACAAAAAGATAAAATTGATATTAGAGATATAATTGTGAACTACTTTTTCATAATTGTTTTGAAATATGGATTAATTTTCTCTTCCTTCGGTTTCGGGTAGGATTCTAGTATAAATAATTTTGAAGTTTGGGTCGGTTTTGAGTTGACTTCAAGCAGAATTTTCAAGTTCCGGTCGGATACACAACACGACCCGTGGCGAATTCTAATTCCGTGTCTTCAATTTCGAGTGTAGATTGAATCTTTCGACAAAATCTAAAAGTAGCGAAATAGTGAATACTTTTGAAAAGTAGTTTGTAGTCGCTACTTTTTAAAACAAGTAGTTGTAGTTGTAGTTAACTACATTTTTGTTAAAACAGTCGTAGTTGTAGTTAACTACATTTTTGATAAAATAGTCGTAGTTGTAGTTCACTACTAAAAAAATTAACTTTTCCGACCCCTGACTACGTATTGCAATACGTCTTTTTTTCATTTGAAACATACTTCTGTTCAAACTTTTTGTGAAAATCCCAACAATCAGACATACTAAAACCTAAAGATGAGCCGGAATAATTATTCAAGGTTGAACTTGACTCACAGAAAGAAAATTAGAGTCATCCCGACACGAAAAAATAAATAGAAGCAACCTGACCCGCTGCATGACTCTATTCAATGTCCCGAGGTGTCAGCTATTCCGAAATTTTACTATATTTGAATATTAAAGAATATAAATTTGTCCATTTTTCTATATAAAATATAAAATTGGTATTAGAGATGTAATTGTACAATACTTTTCATAATAGCATTAAAATATCATTTATCGTCCTTTCATTGCAGGTGCGAGTCGGGTTGCGAGTCGCCAAAAATTATTTTTGCGGGTTCGGGTCGGGTTGCGTTCGAGGAAATTTTTTTTTGTCGGGTTCGGATCGAGTTGTGGGTTGACTTCAAATGGAATTTGCGGGAGAGGGTCGGGTTATACCCAACCGTGCAGGACTCTACCCTGGAAGGAAATCCAGATACAACCTCAAAAGGTGCACCTTGATTCCGACCGGGGGTATAGAAATTCTCAATAAGAAGCCCATGATTAGTTTTTGAGTCTCTGTCTGCTTCTATAGGCTTTCAGAGGTATCCGGTGGCGATGGTGTCATGGACTCGCCCCTGGGAACCGGACCTGATCCTGCCCCTTGAGTACTCATAAATGGGTGCCTCTATCGCAGCGTTCGGATTTCAGGTCTAACGCCAGAATTGTCCATCTCGGACGGGAATCAATATAACTTAGTCTTAAATGGTTTTCTAGATAGGTTTTTCACGTTTATGCGTCAGTAAATATCGCACAATATACAGATTTCATGTAATCTAAACAGTCTAAAAAATATGGACAAAATGATATAAAAAACTTTTTCATTTTAAATAAGGTAAAAGCCGGGCCTTTAGTCAATGACTTGGTGTCTTTGTGATACAAACACGAGTTAATTCGTGACGGTCATCAAAGTGCTAAATCCCAGCACTTTGATGGGCCTAATTATCGACGGGGCACACTTACACCAGTAAAATTTATTGGAAAGTTTCGTCTTATTAAAACGCGCTATTAATGCAAAATTACTGCTATGAATAAGGAAACAATTTCTTTTCTTTTTTACTTGTGGGAGTGTGCCCCGTTGGTAATCAGGCTCTGGACACAGCTATCCCTGATGCGGAAATTTCTATTTAATATTTCAATTGAGAATTCCCAACAACCACATTTAACCCCTTGGGTACATTTGACGACTGAGACTCGTCATCAGAATTGTCCACGGATTTTTTTTTTTTTAATTCAGAAATTTCGAATTCATATCAGAAAATTCAAACAGTACTTCTCGCTTCTTTTTAATCAGGGAATATCTGTCAACAAATACAGAAAAAACACTATTCCAAATTACTGGTGTGTCTGTTCTGTATGTTTTTTTTCAAATAAATCTGTACTCAAAGGGTTAATCATAGAGTCTTTAAAGTTAATTGCGATGAAATAAGGAAAACATTCTGTTAAAATATTGTAGTATTACTGTTCAAATCCTGGACATAACAATAATTTAGCGTTTTGTTTCCTTATTAATGTAAAGACTTCCAGAAATGGAAAAAAAAAAGAATCATTTTTTTATATGTTATTTAAATAATGAATCATTCTATTGTATTCGAGTGCGTTTTTGCACTTATTTAATTATGATGTATATATCCCTTACAGAATTAAACATTGCATTGACCAGATTACGTAAAAATATTGAATCATTTTACACATTATTAAAAGAAGATATTATACATAATCAGCAAATTTTGAGACGTTATATAATGAAAGCATTTCAGAAGAAAGGTTTGCCGCAACCTCTTTGATTTTATTAAGAGGTGGTTGGTGATATATAACAATCTCGTGAACTACAAAACTCTTTATGGTATTTCTTTAAATTTTTTTTAATCTGAAATACGAATTCAAATACTCTCTGTTTACATTGTGGACAAGCAAACACCATGCTTTATCTACATTCTAAAGGCTGTATATATTTTTTTGAATTAGCAGAATAAGATAATGCTTATTTGAAGGGTTTAAAAATATAATTTCATTGATGTAGAATTAATTTATTTTATGCAGCGCTTAAAAAGGGTGTTCTGAAAGCTCAAACGTTCATTACTGTATATATATTTTTTTTCATTTCAAACGTTAAAAATAACTATCAAGAACTTACATTAACAAGTTCATTTTTTGTAACACCTATATTTAAGCAGATTGGGAAGAATACAACTAGGTTGTTATTAGTACCCCTTCCCTCTGAAACAGCATGCCAATCTTTGCAAAGTATTTATTTATTTATTTTTATTATTATTTATTTGAAATTTCCAAAACCCCATTTGGGACAGGCGTTAAAAATTTCGAAATGCCAATCTCGAAGAACCAATTAATGTACTTTTTTTTAAAAGTAAAAACCATTTTGTTGATCCAAGGGGTTAAGGAGTCATGAAATAACAAACAAGTGGGTAAGTGTGATCGAAGATCACTCAAAGGGTTTCGTTTAATATTCTTTCAAAACACTTTATCCTTTCTTTAATAAATCGAAATAAAATTCATTTAGCAAAAACAAACAAAAAAAAAAAAAAAAAAAAAAAAAAAAGTCATGTTTTTTATAAAGTAAAAAATTAACGGTCTATGTTTCTCTTTTTTTCGAATATCTAAACCAGTCCGATAGCGGGCTTCGCCCGCTATTATATTCTGTCATAATAATATCTGTCATGCGAACTAAATGCGATATTTAAAAAAATAATTTCAAAATTAAACATGTTGTACACTTTCATAATGTTAAAATATGCGAATATTTCCATAATCGGATTTTTATCCTGATTCAATATGTTTCTCAAACTCATATATTTACTATTCTTTATTACTCATATTGATACTCGCTTTGTATTATTCTCAAACATTTGAAAAATTCGTTAAACTTCCAATATGACGTCATATTTTCTTTTGAATTCTCTAATAACGTGATATTAATCTGCTTTGTGTACATACACATACTCATACTCCTTGTATTATTGAGAAATCTTTGAAAATTTCCGTTTTATTACCACTATGACGTCAATCATTTTTATTTCATATTAATATTTTTTTTCAATTGGTGAAACTTTTTATTTCATTTTCATTTTTCACGTGGAAATCGTTTAATAGAAAATTAATTATTGTAGAAAGAATTTCATTGTGGATTTAAAATTTATGGCATCTGCTATAACGAAAAATGTTTTTTAATAGTAAAAGGCTGTTAGAATTTTGGTTTTTTTATCTCTATTTATTAAAATAATACGATTTTTTTCAAATTTTAATATTTTGAGCTTCATAGCTGGTATTCAGCTTCATATACACAAGGTTTCAACTCTGTGACGGACGGACAACGGAGTGGGAGTAATAGGGTTTCATGAGATGAACGAAACACTAAAAACAAGAACACTTGATGATCACTGAAATTGGCTATGCATTCATTATATTTGTCCGAAAATGTATTACACACCCATGTTTCTGACTATACCACTTTCTTTACGTATAAAATGATGCAGGACAGAATTTATAATTTTCTTTAATATAAATTTTACAACAATATGCATAATTAAAATTATGCATTCGAGTCAAAACAAATGCCTAGAATATGTTTGTGTACTTCCAAAGTATGTCACAGAAAAGAAAAAAATAAATCGTATGATATTTTGGGAAAAAATAAATTATAGTAAATCACATAGCATTATCGATAACAGAAGGGTTGAAACTAGTTTCAACCCTTCTGTTATCGATAATGCTTTGAATAAATTGGATAGACCGTCTAATAAATATACTTTTTCTAAATCTGTCAAAACCAAACCGGATAATTTGCTTGTTCTGCCTTTTAATCCTCTTTTTTTAAAAATTAGCTAAAGTTTTGAAACGTTTCAACTTTATAGTTTCAAGGTTCAGTTCCCCTCCACCATGACC
The DNA here is from genome assembly GCA_963931845.1 of Maratus michaelseni. Lineage (NCBI taxonomy): Eukaryota > Metazoa > Arthropoda > Arachnida > Araneae > Salticidae > Maratus > Maratus michaelseni. The sequence continues at coordinate 282,758,195 of OZ007595.1, forward strand.
CCTCTTCCTCGTCCTCGCAAATGGGAAATATATAATGTTCCTTGTAATGGTTGTCATTTATCTTATATAGGTCAAACTAAAAGAAATTTCGATACCCGCTTAAATGAATACTTCCGTCACGTCTCTAACCAAGAAATTTCTAAATCTATAGCCAAGCATTCTTGGTATTTCGGTCATAGCTTTAATTTTCAAAACGATAAAATTATCTTTAATGGCAATAGCACTTCAAAATTGGACTTTCTCGAAAATGTAGCTATTTATCTGAGTTTATAGTCAATGGAAAATATGATTCTATTATGCTCTCTGCAGCTTGGAAAAACTTATCCAGTTCAACCATTTGATTTGTTTTTTTTTCCTTTTTTTAAGTATTTTTGGAATTTTATTACCTTTTAATTTCTGTTTCTGCATATATCGTCGCTACCATGTCAAACTATCGAATGTGATAAAATGCATTTTTCATTACTTTTAAAATGGACCGATTGTCACCACAAAATTTTATTAGAAGTCTTCGATTAGTAACATTTTTATGAAGAACTGGGTTACCAATTTGACTCTGTTATTTATTTAAAGATACCGCATATATACCGGAAATTTTGAGTGAATTTTTTTTTATTTTATGTTTTTGCGAAATATCTCTCATTAAATGCAACAAAAATTTCTGTTTGAAATTTGTGGTATGAATTCGGAATTTCGGAGGCCAAAATGGCAACCCTGGGAAAGAATATCATTAAGTTTTAGTGGTGACAATCGGGCCATTTTTAAAAGTAATGAAAAATGCTTTTTTTCACATTCGATAGTTTGGAATGGTAGCGACGATATGTTATTTATTATTATTATTTTATCGAATTCGTTTATAATATTTTAATGTCTGTATTTCTTTCTTTTTACTTATTCATGTATCTTTTTTATTATATACATATCTTATATTTGCATCTAATTTCCTTTGTCTTTTCTGACTCTGTTTTTTACTAAATTTTCTTCATAATTCTACATATGATCCATGTTCTCCTGTTTGGGTATAGCTTTGTTGTGAATGGCTGCTGCTTCCTGCATTCCTATTGCTGTTTTCCCTAACTTATCACCTTTCATTTTCATTTTCTTTCACTCTTGATCCCTCCTCACAAACCCATTTTCTGCGCCTATTGAAGAAATACAAAGTTCTTTCGAAAGGCCTAGAGCACCTATCAATTTTATTGTGTTTCTAAGAAGTTCGTTTGCTTTATTATATCGCACTACCTTCTTTACTGAATATTAAAAACGTGTATTTGTATTATTTTTAAATTTTGTTCATTTTTAAGTTTGGGGGATATTCTGGTTCAATTGTGTTCAGGTTTTGAATATTATATCTTTATTGATAACTGATTTTTTTTTCACTTTTTTAACTGAGAGTACTCATGTTTTTGCTATGTATCTATCTCAGTTAAAGGTTTTATTGCAAAATCTTAAACATTTATTGATCTCTAATTTAATGGAAAATATTAAAATATTAAATAGTTTTTAATACCTTGAGAAAATGCATGAAATAGTCCTTCCGGCCTGCACCGGGAGGAATAGGTAGCTTTCCTATATCTTCGTTTGAAAATTTTGGCTGATATTACTCGAAAACAGCAAGCTAAAATGCAAAGAAACCGTTTACAAAAGATTCGTTAATTCTCCAAATTATTGAGCTATAGCGAAGTTGGTTTCATTTATGAAGACTTATTCTGGTCGCCAAACTTGGCGATATTTCGCCAATTGTCGAGAATTTGGAGCTAACGGATATGAATATATAGTTTTATGCGTATGATTGGAAAAATGATTACAACAATGAAAGAAAATAATTTGCGAGAAATCGCGTTCACTAAAACTCATAAATTAATCGTTTTTTTTCTGTTTTTTTCTGTTTTTTTTTTTTTTTTTGTAATCTGCTGTCTTGTTTCAAAATGCCCGCCACCCTAGAATTTCAAACTGCTCTATCTCAGCCCTTTTTTAAGATAGAGGTAAAACAAAAAATGCTCTGGAATCCTTGTATCAAGGCCTAACACTTAAGCAAAAATTCAATTTTTTGTATATTTGTTAGTTGTAAAATTTTCAGTGGCCGCCATCTTGAAACAAGATGGCGGACCAAGCTGGCCAACGAACTCGGTCGAGGCATTGGTGAGCTTATACACACAATTAGTTTCATCCAAATTGACTTATAAATACGGGTGTTATCGTATGACATAGCCCTGATATATATATATATATATATATATATATATATATTCGGAGGGTGATTTTGTGGTCTGGGGGTCATGATAGGTGAAAATATACCGAAATTTTCCGGAATTGCTTTTCTCCGAACGGCTGCAATAGGTAGCTTTATACATTTTTGTATTTAAAGCTACCTAAAACAAAAATATCAGCAAATAAAATCTGATATATTAAATCTATATTTATATATATATGTAAATGTATTAATCTTTTTAAGAGCATTAATATGATAAAAATAAATAAATATAAAATCTGTATTTTCTTATTTCTTTTAAGCTACAATTGCAAAATAATTGTTTTAAAAAAGTCTTTACATTTCTTATTAATTAGTTTAGTCACTAATTTCATTAAACTAGCTTACTTTCCTTGATCTCTGCTCAGCAATTTAAATATCATATTAAATTCGATGCTGATTCTACACTGTTTTTTAAGTCTTGTAACGTAACAATGTGTAATTAGGATACTTTCACATTATTGTTTTTTAGGTAATCCTACATTCATACGAATTTAGAAGTAATAAAATGTACTAAGAAAGTGCTTTGAATTGTACTTAAATAATTAAGCTGAATAAATTGCAATAGTAATACAAAAGGAGATAGATTCTAAAAAAAAAATATTTTACTCAGATTAAAATCAAAGTGCGTACTGCAAATCTTTAAATGTTCAAGGAATCTGACACTACTATCTTTTTATTACAGAACTTAATTATTAATACTTAAGAGCACATTCGCAACTATTTCAATTTAGAAAAATTCCATTTAACAATTAAATCGCAGAATTACATTTAATAGTCAAATTATTAAAATATTTCTGAAATTAAGTAAGGCGAAAAATTCTAATAAAAAGTTGTTGTAGAAATGTACGGACCCTGTTAGAAGACACGTTTCTGAAAACATTGGAAGTGATAAAAACCTACTTAATTATTCAATAGATCAGAAAGAGCATGTCCCTGTATATTTAAAAAGGGGATGGTTGAACGTTGTGCCGTTATATTAAAGAATAAAGAAACCATGTTAAAGTAGTACAAATGAAATACACGTGAACATGGAATACAGCTGTTTCGTAGATTCTAAAGCTCCATCATCAGTTCCAAGGTTAAAAATAGATGCAAGTGTTTGAGCCATGTTAGTATGCAAGCGTCTCTGCACGCGGCCAAGGTAAAATGGCGGTGAGGGTTGAAAAACAAACAGCTTTGTTAGAAATCCCCTTGTGACGGAGGAGACCACTGAGAAGTTCTTAGCCAGTCTGGACGAGTTTAAGCTGAGAGGAGATAAAATGGAAGAAGTGGAGACTTTGAATTAAAGGAAAGGGAAACAGACTTTGGAAAAATCAGGTGTACTGCACATATCATTAACCAAGTTGTTTGAATTCATTCATATATGATAAGCTTCCGAAAAATAAACAATTCTTTAAATTTCTCGGTATAGTTTCACTGCATATTTAAAGTGGGATAGTTTAAGTAATGACTTTTCCAGAATGGCCCCCAATTGAAAAACGCATTTAAATATTTTGAAAGAGGTACTGATACTTTGGCATACGACACACACAAGTGCCATGTAGTAGCGGCGCTTATTTATTATTAGGTAATAATATTATACATGTATAATTTGAGTATAATAATAATTATATAATAATTAGGGTAATATAGACATAATTATAGAAATAATATTATATAGGTATAACTATATAGGTATAAATTGAGCCACGAGCAAGGTGTTGCAAACGGAAATGTTCTAATTCAGCAGATTTCAGCACAGCTTATTAGCCGTAATTTCATCTCTGCTGAAAAATTTAATTAGATATATAGATGTTCAAAGATATTGGGTTTAATTTATCCCATGCATGGCACTGAAGTTGTGTGCTCAGGATTGACGTTTCATCTTGTGATGCAAAGTACAGTGACATCTCACTTATACGCGATGTTCAGAAATTACTTTTTCATACCACTATTTTAAAATAGTAAAATTCGATTTATATATTCTGCGATTTAATAAGAGGAAAATTCCCTTTAAAAAAACTGTTACTGAAAAATAAATTCCGTGCATCACGTATAAGTCAGAGGTGACTGTAGTAGCCTTAACATATAACAGTAAGAAAATACTAGATTGGATATCGTCCGAATGGCTCAAAATGGTAGAGCATTGGTGCGTAAAACCAAGGGTTCCTGGTTCTATCCCCGATCCAGGCATGTTTTCACTCTATTGGTTGTACGTCGTGTAGTAAATTAATAATTCACATCCTTTGTATATACGGAAACGTTCTTAAAATATTTTAGGTTTTGTATATATATTTTTTAACGTTTTGCAACGGCATACCTCCCTAATAAGACAACTCATTTTGTAAAATTTATAATTTAATTTTATTTAAAAACAAGTAATAAAATAAAATATGAAATAAAATATATAATATATAAAATAAACCCGTGCAGCATTAATGTCCAACGTTATCGTTATTGAACATTATTTTATAATCGTCGTTGCGGTATTTTATTTCTGTGGCATCACTAATTGGAGATAAATCTTTCATTTCATTTATGAAAAAATGGGAGAATTTTTTTTTCTCCTTTTTAAAACTAAAATTAATTAATTAAATTTAATTAATGAATTAATATTTGAAAAAACTGTATTAACATAAAGTGTCATCCACTACAAGTTTAAAAAAATTATTTGAACTTGAGTGGATGAATAGAAAATATTTTATTAACGATTGTAAATTTGAACAAGATATATATAGAGAGAGTGTGAGCTAACAGTAAGAATTTAAATATTTAATAATTTCCAAGCGTTAAAATTTTGCTAATCTTCATGTCAGGGTAAATCCGAAAGATTTTTTTTAAATACTGATAAATGTTTAACCACCGCAATTTCAATATCACGACCAGCTTGTAATATCGGATAACACAGACGAATTAAGAAAATAGGGGCATTCGTTTAAAACGTATGCGTGGATATACGTTAAAGAACAAACAAAGATACAATTGAAATGGAAAACCGCCTTTTCTTGAAGCCAATTGAAAATTGATAGGAACAGTTTTATGGTAAACATAGTTCAAAATAATATTAGTATTTGAAGTTAGATTAGACAATGTAATATTTAATTTAATTTATTATAAATTAATCTAACAGTTCTTTAATTCTTTAATTACGGCTTGGGACATATACATTACAGTAGACTATTTTATATGTTCCACGTTTTGAAAAAATATTTCTGCCATGAAATTATACTAGAATATTTTCAAGAGAAATGTACCAGAAAGAAATATTTAGGTAAATTGCAGTACGAAAATCTTAAAAGTAGTGGACAATCCTGGCCCGTAATGAAAGAGTTTACACTGTTTTGTAATCTACAGGGTTCGTACGGATCAGGGAATTTTCCAGGATTAATACCAGTATGTTTTATAGAAAAAGAAATCTAGGTTACACTCGAGAAACTTCGCCTTGTTCTAAGGAGAGATTTTCTGTAAGAAAATACTGGTAACGAAGAATTTACTGGTTGCAAAATTCCAGGAGACGTACGAACCCTGAATCTACTCGTACCTAGAGTTGCCAGTGGGCTACTTCTTTTTTTAAATTCAGATTGCTGGATTGCTACCATTTTTTAAAGTAGAAATATTCGCCTTATTTTACGATAGATTAAATAATGCGAGAATAAGAGCAATTACGCTGTTTTAAAAAATGGTGGGAGAAAAACAATCTGAATTTAAATAATGTAACCTACTGGCAAAACTGCTTGTATCATGTTATGAAAAATAATCTGTTCTATACACTTATACTAGGATATTTTCAAAAGGAATCTACCAGAGATAAATGTTTATGTAATAAATATAAAAGTAGTGGCCAATCTTGGACCTTAATCATAGAGTTAACCCATTACAGACTGACGTTTCGCTTTCGCATCATTATATTTTGTACACCAGGTTTTAAGGTAACACCAGTTTATTTTTATGATAAATATTCGGTTTATTTGATGCAAGAAACACCATGACTAAGTCACTCTTAGGTTGCTTTAATATAAAATTTATATGAATTGCAATATTTGTATTTTATTGAGAAACATAATTCGGTCCTTAACGGGTTAATAAATCTAGGTTTTTTATTCCGTCGAATTTAGAGCGGTGCCACATTGTTTTTAATTAAATGAAATATGTTAACCGTTTTAACAACTTTAAGTTGCAGTGATATATTATATACACTACTTAATTTTAATCCTCAAAAACTACAGCAGCGTCAGAATTTCGGAATTAAAGTTTGTTTTTGTAATGTACTTAGAAGAAAAACTTTTACTTATTTCAAATAAAGTTGATGGTAAATCCTTGTCTTATTTAATTGCTTCAACACTTCAGCTCATTAGACATACTTTGCCCCTAACAGAATAAAAGCTTTTCTAAACCAAAGAAATTTTAATAATATGATTTATCGGAAATCGAACGTCTTGAATATTTCATGCAGATATCTTCAAGAAGACTTTTCTTCGTGTGAAAGCGAAATCAATGACCTAAAAACATAAAAAAGCATTAAGAGGAATTGTCCTATATCGGCTTTTAAAACTAGAAACTTTGGTTTTCTTTTCTATGTGTTTATAAAAAAATAAATTTCTGGGTTTTGCGTTTTTCACATTTACATTTAAAGTTCAGGAAATTATACAACTGAAACGTACTCCGGTATTGAAAGTGATGTTTAGTTGTAGTGAAGCTTTGTCTAAAATATTAAGCAGTGTATTTGAAGTTTAATGCTTCATGATTGAAATCATGAAATACTTCTTTTTATTATAATTATTATGAAATATTTTTCATGAGACATGTTAGTTAATCTTAAAAGGCAGAAACCAACGTTAAAAATGCACAAATAACACACAAGAAAACAGCAAATAGCTGTTTCGAATCCACAAGCCAGTTGTAATTGATTCCAGTTGTCCCATTGATTCCCAGTTCTTTTGACTTATTGAAAAGTTAGTTAATCGAAAAAGGCAGAAAACCAACGTTAAAAATGCACAAATAATATATAAAAAAACAGCAAATAGCTGTTTTGAATTTACAAGCGAGATTCTTCTACAGTGCGATAAACAGCAAAGCACAGCGTGGTATTCTTATGTTAGTTAATGATTACTTTTATGAGATATATTAGCTATGACAATTATGAGATCAGTTTTAAACAGTTTTAATTAGCTTTATTATCTGTTTATTTGTTTTTATACAAAATATTATTAAAGAGATTACTACGAGGGTTTTCAAATGATAGTATTTGCCTTTTTGTTAACCCCTTCGCAACGAGCGTCCTTTACAGAATTTTTAATCTTTTACCACCGGTTTTTCAAAACAGAAATTTTCGCTTAATTGAATCGCAGAATTGCTCAGATTTAATGAGGTAAAGCTCGAAATAAAAAAAACAACTAGTAGGAATAATCGAGGATTCTGAGCATCATATGCGTCACGTATACGTGTCGCTCGTCCCCAAGGGGTTAATGCAGTAATGTAACAGTGGCGCAGCTGAGAACCAATTGCACCGCTAAATTTAGTTAGGCTTCTTCATCTTAACCCATTTATGCCTAGCGTTGATGCTTTAGTAAAATGGAAAGCAGTGCATTTCATACTAGTTTTTTTTTTAAATGGAAATTTGGTGTCTTATTTTATGCAGGACGCCTCGATAAAATAAGACACCAAATTTCTACCGTAATTTCCGGCATATAATCCGCAGCTCAAAGAGTCGTTTTTCGACCCAGAAATATTATTTTATAAAATGTAGCTTAAAAGATCGCTGTAAATATTTAACTACAATTATTGAATAAAATTTCTGGGTCGAAAAACGCCTCTTTGAGCTGCGGATTATACGCCGGAAATTACGGTATTTAAAAAAAAAAGTGGTGTGAAATGCAATTTTTCCCATTTGACTAAAGCGTCCCAAAATTGGGACGCTAGTCATAAATGGGTTAATTCAGACAGAGTTTCTGATATTTTTTATGCCGAAGAATACTATTAAAATTTAGTGGTGACAATCACCCAAATGGTGCGCCAGTGTTCCATCACTTTTAATGACAGATGACACATGGCAAGAACCTTGCGAATAATTAGTATTTCACAAAATTATGTCAGTAACCAAGCAATCAGAATAAAAAATAGCGGACTGGCAAACACTTCGAAGAAGAGACGGCCGCTTGCATAGCTACCAAATTTTACCGATTTTTCGATACATTCGTGTTATAGTGGTCCTCACAAATACGATTATGCCAAGGTTGCAGCTGTGATTTCGCCAAGATCATTGCAAATCTTATATATGCACATATATACTCCAAACACTCATATACAGGGTTCGTACGCTTTTACCACAATGTTTTAATAAACTTTTTCGCCTTATATAAATGCAGGAATGCCCATTTTGTTTTTGTTTTTATGAATTTAGTTTAGCGTCCATTGTTTCGGATTTGCTGCTACGTCAGTGAGCTAGCTGGATATTATTGGGGTACTTTCCTCCGGAGCAAAATTTCCATAAACCTTCCGGTCGGGTGATACAAGTGCGTGAAGAAATGCTTCAGATATTGTTTGTAAATTCTGGTGTGTCACTCAATCATTTCAGCATTTTACGAATAGAAATACTTTGTAATTGAGAGTGTTCAGCGATTGCTAACAATTAACTGTTCTCATATTATGTGACAGCTACAGAATATACTTTTATTAAAGGCAAAAATCTATGAGCATTAAAATCATTTAAAAGGAGATGAGGGTGTGATTTTTGTTAAGGATTAGACACTAGACACCAGAAATTTTAAGATAGATTTTTAACTTTATACAGTAACATATTTATGTGATTTTTACAGGATTAATATTTCGATATAAAAATAGTAGTTGCGAAGAATTTGATTTATTTATTAAAGTTAAATATAAAGTGCTGCAAATTTGATACACTGAGCATAGCATCAAGGGTTAAGCATCGGCTTGTTTTGGCCTGAGGAAGAGATGCTTTAACCGTTTGAGTGCTGAAAATTCGGCCTATAATCCGCGTAACAAACAATTGTGTTTCAACCCAGAAATTTTATCTTATACAATGTAACTCACTAGATCGCTGTAAATACTTCAACAGTTGAATAAAAAATTAAATGATTTCAATTATTGAATAAAATGTCTGGGTTGAAGCAAAATTTGCGTGATCCGCAAATAAATTCGCGCTTCATAGCACTCAAACGGTTAAGGAGGGACTCTAGAAGAATTATTAAACTGATTTCTTAAATGGAAAATCTTGCACAGTCACCCCATCAAGACCGCGCTTGTACCGTACACGCGTCCATATGCTAACCACAGAGCTGGTCTTCTAAAACCGTTTTAACATATATACATTTAATGCCTCTTTGTGTAAAAACTAACTGAAAATAATGTATATTATTTCTGCTGTCAACATCATTTTTCTATGAATTTACAAAACGCACAACAACTAATGAGGTATCATTCGAATGGTTTTTGAAGCGCTTCTGACATAGCACACTCACATTTCATTAAAACAGGTTTTTTGATTAAAAGTTCCAGTTACTTAAAAAATAAATCATCATTGTTTTCATAAATTAAATGAAAGATTTTCCTCAAATCAAGTGTTGCTGCAAAAATAAAATACCACATTTCAGGATGCTCAACAATGATTATAAAAAAATACTAGTACAAAAATGATAACATGTGATTTCTCCGCAAGGGATTATTTTATATTTATGGTTAAAAAACAAAATTGAAATTGAAATGTTTAGAAGAAAAATACCCCATCGATCGATCATGTGTAGTAGAATAAAATGTATTCTTTGTAATATTATATTAAATTTTATTTTAAATTAATTCAATATATTTTTCTTTGTTTCATGTTTTTCAAGAAGCGAATGACGTCATCTTCAAATGCAGTTAAAATACCATTGCTAATTTTTTCTGGCGCGTGTTTTTTGCAGTATTCGATCCGTTTTTACTGTAAATTTAATGGAATAAACTAGACGATATTCTGGCTTGACTAATGTTGTTTGCAGATATTTTACACTAAAATTTTCTTTAAAAATTTAAACGATATTATATATTGATAAAAAATATTAGTTTCCAGAGCGAAATCTTCACGCGGGTCCACTGGTGTCTTTATATTAACATGAAATAACGCAAGTTTTTGTTTCCGACGTGTTATGTGTAATCGTTAATATCAGTGGTGGCTCTTGACTGGCTATTTTTGGAGCACTAAATGTATGACTGCAATTTTTTTTTCTTTTCGTACCTTTATTTTTTAAAAGAAATCTGTTACTTTTTTAACCCTCTAGCCGCGGGCGATGTTTCCATTTTCTTATATAAAACTGCGGCCTATTTTTATTCGCCACTTATAATAGTTATAAGGATTGAATGTCATTCGAATTTTAAAAAAAAAAAACCTATTTTTAAATAAGTTAAAACAATTTCTTCATGTACATTATAAAAACAAATTTTTATTTCAAAATTCCGGTAAGAATGTGGTATTTATCGATTAAAAATATTTCAAAAACAGCAGAACTTTCCGAATGACCTAGTATATGAATTATGGAATTATGTATTATAATTTGTAAACGAACCTCTATATTTCTAAATTAAAGAAGATAGATTCAACGAAGAAGTAGAGTCTCCCGATGCTCAACTCATTAATGCCGCTTGGTACGAAAAGTTACCATTTAAGTGATACGAAACTTTTAAATATGAACACCAGTATCTTAGTAAAAAAAAATCATATTATCTAATGTGAAACTATCAGAGATTCAATCAGTTAAAATATCAGTATGGGACAACTGGTATCGAAGTATTAAAAGAAGTGTAAAATAAGTCGGCGTTAATGGGTTAAGTACTACAAAAAAATGTAGGCAACGCCAAAATAACGTTCCCCGCGGAATTGTATAGAATAAGTGAAACGAGACAGGAGCGTTACCCGCGGCTGGGGGGTTAATGACAGAACTTTCTTAAAATGTATGAAGCAAAGTTTTCTTTAAAAACACAAATTGCACAAATTGTGCTTATTAGTTGCTAAAATCAGTGTAAAAATTGTTTTAAACTCATAAAAGAGCTAAAATCCTACATGTTTCGGCTTTAAACTTAAAGCCATCATCGGGGAAGAGGAACAACACAAACGACTACTGATCTTTTAATTTTCGACACGAGAAAATTGAAATCAACAGTATGGAAAAATTTAAATAAAATAAGCGGGCGCTCTCTGTTGCCAAAGAGCGAAAAACAAAACAATGAATTAACAAGGGGTTAAAAATGTATCCCATAGACTAGGTATGTTGAAAGAAAAGTTATCATTACAAATACAATCTTTTCTAATTTTGATTTCCAATGATTCCCTAATGGCGGCTTTAAATGGGTTATTGAACCTATGGATAATTCTTGCTTTATCGAAATTAATTACAGTATCATTATTTTTAGCGTAAAACCGGGAGAGTGCAGTGGATAACTTTCCAAATTTTATGTCGTTTTTATGCTCTTTTAACCTTTCCAAAAACTTTCTTTTAGTCATACCAATGTAAAAAATTATACTATTATTATTTAAGCTAATGGGGATTTCATAAACACCTGCGAATTGATCAGGGGGGATAGGATCTAATTTACATGAAACTAAGTCAACCAATTTTCTGGGAGGAACAGCAATAAGATGGATATTGTATTTACGGAGGGCCCTTTTAATCCTTTCAAATATAATAGGTATATATTGGAATTTACGATAGTTTGGTTTATTATTGCTAGGGACAGGATGCTGAATTAAATGGCCATTGAATTTTTCTATAATTTTCTGTACGTGATGAGCGGGGAAACCATGGTCAATGGCGATATCTCTGATAAAATTAAGTTCATCTTGGATGAATTCACTTGAACAAACCAGAAATGATGCAAGATGTCTTAATGTATGTATCAGGAAAAAATTCGCCCTTGTAAATACTCTTTCTATTCGCACTTACAAGCTTTATTGCATTTTTGCTAAAGTTACACCTGTGGCGATATTTGACATTTGTATGAAGTTACTAGAGGGTTTTCGACATTCTCAGCGTAAAGCTAAAGTGGCTAACCAATATAAAAAATTAAGTTGTCTAATTTCCAAAGTTGAGAAGCCTAATCACTATCAAGTTAAGCCAGTGCCATTTGTTAATTATTCAAGTAAAGTGTTTTCATATAAAGAAAACCAGGTGTTATCATTAGGCCCTAAATTTATTTTTCAAGAAAGGCTTGATATCAAAGACTTGATTACGGAAGTGGAATCTACTATTAATTCTGTATCAACCACAAATAGAGAAGAAGCACGTAACTATATTTATAATCTAATTAAGAAATATCCAATCTGTTCAAATACAATCCATACCGGACCTATTAGAACTATTTCCAGGTTAAAGAAAGACAAGCAAACTATTTTCCTTAAGACGGATAAATCTAATAAAATGGCTATTCTAAATAAAACAGACTACATTAATAAAATGAATGATTGCATTGACACAATGGACTGCACAGAACTAAAGAAAGACCCGAATCCCTTGATTTTCCGGAAGACACAAGAACTTATTAGAAGAGGAGCCTGGCCAGAATACATGAAAAAACTTATTAAAATTAACAATACAGGAGTTACCCCTCGTTTAATTGGTAGACTCAAAGACCATAAACCAAATCTCCCTATGAGACCTATTGTTTCTAGGTGTTCTGGCCCAACATATTTTATTGAAAAAGCTTTCGTTATATTCCTAAAATTAATTTTACCAAGTTCAAGCAAAACTGTACAGTCAACAGAAGATTTTATCCGTAAAATAGAAAATATTCAGATTTCTAAAGGAACTATTCTAGCTAGTTTAGATATTGTGTCTCTTTACCCATCTATTAATACAAATGAAGTTGTACAAAATATTAATTTGGAAATTGATAAACAAAATAATTTAAGTGATAGCGTAAAAACATCTCTAAAGTCAGGACTTAACCTTATCATTAATAACAACGTTTTCATGTTTAATAAGAAATTTTACAGACAAAATAATGGAGCACCTATGGGATCTCCTATTTCCGGTCTGTTGGCTGAATTTAAACTTAGACCGATGGAGGAATTTATTTTTAAAAGTTTGAATTTGACACCAGAAGTTTGGCTAAGATACGTGGATGATATCTTTATCACATGGAATCATGGAAAGCAAGAACTCCTATCTTTCCTCTCAAAAATAAACAAAATAGATGAAAATATTAAGTTTACGTTGGAAATAGAAGAAAATTCATCACTACCGTTCCTGGATATTCAATTAATTAAAGATGACAACAACCTAAAACGTAAAGTCTATCGTAAACCGATGAGAAGTAACACAATAATCCCATTTAATGCCTCTACAACTTTCACTTATAAGATTGCTGCCTTCAATTCATTCATCAAGCGTGCTTTTCTGGTTTGTTCAAGTGAATTCATCCAAGATGAACTTAATTTTATCAGAGATATCGCCATTGACCATGGTTTCCCCGCTCATCACGTACAGAAAATTATAGAAAAATTCAATGGCCATTTAATTCAGCATCCTGTCCCTAGCAATAATAAACCAAACTATCGTAAATTCCAATATATACCTATTATATTTGAAAGGATTAAAAGGGCCCTCCGTAAATACAATATCCATCTTATTGCTGTTCCTCCCAGAAAATTGGTTGACTTAGTTTCATGTAAATTAGATCCTATCCCCCCTGATCAATTCGCAGGTGTTTATGAAATCCCCATTAGCTTAAATAATAATAGTATAATTTTTTACATTGGTATGACTAAAAGAAAGTTTTTGGAAAGGTTAAAAGAGCATAAAAACGACATAAAATTTGGAAAGTTATCCACTGCACTCTCCCGGTTTTACGCTAAAAATAATGATACTGTAATTAATTTCGATAAAGCAAGAATTATCCATAGGTTCAATAACCCATTTAAAGCCGCCATTAGGGAATCATTGGAAATCAAAATTAGAAAAGATTGTATTTGTAATGATAACTTTTCTTTCAACATACCTAGTCTATGGGATACATTTTTAACCCCTTGTTAATTCATTGTTTTGTTTTTCGCTCTTTGGCAACAGAGAGCGCCCGCTTATTTTATTTAAATTTTTCCATACTGTTGATTTCAATTTTCTCGTGTCGAAAATTAAAAGATCAGTAGTCGTTTGTGTTGTTCCTCTTCCCCGATGATGGCTTTAAGTTTAAAGCCGAAACATGTAGGATTTTAGCTCTTTTATGAGTTTAAAACAATTTTTACACTGATTTTAGCAACTAATAAGCACAATTTGTGCAATTTGTGTTTTTAAAATACTAGTTAACAGTGTAGTGTCCAAATGGATTCAATTGGCAAAGTTTTCTTTTGAAAAGTAGTGGTAAGAATACAAGAAATTTGTCAGCCATGTATTTAGTACCCCAAATAAATCGTCACGAGCCGTCATTGGTTAACATTATGCTCTTGAGCGTCCTCAATTGTAACTTTTATCATTAGCCTATTTTAACTGTACTTCTCATACATTTGATACATGATTATGCCGAAATTTAAAAATATATATATTTTAAGATATATTCTTTATATTAACTGAAATGTATTGCAACATTGTGTATTATACAAAACCGACAATAAAATGCGTAATCTTGTTTAAGGGAACATTGTCAGTTAAACAAAAGAATTATTCATGAAAAGAATATAAACAAAGAACATTTTCAAATAAATTATATATACCTTTTTAGAATTTGATAATGTATCAGCATTAATGTAACTAGAAATAAATTTTAAAAAATTGCGCTAGGTTTTACTTATTTGTGAATTGAACGTGAATAGAATACAAATCCATTTTAAACAAGATAATGAATGTGAATTCATTGCAGTGAAGTTGAATGCGTTTCTCGCATATTTTAAAACAAATGATACATTGAATTTAAATATAACCTATTCCTATGCTGTACCATAAATTCCAAAGATAAATGTAAATATTAATGGGATTTTTAAAGGTAGCATTTTATTGTTTATTCCATTAGCAGAGGTATATAATAAACAATAACGGATGTTACAAATTCTGTAATCCTATATTGTTATTAACATACATTACATTATTTTAATTAACAACATAAGCAAATTACACAATGAATTGACCTTTAACCTTTTGTACTTAAAAACATTTTTGGAAGGTAATAAATTATAAATAAATATAAAACTGAAAATCCACATTAAAAATACAATTTCAATAAATAAAAATAAACGTGTTTAAGGTTTCAATAGCTTAATAATAAAACAATTCGGACAGATAATTATCGTAAAGGATTCATACTGCTATGGAAAAAATTAAATACTTTCACAGAATCTATTATACTATCGTCCTCAAAATCTAGTGTATCGTATACTGTAATGCTGCAATTTTTGTAATCGTAATTTCCCTGGTCTACACCGTATAATTAATATTTAACAATTAAAAGAAAAAGCGTTGTGTAATTTCCAAGAAAGCCTTAACTTATGAGGATTAAAAATTAAAACCCATAACGATTATCGATACTCCAAATTATCCAAGCAGAAAACTAGCCTATTAGATAAAATAATTAACACATGGTGAAATAAAGAAGATAAAGAAATTAAAAAAAATTAAATTCACATAAAGAAATTAAATTTAAATTTAAGAATTAGCATAAGTTTATTTACATAAATATTTAGAAACAAAACAAAATCTTAATTAATAAAGGAAATGTGTCCCGCCTGCATAAGACAGTGCTAACGCTTTGGCCATCAAAGCAATTAATTTAATTGAACATCGTCCTTAAATTAATTCTTATCATTCACATTATCATTCTTATCCTAATTATAAAATTACGGTATTAACTTAAGTACAGCGCATAGAACCCATAGTGTGGTAAACGGTTTTACCGTTTTTTAATTAAAAAATTTCGAATTCAAACCGGAAAATCTGAAACAAGAATTTTTACTTTAAAAAGTTGCGAAATAAATTCCATTAAGTAATAAAAAGAACATTATAGGGAATTTCTGGTATGAATGCGGAATTTAAAAAAGGCAAACTGGTAATGCTTTAGAAAGTGCTAAAAAATGTAACGGATAAACGTGCAACAATGCGGTACAATAATAGGGCGATCGCAGCGACATCTGCTTTAAAATTAGATTTACCTCTCGCAAAATTAACCGTTTCACTAATGACAACATAAGCATAATTTCTGCTTATGAAATCTTCTTGTAAGTGTATATTTCAAATGTAACTGATTTTGAAGTTAGTTTTTTATCAAATCGGAGAATTAATCTTTTCCACACTTCTAACAGAAAATTCATCCTTTGGTATGCTAAATAGGGATAGTTTCTAGTTTGCTGTCTTGTATCGAGTACTGCAACCAGGCACAAAATAATGCCACTAATGACAACATAAGCATAATTTCTGCTTATGAAAACTTCTTGTAAGTGTACATTTCAGATGTAACTGATTTTGAAATTGGTTTTTTATCAAATCAGAGAATTAATCTTTTCCACACTTCTAACAGAGTTTCATCCTTTGGTATGCTAAATAGGGATAGTTTCTAGTTTGCTGTCTTGTATCGAGTACTGCAACCAGGCACAAAATAATGCGTATCATGTTTTTTGGCCATGATTAATATCATTAACACTGCAATTCCCATGGTAGCATATATGCTAGCACCACTGTTTCCAATTAAGTAGATTTTGTAATTCAGATATTCCATATTCATTCCAGAAATTTAAAATTGCAATATTTGCTTGATTTAATAACAAATATTGCGTTATTAAATAAAGCTAAATTTATTATTGAAATTTTCTGGTACGCATTCAGATTTTCTAAATTACGGAATTTCTAGAACGTATTCTACCATGGGAATTAAAGTGTTAATATTTTCAAAGCTTATGAAAATCACGATCCAAGTCAAAGGAAACAGAGTATAATTTAATTATTTAAAATAATTACCACCAGGTGAAACGTTTTCTCAGTTCAATTCCTATACAATTTTGCGTTGAAAAGAGCTAGTAGACAGGGACGTACTCAATGAGGGTGGGGGGGGGGTCCAAATTCTCTGGAAATTAGTAATATTATAAACTTTTCTTCGCCTTCAATATCGCAGAAAATTATCCGATTAGATAAGGCAAAAAGATTTTTATAAAATTAGCTGTATCCAAACCATCTGGACCTCCACCCTGTCTACGCCACTGCTTGAAGATGTCGCTGCGATCGACCCGTTATCTTTCCAGCTTCGGTCTACATTTATCGAATTCAATTTTTTAGTACTATTTTATAGCCGTTTTCCACACTATGTATTCTCTTCGCTGTAACTTCAGTATGATCGAGATTAATTATAATAATAAAACACGAAAGATAAACTTTAAGAAACTTGACATGGTTACAGGTAACTGAACTAGGATTTCCTGTCTATAACGAAGTTCCAGCTGCCTTACCTATTGAGCAGGGTTGACCTTAACCTCTTTACTCCCAGGACGTACGCTGCGTACGTCCTCTCATTTCAGCAATCAGCGACCAGGACGTACGCTGCGTACGTCCTCTCATTTCAGTAATTAGCGACCAGGACGTAGGCTGAGTACGTCTTCTCATTTCAGTAATCAGTTACCATTACGTACACCAATACGTTCACTATACATTTTACGTCATTATAAGAAAGAATAAAATAAAATAACTAGAAAGAAAATAAATTCCTAAGTTTTATGTATATACAAGGGCTGGTGGTCAGGGAAAAATACAGTAAAAGAAAGTGCAGCCACCAATATATTCTTATACAAAAATTCATGTTGATTATTCGATCAAATAATCAACATGAATTTTTCTATAAGAATATACTGGTGTTTATCACTTTTTTTTACTGTATTTTTCCCTGACCACTAGCCACCCTGATATACTGTATGTATGTATATCAGTGTATGTATATAATTTGCAAGTTCTATATATTATTTTATACGTATTATGATAACGTTGTAAATCCTTTAACGACCTTACATTCATTACTATTCAATCACGAAAGTTATTAAATGATTTACGACACCACATTTTGCACCGCACAGCCTGGTATATAGCCCTTCACCATCGAAATTAAGCCTGTGAGTGAAATGGTTAAGTTGGAAACGGAGCTTTTACAACTCAGTTCGTTTCTCCCGCCTTTTGAAGTGTGAGATTGTTTGAAATTGTCACGATAGATATCACTCCTAGGAAAAGGGCTAGAATTGTAACTTTAAGTGAGCATACATCTATGGCTGTGAGAAATATTGCAGCATCAGTTGGAGTTGGAAAATCAAGTGTTTCGGAAAGATAATCGATGTGTGTTTCGAGGATAATTAATAATAAAAAAAAATTATGACTTTTTCTCCAAAACAGAAGAAAAATTGTGGAAAACAACATCTCGAACAAGAAACTTTCTTTTATGAAATAGTAAAATACATCTTCGCAAGTGAAGTACAGAATTTAAGAGAGATTTATTTGCTACTGGTGTGAACGTTGCTTCATCGACAGTTCGATGTAGGCTTATTGAAGTGGGGAGAGCCTCAAGAACACCAATAAAAACAGCTATTAACACCTGCAATGAATAAAAAATTATCTTTCTTGGGCAAAGCAATATAAACCCTGGAATGCACAAGACTGGAAAAAAACTCATTTTCTGGAAAAAAATTGTATTTTAAGTCCAAGGTATAGAGCGAAAGCTGCAAGGGCGTAGCAATGGAGAACCATCCGATCAGAATATCTTGATCAAAATGATAAGCATTCTCCAAAGCAGATGTTTTGGAGTTATTTTACATTTACAGTTGCTAGTTGAACCAATGATGAGCTTCATAAAATACATTCATATATTACAAGAAAAAATGGTGTCTTTTATGCAAACGTTCGCTAGTGGTGCCATTGCGTTTCAACATGACTTTGCTCTATGCCATAATTCTAAAAGGTAAATATATTTTTTAAATAATAATTTAGAAGTTTTGCATTGGATTGGCAATTCTCCTGATCTAAACCCAATTGAAAATTTGTGGAGTATTTTGAGGAGACGTATCGACACAATGGACTGCTCAACCAAATATAAAAGTTGATCGAAAAAGTTATACAAATTTGGCATTGTCATGACGATGTCAAAAATTTAGATTCTACATCAGTGTGTCCCATGCCAAAACTAGTAAATGACATCACAAAAGACAGAAGAGGACATATATTTTACTAGATATCTATACTATGGATGTAAGTAAGGATATATCAAATACATTCGAAAAGTGCAAATTCTTCGCATTGTTCCGATTAATTTGCACACTCCTGTGTATTTTAACAATCTAGTCGAACAAAAAATGTCATTTCACTAACAAACGCAAATCGTAAGGCATCACGGTAAAGTTGTAGGATTGTCAATCATCACGGTCTGAGGGTAGAACCCCTTTTAAATCAACACACATTTTCTTCCCTAAAAACTCCATAAAACTTATGTTTTTCTTATGCCACTGAACGCAAAGGAGACTATTAACATCGATCTTGTAATAATCGCGTGTTCGATTCCCCTCTTTAGGGAACAGTTTTATACTCAGCCAAGTCAGTCAGAATAGTCACATTCTCAAATCATTAAATACGTACTGTATATATTCCTCTCGTATATATACATATAATATATACTGGGTGTATCTGAAATGCTTCAACAAATTTAGAGGGATGATAGTACTCATGAAGACGAACAAAAATTGCAATGGGACATGGGGTCGCAAATGACGTTTAAAGCATGAAAATCGAGAAAATGCGTCTGGAAATGGACAAACTGAGAGAAGGAAAAAACACTCCATAAAATTATTTATTGAACAGAATAGGTACAACACAGCTTGTGATGTCCAGATAAAACAAATGTTTTACAAAAAATTGTTCAAAGTGTCGACCGCGGACATTATTACACAGAGTACATCTACGGAGCAACGACTGGCGGTCACGCTATGTGTAATAACGTTCGCGGTCGACACTTTGAACAGTTGTTGTAAAATATTTGTTTTCTCTGGACATCACGAGCTGTGTTGTACCTATTCTGTGCAATAAATAATTTTCTGGAGTATTTCTTTCTTGTCTCAGTTTGTCCATTTCCAGACGCATTTTCTCGACTTTCATCCTTTAACCCTTTCAAGGGCAAGTAATTCTATACCTGTAACGTTGAATTCTCACCGGTATTTACGAAAGAATTTAGTTCACAATAAGGAAAAGCAATTTTTCAACTTTTCCCGTCAAAGTTAAAAAAGTAAAATTTAATTAAAAGTTTCTGGTTTGAATCGGATTAAAATTAGGTGGTATATAATATATACCACCGCCCTTCAAAGGGTTAAGCCTTTCAATGTCAAAGTACTTTTAGTACTAAAATGTCGAAATAAATTACTTGCACCGGAATTTACAAAAAAAATTGTTTGTAAATAATAAAAAGGCTACATTTCACATACGTATTAAATGGAAAAGATTTCAACAAAATTCTGATGCCATTGTGGCGTTTTGGAATTAAAATTAAGTGGATTCATAAACATACCACTGCCCCTGAAAGGGTTAAACGACATTTGCGACCCCATGTTCCATTGCATTTTGTGTTCGTCTTCATGAGTACTATCATTCCTCTAAGTTTGTTGAAGCATTTCAGATACACCCTGTTTATGTATGTGTGTGTGTATGTGTGCTTCCACTCCATATAAAACTTCAAAGATCACAGGAAATATCCCCAGTGGCATCATTGAAGCTCTTCACACACCCCACTGAAGTGTTGGCAGTGGGCTACATTAAAAAAAAAATCAGATTGCTTGATTGGCACCACTTTGTTATAAATTCGCCTACTTATCACCTTATTTAATCTGCCATTAAAATAAAATGAAAATTACTTTCTCAAAAAACTGGTGACAATGACGAAGCTGTTATTACGTTTTTAGCCCATAGGTGAAACCATGAGGAAAATGGTAGCTGTTGTTACTATAACTAAGGTACAAAGAATATTTTCCGCGAATTCTACGATTAGAAATGTTAATGATTTCGACTTAAATATTCTGGTACTAAAAAATAAAATCTGTACGCACCCTATAACTCACTCGTCCTGAAACAATAGCATAGCCAGAGTGAGAATTTAAATGGTCTGGATACCACCTATTTTCGCTTTGTTTAATCGCTGAAAGTGGTGCGATTAAATAAGGAGATGAATATTTTAGGGATGAGATTTCTCCGACTTTTTTAGTATTAATATAGTCTTAGAGAAAATGTTGTTTTCTTAAATCGCAGAATGTTCCGATTTAATAAAAAAACATTTTCTCTAAAATTATACTGGTCTGCAAAAAGTCGGAGAAATCTCATCCCTGATATTTCTTTAAAATAGTGGTATCCAGATCCTCTGCATCTCCACCTTGGCTACGTCGAAGATGTTAAAGTTTCTGACCCTCGTATTGGAGCATCCTATACAGGTCTGTTACCACAATGGACCACAAGCGTTTCTGACGTCATCCAACGGCAAGATGACGTTTTGTCTTTTATACAGCTAACCAGTGTCCCGATTTTCGCCGCAATCGTTTGAGAAGGGCCAATCAAATAAGGGTAATTTCCCACAATCAATGCTTTCTCCTCCCCGTTCGTGTGGTCCATTGTAAATCGATATCAAATTATGTATTAGTAAAAAAAATTAAGTAAAATCTGGCAAAGAAGGGTTAAGTAAATTATGATATATATTTTTTAATATTTATTTGTAAGAGCGTTTAAATTTTAAGTGTATTAAATATCCATCATCTATTATATGATTATCATATATTCTGAAGTTTTCTGCTTAATTTATATTAAAAAAATATAATAATAAGGGGTTATTTGCGGCAAACATATCTAGCGTATTTGTAGAAATGTAGATTTATGTTAAAGTAGAATCGGTGAACGTAAGTCAGTTTCTAAAAGGAAAGAAAAGTACCATATATGCTTTTAAAATGCTATGCCTTTTATATTTTTATCTAAATACATTTCCGGCTTTTTTTCCTTTTTACATATTCCTTATTTTAAAACATAAAAGGTCATATAACTATATCTTGCTTTATATTTATCGTTTTACTTTTTGTGTTTATTTTAAGAGAAGTATTCTCAAGTAAGAATTGTTCTTTGTACTTGAATGTTTCATAAGTTTCAAATTCCCAGAAGCTAGGTTTTCTTTTTATTATGCTTGTAAGATACTATTCAAGCAGTTTGATCATCGTTTTTTTCTTTTTTTTTATTTAAGAGTAGAACGTCGGTAAGGGCCATTTTGACCCCTGAGCACTTTTGACCGTTGATTACTTTTGTTTGGTTGGAAGAAATTTTTTTTAATGTTTTGACATTTCCTAAATAGATAACAAGTTAAAAAAAATCAGCATTCTAGATTCGTTAGTTTTTGGAAATATTGGACAATATTGAATATATATATATGAAACAAATTTAAAAATTTTCGCCGTTGGCCTCATCAAAGCTCTAATTCTCAAAATCAAAGCTCTAATTCTGTGTAAATCCCATTATTCTAAATTATTTTCTCGTTCTAGTATTTAGATTGTCAAAATTCCGCCTAGTTAAAAATTCTTTATTCTAAATTTATTCTCTTAAAAAATGGCTCTGAGCGCTGTTCTATTAAAATTACACACTTTTTGTTTCATTAAATAAATGCATCCTAGAATTTAATTCTTTTAAATATCAATCTCCCAGATTCTCTTGAAATAACAAACTATATATTTTTATTTTTATTTTAAAATCTTATCTTGGCATGTTGTGCCCATACTCAGTAAAACCTACGTATTTTTTTTTTATTATTATTTGTTCGAAGGAATTAGATTGTTCCGTAATATTCTAGAAATATATTTTCCCGCACTTTTTTAGCCTGCGGTCTGATAGCTTCAAAATCATAGCGCCAGAAAATTTAGTTCCGTAGCGCTGATTGGTCGAAAGGATGTTTAATGGCACTGTATTCTTGGGT
Organism: Maratus michaelseni; assembly: GCA_963931845.1. NCBI lineage: Eukaryota > Metazoa > Arthropoda > Arachnida > Araneae > Salticidae > Maratus > Maratus michaelseni. The sequence goes on from OZ007595.1 coordinate 282,781,347, forward strand.
GTTAGATAATAGTTATACGCTGATTTTTCCCGCGTAGCAGCAGATTGTTCCTGGAACCCGATGTACATTTAACCCCGGCGCGTACTTCGTGACCGTGGAATAAATCTCCTTGGCTGCCGATAGACAAGACGACGCTGCCTGTTAAGAGCTAATGTCTTCTTCAAACATTGAATTAATTCACCAAGTCTCTCCACGGTACTAAAAATCATTATTTATGGAATTATCATCTTAAAATAGTAAAGCATGGCCTCAACGTTTTTCTAGGTTCTAATAAAATGTAAATTGGAATTGACTGTTTATTATTTTCCTTCAGTACGTACACCATAAATTGTATTCTCGGCGCAAGGACTGCAAACTCCTCGGTGGAAACTCTCGCCTTGATGGTTGGATTTATGAAAAATAATGTGATTCTAGTGAAAACGGGACATATATATATGAACAGGTTGTGCGCATGATTTCAAAAAGTTTTCTCTGCATATAAAAGAAAAGTTACGTGCATAGTAGTACGTGCAATATTGTGTACGCTATCTTGGCACTAATCAACCCGATATTTGATACAACCCCTCACCTTTTTGCTTCTTTTTGGAACAACGGATTTCGAGCTTATTCTATCGACGATAATTTTCAGAATTTTCAAGCTATGATTTTAAGGCTTTCACAAAAGTTGCTCTATATACTTAGGTAATAAATTATGCATATTATATTTTGATTGCATTCGCACAAGCGCAGTGAAACATTTTTTAATAAACCTGCTCATTTTTCATCCAATTTTTATTATTTTTTAATTCTGATTGCAGAGTATTATGTACAATGTTGTTTGTCATATTTTCTAAAAATAACTTTTTTTTATATTAAGAACTCTCCAAATTATAAGCAAAAAACTAGGCGAAATTTGGGACTGTTTTTATAAAAACCCTAATTTCTCTACGTGTATACATGCTATCCTCATAAAAATGAACACAGTATATTACAATAAGCCACTTATTAATAATCTCGAGTTTGAACGCCTTTGCTACATTAGTTTTTACAGGGTAATCCTAAAGATATTCGTTATTTTTCAATTTGTTGACAGTCCCCTATGGGGTTTCTTGAAAAAAACTTCACGGTAATATATAACCTATACTATACTATTACACACCTGCAGTTTCAGGTTAATTCCTCATGTATTTTTCTATATAGTTAGCATAACGTCTAAAATCGCAAGTGACCGGTCACCTTTGGCAATATAGTGTATATATATATAATATTATATAATATCACTGGCGCCCGGCAGACATAAATGTACCAGAAATGTTATTTTTTATGATTTATGCAAAATTAATATGTAATAAAATACTTTTAATGTGATTATATTTATAAAAGTATATTTTTGTTACCAGAAAGAATTTAAATATCTCATAGAAATTGATTACACAAACTTGTCTTTTTTTTATCGTTGAAGGGTATGGTATATATTTTTGTGAACTATCCTAGTTTAAGGCTATATCCCGTTCCACCGCTGATTACCGCTGGGTAAACTTCCACCAGAAAATTTGAATTGAAATTTTCACCATATTTTCATACAGTCACAATTAAGTATAATATATCAATTTGTTTTTAATTGTGAGCATTTTCAAGGCGGAGGTCAGGCTCTGTGATTACGCATTGCGAATACATAAACCGTACTCCTGTCGATGTCAACAAAAGGAATAATATAAACAACGGGATAAACTTCCACCAGTAAAAACGAATATAAATTCTTTCATATTTATGATCGAAAATGCGCTTCAATACAGCGTTTAAATAAGGCGAAATTCTCTATTCAGATATACTGGTGAAAGTTTTAAATTAATAAATTAACTTCAGGATTTTTATGTTAGGTGGGAGCAAGTGGTAAATCTCTAAATATTGTTGTGGCTACAACGGTATACGAGGTACAAAAACAAGGGAGTTAATTATACGCTAAACCAAACTCTCTGAAACATGTCATCTAGTTGTGAAACTTACAAAATTAAATATTTTTAAAAATAAAACGTAAAAAATAACATATAAGTAAAAAATAAAGATTGTAATGAAATTTTTAAGAATGCTCTATTATTGTTCTTACAAATTACTTAACTTGTTTAATACAAAAAAGTTTTGCGTTCGTCCCATTTTGATTCGAAGGGGAAAAATTCCATAGACGAGATCTTCACCCTACTGTATATATTTTTTCGAAGATTGAATTTTGTGAAGGTTTAAAAATCCTATGACTCCTTAACAGCTATTGAATTGAGTTCAAAATTCCCATCTTTTTATCATCGATTTTTTTACTTATAATGGCTTTTTTGTTCCATAGTTCACAAGTTTTCACTTAGTTTCAAGCTTTTGGCCTATATTGAATTAGATTACAATTCAGACAGCTGCAAATTATAATTCAGCAATTTTGAATCAATTTATATTGAACAAGCATAGCCAATTTAAATTCGTGCATTTTTGTACTAAATTTTGATTTAAAACTTCTATCAACACTGTGACGAAAATATTATGTAGCGTGCCATAGGTTCCTTGTCTTCGATGTATGATAAGCCGGTATCTATGCAAATGATCAACTTTATAAGCATAAATACTTTTTAATTTTTTAAACCTATTTATATAAAAAAATTATCAATTTAATTATAAGGTACAGAATGTCAGACTTATTAATCTCATCTCAGGATTATAAACAAATATTTCACTCCAAAATGAATAATCAAAAAGCATATAAATTAATGCTGCGGAAAACCTCGAACATTCATTCATCACATCCTAAACAAGGAAGTAATCAACTCTGATTTATAGCTTTTCAACATCAACCAGCAAAATCGAAAGTAGCATTTACTGTTTAATGAGTGTTTATGGAATATGCTGAAGAATAAACATTAATTACTTTATATTATTAATATTATAGATGATTGACTATTACATTTCTTGCAAAGAAACCCAGTAACAGTGTAAAGTCCAAATACCTCATCTAAAAATTAAACCAAAGGACTTTATTTATAGAACATTAATTTTTAACTTACTTCTGCTAAAAAATGTAACGCAACTAGTCGTGGCCTAAAAAGCTCTAAGATATGAATTTTGACTAAATGTATAACAGTAATGTGTAGCATGTTGTACGCGTAGAATTTCATTTTAATTATATATTCTTAAATGGAATTACAAGCGTATAAGATAAATTTAGTATTTCAACTAAGAAAGCGAAGATACCCAGAAGTGATATGTGGCAAATTTGCTAAGAATACTCATAAAATATGGATTACTTTAAGGAGCTCGCCACATTATAAAAGGTAAGAAGATTTTCTTATCCATTATTTAACTTTGAATGCATTGAAGAACATTTCTCCTAATTTTATTCAAGTGCTAAACCCGCGCTGCGACGAATCCCCCCCTATCACAAAATGTACTCCTTTTTTAAATAAACTGTAATACATTGCTAGCTGAGTACCTGATTAGAGCATGTGCAATCTTCCACCACATCTTTTAAATAGATATCTTTGCCATATTTAAACGTGAAACTTCGGTTATAAATATGGTAAAAATTAAATTACTAATCGAACATAGAGGAGTGTTGAAAAACTCCTTTTCCAACACAGCGCAGCTCTCTTGAATAATCAGCAAACGCACCATGTATCAATTCGCAAATATTTACAATCTTCGTAAAAAGCAAGCACAACACCTGAATGAGTAATTTTTACCTCATTGGTCCTTCACTGAGCGGAACTGTGTATTAGTCATCATTCCGAGATTTCTTTTTCTCCCTTCCAGTGGCAACTTGCGGTGAAATGTCAACGTTGTTTTTTGTTCGACCAGTTAGTGGCGGTAAACCCATGAACATGTTATGATGGTGTTTTTCTCTCAGATTCGTGATGCCTTCTCGGCTGAGAACACGCCAGTCTAATCGGATTTTTTTTTAAAAACCTGTGATTCATGAGACGTTCATTCGTCTCAACCATCGACTAGAAGCTGCTCTAAGATGATAAAAGTGAAACCTTCATTGATCCTGTTCTAGTGATAAAAAGCATAATATTCATTTCTTCGATTCCAGTTGTTTGTGCATTGCATTGTTTGTGCATTGTGCATGCTACATTAAATCCTGCTGCTTCACGATCAAGTTCCATGTGTGTGAGTACATCCAATATCAATGGTGTTATTAGTGAATATAACAAAATATGAAGTGTTTCAACAAAATTAGCTAGATTGCCAAAGCAAATCTATAGCAAAATGACTGATGAAATCAGATAAAAATCACAGGTGTAGTCTGCAGCCATAAGTTAGAAGGAGGCTGCACAGTGAAAAGCAGCATGTAGGCATAGGTTTTTTTTAAAATATAATTTTAACACTAGAACTACAAGAAATTTTACTCAAGTTTTTTAAAATTATTTCACAAAAGAAATTTTATTTAAAACAACTTTACTTAGTCATTTAACTTATTTCTGTGAGTTTTATATTTAATTTATTTTAAAAAGAAATTTCTGGTTCTAATCGGAATACATTCATTTTATAACCCTCAAAATGACGGATCATGGTAATTCTAGTGTTAACATATGGTCATACGAGGGGCAGTCGGAAAATAAGTTTCCCCTGGCGACTGTGGACAGAGGTGTGTATGAAAGACAAAAAATGTAATGAGACATTAAAGATAAAACATAACTTTATTTTTCCACATAAGTACCAAGTACATTGAGACATTTGTCGTACCGCTTTATAAGCTTCAAAAAGCGCTGCAGGAAAAAATCAGGGCTTTGTATACGGACGAAGCGTTGAACGGTTATGGGCGAAAGACAACACAGAAGGTGGACACGAACGTGCAAGACACCGATACCAATGAGATGGCACTGTTGCAGTGCCTGCGCAGATGGCGCTGTTGTAGTGCCTGCGCAGATGGCGCTGTTGCACTGCCTGCGCAAGATGGCGCTGTTGACTGCAACTGCGCTGTCACCGCAACAGCGCCATCTGCTTAATCGGGATCGACATCTACCCAATGGTATCGGTGTCTTGCACGTTTGTGTTCACCTGCTTTGTCCTCTTTCGCCCATAGCCGTTCAACGCTTCGTCCGCATGTAAAGCCCTGATTTTTTCCTGGAGGGCTTTTTGAAGCTTATAAAGCGGTATGACAAATGTCTCAATGTACTTGGTACTTGGAAAAGTAAAGTTATGTTTTATCTTTAATGTCTCATTACATTTTTTGTCTTTTATACACACCTCTGTCCATAGTCGCCAGGGGAAACTTATTTTCCGATTGCCCCTCGTATATCCCATCCTGCATACAACAATATAATTATTGCTATATTTTTAATCTGACTTTTTTTAATTAACAAATGCGTAATATGACATATTTAATAAATTAATCAACAGTATAATTTCAATGCTTTTTCATTATTTCTCACTTTTGCCTTGCATGAAGTATTTTTTTCTATTATTATTTTTCAGTAAAATTAATTTCCATACTCAGGAAGACAGATGGCTTGTTTTTGCGGCCAACAAATTTTAGTGCACTTAACGGTATACGGTATTATTTCTAAAAAAATTAATTTTTCAGGAACGATATATATTTCTTAACATTCCCCCCCCCCCCTTTTAATCTTAATTCGCCCTCCCTTTCATTACATTCTGTAACATTTATATTTTGTAACAAGGAGCAAGCAAGCTCTTGCGGTAATCGCTTCATTGTTGCCAGGAGGTTACTTTTTTTATTAAGTTTTTTTTATTATTACGACTTTTATAAAATAGTGTAATTAGCCTTATTCTCGCATTATTTAATCCGTCATTAAAATCGGCGAATATTTCTACTTTAAAAAAGTGGTGCCAATCGAACAATCTGAATTTAAAAAAAATATCTTACTGGTAACGGGCAAACGGTCGCTATTTACCCTTCCAATTCTGAATATCATTAGTTATGAATATAAATATTTGCTTTATTTAATAAAAGAAATCCTGCTATTAAATAAGAAAAATATTACCAATAGAGAATAGCGCCACTCAAGAATATTAAACGAGAAAACTGGAAGCTACGAAATTCCCAGCCATTTCATCTTTCCGATGAAATAATAAATTAAACACGGCGGATTTTATGGAAACCACGTTGTTCGCATATACCATTTTTTATTTCAATCGCCAAAGGTGACAATTATTCCGTGATATCTTCAATCACCGGTAGAAACGGCTCAACGAAATTTAAACGATTTCGTAAAACAATATATTTAAACACCCATGTAAAAGTACTGGTACCAATTAATAATAAAAATGTTAAAATAGTTATTTATACTCAGTCAAGTGTAAGTCAGTGCTGTCCAAAGCCATTAAATAATAAGCCCAGTCAGATAGTGTTAAATTTGTTAGCGACACACTAGCGCCAAACCTCTGCTGCGGAAGGAGGACAAAACAGAAGTGGGTCGCAGAGAAACGATACGATTTATTTATATCGATATTTTATACGATTTTTATCGATGTTTTGTTTTTGCACTTCCTTTAAAAGCTTGCTAATTATTGGGATCTTTTACATTAAAGCTAAAACTATAATGAAAAAAAAATGTGGAAATTTACTGGATTAATATTTCTATATAAATATAGTGGCGGCGATGAAGTTGATTTATTTATTAAAAGTTAAATAAAAAGTGATGGAAATTTACATCACTATGCAATTAACCCTTTCCGGCACAGACAAATTATGTTCGTAAAATGTGAAATTACTGACTGACACCGGAATTTACAAACGACTTTCTTAGAAAATATGAACTCCTTATTTTAAGCTTTAATTTTAGAAGCAAAATTTTATTAAAATATTCTTGGTGCCGAATGCAGCACTCCCAACCGCTAGATGGCGCCATTTTCAACTTGCGAAAAGTTTCCCATTTATCTGACTGGGCTTATTATTTAATGGCTTTGGTGTTGTCTAATTGCGCTGTTCGCGTGGGACCATTATCTTCTTAATTTCTTTTTTACGTTATTTAATCCTGAAATTTTGCTATTAAATATGGTAAACGTGTCTGTAAGATAATGGTGCTACTACGCAGAATCCAGTTCAACTACACTAATTCGGGTGCGTAGCCTGCGTAGGGGTTCACATGATCTGGATACCAGTAATTTTGTAATGTTTTCTTCATCTTATCTAAGCGGATAACTTTCTGCCATAATGGTGGCAAAGAAAACTTTATGATATTAGTGGTATCAAGCGCATTTAGACACCTGCCTGGCTACGTCACTGTACTTATTTATTTTATAACATTATCAGTACGAAGTATGGTTTACTAGCAGTGTTGAATATAAATATGGTACTATTATATGATATACAGAGGGTTATAATACAAGTATCCCTATTTGGAGCTGTCTGTAGCTTGAACGAATAACCCGAATGAAACCAAAATCGGTACACAGGGGGGAAAAAATGGAACAATAAAAAAAGTTGCAATAATCGCCAACAGATCGCGCTAGGGGGCTGACGGTACAAACGCTGTTGTGTACCGTGGAGATGATGCAAACCTCGATGACGCATATGACAACATGTGGGAAACATTACTCCTGATGCGTTACATTCCGCAGTTGAGCATGTCGTGCACCTCCTGGATTGTTTCCTTCTGCACAATGGCCATGTGGAACCTGAACTTGGTCGCTATCGCATGCGAAAGCATAACCACATTCACTGTGAGACTTTCTTTTCCAATAAATTAGGCTTGTCATCTAACCTTGTTTTACCACTTGTTTTACCATCTTGTTTTACCACTTAATGTTTTGGTCTTGTATTACACATTACATGTCACACTCAAACGTGCCATCTGTCGGTGATTATTGCAATTATTTTTTTTATTGCTCCATTCTTCTTCCCTCTTCTCGAATAGTAAGTATACAAAGTTTGGTTTCATTCGGGTTATTTCTTCAAGCTACAGACAACTCCAATTAAAGATACTTATATTATAACCAGCCGGTACTTATGCAAAATTAGTATGTAATATGATACTTTAAATGTGATTATAAAAATAATTTTTTTACCAGAAAGAATATAAATATCTCATACAAATTTATTACACAAATTTGTATTTTTTACCGTTGAAGGGTACGGTATATACAGTGGCAGTCAAAAGTTTCCTGCCAGCAAAAAATTTTTGGTTAATTTGTAAATATACCCACATGAAGGGGAATCTCAATGTGATACTTGTACATTTTATTGACATAATAGTTAGGAACTTATTTATGAAATATCAAATAAATACGAATAATTTAATTAACAAAATTAATTCCAAAGGAAAACACATGTTCTTAAAAGTTTTCGGCCATCTTGCCAAGTTTTGAAAAAAATGGTGTTATAATTGGAAATATAAGTGAGCTACAACATTTGCAATTAGTATTTTGTCGCCATACCTTTAGCAAAAAGTACTGCCGCGGAGCGACGTGGCATCGATTCAATAAACTGTTGAAGATCGTCTATGGTAAGTTTTTTCCACTCTTCTTGCATTTTTCGGGAAAATTCTGCTGAATTCGAATATTTATAATTCCGTGTGTTTATCAAGTTCGTTCTAAAAATTTTCTATTAGATTCAGATCGAGTGATATGGCTGTCCATTTCAAAAGAGAAATTTTTTTGTGCGAAAGCCACTGCTTGACGAGCTTGCGTGTGTGTACTTTGGGTCGCTATCATACGGAAACAAATTGTTGCGACCACAATTTTTCCTCCAATACGGCAGCAAATGAACTTGCAAGAATTCTTATACATTGCACCATTCATCTTACCGTAGATTTCAACTAACATACCGACACCTTTTCCAGAAAATGCTCCCCACAGCATAACGTGTTTCCCGCCATTGAATCATATAACTCGAATCATATATTTTGTTTTTAGGTCGTCGGACGTAGTGTCTGCCATTACTCCCAAGAAGGATGAACTTTGATTCATCGTAAAATATCACTTTTTTTCAGTTTCCACTTGACCAGTCTTTGTGTTCCTTGGCGAACGCCTGTCGGGCCCGTTGACTTTTTTTTTTTTACTTATTAAAGGTTTTAAACACCGACTCTTCTATAAAGTCCTATGTCAAGTAAACGTCTTGACAAGGTAGACCGACTCCATTCAAGAATATTTTCACTTCGTAAATTGTGGAATATTACAGCGGTATTTTTATGCGGGTCCTTAATTGCTTTTCCTCTGATAATTCTGTCTACACGAATGGCAATTTTCCGGAGTCTCCCGGATTGTGGCAAGCCCTGAAGCCCATGGCTATCTTTATTTTTTTTTTCAAATTTGCAGACCTCTATGTGCCATATTTTTTTCCCTAATTAACGCTCACAGACATACACACACAAACATATAGCTGCTAACACGGTAAGTACACTTTTACCACATTTTTTAAATATGATATTTCGATTTTTTTAAATACAGAAAAGTATTACAATTCCTGCAATTAAACGCGGCGTCCTCAGTTCCTGCTATTTAAATATTAAATTGAAATTTTCTAATCAGAAAAAATTGTCCCACACTACTTGTAAATTCAGGGATATGTACACACCTTGATAAGGCGAACAGTTGTATAAAAAAAATTGTGGTAAAATCGTACGAATTCTGGCTAATCTTTACTTTTTTCTCCCTGGTATTTTATTTTAGCATAAAAATGTGTCTCATTTAGTCCTATAATTTTCGATAAGATTTTCGCGTCGACATTTTTGCGAAAAAAGACACGTTTTACTTTTGAAAAAATAGTGATAGCAAAAAATTGCCAAAACTTAGCAGCTAAGACAAACATCTTACTTTTATTTATACTGATATCAAATTAATCAGTAACATAATAATATAAATGAATATTGTTGTTTTAAAAATGCAATATTTTCCCCATAACATTTCTATTGTTCCCTACAAAGGTCGATTTTCTTTAAAATAATTGAATTAAAATTTAAAAATTTAACACGTAATTATCATTTAAAAATAATAACCATGAAAGCAGGTGCATCGGCTTTAATCTTTAAAAAATTATGTATGAGGATTATTTTTTAATTTGAAAGCATTTTTAATTTTCTTTAAAATACCATTACCATGATTATTATATTTAAAAGAATATTTTCAGTTTATGTGGATTAATTTACTGAGCTTTTTTAATTAGTCTTGATAATTAAAAAAATTGCTATCGTATTAAAATATTCCAGAGTCTATAATTTATATTAATTACTTAGCATACTTCTTAATTACTTTAAGATGTTTTCATTCATTGTTTTTTAATGAAAGAACATTTCCTCTAAATTTTAGTAACAATTTGAATATACACAATAGAACTTCAAAATGCTGTTTAATTGTGTTTATTTAACAAATATAAAGGGAATTATAAAAGGATTTAAAAGTAAAATGGATAATTTAAAACTACGACGAAATACATAGGATAAATTTTAGCTTGAAAAAATTTCTCAATAATAGAATTTATCAACAAATTAGAATGCATAATGTTACGTGCGTTTAACACTAGAGGACATACAGTTCTATCACAATTACCTACAGATTTTTTGTGCCTTATTTTATCCCAAAAATACTTTAAAATTTTTAAGATTAAACGAGGTGAACACAAATTCTGTGATTAAAATATTAAATAGAAGTTTTCTTATCTGATATAGAGGTGCTAGACGCCATGTAAATAAAAGGGGTATACCCACCTTATCACAACCCTCTAAATACTAGGCCTCTAAAGGACAGTTGTGTAAGCTGATTTTTTTAAGCGTTTGTACGGTCCTTTGAATTGGAATACCAGTAATTTTTTAAGTATTTGTCGCATTACTTTTAGTCGTTCAAAAACGGCGAAACATACTTTTAGAAAATACTGGTAGCGAAATTCAAGGGATCGTAGAAAGGCTGAAAAAAATCCGCCTACAAAGTCTATCCTTTTTGTGTTAGCGCGTAAGCCTAGTATTCAGAGGACTGTGACGCGTGACGCGTAACGTAACAGGTATTTAACATTTATGTCATCACACAGTGGTAAAAAATCGAAAAAAGCTGGCCGAAAATCAAAAAAGGTTGTGGATCCTTCTAAAAATTTTTACATTTTAACTTTGTTTACTTAACTACTTAACTGTCACTTTAACTTACAACTTTTAATTAAATTTTACTTACTTTTTTAACTTTAACGGGAAAGGTTGAAAAGTGTATTTTCCTTATTTTAAACTAAATTCTTTCGTAAGTACCAGTGTGAATTCGACCTTACAAGAACAAAATTGCTTGCCCCTGAAAGGGTTAAAAAATAGTCGACTTCTTGAATCGCATAAATTCGACGTTTATATAAGACAAAGAATATTTCAATAAAATTTTAGTGGTATCCGGCGGGCCACAGTTTTACATGCCTGATTTAAACAAATCCTACGTATTATATTAAAAAGCTGAAACTTTCAACAATGATCAATAATAATATGTGATTTAAAAATTGAGACATTATTCAAATAAATTCCTTTACCAAAGATCGGACTTTACATCCACCTTTATTGAATATCATCAGAAAAAGCTTATTTAAATTCCTATTAGTTTATTTTATTTAAACTATTTTCCAACCAATTCTTTAAGGAGAATAACCAAAGAAATGTGACAAAATACAAGTGATAAATATTGCGACCAACTAATCAAACATTAGTGGTGCAGAGACAAGTATTCTGTTCCAAAAAGAGATGTCCATCGTTGGAATCTAGCCAGGGTTCGTACGATTTACCACACATTTTACTAGAATTTTTCGCCTTAATTAAATACAGAAAAATATTTCAAATCCTGCAGTTAAACGAGGCGTGTGTAATTTCCGCCATTTAAATATTAATAGAAAATTTCTATTAAAATTTTGTGCTAAAAGCTTACGAACCATGCTAGCCCATAGTATTTTTTTTTTTTTTTTTGTGTCATAAACTTTAAGCAAACTATGCTGATATTGCCTTATTTTGTTATATTACCACACATTTTACTAGAATTTTTCGCCTTAATTAAATACAGAAAAATATTTCAAATCCTGCAATTAAACGAGGCGTCTGTAATTTCCGCCATTTAAATATTCAGTAAGTTCAGTACAATTATGATATGGAATATATTGTTACTGAATATTATTTTGTTTTATACTCTATTTATGTATTGTTTCTGTAAAAATAATGTCAGTGTAATGTTAATTTGTCAAAATTAATTTCATCGAGGGTTAGGGTATCTCCCACTGTTTCCGTCCTTGGGAGAGCCAGATAAAATTTTGGTCGTGGAGTCTTCGTTTTTAAAGGTTTTTTCCACTTGTTTGCGGCTAGCAGTTAAATTTTCCTTGCTGTAATCTAAAACATTTTTGCAGTCCACCCTGTTCGTTCGAACGGATCAGAAATTAATAAAAAAATCCTCTTTTTTTAACACTTTCCAACATACACTCACTGCCAAAAGTTAAGCACGCAAAGGAAAATATAAATTTCCGGAAGCCAAACTGAATTGCAAACGCTGCAATTCGCTGCAGAGTTAGATGAAAAGTACGCAAATATGTTATGAAACAGCCAATTACGGTTTCGTATCGGGAAATAAGCAAAAAAGGCAGTCATATTAAAAGCCAGCGTTGTGAAGGGGTGCAGGAGTTGTATCTAATCGAGTTGTAATAAGGAGTGCAAAGCATTTAGCATTCATTTACAGGGACGCAAAAAAAGAATTCGGTAACATAATGGTCAACGGGGAAGACTATTTGCAGCGTATTTTAATTATGTTCCACTATTTCAAATATAATAAATGTAATATGCATTACTGAAGTTTGCTACAAGATACTTCCTGTAGAATATTATATTATCGGTCATTTACAGGGACACGCAAAATATTTCGGATACAATACTGTATCTGAAGTACTGTCTATTATCGATATTTGATTGAAGTGTGTTTTTAGTTATGATATACGTTTTTAAGTTTAACTATTTTTTGCACACTACGTGTTGTGCATAAATGCTATAGATAATATACAGGGCTACTGAAAAGAATTCGTAAGCAATAGGAGTATGAGTGTGAATTGCTCAAAGATAGCTTTTAAGTGAGTTATGCACTATCATGCTGTACTACATTTAATATACTAAGAAATGTTTGAAGAATATAAATAAAATAAAATTCAGTACCAGACAAAGAACGGGATGCACGGCAGCTTATGGAAAATAATTTCTGAAAGTGTGATCTTAATAGTTTTAACCGTGTTTTAGCCTGAATTAAATTTTAACTTAATATGTAGTGTGTTAAAAATCTGTATGTAGTATACAGCGCTGTACAAAAGAAATGAAGTGTGTTTTTGTCTACTGGTAAAAATGGTGAAGATGAATTTTGAATTGTGCTACGCGATATCTCACTAAACTGAATTTTACTATACTACGCAGAATATATACAAATCTATAGATCCTATACACAGAGGTGTTAAGTTCCCACTAATCTTCCGAAATAAGGGGTTTAATTTGACCCAGTTAAACAACGCTTCGAATCAGAAAATTTGTTTGATGAATCTTTATTTATTATTTTCAGGTTTCTGCATGGAATTTATTTAATTTTATTTCTTAAGAGATTTTTTTGGTGCGAAACGTATTAAACCAGGTTCAAATTAATGCACATATTACGGGAGATTAGTGAGAGTTTGGCACTTCTGTATACATGATGAAGTTGCAGACAACAGTTGGACTGCTTTTCCGGCTATGAAAGTTAATCGCTGAAAGCTGGTTATGCGTTTTCTGAAATATTTACTCTTTTAACTTATTAACCTTATTAAACAACGAGGTTTTGTTAAAGTATTTTGAAAGTGTTGGAAAGCGCTTCATAATCTATATTTGACGCAAAATTTGTCTTTCTTTTTTTTACTTTGCGGAGGAATTGTGTTTTTGGAAAGTCGAATGGAGTTACTCCAGATGTTTTTAGAATAGGAAGATCTTCGTAGTTCAAATTTCTATTCATATCGAGGAAATATTTTTAGATTTATAAAACAATACTAATTGTTGCTTATTTAAGTTTGTCCGTCTTTCAATTTATATATTTTTACATGTTAAAAATTTCAATATTCAATGTAAAATCACTAGAGTATAAATATTAAAAGACTAGCCGCCACTGGCGACCAATTTGGTCTCCCTTAAATGTATGTTAAGCATTGTAACACGCATTGATATTTTTTGTATTATTTTAGTTTGATTCCATATTATTTACCATTTTTAATGATGGGTATTTTTATTAGCCGGGAGCAATTGATAAATCGCCAAATATTGCTCCCATCACCACCATTCATACTGCATTAATTTAATTTTAAATTATATACCTGTCACTCATTTCAGTTAAAATACTTAGCTTTAATTTAAAATACGGATATTATATACAATTTAAAATACATGCTATTCACAATTTTCATTTAAAATAGAAAATAAATAAATAAATGAGAAATAATATAAATCAAAATATTTAATTTCAAAATCAAAGCATATTTTCTAATTTGCACACGTGAAAAATGAAAGCTGGTATCGGCGATTTAAAAAATGGTATTGGCGATATTTGCGCAAATTAACATTAAGTACTTAATGATGTTATGTATTTTATAAATGTATATTAAATTACTATTTTGAACGCGATTGGTCATAACAATGGTAAATATGATTAGCGATTACCAATCATTTCCCGTGATCTCTCTTCCTGGCAAGTATAATACATAAATACCAAATTAACTGAGAATTTGTTTCGAAATTTCATTCATTAAATATTATTACACGAGTTTAACTTACGTCAAGAAAAGATCTGCAAGGAAGTTGAGTTGTATAGCGCAGAATTATGGTAAACTTTAATTGTTTCAATGGTGCTTTTTTTTTTTGACATTCAAGCAGTGTACAAAAATTTATTCGCCGAGAACTTGCTTTACGAAAAATTACCTCCATGGTATATTTTGAACGTTCACGACAAATGAATCTTTTTTTTTTTTTTTTTTTTTCTTGATTACTTTTATGGATAGAGAATTTGAACTGAGATCCTAATTTCAACTGAATTATTGCAGAATATTGAATAATTGAACGTAAGTCATCTGTCAAATATTAATTTATTTTGAACGATTTTTCTAAAAATGTAACTTTTATGCAGTTTAATTCGAAAAAATAATTTTGAATAAAAATGGCCGCCTGATATATGAAAAGTGAAGCGGACATCCAAGAACTGTTGATGACAGTCACATGACTTACACTTTTATTATATAGATAATAAATATAATATTCAGACATCTCATAATGCCTTGGTTAGAAGTAAGAATAATTTTTAAAAATATGCAAATAAATACTGAAGAACAAATAAATACTTTGATATTTTTAAATAGCTTTTTTGTAAGTTATAATTGCTATATGTTTTAAAACACCGTACAATTTGTAGCGATTGGTTTACACATTTTTTTCTGTGCTGTACAGTTTAAAAATTATTAAATTCACTGCTGATTTAACAGTTTATTTGCCTTGTAATTTAATATAATGTAAACATTTTAAGATGATTTTTTTTCATTAATTATATATTCCCTGGAAATTTAGATTTAATTGCATAATAATACAGAAAACTTAGAAAACCTTTCTAATTTTAATTATTTAATTAAGCTGAATAAATCTCAGAGATTTAGAAATAATTACTGTAAATAAATACGATAAAAAATGTTTAATAAGATTGTTTAATAAGCAAATATTAATTGTATAAAGTAAATGTATTAGAGAAATAATTCTAGTATGTTTATTTTTCTTTGTCTGACATTGTTAATGCAAATGCTTGTAGACGATAAATAATTTACTTTTCTTTTTATTATTATGTGAAAATTAATGCGATGTATTTAAATCTATAATATGCCTGTAAGGAAAACTATACTTACGTGAATATTTCATTTTTTCATTATATATAAAGGGTACAGCGAGAAACTTTACCTCACCTCATACGTACAGGTTGTTTTTTTAACAGCCGAAAATTTCACCTTTAATAAATAAGATGACACCAAGAGGATCGTGAATTATTGTGGACATAGATGCAGTATAAAAAGTTCTTTATTAGATACACAGTTCGACACCAAGTTCTGTTACAGAAATCGCCTGCCTCCAAAGATTTAAAAATCTGAGAAGGAGGCGAATTTTATAAACAATTATCGAAAAGCTGCCAGAAAGACACTGATTAAAAGCTACAAATTTCTTCAGCGATTCCAGTGAAGACTAGGCGGCAGTGGCGTAATCAGGGAGTGGGTCCTAGACGCTCCGAATACCAGTAAGATTGTAAAGTTTTCTTCCCCTTCATTATCACATAAAGTTATCCGATTAGATAAGGTTAAGGAAAACTTTGCAAAATTAGTGGTATCCAGAGCATCTGGATACCCTATCCTGTCTAAGCCACTACTTGACGGCAATAACATAATGCCAATTAGCCAAATAATGTTTTGTCGAGAAAGATACGAAGGGACACAGTGGGTGATTTTCCTTTAATGAAAAGTCAATGGAAGAGAGATGAAGGTCAGTAATGGATTTTATCGCCATAGTGTTGGTCTTGCCTGTTGGAAACCTCACAAAACCACATGATTATGAGATCTCATTGAAAACCTTAAAGAATTGGGAGCCGAGGGTTTAAAATGGTACATGTACGTCACAGAGGATAAATGAAAAGGCATATCGACGACGTTAGAGAATATTAATTTTATAAGTTAAAAGAATTGAAAGTATCAACGAAAAAAAGTGGAGAAGTAATGCGTCTGAGTAAATTTTGAGTGTCCGCAGATACGGAGAAAAGCCAGTAAATATTGGGAATACAATTCTTTTTTTCTAATTTTTTTTAAGAAGAAGTGTTCTATACGGTGAGAAAGGAATACGAGTTAATTAAAAAGAAAGCTTAATAAAATGGAAATACAGGGAAAATAGCTAGCTTTTTATAACTTGATAATTCAAATACATTTAAAGATAAAATTCAGAATGTTATTTTAAGGGGAGGGGGTAAATTTCATTGAAGTGGAATATCTCTTCACAAGGGACAAAAACCTTTTCTTCCTATATCTCTTTAAAGAACAATAACTATTTAGTTTTAACAACCCAGCAAACACATACCTTTCGGCACATGATCGGACCGCAGCCGGCAGTGTCGGTTAGGCATCGGCATCGGGAAAGTGGTATCGGTCAAGTGCCGATTGTATGTCGGCAATTGATGCTAAAGAACCGTGCTTTTTCAAATGCCAGTTACTGTAATCGGTCCCCTTATGGTTCGATATCGGCAAGCGACTTAAATCGGCAAATGACGCTGGACCGATATCTGGTATCCGTTAATGGTCCGATTACATTTGCCAGCATCGGTCCGAATTTGGAATGTTTAGTCTTAGCTTTTTCAATTGTGATTAACCGGCATTTTTAAGTTAGATTTCTTAAAAAATGCTACCTGTTACATTCTCTCCTTAGTTGGAATTTTTGAAATTTTTTTGCAGAACTACGCTGATTATGACTCCCAGAACCCAAAACCACCCCCAATTCAAAAGTTTATTAATGTATTTATCTATCTATCTATGTCATTTTTTTATGGGCACGATAACTGCAATAATTCTGCACAAATATCTTCCAAACTGATACATAAAATCAAGGGGCATAAAATCGCAGTCAAGTTCATTAATGGGCATAATCGAACCAAGGGGGGATGGGGGAATTTTTGTGAAAACAGAAAAAAAAAACATAATTTCTTAATTATGATACGTATCGAATCTGTTTAAAGTTATTACTACTTCTAGGTAAAGGGGCGAAAATTTATGTATGACAAATTTTTGATATCATTAAAAATGGTCCCAAAAGGGGGGGGGGAAGAGGGGGCGGGGGTTAGAAGAATAAAAACTCATAACTTCGCCAATTCACAAGATATCAAATCCGCTTAAATTTATTATAAATCCTCTTAATATTGTCTAAAACTTTTATACTGACATGTTTTTATAGGACCAACCCTTATAGCAAAAAAAAAATCTTTGCCGGCTCCGCTTACAAAGGAGTTAAGTTTCGAAATGGGTGGTTCCAACTGCCGCATCATTGCAAAAAGGTCATTTCTTCCGCATTTCCCAACAAACAGGCGCCCCACGGTCTGCGTCTTCGAAATCTACCTGTGCCTGTAGGCCGAGCCGACAGGGATTTTTTTTTCGATTGTGATTAAGTCTGAGTTTTGTTAGTAAGTGCATGGTTTTAAATAATGTATATTATATATTTTTACTCTTCTTTTGAAGAATTGGTGCAACAATATCGAAAAAACAAACTATTATTATATTTATCTTTTTTTTTTTTAATAATAATAAAAATTGTGGATATATTTTTGAAAATGAAATGTAAAATGTATTCAATATTTTACACAAATTTTAAATAAACATATTAGACGTGATAAAAAAAACATATATGGAAAGATATTACTTGCTTTGTTACCCCCGCCCCCCCCCCCCGAACCCCCAACGAACGCACACTGGATGGGGCGACATTTAGATGATTAATCACATATTAATTATTAAAACAATCTAAAAATAATGTATTGTAAAAGCTGTGAATACGTAATCTGTCTCAATATAAACCTGTCTTAAACGAAAAAATTCATGGCCCCAATGATGGAAGTTTTACCATACAATTATACCTGCTAAGACGGAAAACAGTCTAAAAAGGAATTGTTGTGTTTTCAGCGATTTCTTTTTCACAGGCTTTACTGTATAATAAACAAAAAATAATAAACACTAAAATAAGTAAAAAATTTTAATTGCTGTATCATTAAACCTGTTTTATTGGTCATTTTAAAAGAATAAAATTATGTAAGTATCCATATAATAATTTTAATAAACATGAAATAATAATGCATTTCTTGTAAGCATTTATCAAGAAAGTTTCGGACTTTGGTGTAATTTGATGATGATTTTCAATCATGAGACACTTTCACATCCAAAAATTGATCATGACAAAGAGCCAAGTGCAATTTACCAAGCTAACACGCCAGATCTGGAATGTCCCGCTACTTTATTGTCTACCTTGGGTGCGTACTTGGGGAAAGCAAAGCGATCATCTAGTAAAACTGCGCGCGCATGCTTTCCAAACAGGATTTTGAAGGGCAAATTGCAACCATAGATTCCCGCGTTTTCATGTAGTTGTAGTAGTTGCCTGATGTGAGATGCGAGAAGCATTACGCTGGCTGATAAAATCATAATATTGGTAAGTCTGCTTAATTTTCTTTTATTAAATCCAATTAATCTGAATTAAGTTCATTATTTTTGCATACATTTAATTTTGTATATATTTATTCTCTTTTAACAATTAAATTTGCGTAGGAATTTTTGTTGTACAAAATGATAATAGGGTTAAATTAGAAAAATATGTTTATGCAGTTTTCATAACTTTATTATTTCAGTTTTTGTGACATGTAGCATATTTTTAATTATTAATAATTAACAAATTCTTTGTACGTTTCTTTATTATAATAAATGCAGAATGACATTTGGTTTTCTTATCCATTTGATACTCTACAATTTTACAATAATCTTATAGATCATGTATTTAAAAAAAATAGTCAAAATTTTCGATTGCTTAGTAATGGTAATTTGCATTTTTTGTATTTGAACTTTAATTTATTCAAAGTTACTAATTCATTCATTTTTTAAATTACTTAAAGCGATTTCTTTTTCACGTATCCTAAAATTTTTACGCAGCGGTATAAAAATTTCTTAATTCTATTCAAATTTATTAAATTTTAGTCATGCAAGATGTTTGAAGTTTAAATTATTACTATTAAATTGGTTTAATACACATTTCATTTCTATCAAATTTAAAATAAATGAATTTTAATTAATGTATATAAATATTTGACATTTCCAATGTACATAATATAACTGAGGGATTTTGAAAGTGTATATTTATATTTGAAAAGGAAATATTTAGAAACAAATTAAGAGAAAAAGGAAAAACAATATTATAAATAATGTTACTTTATTTAAAAAAATGAATTATGGAGCATCAAATTAGATGTAATAATAAATGATTTTGAAAAACAATTGTCCTTCTGTATAAATGAAAAAATATATAAAGAATTTAGAAAAACTAAAAATAAGTAAATATGAAACATGTCTATCATATAAAAAAAATTTTAAATAAAGTTACAAAAATATATTTTTCTAATCTTGCCCAGAAATTACATAAACTCTAAATTTTGTTTTTTATATTTTTTAAAGAGAGAATAATGTTTACTAAATTAAATTATGCAAAAAATATTTAACTTAGTTGAGATGTTGATGGATATAAAAAGTCTAACACAATTTAGCATAATTTATAGCAGACTTATTTTAAGAGACATAATCACAAGAAAATCACAAACATTCATTTAAAGCGTTCATAAAATAAAATAATAACAAACGGTACAGAATTTTCTTTAACTAAGTTATTTAAACTGATTTTTATTTTCTGCGTAAAATTAAAGTTCAATTTTTTTAATTTATTAATAAATAGTAAATTAACGGAACGGAATTTAGTATATTTGACTTTAAAATAATAATAATAATAAAAATTAGATGTATTGTTTTATACTTTCCTAGAAAATATTTTGTTTTTTTTAAATCAAGTTTTACAGCGACACTTAAAAAGAAAAATATATAGAAAATGTTTTTTTTTTTAAATGGCAGGGGCTATTAATGGTAAAACGGTATTCGTGGGGGGGGGGGGGGGGGTGCTTACATCTGAAAAATCACCATTTTTACAAAAATAAGCAAAGTTAAAAAAAATTAAATACCAATAAGAGGAGTTCCCCTCCCCCCCCCCCCACTTTCAGCTGCTAGTTCCCAATAAAAGGGGTGCTTTCGGCAGTTTATTGCTTGCCGATATCAGACCACATTCGACAATACTACGGATTTGTTATCAGTATACGGTCGGCACAGCATCTCGCCGTTGTTAGCGTTCCTGGTACCGGACCATATTCGGTAGGTGTGCGGATAACTGTTGGTATACAATCGGCACAGCAGAGTGCCGTCGATTCTACCGGCGTTGCCGATACCGGACCGACTATGCGCCTATCAGTCGGGCGTCAGTCGCGCGGCGTGTCGAAAAAGTTACGGAACCGGTACGGCAGGCGGTGTCGTGCCGATACCGTCGGAAACGGCAAAGCGGCAGTCGGCCGATTGCTTACCGATAGCTCTGTGGTTGCTGGGAATGTTTTGCAACAATTTTAATTTCTTCACTCAATTACATACAGCGCGTCCCAAAAGTTTATAGACAATGGGGATTACCTAATTTACAATTGAAAAAAAGGAGTAACAATTTCAAAACAATTTATAATTATAAATAATATCAAGACAATAATAATACTATACAGAAATAATATTACACAATCACAGACTTCATGAGAAAAATTAAAACTTAAATTTTACTGTCCCAAAAAGTTTATAGACAACTCATTTTTGTTTCTTTAATGTTCAAATTTTTGAGCCGTTTTTTTCTAATCACTTCAAAAACTCGTTCACACATTCTCAAAACAAGAATATAAAAAAATTCTTGCTTTAAAGAAAACCAACTGCGTTCCATTTTCAGCTTTAAATCTCAAACCGTTTCAAATTGGCACTCATTAGCATATACGTCTCTAGTTAATATCCTCCAGAAGTTCTCTATTTTGTTCAGGTCTGGATGACTTATGGCTGGCCATTCCATAACAGTTACTTAGATTTGTCTAAACCACCGCATTGTAGAGTTGGACACGTGAATGGACCAATTGTCTTACTAATATATGCATTTGTCCCTACCTAGCATCTTTTTAAATGGAAGTAACTGTAGTTCAAGCATTTTCTGGTATACTTCGGAACATTGAAAACCTTTCAAAAAAGTAATATAATTTGTTCCATTGTAAGAAAATGCTTCCCACACCATGAGTGAATTTCTTCTTTGTTGTCTGCTGAAATAATTTCGTGGTTCCTTGTGAATATCGTGCTAGTAACATACCCAACCATAGGGGCCATCTAAATGAGATTTCTTTTCATCACTGAAAAGAACACTCAACCATTCATCTGTCCAATTCATGTGATTTCGGGTCCACTGAACAAGCGCGTATTTATGCCGTTTTGTAAACTTTGGGAACGACATATTTTGCGATAATCAAGAAATGTTTTTTCCTGCAGTCGTCGATGGACCGTGTATTTGGATACTGGAACGCTTACTTCTTTAGACACTGACCATACACTAATATCAGACTCGCTCTGCCTCTTCGTTCAGTTATTTTCTTTGGCCGTCCAGAACGTGATTTTGTTTCAAAATTGTCCTATTTTGACAGAATTTGATCAGTTCCAACCCTGCTGCTTCCAATTTTTCTTGCGATGTTCACAACTTTCCATCCACGAGCCTTTAAAAGATAGATTTACAAAATTTCCTTTTTGGAAAACTGCACATTGCGAGGCATCTTCGCAATCAGTCGGAAACGGAAAAACAGATTCACTTTTATCTCAGGGAACTATTGCTTGACAAGTACATCACCTTGGAATATGAAAATTTTAGATATCAGTACTTAAATCCGCTTTTAACGCTGATTGTCTGTATATATGTTTGGACCGGCATTTTTTAAATTAAATTTATGACTGTTAAAAGTAGTTTAAGTATTTTATTTTTATTTCATCATTATATATTTGCATAATTTATTTCGTCTTACTTGTTTGGTTAGCTCTTAAATCCAAAAATATGATTGTCTATAAACTTTTGAGACGCACTTTAACTGCCAACGTTTGCGTCTTTTCGTACTGGCATATTTAATCGTATATTCTCTCTGTTGGTAAGCCAAATTTTACAATTACGAATTGGTGGTAACAATAAAGCGCAATTTTGATATTATTCCGGGGTCTGGCACAATCTAAATACGTTATGAAGCAGAAAATGTATTTAAGGAAATGTATTTTTACATTTTATTAAATTTTAGATTTATTTACTAAAGTTCAATGTTTTAAATAAAATTTCTGGTACTTATTTTAACTTGAGTCAGACTGCGGAATATTACCGAAATTCTGGCATCTATGAATTAAGTCTGTTTCTTCTTTTCTTAACTAAACTTGATAGATCTCTAATTCACAACTTTATACAGACGGTATTAATAAATATCATAAGTAGCATAATCTAATTAATCTGTTAAATATAATTAACATTTGTAATAGTTAAATAAATCTGTTCTGATAAACAAAAGTGTATTTTGCGACTCCATGCAATCGATATATTGTTTGTCCTAGAAAAACGTAACTTGATATTAATTTTTTTAAATGTCGCATTCATATGTTAAAATTGTTATTCAAAATTATACTTGCATTTTATGTACGTCATTAACGTAGAAAACCACCGCCCCTGAATACTAGGCCAAAACACTGACATAAATATGGCGGCACTCGTAGGAGGATTTTTTTTAAGCGTTCGTACGGTGTTTTGATTTTGCACACAAGTATTTTCTAAAAGTTTTCTTTGACTTAATGAATCTAAGAAAAATAAGGCGGAGAAAACTTTTATAAATTATTGGCATTCAATTTCAAGTGACCGTACACTGAAAAAATCCGCATACGACAACTACCGTTTTTGTGTCAGCGCTCAGACTTAGTATTCAGTGAGCGGTGGAGAAAACACTGGCCCCTGAATACAAGGCTTACGCACATAAAATTGGCGGCTGTCGAAAGCGGATTTTTTTTCAGCGTTTGTACGGTTCCTTGAATTTCAATACCAGTAATTTTTAAAGTATTCGTCTCCTTATTTAATCACAGAAAATGAAGCAGAATAATAGTTTAAAAATATGCTGGAATTTAAATTCAAGGGATCTTACCTACGCTGAAAACAAAATCCGCCTAGGACATACGACATTTTTGAGTCAGCGCGTAGGCAGACAGGGGGCGATTGAAAAAAACTGACATACACATTATACCGTAAACCTGGAAAATTCTTAGTTAGAACTGTATATTCCTGGATATAACTGTATGTCCATGGATTCTGGCACCAATATTTTGGATTACAAATTTTTAATTTAAAACTTAAATTCCAGAATTCGTAGTCGCCACGTCTAATCGTAGAACTTGTAATATTTTCTGCGGTCATATAAGGCGAAAAATGCGTTTAAAAAATTGTGGTAGAACGGTACGCACTCTCATTATATTTGAATTATACTTGACAGAAAAGAGTAAAGTGATATTCAAACTGCTTGAAGGGCACACCACAAACTTTATAAAAGAAAATATAGCTTCACAATATTTTAAACATATGGAAAATTGAAGTACATAAAACAATTCTTACTTACTTTTTTTCAAGCTATAGTTCGTTTATAATAATCATTAAAGTTAAATCGATAAATATAGCAGCAAGATATATTTAAATCACTTCGTTTGTTTCAAACACAAAGGTATTATGCGAAAAATGCTGAAAATGAGATTTGATAAATACATAAAAACCCAGAAAAGTTGATTCGATCGTGGGAATGATGGAAAAAGGCGTCGTATTTAAAAAGTATATATTGTACTTTTTATTCCATTAGGAACTGTCTTACGTTTGAGATCATTGATTCTATTTTAACATAAAACTCCACTTGCAGTGTAAACAGGATATTCGCTTTCCGATAACATATTTTATTGAAATGTTTCGTAAATAATTTAAACCCTTTAACATTTTTACGCGTAAAACAGTGTATGTTATTAGGTGAATGTGCAGTTAGTATTAAAAAAAAGACACATCTCCATTTATTTGCAGACCATTCAGGATTAACCCCTTGAAGGGCGCCGGTATATTATATATACCACTTAATTTTAATCCCAAAATGCCGAAATGACACCAGAATTTTAGAATCAAATTTTGAATTTATATGGTACATGAAGGAAAGCTTTTACTTCTTTTAAAATAAATTCGTTTGTGAATCTTGGTGTCAATCAGTCACTTCAATGTTTTAGCTCCAGGAGTACCTTACCCCTGAAAGGGTTAAATCACGTCAAAGATGTCATTCCGAATATTGTCTTCTTTCAGAACAGGAATACATTTTTTGAAATAGGGATCGTCTACTTATTACAAATTGCGCCAACTTCGATTTTTCAAATGGTAACATCACATCGGACAGTTTAGTTTATGTCCTTACGTCAAATCAGTCCAGAAACCTTTTTTTAATGATAACACCTACTTTTATCTACCTGGACTATGTAATAGCGCTTTCTAAACAGGAAAACTGTTTCGTTTACTCTTATTTATTAAAATTGTAAATTCTGGAAATGGTTTTAATTTTATTATTCATTTATGCATTTCTACATATGGTGTGAACAGTGTCATGACAAAATATTAATAGAATATGTTCCTTCATTCACTTGCAGAAAATATTACAAATTTCGCAACGAATCAAGGTGACAACACATTTTGAGGTTTAAATATTATATAAAAATTTTCTGATGAGAAATAATAGTGTCAGACACCTTGAAAATTCCAAGAATAGAAAGCATCCTGTTATACTATTAAAATGCATTTTTAATGCGCGAAAGATTTAACCCCTTCAAGGGCAAAGTACTCTTGGAGCTAAAATACTGAAATGATTGATTGACACCAATATTCACGAACGAATTTATTTAAAAATAAGTAAAAGCTGTCCTTCATGTGTCTTATAAATTCAAAACTGAATTCTAAAATTCTGGTGTCATTGTGGCTATTTGGGATTAAAATTAAGTGGTATATATAATATACCGGCGCCCTTGAAGGGGTTTATTCATACTAAAATTTTGTTTATTGATACTAATATTAAATTTTTTTAACACCAATTGTTATATACAATATGTTGTTGTCATAGCTGCCAACTGTTATGAATTTTTGGCAGCAATTATTCTGAAAAGGTATTTCCACCTTTTTTGATCGCTATAATCTACAATAAAAAAAGAAGTTGAAGATTTCTCTACAGAATTACTGGTACCGCAAACAATAACAGTTGGCAGCTATATTTGTCGTTAATGTACTGAAAACTAAAATGCGATTTTGAACTTTTTTTTCTAAGACAAGATAAAAGCAAAATGCTAATAAACCCGATGTATATTACAAAACAATTGTGAACTTGTGGACATGAAAATTGTGCACCCATGTACAATTGGTTTTACCATAAATATGGTCACGTGCATCTTTGAGTTATCCTAAATCAACCTAGCTTATGCGTAGGAGAATGACCAGAAGCTCCAACGAGGAAGCGGTAAGGTCCTTTCGGAGGGTTGTTTAAGTGGGGGCACAGATGGATGCCTATGCGGATGGAGTTACACTTTCTGGCTCATGACGGCGTTCGATCCTCTAGGTTTTTAACATACTCATCAAGACCAAGTGTGTCCGGGTATTACGTCTCCAGATTGTGAATCGTGCGGGCGCTACTCACTCTTTAGGGAGACAGCGCTGCGGGCGGCAGTCGCTGTTAATGCACCGGAAGCAGGTGACAGTTGTCTGGTGCGATTGCGCCAGTGGAGCACAGAAGGCACAGTGTCGGACCAGACCACATTTTTGCTTTAATTCCTACAACTAATCACCCTCACGACTAATCAACCTGGGGTACGCCAGATAAGGGAAACTAGTTTTCCTTTTTTTTAGCTTTTCATTTTTTTTACTAATATTTTATGTTTTTCTGTTATTTTGCAAGTTGGGAAGGGGCTAGTCCTCGCCTCTGTAGGCTTACCATGTTAAAATCACAGTAATTCAACACGAGTAATTCACTGATACTGGCTTCTGGCTAGCTCCTAGACCGATGGTTGGCTCCTATTGGCTGTCATTCGTAACGCGGGGGTCAAGGCTAGCTTGGACACCTGTCACGGCTCCTCTCCCTTGTTGGGTTGAGTTTTATCGCAGCCGTCGAAATCTGCTAATAACTCTGCCATGTCCATTATCGGATGAGTACAGTAGCTAATTTGTCTTTGTCTTACCTTAATTGTACTATTAAGAAAAGTAGAAAAATATAAACTTTACAAAAAATTTCAAAGAAAAATAAACCTTTCTTAGATATCACTTACGTATTTGAAAAATAATTATCGAAACAAAAAAGTTTAGTTTAACTCAAGTTTAATATATTAAAGAAAATTTTATTTTTTCATTTGAAATACTTTTACGACTAATCCACATTTTTTAAATATCGCCAGTTGAATGACAAAGTATCTTGCATTTTACTGATAAAAATTAAACAATGATTGAATGAATAGAATACCTCAAATATGAGCACAAAGAGATCTAGAAAGATGTAAAAATACAGAAACGGAAAACTGAAAAAGCGTATCGTTCATAAGAGCATTTTTGACAAAATTAAAGATAAAAGCAGAATCTGGCTTTTGTTCTTTATCTTAAAAGAATGAAATCATGAAAATATTAAGCTCAACGTAACATACTCAAGATTCATGCAGGGCTAAAGTGCAAAAGAAATACGTACATTTCAAATATACTTTTTACTTGAAAAAGACACATAAAAATGTTAAATATTGAAGTAGTTTGAGTGGCACCGCATCATTATTTTTGAGCTAGAAAATGGAAAAAGCGGTAAATATATATTTTAATAATAGAAGAAGGAGCAATAGAGTCAAATAAATACTGTGTGTTTTTAACCCTGTAATGCCTATACTAAAATGTAAGCTAGAAATTCCGAATACTTATTTTCGTTTTATATCAGACTAAGCATACTGGGATTTAACTGAAGTTGTATAAAAATATTCACCAGCATTTTTTTTTCAAACTATTTAACATTTTTATTTAACTCATTTTTGTGGCGTTTTTATTTTATGAAAATTTTTCTTACTCGAGTTGAGCTATTTTCATTTGGTTCCGGTCAAATTACCGGTTGTTGGTACATTTGTTGTTAGTCACGCAGGATGTGTCATTCAATAAAGCAAAAATTACAATTCGGTACATTTACAATTTTTGGTGTGAATTCGGAATAGCTGAATAAAAAAAAATCACTAAATTGGCATCACTCATAGTCGCATACCTGCTATCATGGGCATTAAAGGGTTAAATTTAATATTCTTATTTTTATTGAAATATCTTTTATTACTTTTTGTGAAGTATTCTAAACTTAGATTTTTTTTTTGTAAAGTATTGGGAGAAAATATTTGATTTTAATTTGTTAATTCTTTATCATACAGGTTTCGTACGCTAATACCACAATTTTTAACAGAATTTTTTTATTTAATATTTAAAAAGCAGAAATTTCAGACGCCTCGTTTAACTGCAGAATTTGTAATACTTTTTGGCATTTAAATAAGGCGAAAGATTTTATTTAAAAAATGTGGTAAAAGCGTACCAACCCTGTCATAGTGTTTATTTCAAATTGAGTATGTTAAAAGTTTTAAACTGGTTCCATTTTTTAAAGCATTACATTTGTTAACAGCTTTATAAAAAGGGATAAATTTTCTTCCCTTATCGCTATATTATATTTTTCTTCTTTAGTAAGCTGAAGTAGTAAGGTGAGTTTCTCTGAAGTAAACTGAATTTACTACCAGAAATATAAATTTCAGGAGTGGAGTAACCACTACGATTCTGGAGTAAATGATTAAAATATATTTTAATGATACATTGTTCCACAGTATAAATTGGAAATTCACAACGAAATTATTATAAAAAGAAATATATGAGTCGATTCTGTATAAGATCTTTTATCAGGTACGTGGAGTATGGCCCTTTTATGGTTTTTTCTTGCTGCACGTGGTTCTTATAAACCAATAATCTTGTACCGATCTGTACCGATAATCCTCTTTAGTACATGTGCTTCCCATACAGGGTGCGCATGGTGTATATTTTTTTAGTAACAGGATATTTTAGTTCTAAATTTTTCCTCGTCGTAGAATACATAGAAAATATTCTTGAAAAATAAAGCAAAATCCGAAATTATTCATGTTAAATATTCAAATGATGTTAAATAATAACCATCTCAAAAGGGTTAATAGATCGTTTTATCGATTTCGATGTCAAACTATTATATTTATACAGTCATTTTTGTTTAACGTTTAAAATGCTATTGTTTTTATGGTATATGAGCATGAGATTTAGCTCAAGAAAATTACACTTCTTCATTACATTTTACTAACTACAACACTGCCCAAAATTTAAGCACAACGCAAAGTTTAAAATTAGAAAGACACAATTACCTCCGAAGTAAATGAATTATGACAAGATGAATTATGACAAGATGAATTATGACAAGATGAATTATGACATGATGATTAAATGACAAGAATATGTGGGACAAAAGTTTAATCCTTCTAAGGTAACCCTTAACGAACGAATATCGCTGTAATGGCGACAACAAAATTTATTGCCCAAATACGTTGTTTTCAGATGGACACCAACATTTTTGCTCAGAAAATTCCCGTATCTAATCATAAAATTCCAACAATTAATGCTTGCAAAAAAGGAGGTTCAAAACAATACTAATTGGAACCAAAAAATTGGATATTAAGTATTGGTTGTTGTGAATTCAGCGGCATTTGTTCGTTAAAGGTTATGGTCCTTTTATTTGCCCTTAAAAAGGACAAAATACTGTTCTTAAAATAAAATGGTAAACATATGTTAAAATTCAAGTTAAAAAGAGATGTTATGCATTATTATTGCAAAAAGGTTATTAGCAAAAATTAAGATTAGAAAGACACTAGTAACATTTACAAGAATTAGGAGTGGTAAACGCAAACATGACGTATAGTACTTTCGTAAGCACGTGAACAATTATTTAATTGAAACTACATTTTTTTACATCAACCAGGCGGTGTTTCATTAATGTTAGAAGATATTGAATGGTTTATGTGTCAATAACTAAATGACACATGCCCTATTGCCTAATGTTCTGAACTTAGTCCCCTTGGAAATTGTGTCACTTTTACTGAATTATTAAACAAAAGAGTACCATTTCTAATTCCCATACACAATATCCATTAGAATGTTTCCTTCTTTCTCGATAAAACTGCAGTCAAAACTTCCAGCCATCTAATCGAAAGCTATAATATTTTAAGTCCTAAACCACTCTTTCATTATGTTGACTCGATAATTTAATTACACTTTTACTCAATAAAACACATTATAGTGGATTACTGTATTTAATTCTATAATGATTATGAAAGATGCGCCGTTTTTGACTGTCTCATCTTACAACTCTATATTCAGGGGTTGATTACGGTCGGAGAAAACACCACAATTGAAAATGATAAATGAATGAATGAATTTTCCCCTTACTTATGACAGAAAATCAGCATGAATAAATCTTTTAAATGAAGCAAAAATTTCTTTATAAATTTTACTGGTGTATTTTGTCCCAGCGGTAATCATACCCTGCCTATATTCCAACTGCGTCACTGCCGAAGAGCACGTAGGTAGATAAGACCAGATGGATAATGCACCCATCTAATAGTGGACATGACATGGTTGCTAACCGAATCATTACAATTCAATAGACCTCGAAGGCCGGAGCAGGTCCGGCCACCAAACTAGGCACGACGCAGCATCCCACCCAAGTGGCGTGTGGCAGCGCACACGCGAGAACCACACTTTGGAGAATATTGTTAAGCCCCACCTGAGAATTACTTTTCCGACAGCTTGGATCATGGACAGCCTACAGAGGCAACAACTTGCTCCCCACCCCGGAAGACAAAACGAAACAAAACATAAAATATTTGTAAATAAATAAAAAGATCGCTATAAAGAAGAAAATTTAGTCTCCTTCACCATGCGCACTAGACGTCATGACTACGAAGTAGACAGATAGAGCGAAAAAGTAGTTCAGCCGTACCTGGTGCCGCCTGTATTACGTTTTCCCATCCGAACCACAGCCAAGCACTTACTTGCTTTTGCTTCTACGAAAAGCTGCGCTCCACAACTATCACCTCCCGAGGAAAGAAATTATGGACCACACGATGCTGCGTTGGAGACGGGATCCGCGAATAAAGCTCTCTGTGACATAGTCAGACAGTGGCGTAGCCAGGGAGGAGTTCCAAATGCTCTGCATACTAGTAATAATGTAAAGTTTTCTTTGCCTTGAATATCGCAGAAAGTTCTCCGATTACATAAAGCAAAGAAAACTTTACAAAATTAGTGGTATCAGGAGAATCTGGACCCCCACCCTGGCTACGCCACTGTAGTCAGGAGACCGGAAGTTCAGTTCCTTCGACACCTACCCCATCTGGGATTTGCTTCAGAAACCATCCGAAAATGTTTGATGCCACTAACGCTTCATCGGCTGAAAAGCCCTCGTTTCCCGGTAATTCTCCTGCTCTGAAGCCAAGTTTATTCGGGATCACTCAGAGAAGCTCGTCGCCACATAGATAATAAGACACACATTCCCCTCAAAGATGAACGGAACAGTTTAAATGTGTATATAGCAATGTCGTAGACAGTGTTAGGGTGCAGATGCTCTGTCTAATTTCATTATTTTTTTATTGTTTTATTTAATAGCTAAAAATTCTGTGATTAGGTATAACGAAGAATATTTCCTTAAAATGGGGGTAAATAGAACTTCTGGACCTTCATCCTGGCTACGCCACTGGTACATGGCTGCCCAACCTTTTAGAACACTCAGTTTGATTTGCATAAATCTTCAACTAAATATAATCAATTATTTTCAAAAGTTGCTTAACATGCCATTGAATCTTGTTTTCCTTTAAAACTTTAAAATACTCTATTTTTTGTAGCCATGTCACATTTACACAACTGCATACAACCCACTAAACATCCGGAAAATGTGAGTTAATTTGATCAAGGTTAAACACGTTTTGAAGCAAAAGGTTTTTGAACAAATGAAATCAAATACCTACGACGCTGAAACATGAAATTAAATAAATACTGATAGATCAAATGACCTTTTTAGTTCTAAACTTTATTAACTCATTCTTAACGATTGACAAATTGACATGCCGCTTAACTCCTGACTGCCGAGCAAAAGGGCAAATTTGTAATGTTGTTTTCTCTGCAATTCTTTTAAAATGCCAAAAAAAAATGAATTTTCAAACATAATATAAAAAACTTAATTACGTATATGACTATAATCCTTAAGAGTATTAATGATCCCTCGATGTTTTAAAACTGCATTGTATTTGTAGAATTATATTAATTTAAACAAAGCTTCTATTGCAGTGAAACTTACAGCATATTGAATCATATATCAGTTCACGACGGTGAGACGGTTAAGGCGACCGAAATCTTTAAATTCGAAATGCAGTATTTTAAAACGGAAATGTTTCTCTTATCTAATCTCAAATTTTGAGAGATTAAATAAGTCAAATTATAATATGGAAAAAGTATGTCGAAGAATTAAAAGAGGTGTAAACTAATCTCGACGTGAATGGGTTAACTTGTGTCAACTTAACGCACATTTTACTGTAAAAATGTTGGAAGTTAGAAAATATGCATACAAAAGTATGCATACTTTAGTATCTCTTTTGAGATACTTAAAGTATCTCTTTTGAGATACATTGTGGATTTGGAAACTCATTGGATCATACCTCATATGCCAACACCATGTCTCTGAAAATGGGTTTTACTTTGTCACTGGAAAACACAAATAATAATTGCCATCTTATTTAGTCGGAGACAATTGCTACAAATTCTACGATAAAGTAAGTTTAAGATTACTTTTCAAAAAATAGTTGTGACAATTGTAAAAAAAAACGTACGCACTCTGAATATGTCATACCCGTCGCGATTGCTCCAGGGTTAAGTATATCTCGAATGTTTTTGGTGTCATTTCTCCAAGGGAAAGAAATATTGTTAGCAGCCTACGCTAGTAACTCGAAGAAACATAGAATATAATGGTAAACCAATGACAGCTTTTTCCAAATTCCACGTTTGCATTTTAATATTTTGAAATGATTTTGTCTTACATAGGATATCTGAGGTAACCGGGTACTTTCGTATTATTTCTATTTTGGTGTCAGTCTTTTGTTTTAGGACGCTTTCACTTTTGAAACCAATTTTTAATCATACTATGAATATTTTTGGTTCGTGTTAACAGTTTAGTGATTTTAAGCACTTCCTTCATACCATTAAATTCTAGGAACATTTCCTGGAAATCATTTTTTTTAATTTATTGGTATGTCTCACACTAGTCCATTTTTTGAATACCAGTATTTCAGATTAATATGTTTCATGCTTCGTTTTTTCAACAATTGCAACAAATATTACGATCCGGGTAGGTTACTAGACCATTTGTAAGAAAATATATTTAAAAAAATTCTGTAGGAAAAAATGGTTCAGTGACCTCTCACTTATACGCGATACACTGTAATTATTTTTCGGCACCAGTTTCTTTTTAAAGTAATTTTCTCCTTACTTAATCGCAGAATTTATAAATCAAATTTTACTGTTTTAAAATAGCGGTACGAAAAAGCAATTACTGAACATTGCGTATAAGTGAGAGGTCACTGTATTCTGAAAACTAACATATTGTGAGGCTATGAGGGGGTTAAATATCTATTTGTAATTATTTTAATTTTCCACTTACATCTAAAATTGTAATTTTTAAGTACATATTTGAAAGAAGTACGGAAATATAAATTTTTAAAAATAAGTTACTATTAAATCGATAATTGGAATATAATAGCAATGAAAGTATTAAAGGCATATTTTCCTAAAGACCCCGTTTATCACAATTTTTTTAATTATTCGTCTTATTAAATTTCCTGTCAATATTACAAATTCTGACATTAAATAATGTGAAATACAAATAGTAGGCAGTATTGCCAGTCGATTACATTTTGTTTACTATTTGTTTTGATTGCTGCCTTTTTTAAATAGTAATATTTTGTTTTTATACAGGTAGATTAAAAAAGACGAAAATGAATGATTTATACAACATAAAAAAAAGTCGTAGCAATGAATCAATCTGAAAAAAAAAATAGAGGACTGGCAATACAGGTTGCAGACCCCTTGGAAATTCTAAGAAGTGTACGCATCTTGTAAAGGTTTGAAGGTTCGTAGACCCGTTATAGTTTCCATGGAGCACGGCGCCACTAATTTAGATCACAATTCTTTGCCTAATATTTTTTTTTTTTCAGATTAGAAATCTTTTTGCGATAGCCGAAAAGTTCGTAATAGTTCTCTTCAATGAAATAAGACGAAAAATTCTGTTAGAAAATTGTGGAAAAAAATGTACAGTCGTGGAAAAAAAAACTGCACACCCCCCATTAACTCTGCGACAAATTGTAGTAGAAGGAAGTGACTGGTACCAAACGATTGGAAATAAAGTCTACTTTTAAATTATATATCTAAAATTTGCCTAAGGGGCCATCTACATATTAAAACAAGCCTAAAATTTATTTTTTCAATGGCAACACCCACTTTTGACATGATATTTTAAATCTTCGGTTCAAACTATGCCTAGATACAAAATTTTAAGTCATTTGGATGATAAGTTTTCGAGTTATAAACATTCAAATTTTAGAGCCTCTAATGATAAATTACATTTTCATATTTTTATTAATATATCCTGAGATTATAATTCTAATGTGTTAATTTTTTTTTTGGTTATAATAATAAAAAGCCCAAACATAAATATGTCAAATTTGTAATTTTTATAATTTTATAATATGAATTATGAATTATGAAATTAATATTCGAAAAAATTATGAATTGCAACCTACAATTTTTTTGAAGGATTTATATTTATTATGTCCTGCTTTATGTGTATTCAAAAATTTAAATTTTTCTACCAAGTAGTTTTCAAATTACGCTTAAAAAACGGCAAGATGCTGCTTTAAGGGGCCGTCTATGATGTGCATTAAAGCATAGTTTGAATAGGGATGGGAGCGCTCCGACTCGAAATCCTGAACGACACCACTAAATTTTAATAGTATTTGTTATCTTATTCAAGAACAAAATATCTGAAATTCTTTACGTTGGAGAATACTATTAAAATTTAGTGGTAAGAATCGATATTCGGGTCGGAGCGCGCTCATCCCTGTTTGAGAAAATATTATACTCATAGGCTGGGATTAAAACAAGATTTTCTCAAATCTTGTTAAACTGTTTGCAATATTACACTAAATGGTTGTTAGATAAAGTATTAACGCGAAAGTATTTGTTACTTAAAAATGCTAATTTAAACTTTTATTAACTTTTGTATATCAATCAAAAATTGTAATCTTTACAAATATGTATGGATGTTCAGTTTTTATTCCATTAATAACGAACTTAAAATTGTAATCTTTACAAATATGTATGGATGTTCAGTTTTTATTCCATTAATAACGAACTTAAAATAATTAAACTTTTTCTTCTATAACTTTCGTATTTAGATCTATTCGAATAAACAGGCTAATTGAAAAAAAAATTACAAGTTATTTTTATGGTTTTCTGATAGGCAAGATTATTTCCCAATCGCTAGCAGTGTGCAAAAAAATCTAATAGTAATAATAATAATAATAAATGGCAAACGGTAAGTTTTATTGCCAAGAGGCGTTAATGAGTTAATTGTAAAATTTCAAATGAACTACCAGAATAGAATCATAGAATTATTAACCCTATTCCGAAGGAGAATAACGAATGTAAAGTTATTCAGATGTCTTTATAACATAGATTTAGTTTTAGGTCTTCAAATAAATCGGAATATAAATCCTGCGACACCCCCGCCCCCCCCCCCTCGCTACTAAAATAAAAAGCAATGTCTGGATTTATTTTCAGACTAAAAAACAATTTATCTGCGTTTTTTTTTTTTTTTACTTTGATTCCTTACGCTGCTTTATACTATTTTTTTAAATTCTACATTTTGTATTTGTCACTATTATTCACGTTTCTGACAATAAACTAAAAAAAAGGCGAGTTAAATAGATGCAAAATCTGAGAAACAGCATTATAAAAGCACCTGTAAAATTCCAATAACATTTACATATTCTAAAACTATTTTAATTACAAATAATCTTATGGTTTTTTAACCCCTTCGTGAAGTGCGTCTATTACAGAATTTTTAATAATTTACCACCGGTTTTTTAAAACAGAAATTTTCGTCTGATTGAATCGTGGAAATGCTAAGATATAGTAAGGCAATGCTTACAATAAAAAATAACTGGTGGGAAAATCGAGGATTCTGAGCATCTTATGCGTCACGTATACGTGTCACTTGTCCCCAAGGGGTTAAAATCGGATAATTCAACAGTTGTAAACATTATTTTACCGCATATAACAATAACCGAAACGTATTAAGTGAGTAAAATGGTCATATCGGTAAAACATAATACATTAAAAGAAGTGACATTCTGCAGCATTTCAACAATCGAGAACCGAACTTCAATTTGGATACAGCCCCTTAAATATGCTCATTATAAAGTAATTAATTTCTCAGAAACTAATCGTAGGCATTTATTGAAATTCGGTATCTAGGCATAGTTTGAACTGCAGATTTCAAATATGTTGTCAAATTTCAGTCTTGCTATTGAAAAAAACAAAGTTTGGGTGTGTTTTTATATGTAGATGGCCCCCTAAGCAAATTTTATATACATCATTTAAAAGTAGACTTTATTTCCAATCGTTTGGTACCAGTCACTTCCTTCTACTATAATTTGTTGCAGAGTTAGTGGAGGGTGTTCAGTTTTTTTTCCACGACTGTACCTATCATGTTATAAAATTAAAGTAATAAATTACTATAAAAAATTGCCAGCACTATATTTTAAAAGTAGTTTTAAATATAATAATTGAAATCAATGAATTAATACTGTTTCATTTGGTAAATTCTGAAACGTATCACGAAATAGCTGCAGTTACTGGCAGTTACAATGGCTGTTAAGTATCGTGCCATGGAACATTTCGACACGAAAATCATCACCGAAAAAATAAAATGTGTATGTTTATTGCAAATTGTCAGCAAAAGCATATTTTGAAGATGAGTAGTTTATATACATAGGTTCCAAAGAGTACGGAATTACTTGACAACTATTTTCGAAGAAGAAATTTGCTCAACCTATCCATGATTAAATTTTACGAATTTTACTGTTTAAATATAGTGGTAGTTGAAGTCTAATAATTTATCGCTATGTATTCATAACAGTTTGTGTCTATTCAAGAAGAAAAAGAAACATTCTTTTTTAACCCTTTCCGGCGCGGAGTAAATCTGTTTGTAAAATGATGAAATAATGGTCTGACACCAGAAATTGTAAATGAATTCATTAGGAATTAAAAACATGCTTATTTTCCCGTTCTTTATAAAAGGAAAATTTTAATTAAATATTATTGGTGCCGCTTGTCAGTTTTGGAATTAAAATTAGATGTCCTTTTTTGTGGAGACCGCCCGCTAAAGGGTTAAAGAAGTTTTTCTTAACAGACATGTAGTTTGCAATTGTTATTTAAATTTCATTTAAATTTTTTTGACGTAGTAACACATACATTGATTACCCAATATTTATTTAACACTCTATTTTACATTTTATTGTTATTAAATGAGCGTTTAAAAATTCTTCAAACGGAATAATATTTTAAATTGTATCTGAAAATTTAAAACATAAAAAACGAGAGAAAATATATTTCAGTCTTGAAAAAAATCATATCTTTCGCGCGAGCATTTGTAACAAAAGATAAAAGCAGTTTCTGGCTTTTGTTGTCTGTCGCATAAGAAAGACAACATAAAAACATCAAACTCAAAGTATCATGCTCAAGAATCATGGGAGACTCCAGTGCAAAGGGTACAATTCCATCAAGTACACACACACACACGCACACACACACACACATATATATATATATATATATAATATATTTTACTTGAAAAGGATACATAAAAAGTTAAACATTAAAGTATCTTGTAAAGAATTGTTTTCCAGCGGTAGAGTGGAAAAGCTGCTAATATATTTTAATAACAGAAGGTATTTTTAATAAATATTGGATAATTTTAACATTTGTATCTCAATTTTCAAATATCTTATCTGTCTTTTAAAAACTATGTTTCAGAAGAACATTTTAAACAAGTGGGTAAGTGTGATCGATTATTATCGCTCAAAGGGTTTCGTTTAATATTCCTTT
Organism: Maratus michaelseni; assembly: GCA_963931845.1. NCBI lineage: Eukaryota > Metazoa > Arthropoda > Arachnida > Araneae > Salticidae > Maratus > Maratus michaelseni. Next base: position 282,819,230 of record OZ007595.1, read on the forward strand.
CAAAACACTTTATCCTTTTTTAAATAAATCCAAATGAATTTCATTCAGCAAACAAACAAAAAAAAAAGTCATGTTTTTATAAAGTAAAAATTTACCGGTCTATTTTTTCGTTTTTTTTTAAATATCTAAATGCCCGCTGTTATTATCTGTCTTAATAATCTGTCATGCGGACTAAATGCTATATTTAAAAAAATAATTTCAAAATTAAACATGTTCTACACCTTCAAAATATTAAAATATGCGAATATGACCATAATCGTATTTTTATCACGATTCAATATGTTTCTCAAACTCATATATTTACTATTCTTTATTACTCATATTCATACTCACATTGTATTATTCTCAAATATATTTGAAAAATTCGTTAAACTTCCAATAGGACGTCAGATTCTCTTTTTAATTCTCTATGACGTGATATCAACCTGCTTTGTGTACAAAAACATACTCATACCCCTTGTATTATTGATAAATCTTAGAAATTTTCCTCTTTATTACTACTATGACGTCAATCAATTTTATTTCATATTTATCTTTTTTTCAATTGGTGAAACTTTTTATTTCATTTTCACTTTTCACGTGAAAATCGTCTGATTGAAAATTAATTATTGTAGAAAGAATTTCATGTGGATTTTTAATTTTTGGCATCTGCTATAATGAAAATTTTTAAATTTAATAAGAAAAGGCCGTTAGAATTTAGGTTTTTTTCTATATTTATTAAAATAATACGAATTTTTCAAATTTAAATATTTTCAGCTCTTCACAGCTGATATTCTGATTTATACACAAAGTTTCAACTCTGTAAGTTACATAGTTTTCTAGAATGGCTATGTGGCAGACAGACAACGGAGCGGGAGCAATAGGGTTTCGTGAGATGAACGAAACCCTAAAAAATGAAGTGACATATATGCATTTCGATTTGATAATTCTTTTATTTTTTTTTTTAATTGAATATCCTTAAAAAAAATACGTTAGTCAAAAGTTTTTTTTTAAACATAAAATTCTACTGATATTTTCTTCTCTTTCATAAGCGTTTATTCTATGGTTTATTTTTTTAAAGTATGCATGACGTTATTGAATTGGATTTAATTTGCTTTCAGGTAAATGTGTGTGCATTTTTATCATAAAGACGAATAAATTTATTTATATCATACTATTTAACTTTCTTTCATTTCTACCTTACTGTTATTTTTCATATATTGCAACATAGTTAGTAAAGAGTTTACTAACACTTTGAAACATAGTTCAAAAGTGTTTAGTAATTCGGTTTGTCTGTCTGTCTACCCATGCTCTAACTCACGTAGATATTTTCGAATTGACATGCATTTTATGTATGTTATTGAGGTTTATTATGGAATGTTGGTATTGAAAATGAAGTTTGTAGAACTTACAGTTTTTTTACTGGGACACTCAAAAGAATTCCGTTACATACGATGTATCGTGAAAAATCATTTGCGGTTTATTTTAGTAATGTTTAATTATTTCAAACATATTGAAATTGATATCTATATATATATAAATATATATATGTAAAGAATCAAATTTCATAATGAATGTATCAATTGTAGCACTCAAGGATCCCGTAAAAAACATAGCAGTAGCAGTCGACGACGATTTCAAAGGCAAGACGATGGTTCATAAAAATCATGGGGAGTTTAAATTGGTAATTATTGTTTAGTAATTCGGTTTGTCTGTCTGTCTGCCCATGCTCTAACTCACGTAGATATTTTCGAATTGACATGCATTTTATGTATGTTATTGAGGTTTATTATGGAATGTTGGTATTGAAAATGAAGTTTGTAGAACTTACAGTTTTTTTACTGGGACACTCAAAAGAATTCCGTTACATACGATGTATCGTGAAAAATAATTTGCGGTTTATTTTAGTAATGTTTAATTATTTCAAACATATTGAAATTGATATATATATATATATATATATATATATATATATGTAAAGAATCAAATTTCATAATGAATGTATCAATTGTAGCACTCAAGGATCCCGTAAAAAACATAGCAGTAGCAGTCGACGACGATTTCAAAGGCAAGACGATGGTTCATAAAAATCATGGGGAGTTTCCCGTACAACCTGGGGTATGCGTACCCCTAGGGGTACCTGGTGGTCCTGCTGGGAGTACGTGAAAATCATATCGGTAATGGCGGAAATAACAAAAGTGATTTAACTGAAAACACATAAAGAAAGTTGATAGTTTAGGATTACAAAGTTAGTCTCATGTGTAACTTCAATATGTTACACTCAAAATGAGGGTACAAGCCCACTAGACTTAATAATCCATTGATAATTCTATGTCACTAGCTCCGCCCACTGCTGCTCATATTGCATGAGTAATTATATATTTACCGAATATTTGCTAAAACTATCAATGATAATTTTACAATGTTCTTTTCCCACGCCATATTTATTCTCGTTTTTAATAATAATTATAAAACCCCTAAATTACGCCACAGCTTCTGGTTTTAATGTTTTATTTTAGAACGTGTTGAAAAGTAGGCCCTTATTTTCATTTTCGAATAGGAGGAGTTATATCACTAACGTATCCCATAGTTGCCAACTTCCTGATTTTTTTCATACCAGTATTTTTAAGAAAAAGAATTTGTATTTTTTAATCGTGCAATTTCTGCTATTTAATAAACCGAAAATTTCTGTATGATTTTACTGGTATCCAAAAAATCGGGAGGTCGGCAACTATGGTATCCTAATTGGAAACTTCCTTCCTTTTATGAATATTTAATTTGAAGTGTTTACTTATTATTTGAATGATTTGGTTTATATTTAAAATGGATAACTGTCTGGAACTCTTAAGAGTATTGTAACTGCGATTGAAATTAAACTTGATGAGAACATGAGTTCAGCTGTTAATAGGCATGTTCTCATAACTGATAAATACTGAATAATAATACTTTATAATACTTTAAATAATACTGAATACATCAGTGCTCCCTTAAAGAATAGAATATCTATTAATGAATAATTCTTGAAATATGGATTTCGCATTCACGGGTGATGAAGATTTTAATAATATGTGTGGGAGGAGAGGGGTGGGTGGGTAGTTATGATAAATGGAGGTACTCCGAAATGAGAAGCCTAAGCAAGGGGTACGTGAAATGAAAAAGGTTGGGAAACGCTTCATTAAACCCTTTGTGACGATCGCACTTGCAGGAATCTTTTAATCTTTTTTATCCGGTATTTCGAAACGAAAAATTGTGTTTAATTTAATAAGAGATGTTCTGCAATAAAATAAACAAAAATTTACTGTTAAAATTTACTGGTATTACAAATAAAGGATTCGGAGTAATAAATACGTCACGTATACGCTAGCAAATTAATTCGCAAGCAAATTAAACACTTATATCTACAGACTAAATAATTCAAAGTGCATGAACTCATTAGAATTTGTAAAGGGCTCTGCCATAATTATTTTTGATTTCTATTAATATTTAATCACTAATTTTTTAACCACGTTCTTAAATATCGAAATTAACATACTTCCGTGATAAAATAATACGAATAAGTATATTAAAACATCCTGGTAACATCTACGCACCTTAATAATCATTGAAAGAATTATTAATTGAATACTGTATATAAGAAATTAGTAGCTATCTTAATTATTTGAATGAATATTTAAATGTTTATTGAGTTACTTTATGCCACAAATGATATTTTCTGTCAAACAGTATTATTGAATATTTATTAAATATAAACATTACAAAATCGTATTTCACTTTTGAGTTTTGCCACAGATATCGACTATTTTTAGTTATTGAGTATAACTGTATGTATTCATGGAATGTTTGGAACAAATTATGTTTAGACTAATTTGAAAATCTAGATATATTTTCTAATAGAAACTTAAAAAAACATTTCTATTTAGACGAATATGAAAGTTTAGATATTTCTTTTGGAGCGCATTTATGTGTTAGCGATAAACTTTTTAAAGTTCTTCTAAAATCAGTTTAGAAACTTCTTACCCGACCTTATTTTTTATTTAATTCATCTTCTTGCTTTTCTAAGCGATAGGGCAGACCGGGGTGATTCTTGGTCACTTGCAACATGGGGTGATTATTGGTCAAATAAATTTTCCTTAATACTAATGATAGAATCAAAAGAAAAAAAAATACTGGATGTTAGACGATTTCATTGTTATTCAGCAACACAAAGGATGTTTTGGTTCAAAACATAATTTAATGAGAAAAATTATTTTAACTAGACATATGTATAAAACTTGAGCAACAAATAAGGGATTACAAAATCATGCTTTTTTTCATAAGGTGGCTGTAATATGAAATTTAGCTACATGATACTCTAGAAGGGTTATATAGAAAGAGAAATATACATAGAATATGTATGTATGCATATGAACACTGTATGAGTATATACATTAGGGAAATAGAGGGCTAAACATCACCCTATATACATGGGGTGATTCGTGGTCAACATGGGGTGAATATTGGTCAGCATGGGGTGATTCTTGGTCATGTAATTTTAGCTTAAAAATTACTTATAAACTCACAAATTGTGCAGAAATGTTTAATATTTGTCAGTTTTAGATGGCAGCATCTGCATTCAAAAGTTTTTTCAAGTTCATGTGGCAACACTTTAAGAGTGAACCACATTGTTTTGATTTTTTCAGCAACTCATAACACAAATTACATTTGAAATAACTGAACCTTTGTTTATCGATTTCTTGAAGAGGTATTGGGTACAACAGAGCATTCACTTTTCAGTCAACGTCTGAAAATTGTATCACACACATGTAAATCGCACGCACATGCAAGGAGAAAAATAGAAACAAATGCAACAGTTATCACCAACGAGGATTTCATTAAGTTGTATGAAAAAGTCGAAAAAGAAAAGGAAAACTACATTAAACACGAATACAGCTGAAGATGCAGTAGCATCATCCTCTGAGACTAGAAAGAAAACACAACAATGCACACAAGACACAGATATAGATATGGAAGTAGAAACGGGTGAAGCTGAAGAAATTCCGCAACTGAAAAAAAAAAAAAGATTCTGATATTTCAGCTACAAATAAATTAATGAAAATTCATAAAGCCATATGTGTAGAGAAGTACCATGCTGTCTACTTTGAACAGATGCCATACATCGGGCGTGTTATTAGTATTCAGGATGTTATTTCGTCTTGCAAATTTTTGGAAAAGTCTGCAGAAAATTATCACTGGCCAAAGAAAATGGATCTTACGCCAGAGAAGCACTCCTTTGTGTTTTATGGACCAGTTAGACTCTATGGTACAGGGGCATTCCAGATCGAGGAAGATGAAATGCAAGCTGCATACCTTAAATACAAAAAAGTTTTTGTAAATAAATGTATTATTTTGTGAAATATATTTGAAGTTCCAACCATTTTAGTAATGTTCTTTATTTTATAACATTTTTCATAACTCTCTTTATATTTACAAACAATATAAAGTATTAAATTTATTCCAAGAATGTTTTATTCAATCATTTATTAAATTTTTGAGTGTTTAAAATTTTGGTATTTGATCATAAAACAATGACCAATAATCACCCCATTGCCGGTGTGATTATTGGTCAGACATTTTTTTATTTTACTAATATTATATATAATTTTGAAAAAATAAAACTAATTAATATTGTTAGGGATTAGATTCTCTTTCTGCAAGTATAAAATTTTTGTTTCAATTCAATTTAGTTACTGAGTTATATGGATCTTTATGAAAAGTGACCAATAATCAAACCACTCCGCCCTAAATTTGGGATTAAATAATTTTATGGAGTATTTTTTCCCTGATTGTACATCATTAGGCAAGATTGCTTCAATATGCATGCACTTTCACTTACCGGAATCGGGTGTAATTTATTATTATTATTATTATTATTTATTTTATTTTTTAAGTTGTGGTTTACTGAAATTTAATACTAAACATAACATATCATTTGACAGATACCAAATGAAAATATGTTGATTCGAAGCACAAAATTCATTATAAAATGAATCATATTTTCTAATACGACCAAATCTTGAATGTGTGCGGTTAATATGCAAATTCTATCTTAAAAACGGCTCTAATGATTTTGATGAAATTTTGTATCCTACCGTTTTGGGTCACCAGAAAACCATTGGGCTGGGTCACATGGCCGAGAAAATTTGATTAGAGGGTCATTTTGTTTCATTTTGGGTCATGGTCAAGCTAATTGTATCTAAAAAACGGTTCAAACGATTTTGACTAAATTGTGTATCCGACCATTTTTGAGCACGAGAAGACTATTGGGCTGGATCACATGTTCGAGATCTTTCGATTAGTGGGTCATTTTGGGGTCAACGAGGGTCAAGTTAATTGTATCTAAAAAACGGCTCTAACAATTTTGATTAAATTTTGTATCCTACGAGTTTCGGGTAAGAGAAAATCATTGGGCTAGGTCACATTTCCGAGAAAATTCGATTAGTGGGTCATTGTTGGGTCATTGTAGGTCAAGTTAATTTATCTAAAAAGCGGCTCAGACTATTTACACTAAATTTTGCATCCTATGGTTTTCGGGCACGAGATAACTGTTGGGCTAGGTCACATGTTCGGGAAAATTCAATTAGTGGGTCATTTTGGTCATGGGGCATTATGGGTCAAGCTATTTTATCTTAAATACGGCTCAGACTATTTACACTAAATTTTGCATCCTATGGTTTTCGGACACGAGAAGACTGTTGGGATAAGTTACATGTTCAAAAAATTTCGAGTAGTGGGTCATTTTGGTCATGGGTCAGTATGGGTCAAGCTATTTTTATCTAAAAAACGGCACAGACGATTTTAACTAAATTTTATATCCTAAGGTTTTTGGGCACAAGAAAATCATTGGGCTAGGTCACTTGCTCGAGAAAATAAAATTAGTGGTTCATTTTGATGATGGGTCATTATGGGTCAAGCTATTTTATCTTAAAAACGGCTCAGACTATTTACACTATATTTTCCATCCCATGGTTTTTGGGCACGAGAAGACTGTTGGGCTAGGCCACATGTTCGAGAAAATTCAATTAGTGGGTCATTTTGGTCATGGGTCATTATGGGTCAAGGTATTTTTATCTTAAAAACGGCTCAGACAATTTGAACTAAAATTTATATCCTACAGTTTTGGGCACGAGAAGACAATTGGCCTTGGTTACATGTTCGATAAAATTTGTATAGTGGATCATTTTGGTCATGAGTCATGATATTTGATCTCAAAGCTAATTTTGACAGAGCATAGCTCGGTCTTCCTGCTCGCAAAATATAAATCACGCAGAATTGAGTAAAATGAAAAAGTTGAATAGTTTTAAATACAAATTCTGGTATGAAATAATTGTACTAAATTTGAGTAAAATACTCCGTATTTTTAATATTAACGAAACCTTACTTATGCAGTTATCGAAACCTTACGAATATAGTTACTTTGCGTGCTATTTTTATGACGAAAGGCTACGGAATTTCTTTTAATACGTTTGAAAATATCGTACTACAATAGGATTAAACATACATAACAACTTTCTGCTATGTTTCATGTTTTATCACAAATTATTCTGTCGGAAATGAAACCTTTATTTTTTTTTAAGTAAAACATAAGTTTGAAATAAAAGGATGGCAATGGTGTAACGAGAATGAAAGAAATTATTATTATTATTACTACTAAATGATGAAATCATAAGAATAAATGTATAGAAAAGCACTATCATTGCTACATGCAGATACTAAAAAAATGTTAAGACAATGTAATACTTAACTAAAATACATGATCTATTAATGGGACGTCAGACCGGATTGGCTTAATAATCGAAATGTTTCTTTTAATAATCTATTATTCTGTCAAACTATTTCCCATACTCCATCTATTTAAAAAAGTGTAGTTTTAGCTATCACAGCCTCTGAAAGACGTTGCTTCCAATTATTTATAATGGTCTTCATCGATGTTAAAAAAATAATTAAATAGAAAAGGAAAAGATGAATAAAATATAGACATTCTTAAGATTTTTTTTCAGAAGAAATATTAATTAGAAAAATACAGAAGATGAATTAAAAGAGCATTCTGAGATCTCAAAGCACTATTAGGTGTGTCAGATTCAATGAATAAATGACGTGTTTGCAGTAACTCATTTAAATATGATAAAGACCTTACCATCAATATAATCTCTGAATTAATGGGGTTCGTGCGCATCCCGGGAATTGAACATCAGATTTTTCGTTAACTAATGATCGCCATATTTAGACACAGACTTCCTTCTTTAAGTTGGGGAAATTTTATTTTACGAAAAATCTGGTATTAAAATCGTCTGTATCGTACAATCCCTCATTAATATTCTGTTATTAAACTAACTTTTAATATCTATAATTTAAGAAGATATTTAAGAACAAATATGACATGTTGAACACATTGCAATTTTTTTTATTGTTGGAAAGTCACATAAAATGTGTATTTAGGGTTAAATGAACAACGACTCATAAAGAATATGTAATAATTTTGATTCTTTAATAAGTTGTAACTTACAGGATGATTCATAATTAAGTATACAATTTCCATGTGCTGTAAAACAACAACAGTTTAAGGCACGTTCCCCAAATGCAAGCAGGAAGGTAGGTGACTTATAAAGTTTTTTTTTCCGCTGCCCAAGGGACATAGGTGACAGGTAGGTTCTTTTCTAAATCGTTTTCAAAAATGCCGTTGTACAACGGGGACAGCTTCCGTTTTGAAAAATTCAATGTCATAAAACCCTTTCTCCACTGTAGGAGCAGTCATTTCAAATGACTATTGATGTGACATGCTAACCACCGCCGCCTGAATACTAGGCCTGCGGGCTGACAAAAATGGCAGCTGTCATAGGCGGATTTTTTTTCAGCGTTTGTACAATACTTCGAACATCTGATATATATATATATATATATATATATATATATATATATATATATATATATATATAACAAAAAAAACGGCGAAGAAATCTTTTAGAAATTATTGGTTTGGAATTTCGAGTGACAGTTCAAACGCTGAAAAAAAAAATTCCGCCTGCAACAGCCGTAATTTTTGTCAGCGCACAGGCCTAGTATTCAGGGGGCGGTGGATAGCGTGTCTCATCAATAGTCATTTGAAATGACTGCGCCTACAGTGGAGAAAGGGTTTTATGACATTGAATTTTTCAAAACGGAAGCTGTCCCCGTTGTACAACGGCATTTTTGAAAACGATTTAGAAAAGAACCTACCTGTCACCTATGTCCCTTGGGCAGCGGAAAAAAAAACTTTATAAGTCACCTACCTTCCTGCTTGCATTTGGGGAACGTGCCTTAAACTGTTGTTGTTTTACAGCACATGGAAATTGTATAAGGTTGTATAAAGTTGTAAAAAGAAATTGTATAAAGTTTTTAGTTTATGTAATGACGAAACGTTTGTCATTAAATAAAGTAAAAATAACTGATCAAAATTTCTCATGCGAATTTGGAATTTCAGCAATATATCCTGAAATGCACGCATGCTTCGGAGGCCAATAAGTTAAACTGGCAGTAAACCCATTCTTCATATGGTTATGGATGAAACAAATATACTCATCAGCCCTAAACAAAGAGTAACTATACTCATCAAATGACATAAATATACTCATCAGCGCTAAACATGGAAAGATTCAACGCTTCCATGGATTAACATAACACATGCAAAAGTATATCGAAAGTTTGAACCAAAAAAATTAAACATATTACAATGAATATTTAAAAGAGATTCATTTTTGACTTCCTTATTCAGTCTAGCCCTCTAAGCGTTTTGCCCGTATTTTTCCGTTTACTGAAAACAACTTAAATCGGGTCTAGACAAAAATATTTTTAACAAAATTGTGTTTTAAGATATATATAACGCAAACAGCTATAAAGTGTATTTTAGAAATGAACGCGGAAAGGAAATTTTAATTATTTTATGTTTTACAAATATTTTTATCAAAATACAGGAAATCCCTTAGACGCTCAGAGGGCTAGACTAAAATTAAAGTTCCACATCACGAAGGTAAATTGTTTTAATTTTCACTGATAAACCAAGCAGTGAAACCATTAATTTGGCTAAATGGCATAATCCCATCATTGAAACCGAGTCGTTTTTAAAGGAAAACCTGTATTTTCACACATGGTATTTAAGGATTTCACTTACGACTGCACGAAAATGTGTCCTTTTTCCTTAAGTTTCAGTATTCTTATTCCGCCTTATTATGTACCTGATTTGGTAATTTTTTATTTTATTACAATTTGAAAAAATATATATATCATTATTAATGTATCAGTGTTGTACAAAAAAAAAAAAAAAAAAAAAGAAAGAAAGAAAGAAAATGTAGGAACAAAATAATCGATGGCAGAATGAAGAAATTTAAAGCAAACAATTTTATGTATTTATATTATTATTATTTTTTTAATTATTTATTAAAACCTCTAAATTACCTTACATTTTTAAAATAAACTTTGTCGGAACGCGTATTTTTTGTTCTAGCCCGTACTGTAAATTTGAAATTAACCAATATCAGAAACAAAGATGCGAATGGTGAAAGAAAATACCTAGTATAAATATCTAGTAAAAGCACCTTACATTTTCATTTAGATATAATATTACATTGAATTTTCAAAATATCTCTTCGAGGAGTTCTTGGGTGAAGTTTGGAGTACCTCCATGTCTAGTGACACACTAAACTGTTGGCTTTATCATTCACAACGGAGTATCTACAATGACAGACAAACAGGATCACAAACTGTTTGTAAAAGCACAGACTATGGCAAAAAGATGAGACTTGCAAACAGTGGCAGCTTTTGACTAACTTTATTTGGGGCACTAAATGCTTCACTGACAAATAAATCTTTTCTTACAACTATTTTTTAAAAGAAATCTTTGGGAGAATATTACTGGCAGAATGTTATGCTATTAAGGTGGTTCTCAAATGACTTCTCAACAATTCGAAACTTTCTAACACAATTTGAGACTAATTTTAAACGAAAAGGCATAAAATTGGTAGGCACGACTATGGAAGCGATTTGGAATCAAAATGAGTTTTCCATTTTTTTGATAAATACCGTAATTTCAAGCGTATAATCCGCAGCTCAAGGAGTCGGTTTTCGACCCAGAAATTTTATTCAATAATTGTAGTTAAATATTTACAGCGATCTTTTAAGTTACATTTTATAAAATAATATTTCTGGGTCGAAAAACGACTCTTTGAGCTGCGGATTATACGCCGGAAATTACGGTATATTCATAGGTGCCAACCTCTCATTAATATTCCGTAATATGTGGGTTAATTTGACCCAGATTTAACACGTTTCGCACCAGAAATTTTAAAAGAAATGAAATCAAATAAATTCCACGTAGAAATCTGAAATTAAATAAATAAAGATTCATCCAATAATTTTTCTGGTTTGAAGCTTTGTTAAACTGGGTCAAATTAACCCGCATATTACGGAATATTAATGAAAGGTTGGCACATATGATATATTACTTATTTGTTATAGGCGATTCTGGTCACATGACGAGACGTTTTTCGCTCTTCTTTAGCTGCCATGTTGGGAATTTTCGGTTCAAAACGCCGACTTTGACGGTCTTTTCTGAAAAATTTTCTGTCGTTATCAAAAAATGGAAAACGTGTTTCGATTACATAATTTCTGACTAAAAACACCTGCCAGTTTCATGCATTTACAAGCAAAAATGAATTAAAGAATGTGTCAGAAAGTAGCCTGTTTGGATTTGAGAACAAAACAAGCAAAATATTTCTTTGAAAAAAAAAATAATGGTAAGAAAAAAATACAATTTTCCGCCAGTCAATTAGTGCCCCCCAAAAAGCCAGTGAAGAGCCGCCACTGCTCGCAAAGTTGTTGAGACATGCAAAATTGTAAAGACGTGTAAAATATAGTATAGTATAGATTCTCAAAATGCTATATTAGGAAAAAATTAACAATGTTATTGTAATAATTTTAAGAGTAAAATTTTACAAATTTAATACAATTGAATGAAACGATTAATACAACTTTTATCATAAAATTTCAACAACTTGAATAAAATGAACTATTTTCTAGATTGTCTAAATTTCTTTACTTTATAATTTAATTATAATTGTATCGTTTCAAATGTCTGTATTTTCGTGAATAATCAGTAGTAGTTCATTCTCGCTTTTTGCGACTTGTTTTAATTTGTTAAGTGCACTTTAATGGATATATGTTGAGTATTTTATTAATTAAAAAACTATACCTAAAATGCCTGGAAATTCTGCTTAATTATGAAAATTATACCTTAAATGCAAATTAAAATAATTAAGATTTGAACTAAAATAGCCGATTAGAAAAAAAGTTAATGGTAAAAGTTCATTAAATCTGATATGATAATGATAACTTCAAGCCATTTTATGTAAATTTTAGAAAAGTGAGTAAAATGGTGCTTCTGATTTTTTAATTTTTTTTTCTAAATCAATTATGATAATGACTAGACTTGTAAAAATGTGCTTTAAAAGAAATGTATTAATTATGCAGTCACGATTTTACTTTTGAACGCCTAATTAATCGTTAATTTTTAAATGAAAGTAATATTTCATTACATGTTTCATTATAACGCTACGTTCTTTTAAAATTGGTTGGGTAAAGTTTTGGAGCATTACCCTAAAATGTAATTTTCAGAGAAATGTGTCTGCGATTTGAAATATGTATATTTTAACCTTTGCACGGAGGCTCGGACAGCATCTGTCCAAATTTGCATGTATTCTCGGACAGATGCTGTCCGAGCCTTCGTGTAAAGACTAAAGTAAAAGCATGTCCCTGTATAACCTGTCGTCATATCCACGATGGCAACGATCTTCGCTTTTTCCGCAAAATTCATTTCTTCTAAACGTCGCATAATGGTATTTTTAGCACCGTTGAATGGACGGAAAATATACTTTAAACTGCAATTTGATGAAAATTGTACATAGGTGCCAACCTCTCATTAATATTCCGTAATTTGCGGATTAATTTGACCCAAGATTAAAAACGTTTCGCACCAGAAATTTTTTAAAGAAATTAAATTATATAAAGTCCATATAGAAACCTGAAATTGAATAAATAAAGATTCATCCAATAACTTTTCTGGTTTGAAGCGTGGTTAAACTGGGTCAAATTAACCCGCATATTACGGAGTATTAACGGCACCTATGATTGTACCGTAATTTCCGGCGTATAATCCGCAGCTCAAAGAGTCGTTTTTCGATCCAGAAATTTTATTCAATAATTGTAGTTAAATATTTACAGCGATCTTTTAAGTTACATTTTATAAAATAATATTTCTGGGTCGAAAAACGACTCTTTGAGCTGCGGATTATACGCCGGAAATTACGGTATATCGTTTTTTAACCCTTTAACGGACATTGGTTTCCCTATGAAACCCCAAAATTTTAATTACGAAATTCAACAATGACAGCAGAATTTTAATAGAAATGTTTTTCATTTATAATGGGTGTGAAATATCGCTTTTTCATTATATACAAATAAATTTGTTTAAAATTTCCGGTGTCAATCATTTATTTAAATATTTTAGCAATTGAAGTACTTTATCCGTTAAAGCGTTAAAGGTTTTAAAAATAATTTTCAGAATGGTTTTGCTTTAGAATCTATCTATATTGTGCGCAGCTCGGTGCGGAAGATTAATCTGCTTGCATATAAAACTATATAAATAGTTCATCGATGGACGCTTCATCAATAGTTAAAAATAAAATTAATTTAATATACAGGGTGTCCATAAAAGCTGCTCATTTTTCATCCAATATTTATTATTTTTTAATTCTAATTACAGGGTATTGTATATAATGTTATTTGTCATCTTACCTGAAAATATATTAAGAACTCTGAAAATTATAAGCAAAACGCTTGGTGAAGTTTGGGATTGTTTTTATAAAAACTTTAATTTCTCCACGAGTATACCTGCTATCCTCATAAAAATGAACATAGTTTATTAAAAGAATCCTCCTAAGTATATGCTACCATTCAACGTTTTTACGATATTAGTTTTTATAGGGTTATCCAAAAGATATTCTTTTTTCTTCAATTTATTTACGGCCCCCTATGGGGTTTCGAGAAAAAATCTTCGCCGAAATATATGACATCGACTATGCTGTTTACACTCCTGAAATTTCAGGATAAATCCATAAGTGTTTTTCTAGATATTTAACAAAACGTCTAAAATCGCAAGTGACGGGTCATCATTGACCATATAGTGAATTACGGAAAGTTAGTGAGAGCTTGGCACCTCTCTCTCATACTTTAAATAATGTGACGATTATTATTTGTGTTTATTGGTGACAAAGCAAAAACTGTTCATACCCTGGGTATGCGCAACTTCTCCAGGGTTAAAATGAGTCATTCAAATGTACATTTTACGGTTGAATAGTTTCAGCTTCGGAATTTTGTACAGTGTTGTCACATCAGGCGGATTTTTTATTCGAAATTACGAACAGACTTCAGAAAATTTTAATAGTACCGTAATTTCCGGCGTATAATCCGCAGCTCAAAGTGTCGTTTTTCGACCGAGAAATATTATTTTATAAAATGTAACTTAAAAGATCGCTGTAAATATTTAACTACAATTATTGAATAAAATTTCTGGGTCGAAAACCGACTCTTTGAGCTGCGGATTATACGCTGGAAATTACGGTAATTTTCTAACATTTTCTTCACAGTAAACAGTTTATTACTTCAAGGGGAAAACAGCTGCACAGCAATCCCACTTCCTGTATAATGAGTAGTTTTGTAATCATAGAGGAGTCATGAATAAAAGGTGTAACCGTAGCATTGTATATGCACTACAATAAAAATTTAAAAAGTAATAAGAGAGTAATGAGAGTAATAAGAGATTAATAAGTAATAAGAGATTGCGTTACGTAACTTATTAAGTGAGGAAATGTCTTCAGCTCACAGAGACAGAAAATGAAATGAAAAAGACAATAGTAAAAGTCTATTTCAGTGACTGGTAGAAACGATCAAACAATCAGATTACAAGAAAGGTTTCGAAGGCGGGGCTCCGCTGACAATTGTCCGGAAGTCAGAAAAAATATGTATTTGAGCAAAAATGACTATATATTTTTTTAATTAAGAGAGAGAAAAGTAATTTTAATAGGTTTAAAAGATGGATATAATGAGAATAAATATTTAAACTATTTTAAATGCAAACACAGAATACGCATAACATTTTAAAAATAATAACTTTTTAATTTTTATGGTAAGAATTCGAAATTTCAGAATGAAAATTTGCCATATTTAACAAAGCTGATTATTTCATTGCTATCTTAAATATCACAATTTGTTTGTTTTACAATGCACCAGCCTTCGTAAATTAATTGGCTTATTACAAAAATAAATGAATAACTCAAATTTTGTAATTTTATTATTGGATTTCGATTTTCCATTTATTACATTCAACTTAAACATGCGAAAAAAAACGTATTTATCTTTAATAAAGATCCATAATTTATATCCTTTTACAGATGATAGAAAATGAAATGACATAAATTCTAATGATAAGCTCTCAGTCCTTTTAAATGTGATTCCGAATGCCACTGATGGATTACATTTTCTATTTTTAAATAAAAGAAATTCTTCCAATTCTATTCTTCGACATTTTTAATTTTGAATCTTGTTTTCGACTGGGTATTTTATCAAACAATGTATTTAAATGTTAGATGATCAATAGTGAGTTTCGAAGAATAAAATAGAATCAGTTCTTTATTCAAAAAAGGAAGGAATATATTTATTTTCATTCCATAAAAAAATAGCCTTTAGAAAGAAAACATGATGCAATGTAATTAAACAACTTGTTTTAGTTGGAACTAGAATGTCGTAATCAATATATCTAGTTTTATGTTTTATTACATAGGGTTAAAAATAGCATCAAATGAAGGCAAATGAATACATAAGATTCCCCTAGGTATGTATGCAGAAATTGTTTGTTTCTTTTTGTATTATGTATTAGATGAAGTACATTATGTATTTTATAGGGAACAGTTTATTTATATCGACGAGGAAATATAACGTTTCCATCGAATTGTAATTTAGACGTCATTTTTATCAGCTCTTTTATAAATAAGAACTAACATTTATTCTTGAATAGTGAAAAAGATTTGTCGTTTGAACATGTCTTATAAATTGAAATCAAATTTTTTAAGTGGTCGAAACAGTAATATTTTATATTATTTACATTTATCAGTATATTTAAGACATTTGTTTCGAGTAATAATTCTTAAGATTCTTTGGACTTGAAGAATATAAATATTTCCTTTGCTCTCTATTAAGGATATATTTGGCATTTATTGTCGAATTATTATGTTTGTCCCTGCTGTAATATCTGCCATTGCAAAGCACACAACTATCAAATTCATGTTTTTTTTAACAAATAAACGTATTAAGACCAGAAATTTTAATTCATAATCTGACTAATAAAAATTCTACATAAACTGAACGTATATCTTATATAAATTTCCTGTTAAAAAAACATAAACTTGATTTTCGAAATATCCTGTGTAAAAGAATTTGTTTTAATTAGAAATTTCGCATAAAAATGATTTTACATCCGTATAACACTTTGTTAAATAACATTAAAGGATTTCTGGTGTTACATGTTTATTTATTTACAGTTTAACTTTACAGGAAACCCTACCATTGAGATAATATGGATTAATTAATCCACATACATAATTTTAAATTCGGAATTGTATTATTGTGTTTTTCTAAATTCTAGAGGCATATTGAGAATTTAGTTTTACTAATGTAAAGAAGCTTTTTTTGCAAAAATATACTAAATATAAAAAACCACATCAAATAGTGGAAGTCTTCTTTTAATAAATTAATTTATCCAATGGAATACATTCCAATACATATCTTCTTTAATAAAACAGCTAATTTTCAGTTATAAAAGAATTACAGCTAAATAGTTAATGTAAGCTTATTTTTACCATTGCATTAACGCAACACCAGCGGCTAATGGGATATAATATCTCTTAATATTTATCCAATTGTGCAATCGCTGTGATGACATAAAAAAATATATTTGCAGACAATTTAAAATGGACCTATTGCGTAATAAAAAATTATACTATGCAATCAGCTTTTTTATTAATAACATCTTATATATTCTCTTCTTTTTGAAAATAATCCTTCATATTTTTCACCGAATTTTCCATAAAATCATACATTTCAATATATAGATTTAAAATTTATAAATTAATTAAATAACTCGATTTAAAGGTTTAACAATGATCCGCTAGTTTTAAATTTCATATAAATTTTAAATTATTGATTAACCTTTTGATTACGTGCTAGTACTGGCGACTATCTTTGTTTTCATTTGTACCACAATTTACAAAGAAGTTTTTTGCAGAAGATTTCTTTTGAAACTATGCTATTATAAGTTGCTTGTAGAATCTCAGGCTTTGCTAGTAACACCAATATAAATTATCTCTATCGAGCTCACAATAAAAATCTCCTCTTATTCCGGAATGCCCACCTTTACCTCAGGACCACTGCTATACGCGAAGACCTCTGCACCACCTCTTAAAAAAAAAGGATTATAAAACTATTTACAACATTCCTAACGATATTGTCGCAGAATTGCCAGGTGTGAGGTCACCGACAGCACTAATCGTATCGCGCTAAATATGCTTTATTAATTGATTATGAAGATTGAGTTTTCCTCTCTCTTCAATTAAACTTAACTTCTATTGTCATTTGTATATTTTTATTTATGCATATAAAAACAGAAAAAAAAAAACTTTTTTAGTCTGCATACGGGCTTTTATTTTTCCTAAATTATATTATTTTTGTAGTTTTTAAACTAAATGTATGGTCTCTGTAAAGATTCTTTTTCTTTTTTTTAGATGGTTTGGACCTTTGGTTGGTTTCGTCTATCATCTTGGATCTAATGTATATTTTTTAGTTCTTGATTGTAAATTTCCTATTTCTTTATTATATTTTATTTTATTTTAAACATTTTACTCTTCCCATGGCTCCCTATTTGCCTCTCAAGTCAGTTACACAGGGTCCTTTTTTTTAAAAACGAGTATTTTTTAGAAAGAAAATTGTGGTAGGTGTTTGCAACAATTGCAAGTAAAACCACTACCTCCTTAATACTAAATGCCGATCGTATTCGCGTTTTCCCCATACAGAAATTGGAAGTCAATATTTTCACAGAGTACAGTGCCATGTATCGGCGACAACTGACATGATCTTTCAATACATATCAGTACGGCTACCTCTGTAATACATTAACGTAGGTAGTGATCAGTAAATAATATAAACAAAGGCTGTATTGAGAAAATTTATACGGAAAGCTAAAAAATATAGCTTAAAAAACAAACTTTGTAAATAATTTCTAGAATTTCACAAATGTATTTATTATCTTTTCTCTTATAAATAACAATTTAAATTGCTGTAGTAGCTGATATTTTTAATTTAAAATATTTGTTTTTAATATAAAAGTTCTTTTTTTACTTAATTATAATATATAAATTAATACCACTGACCTTTATTTATAAATAGATTTCCATAAACAATAACACAACAAAAGTTTAAGGGGCAAAAATATTTATTAACACTACAATATTTAATTAATATATCAAAAACTATGAGTAAGTTTAAAAAAAAATAAGGCAAAATACCAAAGTAGTGGATTAAATTAAAATTACTGGTAGCAACTGATAATACATGACCCAGATGGTAGCGCCTAGTTGGCGCTACTATCCGAGACGTGCTGACTTCCATTTTTGAGACAAATACGATAGTCATTTAGTTATTACGAAGGTAGTGGTAACACGTGCTTCAAAGTTAGTTTCTACAAAATTTATAAAGAAGATTTTCTTTAAAAACGTTGTGTTCAAAAAACGGACCGGGTGCAAGCCTTGCTTACATATAACCTGGAAGTAATTATTTAAGTGATAAATTATTACGTGCGGAAAGCATTTATGGTAAAAATCATTTGATCATTAAATCGATATATTTAAAACAATTTTCTTACAGCATCTAAAAGAAAACGGTACTTACATATTATCCATGCCAGGTAAATGCATCGCGCCAACAGTGGCGCCAGTATAAATGATTGAAGTAATTCCTTTTTTTTCTGCATTGTAACTCAATAGTTAAAAATACATTATAGATAGTTTAAAGGCAATTACAGAAACATTTATATGTAATTTTCAGTATGATATAAATATATAAATTATATATTTAATGATATAGCATACAGATTTTATAGCCTATTTTTCCTACTTATTTTAAAAGAAAAAAGTGTTTTTTTCTTCATCGCAAAAATTTATGATTAATAAAGAAACTTTTTCTATTAAAAACAAAAACAAAAATGTAAACCATCGCCTGAATTCGGATTTATATTTCTCTTAAAAATTACTTTTTTCTTATATATTTTAATGCCAAGTTATTTTTATTCCATGGAGATAAAGACATTTAAAGTGCAATTGAAATATAGATTAAACCATATACTGTACCACTCTAAACATGAACAAAGACAATTTCTAATATTGGAAAATGTAACAAACAAAAGAAAGGATCTACAAAAATAAATTCTTTCTCGAGTATTTTCAACAAAACGGAAGCTAAAAACATTTTCTATACGTTTATATTCTATCTCACAAGAATCACAAAAGTATCAAATTGAATATTCAACGTTCAAGAATCATACAGGCTTTCACACAAAGAGTAATGCACATTTCTAAAAAATGTTTTACTTCAAATGGACATAAAGCTAGATATCTAAACAGTGAAGTAGATTTTCATGACAGCGCATCATTGTTTACAAGTGATTTTCGGAAGAACGGGAACTACCTTTTATTTTCATTCAAAATATCTTTTATATCTTTCTTTGATATACTTTCGAAATTAAAGATAACTTCTAAAGAAACAGGATAAAGCATATTTGATTTAATATATTAATTCCGTTAAAGATTTATTTATATTTAGTAATTTATAAAACGTTATTGAAAGGTTAAGTTAATTTAAAAGAAAATTTCTTACTGGGCTCGTACAGTTCTACGACAATTTTTTAAATATGATGATTTATGAATTAAAATTAATATTTGTAATCTCCGAAATAGTGATATCATTTTCCTCAGACGTTCCAAGTTGTATACACTCTTAAAACTGTGCCTCTGATTTAAGAGGTACATTCTGAATTTTTGTGCCTCTGAATATTAAGAGGCACATGGTGCCTTTGAAATTAAGAGGTACATAGTGCCTTTGAGATTCAGGGGCACAGCGTAAGTGCCTTTGAAATTAAGAGGCACAGTGTGCCGCTGAATTTATACATTCAAGTGCCTCTTATTTAAAAATACATTCTGTGCCTCTTATAATGGTGGCACATGCATGTGCCACCATTATAAGAGGAACAGAATGTAATTTAATTATATTTTATATTATATTTATATCTTTACAGTGAATTCTGTCTACTGCAGAAAGATTTTCCAGCATGGCATATCTAAAGACATATTAAATTTTGTGTAAGGCAGAATACTATGTATAATAGAAAATTTTCTCACTCCCAATTTATTGAAACAAATTTGAAATAAATATTAAAATGTGTGTCCATGTGGCCTAAGTCAGTTCTGTGGTTCAATAAAGAACCTTGTCTATACATATCAGTTTATTTTATACATATCAAAATACATAAAAGGGCATAAAAGCTTTATTAAAAACAAATAAGACAAACGTTAAAAATAATCAGCGTAAAATAATCACAATATTGATCTTGTGATAATGACAACAATTAATTTCAAAAAGTAACTCTGATCATAAATATTTCATTACTCGTATCCTAAATGTTAAATTTATTTGAAAATAACTAATTTGTTTCATTAGTATATATTTTCATTATACTGAATTCCGATTCTAAATAAAATACGATTATAAAAACAATATCTATTACTTTCTGTAGGATGCCCATTGCTGAAATTTTGGGTGTTTTGTTTATTTTTGTTATTGCAGTTAAATTTCGATTACAATGGGAAATGTAGCTGAGATTAGTTAAATATCGTTGACAGATTAATATCAGTGTTTAATTCAGACATTTTTCTCCGGGAGGGATTTTTGCGGCTTTGTTTCGGGGGGGGGGGGGGGTTGCACTTTTGTCCATTAAAAAGAATAAAATCTCACACTTTTCGATCATTGTTCCGGAGAGGGAATGCCCCCACCCCCTGGCCACCCCCTGAATTCAACACTGATTAATATAATACAAAAGAAACTGGACTTTATTAGCTATAACTATTAATAAAAAAATTAAATTTCTCAAGGGAATGATACATTTACCCGCGATATATACATATGTTTGTAACATAAAACATTTCTTCTACAGTGTCGATTTTTATACTATACACATTCAAAGAAAATAATCAAGTACTAAACTAAATACACTTACTTATTGCAGGCTTTCTATAACTCTCTATATTCATTATAATCCGCCGGTGGATGATTACAATAATAACACCATTACACGTAATTTTATGTTTCCTAACATAAATTCATTGTATTTTCCACAGGAACATTTACCTCTGCGGCGTCATTTTATACCGTAGGAAAACCTAACTCCTATTATCAGCGATTGATATTGTTGCAATCCTGAACGACAATAATAACACGAGCGTAATTAACAAGGGAAAGTACAAAACCTCTTGAGTCAAAATAATCGTCTTGCGAAAAGGATATATATATATATAAACTCTGTTTGTGTCGTCAGGTACCGCTTCTCGAATAATCCACAAGACGCCATTTCTTCTGGTCAAGCGTCCATTCTTCCTTCTCCCCTATCCCTCATTGAAAGTAAATATCGCGTGCCCGCTCAATGCATCATGGGTTAAACATTTGTACGCATGCGCGCTTTCCCACTGTACCGCTGAATAAATGACCGCTTTTTTAAGAGGCACACATTTCGCGCCGTGACTCTGATATATTTCGTTCTGTCATCCGTGCCTCTGATAGGTTTTGAGACCTTCATTTGTGCCTCTCATTTCTTTGTGCCTTTGATATTTATCAGCTAATCAGAGGCACTTTGTCTGTGTGCCTCTCATATGCGCTGGTGCCTTATATATCAGAGGCACAGTTTTAAGAGTGTACGCACCTTGCTTCTTAAAATAAGCAATAAAATCAACGCTTTTTAAGAGATAAACCTTATTTATTTATTTATTTATTTGCAAAAGTGTCACATTATTGCACTGCTGGCGGCAAACATTACTGCTATATAAAGTGAAAAAGTTAGCAAAATTATATTTAATTAGCAATTGGTTATAATAATACAATAGACGCTCGTTTTATGAACTTCTATTTATGATCGCGATTTTACGAGCTAGCGAAATGGTCTTAACTTGCAAGAATTGTGAGGCAGCAGTTGCAAAGAATTCGAGAAACCAAAAATAGCGCGATAAAGATAATGTTGCGCAGCAGTTAAGAAATTGAAAAAGGTGGGGACAATCACTCTCCCTTGGAAATTGGTTATAATACAGGACGCTCATTTCATAAACTTATATTTACGAAATTGTTATTATATTATGTATTATATTGTACTGTATGTATTGATGTATTATATTTACAAGCTAGCGAATGGTCCCGAATACACTCCAATAGTAATGCCTATTTTTAGTGAGTTGAGTTTAGTTCATCGAAACTCAATATAAAGGTCAAATAAACTTGCAAGTATTGTGAGGAAGCAGTTGCAAACATTTCGCAAAACGAAAATTAGCACGATAAATATAATGTTGCACAACAGATAAGACATTTAAAAATGTGGGGACAGTTACTATCCCTTATAAATTTGTTATAATAGAGTAGACGCTCGTTTTATGAACTTTTATTTACGAAACTCACGATTTTAAGAGCTAGCAAATGGTCCCGAATGCACTCCAATAGTAATATGTATTTTTAGGGAACTGAATTTAGTAGTTCATCGAAACTCAATATAAAGGTCTAATAAACTTGCAAGCATTGTGAGACAGCAGTTACAAACATTTCAAGCAAATATTGTGATGCAGCAGCATAGCTGCCAAATTTACGCTTTTTTGCTACCACTAAAAATTAATAGAATTTTTTGTATTATTGAATGAAATGATTTCGGCGATTTAAAAAGTACAAATTTATTGTAAAATTTTAGTGGTAGGAAAAAAGCGTAAAAGTTGGCAGCTATGCAGCAGTTGCAAACATTTAGAGAAATGGACAATAGAATGATAAAAGTAATGTTGCACAACAGATTGGAAATAGAAAAATGTGGGGACAGTGACTCTCCCGCGTCCCCCTCTTTTCTTTAGTGAGAATCGTATTATTAAAAGGAAGATCATTGTTGTTAAAGAGGTGAAAGCTTTAATTTAAAACAGGGAATTACTTCACCTACTTTTATATGATCTGCACAGCTCAATTAGTGAAGTCTCGTTAGTTGAGAGTAAGATTGGGTCAAATTTAGTTAGTGAAAATTATTCCCTAACGAACTGAGTTTAGTAGTTGATCGAAACTCAATATAAAGGTCAACTAAACTTGCAAGTATTGTGAGACAGCAGTTACAAACATTTCAAGCAAATATTGTGATACAGCAGATGCAAACATTTAGAAAAACGGAAAATAGACTGATAAAAATAATATTTCACAACAGATAGGAAATAGAAAAAGGTGGGGACAGTGACTGCCCCGCCCCCCTCTTTTCTTTAGTGACAATCGTATTATTAAAAGGAAGTTAGATCATTGTTGTTGAAGAGGTGAAGGATTTAATTTAAAACAGCGAGCTTACTTCTTCTAATTTTATAGGATCTGCACAGCTAAACCAGTGAAGTCTCGTTAGTTCAGAGTAAGATTGGGCCAAATTTAATTGGGGCAATTTTTTTTTTAGCTTTGTCTCAAAAAAAGAAACGGACATGTTTATGGGTTAAAATGAAAAAAAAATTAAAAGGAGCTGATGATAAAATAGTAAGAAAGACGCAAATTTACTAGAAATATAGAACTCCAAAGACTAGCTTAGTAAAAGCATGAGAGAAACTCTTCGGATTTAAGAGCCTACATCAGTCATGCGAAAAAACGCGCAGGCTAATGTTAAGTTGATAGAGATTGAGCAGAGTTGTAAAGCACAGTGGTTAAGGTCTGTGGTGTGACTAAGTATATAGCCCATTGAAGAAACAGTTTATGTAGAAATCAGAATTATATTTATTCATTCAACTTGAATGTTAAACTTAAATAAAGATATATACATAGACCTCCAGCCATTGCTAGGAACTTTGGTATCACATTATAGCAAATAAACATTCAGAAAGGGGGTTAACTGTCCTTCCATCACATCACCACACCTTCCATGGAGTTGTTTCACCCTAGATATATACTTACTCCGTACCTCAAACTAGAATAAAATATGCATACAGTTACAGTTAAAAGAGAGTGCCTTTATTACCGAAATGCAAAAAGAAAAACCGGTTCGGAACGATTTTACTCCCGAACAAACTACTTGACAGAGAAAGGGGGACAAGATTTTGTCCAGATTTCCAACATGCGGCCCCATCGGTCGTAAAAACTTCCTCTTTCTTTTCATAGTCAAAATAAAAAATGTTACAAATGGCTCTCTGAAATTTTATATACAGTAGAGGTTTTGTTAGAAAATCAGCCTTATTAACTTTAGAACTTACATGTTTTAACTCAAAAACATTTTCATTTATTAATTGACGAATAAACTGACAGTTTATGTCAATATGCTTAGTTTTAAAGTTTTCTTGACTATTTTTAGAAAAATAAATAGCAGATTCATTATCACAGTACTGAACTGGTTTTATTTTATCACATAAATTAAGTTCATTTAAGACATTTGCATACCACGTTAGTTCTTTTACACTTTCAGTTAATGAGATAAACTCTGACTCCATAGAACTAAGTGCAATGCATTTCTGCTTTGATGATTTCCAAGCAAACGGAACGTTACTAAAGTAAATTATATAACCACTACTTGAATGTCTTTTAGTAAGGTTACATCCCCAGTTAGCATCAGAATATGCATATAAACTTGAGGATTTTACATTAGATAGGTTTATTTTATAATTTTTTGTAGCAAAAACGTAATTCATTATATCTACCAATATCAACCAATATTTATATGTATAACCATTACAAAATTGTGACATTATATTTACAGAAAAATTAATATCAGGTCTTGATCTATTTGATAAAAATGACAAACAACCGATTAATGATCGGTATGGATATTTTTTCATCAATTCATTTTCCATAATTTCATTTTCGTTAACTTTATCTGGTAAGATACAGCCAATTTTAAAGGGTAATTTAACATAACTTTTAGGTAAACCTTTATATTTTAATTCTAATCTTTCAATGTAAGTTTTTTGATGAATAAATAATGAATCAGCAATAAGTTAAAAGTTAACACCTAACAAATATTTCGTTAAACCTATTTCAGTAATTTCTAAGCTATTTTTTAACATATTAGTTACAGATTGCAGTATATTTTCATTCTCAGCAAACAAAACTAAATCATCTACATAGACAACTAAAATTGCATTACATTTTAGTTTATATACACAGTTACACCATTTTAACTTACAAAATCCTAAATTATGTAGTATATTGTCCAATTCAAAATTCCATTCTCGGCCACTTTGCCGTAAACCATAAATAGATTTATTTAACAAACTTTATTTTCGGCACCTTTCATGACAAATCCTGGTGGTTGTTTCATAAATACAGTTTCTTTTAAAGACCCATATAAGTAAGCTGATTTTACATCTAATTGAATATGATACCAATTTAACATAGAAACTAATGAAATAAACATTAGTTTTATAATTGAAAAATTTACAACTGGTGAAAATATATCATTAAAATCGATACCTGGTTTCTGTTTAAAACCTTGAGCTACGAGACGTGCTTTGTACTTTTTCCCATTTTATTCTGTGTTTTTAATATTATAAACTCATCTGCTTCCTGCTATTGTGGCGTTTTTGGGTGGGTCAATCAACCGCCAGACCTTTCTTTTACTCATGATTTCAAGTTCTTCCCTCATCGCGGCGTTCCATTTCCCTCTTTCTGGGTTAACTTGTGCATCCTCAAACGATTTAGGGATTTCAGTATTGTAAGTTTCATGTTGGAATATCTCACTTAAATATGAATCATCCGAATCGCTAGTTGAAGGTTCATTTAAAGTTTCTAGATTGGGATGAGTAGTTTTAGGTTTAAAGTCAAATTTATCCGGTTCATAAGCGATTTTATTTTCTTGACAATATTTTTTAACATCATTTAATGATCTCTGTCTCTTATTTGTTATCGGGGTATAATAATACACGTCAATCCTGTTACTTTTAGTTCTAGGTTTTTCAATTCTTTTCCATTCTGAAATATTTATAGAAGTTAAAGTTATTTTACTCCCCCTTTTCTCTTCGTCTTCATTTAAACTTACTCCTGGTAGTTTATGATTAAGATCTAGAGTTGCGTTGCTTAAGCCATTTGATTCAATTTGAGATTCATTAAAATTCAATACAATATCCTTATACTTATTTACTCCAAATAATGTTTCTATCCCCTTTTTGGATTCACCTATACGCACATGAATAGTTTCTACAATTCGCCTTTCTTTTGGCATATACATCCTATATCCTTTTGTTTTCATGGCATAACCAACTAAAATACCGGGTAAAGCTTTAGGTTGTAGTTTATTTCGTTTAACTTTAGGAACATTAACAAATGCTAAAGAGCCAAAAATTCTTAAATGTTTTACCGAAGGTTTGAATCCTGTCCATAATTCTTGGGGTGTAAGACCTTGGGTTAAACTGTGTTCGGTTCTATTTTTTGTATGAACAAACGCTAAAAGAGCTTCCCCCCAGAATGATGGTTTTAATCCGCTATCATGTAACATTGCTCGAACTGCATTCATTGCTACTTTATTGAAATTTTCAGCAACACCCACCTTCTTCTGGCGTATAAATGGAGGATCTTTCTATTTGTATACCCAAATCAGTTAACAATTTCTCAAATAATTTATGAATAAATTCTAACCCATTATCAGTTCGTACACTCTTTAATTTTTTACCAGTTTGTCTCTCAGCTTTCGCTAAAAACCTTTTAAAGTATTCAAAAACTTCCGTTTTATCCTTAAGTATATACACTTCAGTCCTTCTAGAATAATCGTCAATTATTGACAAAAAGTATTTCCCCCCCCTAACGAGTTAACTGGGCTAGGACCCCACAAATCCATATACACTCTATCAAGAATTTGACTAGAAATGCGTTTATACTGATAATTCCTTTTAAACGAATGTCTATTAGATTTTGCAATTACACAAGATTCACACATCTTATTTTTGTTTTTACAGTTAATATTTTCAATACCTTTAACACAATTATTTTTACTCATTTTTTCAAGTAAAGGCAAATTTGTATGACAAAATCTACGATGTATAATTTCTGCATTTAAACTAGTCGAAAAGGCAAAATTTTCACATTTTGAAGCATAACCTTTAACAATATACAATTTATCTACTCTAGGTACAGTAAAACAATATCGATTAAATTTATCATACACAATCATTTTATTATTTCCCCATTGAATGTGGTTTCCTGCAATATCGATGTTGGATCCACCAATTAAATTTCTTCTCATATTTGGAGCATATAAAACATTTTTTAAAGTTATTTCTACATTACCTTTTACATCTTGTATGGTAAAGTCAATATCACCTATACCCAATACTTCCGACGAACAGTCCTTGTCTCCAATCAGCACTTGTTGGGTCGGGGAGGTCCTTGTAGGTTACAAATAAGCTCCTGTGATTCGTAAAGTGAGAAGTAGCTGCTGAGTCCAGAAGAAATTCGACAATTTTCTCATTTGAAGACATGAGGGCGGATTCCGATTGCCTTGTAGTTTCACTGTAGAAAACTTGCTTCTTCCCTCTATAGTTTCTCTTTTTGAAACACCTTGTACTGTGTGACCAGGTCGTTTGCAGTAACTGCATATTAAACTCGGCCCCATACGAGTAGCTGGTGAATTACTAGAGCATCGAGAGGGTTCCAGGTCGCTTCCACTACTTGAAAACCATGGCTTTTTACTGGTTACGAAATTCTTCTTTGGAATGGTTGGTCTATCGGTAGGATTCTTAAACTTGGTTGTATAAGCATCACCTACACTGATAACCTCTTTACTTTCGTCCTTACGCTTTAAACAAATTCTTCCATATTCACTAATTAACTGTTTAGAAACATTTTCCAATTTAAATTCTGTATCATCTAACTTGTATAACATTTGAACGAGATTATCATATTCTTCGGGTAAACGACGGATTAACTGGAAGCATACTAACAATTCTGGCATATCAAAACCTGCATCTTTGATTTGAAACCTTTTTTCTTCAATTCTCTTGCAAAATAAACCGATGGTTTCCTCTTGCGAGTTTAACTTCATTTCAAAAAAATCATCCACTAATCCAGCTAAACGTGCCCGTGACGTTGGTTCGAAGTTTAACTTTAGGATATCCCAGGCAACTTTTCCGCTTTCGGTCTGAGCGATTAATATCTGGAATTTTCTTTCGATGGATTGATAAATCGTGGTATAAGTTCTGCGTTTACGCCATCCAAAATCACTTTTATCTCTATCAGATGCATCCTCTTTACATGCAATATCGGGATTCGTAATAAACTCCCAGCAATTCCGATCTATCAGTACACATTTGACGTCGAGCTTCCAAGAAGAGTAGTTATAATCCGACAATTTCGGGAAAGAATAAGTTAACTCTGGAACTTGTGCCATTATACTTTTTAAGCTATATATATTTCATCTAAAACACACCACACTGCATCTATTTGACCTTTAGCATAACATGGCCCCTTAACCATGATAGAGATTGAGCAGAGTTGTAAAGCACAGTGGTTAAGGTCTGTGGTGTGACTAAGTTTATAGCACATTGCAGAAACAGTTTATGTAGAAATCAGAATTATATTTATTCATTCAACTTGAATGTTAAACTTAAATAAAGATATATACATAGACCTCCAGCCATTGCTGGGAACTTTGGTATCACATTATAGCAAATAAACATTCAGAAAGGGGGTTAACTGTCCTTCCATCACATCACCACACCTTCCATGGAGTTGTTTCACCCTAGATATATACTTACTCCGTACCTCAAACTAGAATAAAATATGCATACAGTTACAGTTAAAAGAGAGTGCCTTTACGACCGAAATGCAAAAAGAAAAACCGGTTCGGAACGATTTTACTCCCGAACAAACTACTTGACAGAGAAAGGGGGACAGGATTTTGTCCGGATTTCCAACATAAGTCTATGGGAAAGTTCTTGCGCGATTTCTCGCTCGTATTTTCATATTTTTACATGATTTTTTTTTGTATAGGATACTGACGTCAATCTCTAACGTTGTTAGATTTTACTTTTTCGATTTTGGTTCCATTTTTTTGTTATATAAGGGTACTTTAACTTTCAGAAACTGTTCCAACCGGTTCCAAAATTGAAAATGTTCGCTGATAAAAAAACTGTAACTAAAATCAAAAAAGTAAAAACTAACAACGTTAGAGATCGATCTCAGCTATACTAAGCAAAAAAAAATCATTTAAAAATATTAAAATGCGAGCGAGAAATCGCGCAAGAACCTTCCCATAGACTTAACATTAGTTTGAGAATTTCTTCGCGTGACTAGCGTAGGCTCTTAAAACAGAAACTCTAAGTCTTTTTTAAACCGGAAATTTTATTGGAAGTAAAAAGTCAAATAATTGCTAAGCAGAAGTAAGTCACAATTTATTTAAAATAAATTCCGGTAGAAATCGAGTTGTCTGAGGTGCGGCGTATACGCGCGAAATTACGATAAAATGTTAAAATTAATTTTCGTAATTTTAAGGAAAAATACTTTTAATGATTTATAACAAATAGATAGTAATAATAAAAGTGTTAACTATTTTTATTTTATCATAATTGTCGAAGATATTCAGATTTCCATTAATTCTCAAAATTTCATTTCTTATCTTGCTGCGTTAAACATTTATCGTTTCACGTGTCTGTATTTTCTAAAATAATCAATATTACTGAGCATCATTTTTAGATTTTTTTTTAATTTATTGAGTGTTTTTTAATGGATTAAAATTATGATTTTGACTGTTTTGAAGTTGCTTCAAAAATTGCTTGAAATGCCATCTTAATTATGTCAATTATACGATAAAAAAGCATTTTAAAATAATTGAGGTTTACATTAAAATACGCTATTATAAAAACTCCTAATAGCATCTGTTTTAAGTCTGAACTGATTTTAATGCTTTTAAATTACTTTAAACGAGTTTGCGAAAATTGGGTAAATTGATAGTAATGATTTTTTTATTAATATCTATTATGATAATGGATACTTCTAGACAACTGTTTTAAAAATAATTGTGGGTCATATATCAATTTTATTACCATAATTTCACATGTTGAGCGATTAATTTAATTGTTAAATTTATAATAAATGGATGATGTGTTAGTTATTTACTTCAAAGTTTCAATTTTTTAATTGAAATGGTTAAAATAATGTTACGTAACTGCAAGAAGTAATTATTTATAAATATGTAAGATAAACGTAATTATTTAGCTCTAGTAACTTTAAAAGAAAAAGTCAAAGGGATTATTTCTTACATTCAAGTATTTGTGGCAACAGTTTTATTGTTTACCACTATCATTAAATTTAGTTCTAAGTATAATAAAAATGCAGTATACTGTTAAAACGGTTTGCAATTTGAATACTGTGTCATAAAGTGCGTACCTTGTTATAAATTAAAATTAAATAACTGTGTAAATTTACTATTAAATATTACCACCACTAATTTTTTACCACTATCATTGAATTGAGTTCTACGTATAATAGAAATGCAGTATACTGTCAAAACGGTTTGCAATTTGAATATTGTGGCATAAAGTGCGCACCTTGTTATAAAGTAAAATTAAATAACTGTCTAAATTTACTATTAAATATTACCACCACTAATTTTTTAAAGTATTATTTTAAGTACAATAAATGGAATTCCTGTTTTGGCAATTTACAGTTGTATAAATATATATGTTACGGTGAAACACCGAAATCTGTAGAATGTCGACTTTCACCGGTGAATGTCAACAAACACATAGTCGCTTGGTGTATGTCCGAAATATTTGTTAAATACCCTTATTTCTGACTTACACCGGTGAATGTCGACATTCACCATGCACTAATGGTGAATGTTGAACATGTCCGAGATTTATATTTTTTTCTCCGTAATTCAGCCGCGATAAATTTTTCGCCTCTCTTTCTGAGAAGAATGACTAAGAACTTAAAACACACAGTACATTCAAAATGAGAAAGGAAAATAATAGAAATTAAAAACTTACTTAATTATACAGTGCGTTCTAAATGAGAAAATGAAATAACTGTAATAAAAAACTTACTAAATTATGTGATTCAAATCTTATTCATTGCAACAATTTAAACTATTATGACACTTTGAATTGCACAAGAGGCCCTTGCTTTTACAACTGCATTTATTTGTGGAACACTTCCTTTTGCAATGACAGCGTGTATAGCCTTGCCCACCGCATCTCGAATTAGCTGCAGCTGCTTCTCTTAGCGAAATTTTTTAAAAATAAATCTCATCTATGGAAAGTAACTTTTCTTTACAAATTACGAACTGATTACGTGTGTAAAGCTGCTTGAGGGTACCATTTTCATTTGCAAATTTATAGAAGTCGGAGTCTTCTATTCCAACAACAACCGCTAACACATTTCGGTTATCTGTACGACTACGGTCGACATCTTGTATTCGTACAGTATCACCAATTTGAGCAGGAGGAAATTGTTTTTGTGAGGTTCGTAACATTTTTGTTGCTAGCAGTAGAAGATTCTCTTTCGCGGCCGCTCTTTTTATAGATATTAACTCGTGTTTTTCAGTCAGAACTTGATGTGAAGACGAGGTAGATTGCAAGTCCTCTTCAATATTTTTCTTTGGAATATGGTTTTCGGTATGACCACCGCACAAATTTTTTTCAGAAGTATTACCAGTTTCTTCAAGCTGTTCTTCGGTTTCAAAAGTATTGGCAATTTCTTCAAGTTGTTCTTCGGTTTCGATATTTGCGATTTGTTCGCTAGGCAAAAAAGACGATGCTATGTCTCTTTTCGCTTTAATGCCAAACA
The DNA here is from genome assembly GCA_963931845.1 of Maratus michaelseni. Classification (NCBI taxonomy): domain Eukaryota; kingdom Metazoa; phylum Arthropoda; class Arachnida; order Araneae; family Salticidae; genus Maratus; species Maratus michaelseni. Next base: position 282,851,405 of record OZ007595.1, read on the forward strand.
TGGCTTCATAAGGACTTTGGCGTATTCCTTCGTGGTATGTATTGTTCTTGGCAAATTAAACAAAGTGTAAACCTTCTGACCATTTATTTTTATCATTATCGTTCATCCATGCAGTTAGCATATTCTGTATATCCTGATTGGCTCTTTCAACTGAGCCTTGTGTTTGACTGTGACGAGGCTTTCCATGAACTATCTTAACATCTTTCCACATAGCGCATATTTCGGATATGACTTGATTACTGAATTTTCTACCATTATCTAATTGCAATATTGCTGGAACACCAAATGTTAAAAATATTGGAAGAACGTGATACGCTACTTCTTCCGCCCTCTTAGTTTTCAAAGGTCGTAGCTGGACAAACTTAGTTAAATGATCTTGATACACCATTATGAACTTATATTCGCCATCTCTGTTTGACTGCATATCTATCAGAGCAACTTGAGTTTAACTCAGAACTGATTATTGGTTTCACAACAATACCTTTCTTAGGTGTACTGTGTTTCATTTGACACTGTTTGCATAAAATTTAATACAACATTACAACTTCATATGTAATATTTTTTTATTTATTTTGCAACTCTTTAAGCATACGTGTTCTTCCTCCGTGGCCTATTCTGGTGTGAGTTTAATATAGTACATTGAACATTTCCTCATTGGTAACATAATACTGTATATTCATTTCTCCTGGTTTTAATGGTACAATTAACTTCTCTTCATCATTAATTTATTTTAAAACGTCAAAACGTTTTAATCGTCTGTAATCCAAAGGTGTGTTGCACTTCGTTTTAGCAGAAACCACTTCAAAAAGTATTTTAGAGTACTTTTCTTGAGAAAAATAAAAACAATTGTCTTCCCGTTTACCCTCAATTAATGCATTTAACTTTTCAAGAAAAAGATCACGATTCACTGCCGTATCCATTCTGTATAAATTAGGGTATCGGAAAAAAAAATAAGAAAACGTTGCTCTCACCATCAAACCTTGCATAAGACTGACAAAGCTGACTGACTCCACCAGAATAAAGGATTTGGCGGGAAAGAGCCAGTCGCCTCTTTGTCGGCTCAGGGCCTTCTCGATGATCGCGCTGCGCGCGCAGGTCAGTGACATTTCTCTCTGGGCGTGAATGTACGGGTCGTGACGTCACACCTTGACGCAAAGGATAAAGAGATTCAAGCTCCTCTCTTTTCGACCTCCACCAGAGCATATCTGTGATTGTCGACATACACCGGTGAGGGTCCGAATGTACAAGAATGTAATGAAATATCCGATCATTCACCGACGTATTTGGTGTTTGTTGACATTCACCGGTGAAAGTCGACATTTTCCAGTTTCGGACTTTCACGGTAACATATATACCATGTCATGAAATTGCTGGGGTTACTGGCAGTTATATATAATGAATTTGAATGAAATTCATTGAAACTCCAATGAAATTCATTTCGACACAGAAATCATCATTGAAAAAATAAATTACGTACACTTCGTCAAAATTCAAATGTGCCTATTGATTACAAGTTGAAAGCAAAAGTATGATTAGAAGATCAGTTGATTATATACAACTGGTACGGGTTTTCGGTACCACTATTTTTCAAACAAAAAATTTGCTCATTTAATCACAAATAATACAAGAACGAAAAATCATGCGTCAAGCATAGATTATGTAACACTTTCCAACGCTTCCAAAATAATTTTACAAATCATACCGTTTAATAAGCTGAAAGATAGCATCTAAGTAAAAACAATTTGGAAAACGCATAACATATTTAAAAACATAATTTCAGGAATTTTCAACATATACAATATTCGGGAAAATATCCGAATACTTTTACTCAGCCCTGTATATGATGTATAGATTCGTATATATACTACATAGGATGCTAAATTTTAGTTCAGTTAGGAAACGCTTAGCACAGTTTAAAATTCTCCTTCTGGAGTTTCTGTCAATAAATGGAAATGTGTTCGTGAACTTTTGTGCTTGCCTGTATATGATCTACAGAATTTATATACACCACGTAATAGACAAAAAGTGAGTTAAATTTAAAATCGCGTTCAGTAAGTTAAAACGCACTTCCTTTAATTATTGTTCACAGACAGTAGATAATTCTTTTGTGTGTCCCTGTAAATGACGAAGACTGCTATACACACAATATTCTATACTAAGTCTCTTGTAATGCACCTTTGTGATATATATAAATTTCAATGCGTTTAAAATAGTGAAACATTATTTAAATAAACCGCAGACGATTTTTCTCCACAGACGTAATGTAACGGAATTCTTTTGACTGTCCCTGTAAAGTAACTATAAGCGCTATGCACATACTATTCCATATTAAGATTCTTGTAATGCACCTTAGTGATATATATCAATTACAATGTGTTTGAAATTGTGTAACATCATTAAAATAAACCGATTTTTCCCCATACACCGTAATGTAACGGAATTCTTTTGAGTGTCCCTGTAAAAAAACTATAAGTGCTACACACTTCCTTTGAAATAGGGAACATACTACAGGTAACGACAATAACATATAAAAATTGCAGAGCAATCCGAGCATATTTACGGGAGTTAGAGCACGGACAGACGGCCATACGGCCAGAAAAACCGAAGTCATAAACACTTTTCAACTAGGTTGGAAAGTGTTAATAAGATTCTTTGCAATACATAAGGATAGATATATGAGGATCTATGAACTTTCAAGAAGAAAAAGAAACCTTATTCTTTTTTAAGAAGTTTTTATTAAACAGAAAGTGAGTTAGTTAGGTTTTTTTTTTTTTAATTCTTTTTAAAATTATTTCACGTAATAACACATGCATTGACATATAACCACTGTATTTTACATTTTACTGTTATTAAATGAGCGGTTAAAAATTCTTCAAACGGAAGAATATGTTATCTTGTATCTGAAAATTTAAAACATAAGAAGCGAGAGAAAATATTTTTCAGTCTTTAAAAAATCACATCTTTTGCGCGAGTATTTCCAACAAAAGATAAAAGCAGTTTCTGGCTTTTGTTTTCTATCTCACAAGAATGGAATCATAAAAACAGCAAACTCAAAGTAACATGCTCAAGAATCATGGAAGACTCAGATAGAAAGAGAAATATATATATATGTATGTTATATAAAAAATTTATTTCCTTCGTATCCTTCCATTTTATTCGCATTAATCTTTTAAAATTAATCTAACTTCTGACATAGTCAGCATTTCCTTAATTCTTAAAAATATTTATTCCTATTTACCGTAATTTCAGGCGTATAATCCGCAGCTCAAAGTGTCGTTTTTCGACCCAGAAATATTATTTTATAAAATGTAACTTAAAAGATCGCTGTAAATATTTAACTACAATTATTGAATAAAATTTCTGGGTCGAAAAACGAGTCTTTGAGCTGCGGATTATACGCCGGAAATTACGGTAATGTCCTTTTAAAAGTAAATATCCGTATATTAATAAATATTTTATTCCAAATCTGAATCTAAAACTTTAAGTTCATTCGTAGCTTTTATCAGCTCCCCAATCTATAAAATTCCGAGACGCTTTCTCATTTCGACTGTTTTTAAAAAAGCCATTTTCTTTTTATTATTATTCTTATTGTTCTGATTTTTCGCGCGCTTGGGATTTTCACTTCAAAATTGATACGCGCTCAGGTGACGGATTCGCTGGTCTATAGGTCGCCTCTCACTCATTGGTTTGTGCGCTCCTGACGTAGTTTTCTGTATGCCTATGCGGAGTTAACAAAACCAGCTCGCATCGGTCGGACAGCGAGATTTTTGACGTATCTGAAAGTGTAAACAAATATGTATCTGGTCTTTTACTACCGTAGAATATTCATTTCAGCCAAAAAAATCTTTAAATCAATGGAATGAACCATCGTGAAAGCCGAGGGCTATAAAGTTTATACCTGTGGGAATTATCTCTGCATCGCTCGTCTTCTAAATAAACTATTTGTCTGGAAATTGGCTGGATTTACTGGAGAAACTTTAGTGGACTCATTTCATTGCCTCACTGCTTCGCCATGATCGTGAATGTCGACTGCAATATGTTAGTTCTTAGTTAGTTAGTGTGTAATATATTGTAGTGGAAAGGAATACATAAAAAGTTAAACACTGAAGTAGCTTTTAAAGGATTGTTTTCTAACGCTAGAATGGAAAAAAGCCGCAAATATAATTTTAATAACAGAAGGTGGGTGATAAACATGGTGGGTAATTTTAACATTTGTATCTTATTTTTTGCTTGAAATATCTTTTATGTCTTTTAAAGAAGTATACTTTAGCGAAATATTTAAAAAACAGAAGGAAATATATGCATTTCGATTTGTTAAATCTTTAAATCTTTTTAATTGCATATTCTTAAAAAAAAAAAAGTAAATTGGTTAAAAGTTTCTTAAAACTTCAAAATCTACTGATATTTAATTCTCTTTCGAAAGAGTTTATTCTATGATTTATTTTTTAAAGTATGCATAACGATATTGTTGGAATTTCATTCGCCTCCAAGTAAACTTGTATGCATTTGTGTGCATTTTAGACGAATCAATTTCTTTATATCATGCAATTTACCTTTCAATTCTTTTTACAGTACTGTCATTTTTAAACCTTTGCAACATAGTTCCAAAATGTTTATGAATGCAGTTTGTCTGTCTGTCTGTCCGTGCTCTAACACGAGTAAGTATATTTGTATTGACATGCAATTCATATAGTATGTTATTGAGCTTTACTATGGCTTGTTCGGTATTGAAAATGAAGTGTGTAGCACTTATAGTTTTTTGACAGGGACACAAAAAAGAATTCCGTTACATTATGGTCTACGGGGAAAAAGATTTTGCGGTTTTTTTTCACGCTGTTACACAATTTCAAACATATTGAAATTCATATACAGTGGTGGCCAACAGTTTGGACATTTTTTGAAAGTTTCATGTTTTTCAATTTTGTGTGCTTGTAAAATATATTAATTTTCACTTAAATAAAAACGTTTACATATCAAATTGAAGGTAATTTAATGTAGAATTTAATAATAAAACAATATTACAATATCTGTATTACAAAAAAAGTTATGCTCAATTTAGTAGAACAAGCAAACACAAATCGTTTTTAATAAGGACGTGTTTTGTAATAAAAGCGTACTAGCCAATCACAAACACTGTTCTAAGGACCAATCAAATGTCTGTAACTATAGTTTAGGTTATTTGGATGGTAAAAGAGTTATTGTTGTTGAAATATTTTGCGGAATGATGCATACTAGTACAATTAAATAGAGTATTGCTGTTTCTGTATATTTAAAGTCCCTTTTTTTAATTAAACTAATTTTAAACAATGTCATCAACAAGAAGAACTAATTGGACATCTACAAAAATAAGCCGAATTGTCATACTGAGAGAAACTGGCCTCTCTTATGCTGAAATTGCAAGACAAGTTGGTGGTCTAGTGACTTGTTCTGGTGTACGAAAGTTCTGTTTACGTTATGAAAAAACGAAATCAGTGGAAAATAAGGCCAAATCACGCCAAAAAAAATGCACAAGTGCTACTGCCGATAGAAAAATTAAATGGCTATGCCTTCAAGATAGAAAAATTTCATCAGATGCCATTAGATGTGAAATGAATGCAGCGGGTATTGCAGTAAGTTCAAGAACAATAAGAAGAAGGTTATCAGGATTTGGACTACAAGCTACAATTCCAAGGAAAAAACCATATTTAAATCAAAAGCAACGCGAAAAACTAGTTAAGTGGGCAAAAGAACACATTAAATGGTCAGAAAATCAATGGAAGCAAGTAATCTGGAGCGATGAGAGTAAAATATCGCTCTTTGTTAGTGATGGTAGAAAATACGTGAGACGTACATTAGGAGAAGCACTTCATCTTGATTGCATTGAAGCAACTACAAAAAACCCAACAAATGTCATGATTTGGGCATGTATGTCTGCAGATGGTGTAGGCCGAATTCAAGTGATTGATGGAATCCTGAATGCCAAAAAATACATCAAAACTGTCCTGGAACCAAAATTGATACCTTCCATCAGGGATCACTTCCCCAACAACGCACCATTTATTTTTCAGCAGTATTCAGCTCCATGCCACATAGCAAAAGTATGCAAGGCATGGTTTCAAAATAAAGGCATAGATATATTACCATGGCCAGGAAATAGCCCTGATCTCAATCCAATTGAAAATTTGTGGCGACATTTGAAAATTCTTGTGCAAAAAAAAACGTCCATCCAATAAAAGACAAATTATTGAAGCTATAATTGATTGGCACCATGTGATTACGAAAGATGGAGGTACTCCAAACACTCGTTCACTCGATGAAAAGACACTGTGAAGCTGTCTTAAAAAAAGAGGGTTATCCTACTAAGTATTGATTGTGTAAGTATCACTTTAAAAAAATGCAAATCTAAGATAGATCTTACTATTAGTTGCATAACTTTTTTTGTAATACAGATATTGTAATACTGTTTTTCTTATTAAATTCTACATTAAATTACCTTCAATTTGATATATAAACGTTTGTATTTAAGTGAAAATTAATATATTCTACCAGCACACAAATTTGAAAAATATGAAACTTTCAAAAAATGTCCACACTTTTGGCCACCACTGTATATCACTGAGGTGCGCTACAAGAGGCTTACGTTAGAATATGGTGTGCATCTCTTTTACCAGGACACTCAAAAGAATTCCGTTACCTTACGGTGTGTGGAGAAAAATCTTTTACGGCTTATTTTAATAATATTTCACTATTTCAAACATATTGAAAATTATATATATCACTAAGGCGCATTACAAGAGATTTACTACAGAATATTGTGTGTATAGGATTCATCGCCCAATTACAGGCACACCAAAAGAATTCGGTACTTTCTGTTAACAACAGTGCTTTTTCAGTTGCTGAACGCGATTTCAAATTTAACTATTTTTGTTTCTATATTATTTGGTGTGTATAAATTCTATATATTATATACAGGGTAGCACAAAAGTTCTCGAGTACATTTCCGTTTATTGGCGGAAGTTCCAGAAGACGTAATTTAAACTGTGTTACACGCTTTCTAACTGAAGTAAAATTTATCATTCTATGTCGTGTATACACAAATACATAGATCATATACAGGCCTGCAAAAAGGAGTTCGGTTGTTTTTCCGATTATTGTGGATATTTTCTAAAAATTGGGCTTTTAAATACGTTATGCGTTTTTCAAATTGTTTACTTAGATGTCATCTTTCAACTTATTAAACGGCATAGATTTGTAAAATTATTGTGTAAAGTGTTGGAACGTGATACATGGAGTATGCTTGGCACATGATTTTTCGTTCTTGTTTTATTTAACTTTGGGCAAAAGATAGCATTCCATTCACCCCTGTGTGACGATCATCCTTGAAAGAATATTTTAATCTTTAATCACCGGTATTTCCAATGAAAAATTTATTGAAAAATTCATTGAAAAATTTATTAATCGTTATTTATATATAAAAAAAGGGGGCAGTTATCTTAATAGTTCGAAGGAATAATAGCAGATTTAATGTATTTCCGAGATTAAATAATACGAGTAATTTTATTAAAAAACACCTGTAAAACATACACACCCTAGTTTGTTGATAGATTTTACGTCAGAAATTATACTTTTGGTCAAACAGTATTATTTAAATCTTTATTAAATATGAATTTTATACAATCAGAGTAGAGTTTTGGGACCCCCCCCCCCTACACACACGCATACTTTATCTGTAGTTTTAAAACTACATAGATAGTTAAAGTAATATTTAAGGATAATGAAAAAACTGAAATAGAAAGTCCTTATTCGGGCGATTTTACAACAATTTTTTAACACTTTGTCGTCCGGTGACACCACAGTGGTGTTGTACGTAAAGTACTTTAATTTGAATCCTTAAATGCTATAATGGCACCAGAATTTTAAAATGAAAAATTCCCTTTTATCAAGTACATGAAGAAAAGATTTTTACCTAGTTTCGAATAAATCTATTTCTAAATTCTGGTGTCAATTAATCATTTCAACATTTTACGAATAGAAATATTTTTACGAGACATGCGGACGGCAAAGTGTTAATATCTAACAGCATGAAGTAGTGATTCATATTCAAGCTTGAGAGTGTACGAACATTTTCATAATGTGGTATTTGTTTTACGTTTTTTATTTTGGATAAATAAACGCCTTAGAACGACAAGTGACATGTTTTTTATTAGGAGAAATCTCTGGATTGTTCAATTCATTGCCTTACTACATTTATTTCCTGATTGTCTGGATTAATAAATACATACTGTAAATAACCAGTAATTCGCCTTATTGAAATGCAGAAAAGTATTACAAATCCTGCAATTAGACGACGCGTTTACAATGTCTGCTATTTAAATATTAAATAGAAATTTTCAAATCAGAAAAAGTTGTGGCAGACTACTTGGAAATTCCAAGGGGTGTATTATTAAGGTGAGAATTCTATTCTATGATGACGATCATTTTTAAAATATAGAGAATCACTGGATCCATTTATAGATGTTTTGGAAAAACATATGTTTAGGGTAATTCGAAAGTCTAGCGATATTTTCTGAGTCACACGCATATAAACTTAATAAACATTTATGTTTAGACTACAATAAAAGTTTAGATCATTTTTATGGCGCACATTTAGGTTCCACATTTAAAAGATTAAATCTTCTAATATCAATTCAACCCCGTCCCTATTTTGTTTATTTATTTAATCTTCTTGCTTTTCTATACGATAAATTTGAAATTAAATAATTTTAGAGTTTATTTTTGACCTGATTGTGCATCATTAGACAAGATTGTTCCGATATGCATAAGCGTACATTTACGGCATTTTCGTTCGATTTTTTTTTTTAATACTTTTACGCAAATAAAATTAAAGGTAGGTATCCAAAACACAAAAGTGAAAGTTTACTGAAATTTAACACTAAACATACCAACAGCCATTCATTTGACAGGTACCAAATTTAAATTTGTGTCTTCGAACCAGAAATTTATTTTTTAAATAAATGTAATATAAATGACACAGATAGAAGTTAATATTTTGTGGCTCAACAACTTCGATTTAAAAAATATTTACTTTGATGTTAGAATACATCATTAAAAAAAAGAACATAAAAATAAAAATATATTGACTAAAGTGATATATGTTTTTTTTTTTTTTTACATCTCCAATAACCAGAAAATCGTGTACTTCTCAAAGGTATTGTCAATTTTCTAATACAACATTTTAAAGTATACGAAGTTACCTTTGTAAAACATCCATTTTTTGACATCTTCAACTTTTTTTTTATTGTTTGACAAATTTTACGAAGTTTATTTCAGTAATAACGAGGTGAAAGTGCTGAAATCTATACTAATATTATAAAGGAGTAATTCTTGTTTGTTTGTTTGTAGGGGGTATTCTCTGGAACTACCGAACCGATTTCAAAAGTGATGGTGGCAAATTGATGGTGACAACTCCTGCTCCAACATAGGCTATATTTTATGTCGGTGCCACTAACCCCAGGGGGTGCAGGAGCAAAAAACGTTCTAAAATTGCGAAATTTTCAGTTATCACACTGGCTGTCAAGCCCTGAGAGCTTGGCAGCCGGTTCTGTATGTATGTATGTACGTACGTAATGCGATAACTCTTCATAGAAATATCCGTTTTCCTTCAAATTTTGTTTATAGGTTCACTGTGTTAAGGCGCTTCCCTGATTAGTTCTCGGGATTGATTGGTTAAGTATAAAAGGGGGGGAACAAGGGGCTAATTCCCCCTCCCCCTTAATTTATATAAATGGATTTTTCATGCAGAATTATTCCGTTTTCCTTCAAATTTTGTTTATAGGTTCACTGAGTTAAGGCGCTTCCCTGATTAGTTTTCGGGATTGATTGGTCAAGTATAAAGGGGGGGAACAACGGTCTAATTCCCCCCCACCCTTAATATATATAAATGGGTTTTTCATGCAGAATTATTCCGTTTCCCTTCAAATTTTGTTTATAGGTTCACTGAGTTAAGGCGCTTCCCTGATTAGTTTACGGGTTTGATTAGTTAAGTATAAAGGGGGGGATCGGGGGGGGGCTAATCCCCCCTTAAGTTATATAAATGGGTTTTTCATGCAGAATTATTCCGTTTTCCTTCAAATTTTGTTTATAGGTTCATTGGGTTAAGACGCTTCCCTGATTACTTTTCGGGATTGATTTATTAAGTATAAAGGGGGGGAACAAGGGGCTAATTCCCCCCTCAATTTATATAAATGGGTTTTTCATGCAGAATTATTCCGTTTTCCTTCAAATTTTGTTTATAGGTTCACTGTGTTAAGGCGCTTCCCTGATTTGTTTTCGGGATTGCTTAGTTAATATAAAGGGGGGGGGATCGGGGGGCTAATTCCCCCCCTTAATTTATATAAATGAGTTTTTCATGCAGAATTATTCCGTTTTCCTTCAAATTTTGTTTATAGGTTCATTGGGTTAAGACGCTTCCCTGATTAGTTCTCGGGATTGATTGGTTAAGTATAAAAGGGGGGGAACAAGGGGCTAATTCCCCCTCCCCCTTAATTTATATAAATGGATTTTTCATGCAGAATTATTCCGTTTTCCTTCAAATTTTGTTTATAGGTTCACTGAGTTAAGGCGCTTCCCTGATTAGTTTTCGGGATTGATTGGTCAAGTATAAAGGGGGGGAACAACGGTCTAATTCCCCCCCACCCTTAATATATATAAATGGGTTTTTCATGCAGAATTATTCCGTTTCCCTTCAAATTTTGTTTATAGGTTCACTGAGTTAAGGCGCTTCCCTGATTAGTTTACGGGTTTGATTAGTTAAGTATAAAGGGGGGGATCGGGGGGGGGCTAATCCCCCCTTAAGTTATATAAATGGGTTTTTCATGCAGAATTATTCCGTTTTCCTTCAAATTTTGTTTATAGGTTCATTGGGTTAAGACGCTTCCCTGATTACTTTTCGGGATTGATTTATTAAGTATAAAGGGGGGGAACAAGGGGCTAATTCCCCCCTTAATTTATATAAATGGGTTTTTCATGCAGAATTATTCCGTTTTCCTTCAAATTTTGTTTATAGGTTCACTGTGTTAAGGCGCTTCCCTGATTTGTTTTCGGGATTGCTTAGTTAATATAAAGGGGGGGGGATCGGGGGGCTAATTCCCCCCCTTAATTTATATAAATGAGTTTTTCATGCAGAATTATTCCGTTTTCCTTCAAATTTTGTTTATAGGTTCATTGGGTTAAGACGCTTCCCTGATTACTTTTCGGGATTGATTTGTTAAGTATAAAGGGGGGGGGGAACGGGGGGCTAATCCCCCCTTAATTTATATAAATGGGTTTTTCATGCAGAATTATTCTATTTGCTTCAAAATTTGTTTATAGGTTCATTGGGTTAAGACGCTTCCCTGATTAGTTTTCGGGATTGATTGATTAACTATAAAGGGGGGGGAACGGGGGCTAATACCCCCCTTAATTTATGTAAATGGGTTTTTCATGCAGAATTATCCCATTTCCTTCAAATTTCATTTATAGGTTCACTGTGTTAAGGCGCATCCCTGATTAGTTTTCGGGATTGATTGGTTAAGTATGAAGGGGGGAACAAGGGGCTAATTCCCCCTTATCTATACTAATATATAAAGTAGTAAAGATTGTTTGTTTGTAGAGGGTAATCTCTGGAACCACTGAAGCGATTTTAAAAGTGATGGTGGCAAATTAATGGTGACAATCCCTGCTCCAACATAGGCTATATTTTATGTCGGTGCCACCACCCCCAGGGGGGTGCAGGAGCGAAACACGTTCTAAAATTTCGATTTTTTGTATACTGAAGGAGATAGAAGCATCAAATTTGGTATGGTAGTTACTTATAACATGTAAATGCTCTCTAAGAACAAATTATAAAAACATTCGAAATTTAAAAGGGTGAGATGAGGAAGAAGCGTTCTAAAAACATTCTAAATTACAATTTCTATGGAATCTCTGAAACTACAGAACCGATTTCAAAAGTGATGGTGGCAAATGGATGGTGACAGTCCCTGCTCCAACATATGCTAAATTTTATGTCAGTGCTACTACCCGCAGAGGGTGCAGGAGCGAAAAACGTTCCAAAATTATGATATTTTCAATTCTGAAGGAGTTAGGAACTTGACATTTTGTATGGTCGTTACTTACAAGATTTAAATGCTCTATAAGAACAAAGTCTAAAAAAATTCGAAATTTAGAAGGCTGAAATAAGCAAAAAATTTTCTAAAAACATTCTAAATTACAATTTCTATGGAATCTCTGGAACTACTAAATCGATTTCAAAAGTGATGGTGGCAAATGGATGGTGACAATCCCTGCTCCAACATAGGCTATATTTTATGTCGGTGCCACTACCCCGAGGGGGGTTCAGAAGCGAAAAACTTTCTAAAATTGCGATTTTTGCGATGCTGAAGGAGCTAGAAACTTGAAGTTCGGCATGATTGTTATTTATAAGATCTAAATACGCTCTGAGAACAAATTCTAAAGAAAAATGATCTAATGATTCTGCGATTTTTCAACTATTGAATTTCTAAAATTACCAAATTTCACCATAGAGTACCATAGCGAAACCTTCACGCGTAAAAAGATAATGATAAGGGCGACGTGTCCTGACGTGTATATTGGCTATAGCACGAGTCACAAATTATAGTATCCTTATTATTCTGTTAAAATATAAAAGTGAATTATGAAATGTCAATATTTTGTTTGATTAAAGGTTTCGTTAAGAGAAATTGACCAGCGTAGCTGGCGCAGCTTGCTAGTCATAAATAAAACATTAACTTGAAAAATTAACTCAATATTACAGTCTGTTGGGAATTCTACGAACAATTTATATTAACTTAATAAACAATAATAGTTAATACGTTGGAAGATAGCGCAGCAATAAGTAAAATCATCTTCTAATGTCCACTGTAAAAGTGATATTGACTTTTGGACATGTTGCAGATATGGAACGCGGTGATACAAAGAGTTAAAAAAGGTGTTGGTAGATTTAAATAAAAATTTTGTTATCATATATTTTTATAAAACATCATTATATTTCTAGGTAAATTAAATGTTAACTGACGTGACATTTACTAAAATCTTACTATTATAGATTTTGCGTACTAGTCACATGACAATAGGCTAAAGAAGAATGTTTTAATACGTTTGGAAAATGTCACACTGCAGCAGGATGGCACAATCATAAAAACTTTCGAGTATGTTTCAAATTTTATCCCAGATTATTCGTTCTTTATTTGAAATTGAAACATTTATGATTTCCATTGTTGTTATGTGAACCGTCGATGTTTAAAATAAAAGAATAGCAACGATGTAAAGAGAACTAAACAAACTTTTATTATTATTATTTTTATTACGGAATGCTGAAGTCATAATATTAAATATATAGACAAATACTCTCATTACTACATGCAGATACTAAAAAACAAAATATTAAGACAACGAAATACTTATCTAAAAACATTGTCTATTAATAGGACGTCAGACCGGATCTTTTTAATATTCGAAAATGTTTCTAACAATCTATTAGTCAGTCAAACCACTTTCCCTATTCAATCTATTCAAAAACGAAGAATGTAGTTTTAGACATCACGGCATCTAAAAAACGTAGTTTCCAATTACATATAATGGGCTTCATCGATGTTCGAAAAAATAATTAAATAGGAAAGGAAAAGATGAATAAAATATAGAAATTCTTAAGAAATTTATTTTTCAAAGGAAAGATTAATTTGAGAAAATATAGAACATGACTTAAACAGCATTCGGAGATCACAGAGCAATATAAGGTGTGTCAGATTCAATTAATAAAGACATGTTTGCAGTAATTAATTTACTTACGATAAAGATCTCACAATGAATACCATTTAGAATTAACCAGTGCTCCCAAATGGTCTGCTTTCTAATTACCGATATTTTCTTAGAAAAAAAATATTTTTAGGTTTTTCTTGCAAATTTAGCAAAACCCATCTTCGGATTTAAAATTTTTGCAGAAATGTTGAAGAAACTTACCATAAAATTTTCTATTAAAAAAATATTGGTATTCAGTTGGCAGACCATTTGGGAGGACTGTTAACAGGTTTCGTGCGCTACGAGGAATTTCGATATTAGATTTTTCGTAAACTAATGGTCGTGATATTTAATCACAGAATTTTTTTTTTAAATAGGGCAAATTTTACTTTTCGAAAAATCGGATGTAAAATTTGCTTGAACCGTACGAACCCTGATAATTACATTTTTAAAAACACCTAACTTTTGATCTCTTATAAGAAAAAATTTAATAACAAATTGAATTTGCCATAATTACCTCTCTGAAATCGTTTCAATATTTTTTTGTTGTTGAAAAGTCATATAAAAATGGCTATTTATGGTTAAATGAATAAAGTATGTAATTATTTTTTTTAATAAGTTTTAATATACAGTGGGATTCATGAGTAAGTATATAAATTCCAGATGCTGTAAAACAGGTACAGTTTAAGGCACGTTCTCCAGATGTGAGCTACATTTAGGTGTATACCTTTTTAAAGTCTAATGAATAAATACGCACTATGTAATAATTTTGGTTCTAAGGTTTGGTAATAAGTTTTGATATATTATAAAAACAAATTAAGAAGAAAATAAAACTTGCTTTTACAAGCTCTGGAGTTCTTGTTATAATTTTGTCCAAAAATATATATTAAAAGAGAATATTTCAATGTGCGTATAATCCTTGGAACGTTAGAGTAGTCTAGAACCAGTATTTAATACAACATTTTTTTTAAATTTAAAACGTTGAAATTGCAATCAAAGAAATGCATCGAAAACATTTTTTTTATCCATGGACCATAATACAGGGTGATCAGAAAATGAGTATACATTTGAAAAATTAATAATTCACGGAATAATGTAGGTAGAGAGGTAAAAATTGACATACATGCTTGGAATGACATGGGGTTTTATTATATCCACAAAAAAGTTCATAAAGTGGCCGACAGATGGCGCTTCGTGTGATGAGAAAAGCAATAATTAGCATAGCAAATTATGACAAAACAAAGACGATGTTCTTCAGAACGAATGCTCAACATGTCCACCGTCATCCCGCAACAATAGCTGTAGCCAAGGGACAATGTTGTGCACAGCACTGTGCAGCATATCTGTAGTTATGGTGAGAAATTTGCGTTGGATGTTGTCTTTTAGCATGCCTATTGGTGTCGGTCGATCGCGGCAGATTCCCCATTTTGATAGTAGAGCTTCACTAAATTTCCTTTTCTGGTAACGTCAACATGCTGCGATTTCTGGTGCATCTGATTCTCTCTCTCATTACAGATCTTTTTATACACGATTCTCAGGCAGATTCACTGACGTCTTGCTGTTCAGTGCCATCTGTCGGCCTTTTTTTATTTTTAATCTTTTTTGTGTGGTTACGATAAAACCCCATGTCATTCCAAGCAAGTGTGTCAATTTTTACCTCTGTACCTACATTATTCCGTGAATTATTAATTTTTCAAATGTATACTCATTTTCTAATCACCCTGTATAACGGAAATTTTTTAGTGTCCCTGTAAAAGAAGTATAACTATTACACACTTTATTTTCATTATCGAACGTTCTATAGAAAACATCAATAATAACATATAAATTTTATGAAGATCCGAGTATATTTACGTAAGTTAGAGCATGGACAGACATACGGTAGTCAGACAAACCGAATTCATAAACACTTTTCGTCTATGTTAAAAAGTGTTAAAAATACAAGCGTACGTATCGTTATTAGTGTCTCACCACTATGTAGAAAAACAAAATGGAGAAACAAAATAATCGCTTCAGTATGACAATTATTGAAATTAAAAGTAAACAACTACTTAATTATTTTTTAATAAAAAGTTTTGTAATTAATTATTAAAAATATGTAAGTTATAAACTATAGTTTTGTGATAAACTTACTCTGAAAGGGTGTTATTTTGTTTTATTCTGTGCTGTAAAGACAGAGATTATGCGACATTTAGGAAAAAGATTCGAATAGTGAAAAAAAAATACCTAGTCAAAAATTCAGTGAAAACTACTCAACATTTAATTTAGAAAACATCTAAATATAATTTTAATACTATCTCTTCGAAGGGTTCTTGATTAAACCAAGGAGTAATATCCAATGACGTAGCGCTGGTCTCATAAATCACAGCGTGAGTGTCTACACAGACAGACAAACAAACTCACAAATTATTTGTATTATTAATATAGATTTAGAAGAAGTGGTAATGAGTTCAAACTTATCAATGTCATAATAATAATGGCTCATCCGGAATGTTTTGTAGTTTAAAGATATATTTTGAATCCATAAATGCCACATTCTCACCGGAATTTTTGCATAAAACTTTGAATTTATTATGTAAGTGAAGAAATTGCTTTATCTTAATTTAAAATAAAATTGTTCGTGAATTCTAGTGAAATACAATCATTTCGCCATTATCTCAATACAAGTATACCGCAGAACTTTCCGGATGGCACAATTAATTTTAAAGAGTCAATTTGTATTAATACAATTGAATAATGTGTTTAATACAATTTTTATTATACATACCATAAATTTTGAACAACTTGAATAAAGCACAGTTTTTCATAGACTGTTGAATTTATTTACTTTATACTTTATTTAAAATGGTATCGTTTGAAATTTCAGATTATCTTGAATAATCAGTAGAGTTCAGTCTCGCTTTTAGCTACTTGCTTTAATTTGTTAAGTGAACTTTAATGGATTTACGTTGAATATTTTTTTATTGAAAAACTACGCATAAAATACCTGGAAATGCATGCTTAATCATGAAAATTATACGTTAATGCATCTTAAAATAATTAAGATGTGAACTAAAATACCTGATTAAAAAAAATGTTAATGGTAACTTCTTAAAATCTGATGTGATAATGATGATTTCATGGCACTCTATGCAAATATTAGAAAATTGAGTGAAATGGTGCTGGTTATTTTTTTGTCTTATGAATCAATTATGGTAATGATGACACTTCCAAAACTGTTCTTTAAAACTTATGTATTACATTAACTATTAATTATATAGTCACGATTTTTATGTTTTGAAAGCTTAATTAATTGTTAATTTTAAAATGAATGAAATTTTAATCATGTTTTATTGTTCAGCTGCATACTTTTAAAATTGAATGGGTAAAGATATGAAACGTAACACTAAAATATAATTTTCAAAAAAAAAAAAAACTTTTTTTTTGTTATAAGATAAAGATAATCATGCCCATGAGTAAAGATGGCGTCATATCGACGATGGCAACGATCTTCACTTTTTTCACAAAATTCATTTATTCTAAACATTGAATAATTCTACTTTTTGCACCGTCGAATGGGGAAAAATTAACATTAAAATTCAATTTGGTGAAAACTGTATCTCAATTTATTGATTTTGTATATTAAAAATAATTTTTGGTGTTTCTATTGTGTGCAACTCGATTACAGAAGATTAACCCGTTTGTACTTAAAATAATGTAAATTGTTCAGATTTTGTTTCTTGCAAATATTCCATAACAAAAACAAACGAAAAAACTTAATTGCAAATTTAAAATAATAAAACACAAATTTAATAAATATATACCGTAATTTCCGGCGTATAATCCGCAGCGCAAAGAGTCGTTTTTCGACCCAGAAATATTATTTTATAAAATGTAACTTAAAAGATCGCTGTAAATATTTAACTACAATTATTGAATAAAATTTCTGGGTCGAAAAACGACTCTTTGAGCTGCGGATTATACGCCGGAAATTACGGTACTTTTTTTTAATTCAGTTTTCTTGTTTGCCACCAGCTTTTTGAGAAAGTAAAATTCGCCCAATTTAAAGACAGATTGAATAAAAGGAAAAGAAGGCAATTTATACCATTTCAAAAAAGTGGTGCCAATCAAGCAATCTGAATTTTAAACAAGAACGAAAAATCATGCGTCAAGCATAGATTATGTAACACTTTCCAACGCTTCCAAAATAATTTTACAAATCGTACCGTTTAATAAGCTAAAAGATAACATCTAAGTAATCCGAATACTTTTATTCAGCCCTGTATAGGATCTATAGATTTGTATATATACTACATAGGATGTTAAATTTTAGTTCAGTTAGGAAACGCGTAGCGCAGTTTAAAATTCTCCGTCTGGAGTTAAATAATACGGAAATGTGTTCGCGAACTTTTGTGCGCCCCTGTAAATGAACGATGACTGCTGTACACACACTATTCTGTAGTAAGCCTCTTGAAATACACCTTAGTGATATATATAAATTTCAATCGGTTTAAAATAGTGAAACATTATTTAAATAAACCGCAGACGATTTTTCTCCATAGACGTAATGTAACAGAATTCTTTTGACTGTCCCTGTAAAGTAACTATAAGTGCTATGCACACCCTATTCCATATTAAGCTTCTTCTAATGCACCTTAGTGATATATATAAATTTCAATGCGTTTAAAATAGTGAAACATTATTTAAATAAACCGTCAATGATTTTTCCCCATAGACCGCAATATAACGGAATTCTTTTGAGTGTCCCTGTAAAAAAACTATCAGTGCTACACACTTCCGTTGAAATAGGGGACATGCAATAGATAACGACTATAACATATAAAAATTGCAGAGCAATCCGAGCATATTTACGGGAGTTAGAGCACGGACAGACGGCAGACGGCCAGACGGCAGACGGCCATACGGCCAGACAAATCGAAGTCATAAACACTTTTCAACTAGGTTGGAAAGTTTTAAAAAGTAGCTTATTGACAACACTGCCGGGAAGCGCGGATGGAGTTGGATCTTTTAGTATTTTTAAAGAAATAAGTCAAAGGTATTTTGCTTCTTTTGTGTAATATTTTAAAACATAATTTCTGAGAATTTTATTTCAAACTTTATTTCAAACAAAGTTCTCCCAGCGATTGGTTTTATTTGCATTAAAAGTAAATAAATAAATAAAAATTACAATACTACCAGACAACCTGTAGAATTAATGGAATGATTAATTTCATTTTTAAGATGCCGACTTTTCTTTACTATTAACTAATTTTTGTCATACGGAGATTTTATTCATCGTAATTTTTTAATGAACATACGAAAGTGTTTACCGAAATGAAATTTTGATCTTCTAATGATTATTTAATTTCCAAAAATGGAATAATTTAAAAGTTGGATATTACAAAAAAATCTATGTACACATTGTCATAAAATTTTGTTTTTTATCATGGGTTTTATTTTTTTTTAAATTTGAAATCTATAGAATCAATGATGTGTACTTTAGAAGCTTGTTTTGCAGTGAAAAACATTGAAAACAAGTTGCAAGATTAGTTTTCAAGTAATGTAAGAATGTTTAACAAGATGTGAACGAAAATATTTATCTAAAAATATATTTAAATATTTGTTATAAATCTGTTAAAAGAAATATTAAAACACTGTACTGTTTCTCATACTGTTCGGTTATTATTCGATATTTTTGCTCGTTCTCATTTAAATATATGTTTCACTAAAGCGGAGGTGCCCAGCTCCCACTAATCTTCTGTAACATGTGAATTAATTTGACCTAGTTTAACCCTTTATATCCTGAATTAATTTTCCAGCTACTTTTTAATTGTATTTTTGCATCATTGGATAAGTTTTGGTGCAGAATAAACATAGGAACGAAGAAAATAATTTTTACAGTGTTTTAGTGGCTAATTATGCAACTGTAACCACCATAAATTTTTTACCCTATGATATAAAATAAAATAGTAAATTTCAAATAGTAAACTACAAATAAAATATGGGAAATGTTTACCTGTAGAGTATACAAAACAATAGAAAATAATAGTACTAAATAACCGGTAATAAACCACTAAAATTACTCAAATGAAGAACAACATGCATGTCAATTCTATTGCAAAATGGTTTTCGAATGCAGCGTGGCAAATGTAAAATCCCTACAATGCAAAGAGGATGTGTGCTTCAATTTACCATCTCCTGCCTGCGGTCAGAAATACACTCTTTGTGCCATTGTGAATACCGTTAGGAAAAACGATCATATTACGAATATATAGGTATTTTATTAAAGTGGTACTTACAAGTACCGTCAGGATAAAAAGGGTTAACAACGTTTCGAACCAGAAAATTTATTTGATAAAACTTTATTTATTTAATTTTAAATTTCTGGTGTGAAACGTATTAAACCTGGATCAAACTAACCTAGATATTACGGAAGATTAGTGAGAGCTTGGCATCTCTGCTAAAGTCATTAAAAAAAAGAAAAAAAATAGGAAAAAAAGAATGACTGATAAATGAAGAGCTTCTATAATTTTTTTGTTGAGAAAAAAGATTAAATTGGTAAAAAACAAAGATGGCTATCTTAAAAATCATTCTGAGATATAAAAGGCAGTCATGAATGTGCAACATGCAATGAAAAAAATTAAAGATGTGCGTGAAGTAACTCATTTCCCTTATGATAAAGATTTCAAAATGAATATCAACAGTGTTCTAACATTGATTTTGTAGTAAACTAACTCTTTAAGGTTCCCTAATTGTTCACTTTTTTGAATAACAGTAATTGAAAAAAAGAATTTTAGTGGTAGGTTTTTAAACAATTTGCGATGGAAATTTCTTTTTGGGTAAGTTCCTACAAATTTGCAAAAAATATCCAAAGAGAAACTTATCGCTTGAAAAAGTGGTATTCAAAAATCGGATCGTTTGGGAGCCAGACCTTCTCTTCACTTATTACAAGAAGAAATTTAACAACAAACTGAATTTAGCGTTGTGTTTTAGTTTCGTTCACAGATAATAATAAAAATATCGCACATATACTAACAGCCTACTTAACTTACACATTACCAAGGTGTTTGTGTTCTTCAAAATGATTTATCATAATTCCAGATTGACGAAAGGAATTTAATTACCTTTAGCCATCTTGGTTATTGAACGTTAAGTTGGATTGAGGGAGAGATCTGACTGCGTAGTATAACACTAAAAGTACAGTTTGCTGATATAGAATCACAGTTAAAGTCACAATTGGTCACAGGTATGACGCGCACAAAATAACAAACATATGTCTTCTTTTGTTAGATACAGAATAACCTAAAAATCGCCGTCACAGAGAGAAAATAGTGTGAAGTGGCCTTCAGTGTTTATTTGTGATGCATCATCATGTTACATCCCAGTCACAAAATGCACATTTTACAATTGAGAAGTGCTTCGAAACGATAATGCAATAGTGCTGCAATAAATGAAACAATTTATAACGTCAGTTTCGGCTCGTTATAAAATTCGAGGCATCGAGATCACAGTGACCTTAGCTGCCAACTTTTACACAATAATCGTACCACTAAAATTTTATTGTAAATTTTACTTTATTACATCGCCGAAATCGTGTGATTCAATTAGGCAAATTTTTCTATTAATTTTTATTGGTAATAGAAAAGCGTAAGAGTTGGCAGCTATGCAGTGACTCTTTTTCTAATTCAATTAACGACAGTTTGCTTCGTAAGAAAACATATTTTTTTGGTAAATGTAATATAAGGAAAAAAAATAACAGATCAATTAATTTATCCAAGCATCCCATTAGGTATATGGATAAAAACTGAAAATTGGTTATTGACAGTTGAATTTTGAAAATAGGGGAAAAATTGAAACGTTTCCGGACCATATTTTCCAGTTGTTCAGCTTATTATGTTAGTATAGCAATAATTTACCCAAATTACTATTTATACAGAACTAACTAGTATTCAAATCAGCTTATGTGTTTTACACTTGCCATGAGCGATTTCAAGAAACCGATCTAATTCCGCGCTGTGAAAATGTGTAATGAAGACTTTTTACGTTATGCGATCAAGAATCATTAGAATAATTTTTTTAAACATTGTATTGTAGAAAAATGTTCACGTGTTCTAACCACATAAATAGTACAAAATGGAATGGAATGGTATCTTCAGTGATAGAAGGTTGTATTACTGAACTTGAAACAGTAGCTATATTAAATATTTTCCTTCTTGTCGGTCCGATGTGTTATTAAATAACGTAATAAAATTTCGTTTAAAATTTCTGGTGTCTAACTCTAATATTAATATAACAAAATATACTTATAAAGAAAAATCAGTGCAATGTGGGGTTAATTACCGATTTAGTATTTTCTTTTCTGCAATTAAGTAAGGCGAAATATTCTATTAGAAAAATGTGGTAAAACCTTACGCACTTTGTGAATGTCATATCAATAAAATTCCTACGAAATAAACTCATGAGAGGTTGTCGGAATTGGCCATTGTATTTGTAAACAATCTTGAGTAGTACATATACAGTACATAACATACAGTAATACAATTTTATTTTTTACAGCACATATATTTGTGTATCTTCCACTTTTGTGCTCGATGTCGGACGTCCTGGCATAATAACCTACAATGTTAGCTTTGCACCATGAAATCATACAATTCGACTTTCTCTTGTTCATTTTTAACTAACATCAACTATCTAACTTTTATCTAACGTGAATATATTTTTCTGATTCTGTACAACGACCAGTGTGACGTGAAATCACATATTTTCAAATTCCCCCCTTTTTCCTTTTTTATTAAAAATCTCGTTTTTTTTTAATTAATTGATTAAAATATTTTTTATTTTATTTACATCCTATACCTTCAAATTATAAATAAATGAAAGAAATAATTAATCTATTTAAATTGTTAAACTCTAACAAACAAATTCGGATCTTTAGTCATAGTGCGACATCAACCACATATTCATCTAAAAATAGATAACAGAAATATCCTGGCTACAGATGTACAGATTCTCCTCTCATAGACTTCATTCTAATTTGTCATTTATTCATTTGTTTCTACCTGAATCATGTAATGGCTAAGCGGTAGCTTCTATGCACTTCAGACAGGGTTTCCATAATTATGTTGTCACGTACTGTTGGTAGGCTTCCAGACTTGCTAAAAGATTAAATTTATCCTTATAAATTCTAAAGTCTCCATATATTAATGTCTAAAAGATATCTTATGATCCATATACCATAATTTATCTTATATCACCCGAGGATCAAATATATCGGTGTGAAAATGTGTAATGAAGACTTTTTACGTTATGCGATCAAGAATTATTAGAATAAATTTTTAAACATTACATTGTAGAAAAATGTTCGCGTGTTCTAACCACATAAATAGTACAAAATTGGAATGGAATGGTATCTTCAGTGAAAAAGGATTGTATTACTTAGAAATATTCTTTTTTATATATAAAATCAAATAAGAACCAAGTTGAAACGGGTTACATTTTATTAAATAAAATTTCTTGTTCGCAATCGATTTTTTTTAGCCGCGGGTTATATACCAGAAATTGCGGTACTCTTTTCAATAAGTCAAAGAAACAATTTATGGCGTATGATTTGCATTATTCCGTCGCTAATAACGCTACTATTAACATGTTGCATTCAGAGTAATATAACTATTCCGTGCTCGGTTTCCTTATTCTATGGTTGCGGTGCATTTCACAAAAAGGCTAGTAGGTTATTTTTTGTAAATCTGTTATTTCCTTCTGCCAATTTCTCCTTCTACATACATTGGAATGTATGTAGAAGGAGCTTTCTACCAATGACATTTTTAAAATTCAGATTTGTTACCAGATTTGTTCCGATATGAAGTTTTTTAAATATTCGAATCACAAAATTATCACTCATAGTGGTTTTCTTTTTGGTTATTTAAATTTTTAAATACTGAAGCGTACAATTAAAAAAAAGAGAAAAATACTGCAAAAATGTGTTACCCGCCTAAATGTATGTTTCATTTCATACCTGCCAACCTTCGAGTATCTTCCGTAAAATGTTGACGAGTTTCGAAAAAGATTTTTTTTTTCAGAAATAGAATCAAATGCGCTACACTGAACGGAACATAAAATTGAATAAATAAAAATATATCAAATAAACTTTCTGGTTTTAAACATAACTGAAACAACATTTTCCGGTTGAATAGTTGTAGCTTGAGAATCGTGTCTTGTGTTTGGCGAATTTTTTTAATCAGAAATATGAACAGACAGTAGAAAATATTAATAATTCACCGAATACTTATTATTTTATAAACAAAATGTAATTGTTTAAATTTTCTGGTAAGAATTCGTATTTTCTGCATGAAAAATCCGTCCTATTTGGCTATGTTAACGCTGCGCTGATTATGTCACTGATAACTTAAATATATAAATTTTCTTGTTTTGCAACGTGAACGCTCATAATTTAACTGGGTTATGGAACAAATAAATGAATCACTCAATTTTTGTAATTTTGTTATAGAATTTCGATTTTGCATTTATTACTTTCAACTTACAAAAGTTTAAAAGAAAAACATTTTAATCTGTTATACAGATCCATAATTTATATCCTTTTAGAGAAAGATAGAAAATGAAATGACAAAAATTCTAAAGATAAGCTTTCAGTCCTTTCAAATGTGATTCTAAATACCACTAATGGATTCCACTTTATATTTTTAAATGAAAGAAATTCATTCAATTCCATTCTTCGACATTTTTAATTTTGAATCTTGTTTTCGACTAAGCATTTTGTCAAACAATTCATTTCAATGTTAAATTATCAATAGTGAGTTTCAAAGAATAAAATAAAATTCAATTCTTTATTCATAAAATGAAGGAATATATTTATTTTCATTCGATAAAAGAAAAAAGTTTAGAGTTTAGGAGTAAAACATGATACAATGAAATTAAACAACTTGTTTTAGCTGGTTGGAACTAGAATGTCGTAATCAAGAATCCAGTTTTATGTTTTATTACATAAGGTTACAAAATAACATCAAACGAAGGCAAATGAATACATAAAGTGCCCCTAGGTATGTCTGCAGAAATTGTTTGTTTCTTTTTGTACTATATATTTTATTAAGTACACTATGTTTTTTATAGGAAACTTATTTATATCGACGAGGAAATATAACGATAACATTGGAATGTAATTTCAACATGTCATTTACATCAGCTCTTTTATAAACGGGAAATAACATTTATTCTTGAATAGTGCAAAGGATTTGTTGTTGCAACATGTCTTATAAATTAATATAATTTTTTTAAGCTGTTGAGACAATAAAATTTTATATTATTTACATTTATCATTACATTTAACATCTTTGTTTCCAGATATAATTATTAAGATTTTTTGCACTTTAAGAATATAAATATGTCCTTTCTACTACTCTATTATGCATGTCTGAGGATATATTTGACATTCATTGTCGAATTATCATTTTTTTGCTTGGCTGTAATACCTGCCATTGCAAAGTACACAGCTCTGAAATTCATGATTTGTTCCTTTTCAAATCAAATAAGCATATTCAGACCAGAATGTTATATCATAAATTGACTAATAAAGCTAGTGCATATATACAAAATATATTTTCTTAAACAAATTTCCAGGTAACAAAAGTTTATTTGATTTTTTAAACACAGCGTGTAAAACAGGCTTTTCTTTAGTACTAGAAATGTTGTTTAAAACAGGGTTCGTAAATGTTTGCCACAATTTTTAATAGAAATTTCCTATTTAACATTTAAATAGCAGAAATTGTAGACGCCTTCCGTTTAATTGCAGGATTTGTAATATTTTTCTGCATTTAAATAAGACGAAAAATTCTATTCAAAAATGGTGGTAACACCGTACGAAACCTTTAAAAGATGGTTTAATGTCCGTACAACACATTATTAAATAATATTCTATTGAAATATTTCTGGCTCGAATTACATGTTTATTGATTTACAGTTTAACTGAACAAGGAATTCCTTCCATTCGGATAATATGAGTTAATTAATCTACATACATCATTTTAAATTCGCAATTATATTATTGTGTTTCTCTAATTTTCTATAGATATATATGAAGTATTTACTGAAAATTTAGTTTTAATTATCTTAGGAGGCTTTTTCCGCGAAAATATACTAAATAAAAAAAGCCCACATCAAACATTTTTTTGCATTGGAAGTTTTCTTTAAAAACAATATTTTAACATATAGAATACATCCCAATACATATTAGTTAAATAGCTAATTAACCCATTAATCGGCAAAATGTAATGAATTTTCAACTTTTTGATGAAAATCGTTTAGCACAAATTCCCATAACTTAATCGCAAAGTTTCTATCGCAAAATAAAACACATTATAATTATAAAATAATTACAGCTAATTAGTTAATTTAAGCTTATTTTTATCCGTGCATTATTGCAACACCATCGGGTAATGGGATATAGTATCTCTTGACAGAGGCGTAGCGTCAAGGGGTGCACAGATCACTTTACTACCAGTATTTTTATACACTATATTTGGCCTTATTTAATTCATACCGTTCAAAGATTAAATAAGACTAAATATAGTATATAATTATACTGGTAGTAAAATGATCGTGCCCCCCCCCCTGACGCTACGCCACTGTCTCTTGAAGTTTATCTCATTGTACAATTACTGTGATGATATACAAAAATATAGTGGAAGACAATGTAAAATGGATAATACTGCGTAATGAAAAGTTATATTATGCTATCAGCTTTTTTATTAATAAAATCTTATATATCCTCTTCGTATTAAAAATAATCGTTCATTTTTCATAAAATCATTTTATTTCAATATATACATTTAATTATTTCTGTTTAATTAAAAAAGACAATTTAAAGGATTAACAATGATCAATCGTACTATCTTTAAATTTTATATAAATTTACAGTTAAACTTATTGATTAACCTTTTGATTACGGCACACGACTGGCGACTATTTTTATGTTCATTCCTACCGTAATTTAGAGAAACAATCGTGGTAGATTTTTATCCTATTATAAGTGTAGGCCAGATTATTTTTCAAAAAGTTTTTCGAATATTATAAAAAAAAATATTCTCTGAGACGCCATATATCCTAACACATAATCGAAGGGTTAAGCGAAAAAGTAAATACACTAATACACAATAAATCTAGGCACTGTATTACATGACTGAAAAAGTACGGAATCTACAACAGTTTTAATATGATAATATTTTTCAATTAACTGAAGTAGTATAGCCATGATGAAACAAAATATAAAGGTTTTAAACAAATAATTGGGGGTAAGGAAAGTTTCTCCTTATTCTAAAAACAATTGTTTGCATCATTGTTTACAAGCTGCTTTTATTGTTGTAGTTAAATTTATTATGATATCTTTCATTTCTCTTCTTTTATTGCAAAAACTATTGCATATAAAGCAAGTATGCAAGTGCTGCGCCAAAAATAGCCGATAGTCACCACTAAATTTTAACAGCATTTGTCAGCTTATAAAACGAAATAATTTCTGAAATTGAGAAAGGGTCAGAAAACCAATACACTTTAATGGTGACAATTGCCGATTTGTGGCGCAGTGCTAGCATCCTTGTATAAAGACATTAGGACTGGTAATTTTTCAGATAAATGTATCATAGACACGCGGAAGCAGACATTTTCTAAATCAAAGAATGACTTTAAGCACTATTTAATATTAAAATCGGTCAAAATAATTCAGTTAAAAAGATTGTATTATAGGATCAAACACTATGCATACCATTTTACCCATCTTTTTCACGCATGTACATAACTATATTGTAGTGTGCAATATCATTTTTAATTTTGTTTAATTTTTAAAGTTGTTTTCCAAAATTTTTATTCAAAATTACATTTTCTTAATACAGATTTATTTCATACTTTGAAATAGTAGTTTTTTATTTAATGTTGCTAGATTTTTAAGAAGTACAAATTATAATATATAAAAACACTATTTAATTGAAAAATATATCTTTACGTGAAAATTAAAAATTAAAGAAATTGTATAAATAATTTAATTATTATGTGCGGAGAGCATTTATGGTGAACATTATATGATATTTAAAGCGATATATTTAAAACGATATTCTTCTAAAAGAAAACCGTACTTACGTATTATACATGCCTGGCAAATGCACCTCGCCAACAGTGGCGCCTATATAATTGTTTCCAGTAACTTTTTTCCTGCATTGTAACCCTATATTAAAAACAGGTATCCATTTGTTAATGCCTGTAAATTTACTATTTATTGTCCGTTTTACCAATTTTCATTCAGACATTATTTAAAAAAAAACATGATCAAAATTTTTCACTAAAAACGCTTACATCACAACTGATCACAACTGATGATGCTCTAGCTAGGGCGAAAGCACTTTTGTGGAGTGGTGAAGATTTTTTATTCGAAACTGTTTTTCATTTTTTAAATGGGGGACGTTTTTAGTGAAAATTTTTGATCATGTTTTTTTTTAAATATTGTCTGAATGAAAATTGGCAAAATGGCAAATTGTAACCCTATATTTAATATTATGTGGTAGAAATATTAAAGGCAATTACAGAAGAATTGATATGTAATTGTTTAATATGATATAAATATTATATTTATAGGTATAGCATAACTGCCAACGTTTACGCTTTTTTCCTACCATTTTTTTCAAAAGAAAAAGGTGTTTTCTTTCATTGCAAAACTTTAGGATTAATGAAGAAACTTGTTCTATTAAAAAATCAAAAAAGTAACTTAAGAAACAATTGCCTAAATTCGGATTTATAATTTTCGTAAAAATTACTTTTTTTAAATATTTTAATGCCAAAACTTTTTTTTTTTTCATTAAGCCATTTTTTCATAAAGTGCAATTGAAATATAGCTTAAACCATATCCTGTACCACTCTAAATATGAACAAAGACAGTTTCCAATATTGAAAAATGTTATAAACAAAAGAAATGCTCGACAAAACTAATTTCTTTCTCGAGTATTTTCAATAAAACAGAAGATAAAAACATTTTCTGTATGTTTATAGTCTATCTCAGAAGAATCACAAAAGTATCAAATTGAATATTTAATGTTCAAGAATCAAACAGGCTTTTATACAAAGAGTCTAAAAAATATTTTACTTCAAATCTAAATAGTGAAGTAGATTTTCATGGCAGCGCATCAATGTTTACAAGTGAATTTTGGAAGAATTGGAACTGTGATTTTAAATCGTGTACATTTTATTTTCATTCAAAATATCTTTTATATCTTTCTTTGATATGCTTCTGAGATTCCAGATTACTTTCAAAGGAATAGGCTAAAACACATTTGATTTAATATATTTTGATTTCCTTAAATATTTATTTATATTTAATAATTAAAAAAAAAACTTTTAGAAAGGTAAAGTTAATTTAAAATAAAGTTTCTAGCTGGTCTCGTACAGCTCTACCGCAATTTTTTCGCCTTATATAATCCACAAACAATTTCTACGATTAAATAAGATGATTGCAAATTCTGCGATTTAAAAATTAAAATTAGTATTTCAGTATTTCATAAACTGAAATAGTGGTATTTGTAGTTAATTTGTCTAGTGGTATTTGTATAGTAGTAATTGTATTTGATTAGTTTATTATGAAACTGACAGTACATTTCTTTATTTTTAACACTTTCCAACCTAGTTGAAAAGTGTTTATGACTTCGGTGTGTCTGACTACGGCCGTCCGCCGTATGGTTGTCTGCCGTCTGCCGTCTGTCCGTGCCCTAACTCCCGTAAATATGCTCGGATTGCCCTGCAATTTTTATATGGTATTGTCGTTATCTATAGCATGTTCCCTATTTCAACTGAAGTGTGTAGCACTTATAGTTTTTTACAGGGACACTCAAAATAATTCCGTGACATTACGGTCTGTGGGGAAAAATCATTTGCGGTTTCTTTTAATGACGTTACACAATTTCAAACACATAGCAATTGATATATATCACTAAGATGCATTACAAGAAGCTTAATATGGAATATGCTGTGCATAGCACTTATAGTTACTCTGCAGGAGCAGTCAAAAGAAATCCGTTACATTATTACGTCTATGAAGAAAAATCGTTTGCGGTTTAATTAAATAATGTTTGACTATTTTAAACGCATTGAAATTTATATATATCACTAATGTGCATTACAAGAGGCTTACTACAGAATATTGTGTGTATAGCAGTCATCGTTTACTTACAGGAACATACAAAAGAATTCTCTATTTTCTGTTAACATTAATTCCTGAAAGTTCGTTTTAAGTTGCTGAACGCGATTTCAAATTTAACTCACTTTTTGTCTATTACTTGGAGTGTATAAATATTGTAGATCATATACAGGGCAGCACAAAAGTTCGCGAACACATTTTCGTTTATTGACAGAAACTCCAGTAGGATAATTTTAAACTGTGCTATGAGTTTCCTAACTAAACTAAAATTTAGCATCCTATATAGTATAAATACAAATCTATAGGTCATATACAGGGCTGAATAAAAGAATTCGGATATTTTTCTGAATATTGTATATGTTGGAAATATATGTTGAAAGTTCCTGAAATTACGTTTTTAAATATGTTATGCGTTTTAAAAATTGTTTACATAGATGTTATCTTTTAGCTTATTAAACGGTAATGATTTGTAAAATTATTTTGGATGCGTTGGAAAGTTTTACATAATCTATACTTGACGCATGATTTTTCGCTCGTGTTTTAAACCATTTTCTGTCGAGAATCGCAACATAAAATGTTAAAATCAATTATTTTCTTTTATAAATAATTAAAGAAATTTTACATAACTGCTGTAAAATTAATGTTCGTTACTTCTACAGAAATTAGGTGACTTTTACAATATATATGGCGCGTGTACTACGACTTTTTAATAGAACATATCGCTTTATTTTATCACAGAATAATATAACAATCACAGAATAATATAACATTTCCTGCCATTAAGCTAGGAGATTACATATAATTGGATTTAACCTGTTAAACGGCGAATAAACTTTTGTTCAACTCGTTTCACAATGGGGACTTTTTTCTTCATAGTCATAAGTATTGTCATCAATGCATACTTGACAACATCGCACTAAACTTCTGTACTCTATAGGTTAATTTAACCGATGCTAAACACGTTTCAAACCAGAATTTTTTTAGAGAAATGCAAATAAATAGTTTCCATAGAAGAACATGAAACTAAATATACATTATTTCTTCATATATATTTCTGGTTAGAAACGGCTTTAACCTGGATCAAATTAACTCACATTGTACGGAAGTTTAGTTGAAAGTTGTCAGGTATGTCAATGCTTGATTACGAACGGGGCACATTTCCACCACTAAAAAAGAATATATTTTTTTTCCTTATTCGATGCAGTTGTAAGACGAAATTTTTATATCGTAATTTCCGGCGTATAAGCCGCAGCTGAAAGAGTCGTTTTTCGACGCAGAAATTTTATTCAATAATTGTAGTTAAATATTTACAGCGATCTTTTAAGTTACATTTTATAAAATAATATTTCTGGGTCGAAAAACGACTCTTTGAGCTGCGGCTTATACGCCGGAAATTACGGTACTTTTAATTTGTAAAAAGACGAACGTTTTAATCAGATGCAAATTTTTATTAAATTTTACTGGTGGCAGTGTTCGAAATATTATGGCAAATTGCTATGACAAACAATATCATCATGCCCATTGCAGTAGTGTAGGGCAAAATATTGCGTCATATGCAATTCATAGGTTAAATATTACATGGAAATTTTGTAATCATATATAGCAGAAGTGTCAAACTGTGGCCCGCCGGATATCACAACACGTTTAAGAAGTCAACTATTTCTTTTAAAAATTAGTGGTTTCTGGCGGGCCACAGTTTGACATCCCTGATATATAGCGATGTCAGACTCTTTGAATATTACAATGAGTTTACTTACTTTGTATTCAAATGTGCCAAGCTCTCACTAATCTTCCTTAATATGTGGGTTAATTAGGCCCAGGTTTAGTTCGTTTCGCACCAGAATTTCTGAAAATCTGACCAGAAAATCTGAAATTAAATAAATAACGATTCAGCAAATAAATTTTCTGATTCTTACATCGTTAAGCTGTCTTAAATTAATCCACATATTACGTAAGATTAGTGGGAGCTTTGCATCTCTTATGTAACAGGAAGGATTAACCCGCGTGCCAGAAGACCAATTGCCACGTTTTTCTGAAAAATATTCTTCGAAATATTTAATGAATGCTATTCTGTGATTAAATAATGCTGATACATCCATTTAGAAACAATGGTGGCAACTGCTGTCTAGTGTTAAATGTAATTTTTACTATTTTCAGTTATAATGTAAAGGTCAAATGCTTTGTAGCTATTTCTGACTTCTACATTTTTTTTAAGTCAAGTGAACATATTTGAAAGAAAATTTTACTTAATAAATAAATTCAAATATGCACTATATTTCATTAATAAACGTAGCACACATTTTATTAAAGAACTTGTTTTGGATCAAAACATATTTATACATTCAAAAACATAGTAGTTGAGAGCTATGGAAAGTTCAAAATTAATATTTAAAATTAAAGCCTTTAAAATGTTAAAATTTACATTCGTAATTTTAAGACAAAGTACTTTTATTAATTTATAAAACATAGTAATAATAAACATGTTTACCATGTTTTTTTTTTGTTTTTGTTTTTTTTTTAATGAATAATCTAAACGTTCTCGATCATATTCAGATTTTCATTAATTCTGAAAATTGCCTTTCTTTTCTTATTGCATTAAACATTTATCGTTTCATGTGTCTGTATCTTCTAAAATAATCATTATTACTCAACATCAGTTTTTTTTGTTTTTTATTGAGTGCACTTAAATGGATTAAAACTAGGATTTTTACTTTTGTGACAAAATTGCTTGAAATACTATCTTAATTATGTCAATTATACGATAAAAAAGCATTTTAAATAACTGACATTAAATACGCCATCAAAATAAAGCCTTACACATTTTACTAAAAATTTTGTTTTTGCTCAAAACATGTTTATATGATTTTAAAAAGGGTAGAATTTTGCAGCTATGCTAGGCATATATAAAAAAAAGTAATTAAAGTAAAAGCCCTTAAAATGTTAAAATTTACATTCGTAATTTTAAGACAAAAATAATTTCTATGACTTACACATATTAATAATAAAAATGTTTACCATATTTATTGTATGCATAATCTGAAAATCCTCGAATATATTCAGATTTTTATTACATCATAAAATTGCCTTTCTTTTCTTGTTGCATTAAACATTTATCATTCCACGTGTCTTTATTTTTTAAAATAATCATTATTACTAAGCATCATTTTCAGATTTTTTTAATTTATTGAGTGCACTTAAATGGATTAAAACAAGGATTTTTACTGTTTCGAAGTTAATCCAAAAACTGCTGGAAATGCCATCTTAATTATGTCAATTATACGATAAAAAAGCATTTTAAAATAATTAAGGTTTACACTAAAATACGCTACAAAAAAAACCCTAATGGTATCTGTTTTAAGTCTGATTCGATTATAACACTTTTAAATTCTTTTAAACAAGTTCGTGAAAATTGGATAAATTGATTGTGAGGATTTTTTTTAATAATATCTATTATGATAATGGACACTTCTAGACAAGTGTTTTAAAATTAAGTGTAGGTCATGTATAAATTTTATTATCATGATTTTACGTTTTGAGCGATTAATTTAATTGTTAATTTTAAATTAAAAAGGATATTGTATTAGTGGTTTCTTCTAATGTTCCAAATTTTTAAATTGATGTGGATAAAATAATTTTAAATAATTTCAAGGAGTAATTATTGATAAACATATAAGATGAGCGTATATTTTTTCAACGCAAGCAAAATTTAAGAAAACTAGGGCATACATCCTGGGTTTCCCGGGATAGATAATATATGGAAAAACCATTTATTTTTTTAAATTGGAAACTCATACATTTTTTTAAAACTAATCGATGAAACTAGTAGTTTTTACATTTTATAAGCTTTTTTAGACTGCCCCCTAACAAAACAAAAGAGCAATTTTATATAAATTATGCCAATTATATAATCATATTATTAAAAGCGTAATTTCGTATTGGCCGTGTGCTAGAAGTTAATAGCCGAAGGAATCACTAAAAATTTCGTTATCTACAGCAGTTTTTTATTTTATTTTATTTTATTTTATTTTATTCTGATAGTTTCAGCGGTTTTAAGCTCTTATTTCCAAAACGTATCTGTTAAATTTATGTTTTATTGATACTATTTTATTTATTGAAGTTTTATTTTCGTTATGGAAAATTAGCTGAAAACAAATGCTGAACTTTTTCTATTGTTTAAAGTGCAAACGGATTAATATTTTGTAATCATCTGAAAACGATAGAGGTAGATTTTTTTTTTTAAATCATGCTTGAAATTAAATTTAAATGCTATAATAAATGAGTAAATTCCGATTACAGTTTTAAAACAAATTGCATTTCAAAGTAAATTTTTCCCCTATATAACGGTGTAAAAACTACAAAACCGCGATGTTTAGAAATTTAAAAAATGCAATAGCAAAAATCACAAAACCGAAATTTCATAGTCAAAAGTTGCCATTCGCAAAATGACGTCAGCGTTACGCACGGATACGTCTGTCCTTTATAATATAGATATTCGGGCAGGTGCGAGTTTTACTCACGCACGAAGGGTTCCGTACAATAAATTTATTAATTACTAAGTGCAATATTACAAAAAATCGTTGCTAAATGAATAAGTATTTGCAAAAAATATATGTACAATGTATGCTTGAGTTGTATAGATTTTAATATATAGCTAGTTGTATATATTTTAATATATAGCTAGTTGTATATATTTTAATATATAAATAATCTAGTCAACGTAAAGCTCCATTTCCGGGGCTTTAGATATACCCGACACTCGTTGGTCATGCCTAACAGTCCTAAGAACCTGGCGGGATTCAAATCTGGATGCGGCATCGTGCGGATTGAGTCTCACTCGTCCCGATACTCCAGAGCTTAGCCAAGATGAGTGCTTTTCTTGGCCGAGCTCAGGGCCCCTGGACGGGAGCGCCGTAGACAGTTGGTTGAAGAGAAGGGGCCGGTATGATTCCCACCGGTTAAGGACTTGGGAAGCAGGTGGTATCTGGAACGGATGAGATAACGGGCTTGGGCAGTACCAAGGTCCGGCATGACCACATTTTTGCTTTCATTCTCTACTCAGCCATGCGGCGTCTCCAGCCTGGTCACCTGGGCTCATGACGGTGGTGGGGGCCTAATTTTAATATTTTTTTATTCCATCCGTAGTTAGTGTTTACTAACATTTTTTTGAGTGTTTTGTCCATTCCTTGGAAGAAAACTAGAGGTAACCTTTATAGGTTCTCCTCGATTCCGACCGGGGATATAGCAAATCTCAGGTGGTAGCCCTTGGCTAGTTCTTGGGTCTCTGGTTGCTCTTATGGGTTCCAGAAAAACTCGGGGGTGATGATGTCACGAACTTCCCCCTGCTAACCGATCTTGATCAGCCCCTCTAGCACCTATGAGTGTGTTACTATCCTTGCGGTTGGATTTCATGTAGTTCATTGTCGCTAATGTACACTCTTGCAGGGGGAGCTATGGCTTATGAGTGTTACTAGAAAAACGTTGACAATTTATCACTATGATTAGCCGTACCTAAAACACAGACCTTGTACCAAATTTAAACTTTGCATTTCCATTGTACCAAGAGCGCTTCGAAAGGTGGCTGCAAAGTTTCAACGCCGCCTTGGTCGTTTCGCGTTTTTCTAGATAGTTTCTTAATTAATATCTCGGCTAATTTTTTTCGATACATGATTACGCGTCGATAGGTACGGTGAACATGCCTGAACGCCTCCGCTGAGCGCCCGCAAAGAAAAGATTAGGTGTAACGGAAAAATGATATTTTTTTTTACCTAGGAAAATCGCTGTAGTTTTTTCTGCAAGGTTTAAATAAAGTCCTACTACTCTTAATATTTTCATAATTTTAATTTCACTAGATTCGAGAGAGATTCTTTTTTTTTTTTTGTACTCTTCATAAATGATGTCTCTTTTTTTTAGTTGTCGAAATATTTCTAGAATATATACTTACGAGAGTGGTTTGATACGTTCTCTGCGTCACAGTGAAAGCACATTTTTTTTCATATTATTTTTCAATGTGGTCCGCTTGCAACATGTTCATTCTTTGACGTTTTTGGTCGACGTTCAACAAACGCGGCACGCATCGACCGGAAAGATTTTTCATACCCAAAAGATCGTGTAAAATGTAGTGGACACGGTCTATCGAGATGTTTTCAATGTCAGCAAGTTTGCGTATCTTCAATATGCGATCATTCAATACGGTATTATGAATGTTTGAGACGATTTCGGCGGTCGTAGCGGTTTTTGGGCGTCCTGAGAGTTCATCATCGTGAATTGATTTCCTACCATGTTTAAATTCAACAGCCCACTTTTTTATTGTCGAATATAAAGGACAAGAATTCTTTAAGGTGGAATGTAACTCTTTTTGTATGTCCGTGGGTGTTAAACCTTTTCTAACAAAGTATTTTACGACATCTCGACCTTCAGTTTTTTCCATTTTTAGAAAATGTCAAAATCCCACCATCTTTTAAAAGTTTAAATTATTTTTTGCATTGTTTAATGATTTTTCTGTTTTGCCTTATATGTTTTAGTGAATATTTTATTAAATAATCACATTATTTTTGGCTCACAATAATTGTATTTAAATTTCTATTACGTTATTATTTATATGATCGACATATCAATTTACAAAGCGGAAATTTCCATCGGTTATTATATATATTGGCGAATGGAAAGCTTAAGTATTGTAACTTTATCGAATATGGATTTTACGTACACTATTTTTTTTTAGATGTAAGAAGAAATATTTATTTTAAATATTGATTATAATTATTTATTTCTATTTTCTAGCTAAATAATAAATGAGATTGCAAAAAGACCCAACAAAAGCTTCTGATATTTTCTAAATTTATTCTAAATATCATAAATGGACTACGTGTCGGTGTCTTATTAATAAATAAAGAAATTATTTGCATGTACTTAAATTGAAACCACAATTTCAAGTAAATATTTATTCTTAGAAAGATTGAATGTTTCAGCAGAGTTTCAAATGCTTAAAAAAACAGCAAATATTTATTTGTAAAATATAGCATTTTATTTTCTTTTTAGAAAAACGTTTGCTGTTTAAAAAATCAATTACACTAAAATATAATAGTATGTTTTTTTTATTTTATGCATACAGTTTATCATGATATTTACTTTCTTGTTTTACTATGTATTGATTATTTTATTCATCTATTAAGTATTTTATAATTCTATCTATCACTTATTTACTTATTTTACTATCATGTTTTACCAAAAACGAAAAGACATCAAAGCGATTTTATGTTAAAGTTTTCGGTAAGTATATACACAATTAGTGTTTGTTACAATTTGTTTTCTTTAATTCATGTTTATATATATATATAAATCTTGTTACACATTGTAATTAATGTTTGAGTATTTTTTGCATGTAATTATAAGCTCGAATTCAATTTCATTATACGTTTTATTATAGTTAGTACATTATATACTTAATAATTTTATTGATTCGTTTGAAAATATTGAATTCATGTGTTTGTTTCATTATTTATACAATGTATTGTAAAAAATGTCCTTATGAATTTTTCACAGGCTGCATCAGGATGTTTATTTTTGCTTATCGCTGTTTCAATGTGGTAATCTTAGTCTGACTTAATCTATGCAGCTTGTTGTAGAGTATGTTTTAGCTTACTAAGGCTTAGAAATTTTAGTCACAAATTGAAATCCTATAATTTATTAATGCTTATTAGCGGTTTAATAACTGCCATGTTTGAAAGC
Source organism: Maratus michaelseni (assembly GCA_963931845.1). NCBI lineage: Eukaryota > Metazoa > Arthropoda > Arachnida > Araneae > Salticidae > Maratus > Maratus michaelseni. The sequence goes on from OZ007595.1 coordinate 282,889,071, forward strand.
AAATTGATGTGTACGTTTTCTGAAGGCCCTATTTAAAATGAAAATTTTATTTAAATATATATATATATATATATATATATATATATATATATATATATATATATATATATATATATATATATATATACCGGGTGATTATAATTAAAGTTACGATTTCAAAAATCGATAATTTTAAAACTACTGGTCAGAATGACTTGATATTTTAGCAGAACAATCATGAGGCAATGGAATTTTGTTAGGCGAAGGAAAAAAAATAGTTCCAAATTGTGCCGATAGATGGCGTTGTCAGGGTAATGTCAGGGGAAAGACCAAAAATGTATTCTTGAACCCTTTCCGGCGCGGTGTAAATTTGTTTGCAAAATGATGAAATAATAGACTGACACCGGAATTTACAAACGAATCCATTAGTAAAGCGAAACTTGCTTATTTTCTGGTTCTTAATGAAAGGAAAATTTTAATTAAATATTCTTGGTGCCGTTTGTCAGTTTTAGAAATAAAATTGGGTGTCCTTTTTTGTGACCACCGCCCGTTAAAGGGTTAAACATAGGAATGATGTTGCCAAAAGGAAAAAAATGGAGTTCAGAGATTTACTAAAAATTTATTAGCGAAAAGACAAGACTACGTGTTTACAGCGACGACAGCGATAATGACAAAAAATGAAAAAAAAAAGAGCTTCATGGAACAAACACCTTACTGATTATTAAGGCATAAGTTGCTCAATATGCCATCCGCCTTGTTCCGCTACTAATTGGAAGCGCAAAACGGCATGCTCCACAACAGATCGGAGGGTATCTGTACTAATGCAATGGGTGTGTTGTGTGATGCTTGCCTTCAAGTCGGCTAGATTCTGAATCCGCCCGCTATAAACAACATTCTTCAGGTACCCCAAAGCCAGAAATCACACGGGTTTAAGTCGGGGGAACGTGGCGGCCACGTTGTTGGAAATAGGCGGCTTATGATCCTATCATCTCCGAAATTATCACTCAGTAGCTGCTTCACAGTAGTAGCAATGTGCGGAGGAGCGCCATCTTGCATGAATATTATGCGATCCACACACTGACGCTGTAGAAGTGCCGGAAGAACATGGTTACGCAAAAGTGCTTCATACCGCTTGCCAGTAACTGTGCAGGTAACGGGACCCGCAGGTGTGATCTCCTCGAAGAAAAATGGACCGACGATAAACGCTGCCGTTATTCCGCACCACACAGTGACCTTTTCAGACTGAAGAGGTAATGGCTGTAGCTGGGACGGATTCTCGGTCGCCCATATACTGTAATTTTGCGTATTTACAGAACCTTGCAAATGAAAGTGGGCTTCGTCAGACCACAGAATGTTCCATGGCCATCCGTTGTCCACTTCAATCCGGGCAAGAAATTGTAGTGCAAAAGATTGACGTGCTTCCAGGTCAGCAGGTAGCAACTCCTGCACATGAATTATCTTGTACGGATAACAGCGTAAGACGTTCCGTAGGACTTTACGCACCGTGCTGTTCGGCATATCCAGCATTCGGCCAATCCCCCTTGCACTGCTGATTCCAGCATCACTGTCAGTATGTTCCTGTAATGCTGTAGCCACATCTTCCACTGCCGCAGCTGAAACTGGTTTCCTTCCTCTACCCCGTTTAACGTCAAATGAACCGGTCTCTTCGAATTTAGCAATCATTTTTTGCAGACCATTTGTTGTTATTGGACCTTTTTTATGGATTTTAAAGTCCGAAACTTCCTAATAGCTGTAAGTGCACAGTCATCCATATACTTAAAGCTAACCTGCTTTTTAGTTTTTCGTGCAAAAATGCTATTTATACGCATGCGCGAGCATTCAGCTAATCAGCTAGAGGCTCTTACCATCTTCAGACGCGATGTTCCAGCCAATGAGGTGAAGGCTTTTTCCTCTCTCTAGAAGCGTATGTGTTCCATTTGGTTGTTCGGTTGTTGAAACTTTATAGATTTCTTTTATTAAGGTATTTTTTCATTTTACCGTATTTATTTTCTTTTAAAGTCGTATGTATTTTAGTACTTTGAATTTTTTATAACTAACCCTTTTTTTGAGAGAGAGAGAGATTTCGTGGCACGAAATTCCGCGAATCGTTTCCGATGTAAACAAACTAATTTTAAACTTTTAATATGTAATTCTGTGTGATATGATTAAATTCAGGTTTTCTCAGCGACGATCACAGTATTTTTACCAAATAATTTTTGTATTAATCAAGCTTTTTTGGTTATTAAGCATAGCTAAACACGAAAGAAAACTTTGTTATTTTAAGATTTTGATGTGAATTATTTGCGTACATTTATAAGACGAGTTTCACTGAATAATTCATGAAAAAAAAAATCTCATCATTATATATATTTAGTTTTGCATTATTAATTATTTACTTGGCCTTTACTTTTAATATTTCAAACATACAGCTGAATGTAACTATTAAAACATTTGAAATACTGTATTCGTAAAATGAAATTTCAGCGTAAACACTCGACAATTACTTTTAGTTATGCATTATTAATTATTTACTTGGCCTTTACTTTTAATATTTCAAACTTACAGTTGAATGTAACTATTAAAACATTTGAAATACTGTATTCGTAAAATGAAATTTCAGCTTAAACACTCGACAATTACTTTTACTTATGCATTATTAATTATTTACTTGGCCTTTACTTTTAATATTTCAAACTTACAGCTGAATGTAACTATTAAAACATTTGAAATACTGTATTTGTAAAATGAAATTAGTTTAAACACTCGACAATTACTTTTAGTTATGCATTATTAATTATTTACTTGGCCTTTACTTTTAATATTTCAAACTTACAGCTGAATGTAACTATTAAAACATTTGAAATACTGTATTTGTAAAATGAAATTTCAGCTTAAACACTCGACAATTACTTTTAGTTATGCATTATTAATTATTTACTTGGCCTTTACTTTTAATATTTCAAACTTACAGTTGAATGTAACTATTAAAACATTTGAAATACTGTATTCGTAAAATGAAATTTCAGCTTAATCACTCAACAATTACTTTTACTTATGCATTATTAATTATTTACTTGGCCTTTACTTTTAATATTTCAAACTTACAGCTGAATGTAACTATTAAAACATTTGAAATACTGTATTCGTAAAATGAAATTAGTTTAAACACTCGACAATTACTTTTAGTTATGCATTATTAATTATTTACTTGGCCTTTACTTTTAATATTTCAAACTTACAGTTGAATGTAACTATTAAAACATTTGAAATACTGTATTCGTAAAATGAAATTTCAGCTTAAACACAAGACAATTACTTTTAGTTATGCATTATTAATTATTTACTTGGCCTTTACTTTTAATATTTCAAACTTACAGCTAAATGTAATTATTAAAACATTTGAAATACTGTATTCGTAAAATGAAATTTCAGCTTAAACACTCGACAATTACTTTTAGGTTAAATTCAGGTTTTCTCAGTGACGATCACAGTATTTTTACCAAATAATTAAAAGTACTACATGCATGCATCTATCTATCTATATTAGAAATTGTGCAGGTTTCTGGTCACTGTTTTGTTTACATATTTTAAACAAAAATTTCATTTTAATAATGCACTGAAAATTATAATGAATGCTTACAATTAAACACAAAACAAAAAATTTCACAAAAAACACATTATTTCCCCGATATTTTCCCACAACTAATCAATAAATTTCATGACATTTTATTGCGATTTTAAACCATGAACTTTAGTACTTTTCTGTTATACGGACACTATGCCAAAATGTATGTATGTATGTAAATGTATGTATGTATGTTTGGCGACAATAGTGTACGTATGTATGTATGTAAATGTATGTATGTATGTTTGGCGACAATAGTGTACGTATAACGGAAAAGTGCCTGAATTATTATATATATATATATATATATATAAAATATAAACGTAATTGGCGACACAGCAAGTTTTCTGGATTTCTCCCTGTCTCTCTAACCACATTGTTAACAAAACAAAAAATTCACGAAAAACACATTATTTCCCCGATATTTTCCCACAACTAATCAATAAATTTCATGATATTTTATTGTGATTTTAAACCATGAACTTTAGTTCTTTTCTGTTATACGGATACTATGCCAAAATGTATGTATGTTTGGCGACAATGGTGTCCGTATAACGGAAAAGTGCCTGAATTATTATTTTTTTATATATATATAAAATATAAACATAATTGGCGACACAGCAAGTTTTCTGGATGTGAAAGGCGGAGATGAATTTCATTCATTCAATGACCGTTTTAAAAGTTTCAAGTTTGGATTGAGTGCACCTGAACATAAAAACCGATACCTATTTCTATGTTCATGATTGAGTTATTTGGATATCTTTTCGTATAGCACAGAAAATCATTTCTCCCGCTTTCGTAATACAGATAAATTCTGGTGTATTTTTTTTTTCTTCTTTTTATATCATAAGTACTTTTCTACTTTAAATTTTTTAATTGTCGAGTTTCTAAGCTGAAATTTCATTTTTCGAATGCAGTATTTCAAATGTTTTAATAATTACATTCAGCTGTAAGTTTGAAATATTTAAAATATTAAAAGTAAAGGTCAAGTAAATAATTAATAATGCATAACTAAATATGTATAATGATCAGAATGACATATTAAAATGTGTACAGAATGACATGAAAATTTTAAAAAACTGAAATTTTGCACTTGCAACTTAATTGTAAATTTCATTGTTTACATTGGAAACGATTTGTGGATTTTAAGAATTTGCTGAACTTCGTGTCACCAAATTATTAAATCTCTCTCTCTCACTCTCCAAAAAAAAAAAAAAAGGGTTAGTTTAAAAAAATTCAAAGTAGCAAAATACATACAACACAAAAAGAAAATAAATACGGTAAAATGAAAAAATTACTTTAATAATAGAAATCCATAAATTTTCAACAACAACATCAAACGAACGTATCTCATCTTTCGTTTGTGATAAGGAACGCTCCTTTGGCCCCCTCCACTCATTGGCTGAATTGTAAAGGGCAAAATTGGGGGACAAAATGACTACAGCATTTCTGAGAAAAGAAAAAATCAGAAAATTCACAGAAAATAATTATTTTTGTTGCAAGTTGGGTTAACTGTCTTTATGGTTCGAGTCGATTTCAGACTGAGTGTAGATTTCTGCAAGTTGGATTTGGGTTAACCCGATTTTTCAAAAGTTAGTTCAAGTTCAGTATATTATTTCAGATTAAAACTATACCTATCAGGGCTTGAATTTCAGGGCGGGATTCGCGCGGAAAATTTTGAAATCCCGCCCAAAAAAGATCATGAGCGGGAGCCTCCCGGCCAAAAAATTTCAGCATTTTTGGAGAAATTTGCATTATTTAATTTACCTGCAACCGAACGATAAATTTCGTGATTTTTTTTTCCCGCAACCGATTGACGGACTGTGTGTTTTTTCCGCGACTGATCGACGAACTTTGTGGTTTTTTCCGTGACAGATCAACGAACTTTGAGTTTTTTCTGTGACAGATCGACGAACATTGCGTTTTTTAAGCGACTGATCGACGAACCTTGCGTTTTTTGGGGACATATCGACGAACTTTGCGTTTATTCCGCAATCGATCGACGAAATTTTTCTTTCTTCCCTGACTGATCGACGAACTTTGCATTTATTCCGCAATCGATCGACGAAATTTGCTTTTTTCCGCAACTGATCGACGCACTTTGCATTTTTTCCGCGACAGATCAACGAACGTTGCATTTTTTTCCTCGACTGATCAACGCACTTTGCGTTTTTTCTGCGACAGATAGACAAACATTGCGTTTTTTAAGCGACTGATCGACGAACCTTGCGTTTTTTGGGGACAGATCGACGAACTTTGTGTTTATTCTGCAATCGATCGATGAAATTTGCTTTTTTCCCACGACTGATTAACGAACTTTGCGTTTTTTGGTGACAGATCGACGAACTTAGCGTTTTTTCCGCGACAGATTGATGAACTTTGCGTCTTTTCCACGATCGATCGGTGAATCTCAATCAAGTAAAATCTAAAGTCAGAAATTTATTTAACAACCTAATTGTTAAGGGTCCCTAACACATTTAATGGAACTTGAAAAATACACTGCATATATAAAACTTAACTTTCTTCCCTTTTTTATAATAAAAATAAACATTTTACATAATCATTCTCAGTTGACTTAATTTTTTCAATGGTATTTTGTCATGTCTGCATTAATGTAATTCTTTAAATAGCATGTAAAAGAATAGTGGGGTTTAAAGATTTTTTTTCTCCCTCCCAAACATTACAACTCCCCTCCATTTAAAAATGTTGGTAGGGAGACTCCCGTCTTTGGAAAAATTGAATTTCAAGCCCTGCCTATAATATGTTTGTGTGTATTGAGGTTTGTATAGATGTTTGTGTGTGTGCTGTTTTTAATACAGACAGTTTCATTTTTCACACGAACCTTTCAAAAAATTCACATTCTTTGCGCAATGCTTTAACAAAATTCGCATTTTTTTTCGCGATTCTTTAATGAAATTCGCATTTTTTTCTGTATCTTTTTTTTGTCGAGTTTCATAATTTTTTCAGCTATCCTATGACGTAATTCGTGTTTTTTTTTCAGCGATAATTTGACGAAATTTGTGTTTTTTCTGCGATTTTTTTTTTCACGAAATTTGCGTTATTTTCCACGATTCTTTTATGAAATCTGCGTTTTTCTGTGATCCTTGGACGAAATTTTCTTTTTTCGCAATGCTTTGATAATAATCACATTTTCTCTGCTGCCTTTTGATAAGATTCATGAATTTTCAGCAATCCTTTGATGAAATTCGCGTTTTTTCAACAATCTTTGAAGAAATTCGCATTTTTCTCGCGATACTTTAACGAAATGTGCGTTTTCCAGCGATTTTTTGATAAAATACATTTTATTCCGCAATTTTTAGACGAAGTTTGGCAAGAAAGCGCTATCTTTGGGTGAAATTTCCTGTTTTGCGATTCTTTGACAAAATTTGCTCATCTTTTGTGTAAATCGCGTTTTTCTGTGGCCTTTTAACAAAATTCACGTTTTACATGATCCTTTGATGAAATTAGTGTTTTTCCCGTGATCATTTGACGAAATCTAGGATTTTTTCCCCGCGAAGATTGATTATATGTTTTTAGTCTGCAGGTGCCCTAAAAAGTTTGTGACGCCTTTCGCTGCATTGCACGCATTCTGCCACGGTGTATCAAACAAACAAAATTCATCCTAAAGAATTATTGTTTCGTTTCTGGAAATGAACAACCGTCAACTCATTGGCTGAATTATAAAGGGTGAAATGTGTAGGCACTGAGTATCATCTATACTATTAATGTCGGTAAACGTCTGTCTGTGTGTGTGTTGTTGTGTCTGGCGTCTGTAAGCACAAAACTCTGCATGCAGACGACGGACATAAGTGCTTTTGGTATAAAAAAATTCGTAAGTGGAGTTTTTAAAATTCACAACATTTTGCGGGAGAAGAGGGGTGCGAACGAATTTAAAAAATGAGTCCGCATCAATAATTATGGCGGTGGGGGGGGGGGGGGAGTATGTTTTGCCTACACGGTGCGGAGACTTTTCTTTGTTGACACCACTCATATGATATATCGTTCGAAAGGCCTGTGACTGCCTTTTCATGTTATGCATCTGTGTGGACCATCCCCCCCCCCCTCTGCCAATTGGTGCACTTTTCTAAATTTTGCACATACCACTCATGTTATATATCGTTAAAAAGGTCTGTGACCGCTTAATCCTATTATGCATCTCCGGTGTCCATCCCCCCAATTTGCCCCCCCCCCCAAGGGGGTACTTTTGTAAATTTTGCACAATCCCTTCATGTTACATATTGTTGGAAAGGTCTTTGACCCTTAAGGGGGGCAATTTTCTAAATTTTGTTGACACCCCTCATGTCATATATTGTTGGAAAGGTTTGTGACCGCTTAATGATATTATGCATCTCCAATGTCCATCTCCCCACTTTGCCCCCCCCCCTCCCCCAAGGGGGTACTTTTCTAAATTTTGCAGACAACCCTCATGTCATATATCGTTGGAAAGGTCTGTGACTGCTTAATCATATGCATATCTCCAATGTCCATTTCCCCACTTTGCCCCCCCGCCTCCCCCAAGGGGGTACTTTTCTAAATTTTGCAGACAACCCTCATGTCATATATCGTTGGAAAGGTCTGTGACTGCTTAATCATATGCATATCTCTGATGTCCATCTCCCCGCTTTGCCCCCCCCCCAAAGAGGTACTTTTCTAAATTTTGCACACAACCCTCATGTTATATATCGTTGGAAAGGTCTGTGACCACTTAATCATATTATGCATGTTCCGTGTCCATCCCCTACTTTACCCCCCCCCCCCCAAGGGGGTACTTTTTAAAATTTTGCACACACCCCTCATGTTACATATCGTTTGAAAGGTCTTTGACTGCTTATTCATGTTATGCATCTCCTTGGTCCATCCCGCCATTTCTCCCTCCCCAAGGGGGCACTTACCATTTACTTGCACAACAGCGCTAAATGTGTCAGATGAAAGAAATTCCGCGAGTACATGTGCCAGTGAAACTTAGCCAATTGCTGTTCTTCAACCTAGCTTTAATTCAAAGTCGGTTTTTTATTTATTTGAATTATTCTGCAAAAGTTTCAAACATTTTAAAGCAGCTATGAATTTTATTTTTATGGTACTATCAAGTTTTTTGCCGTCAAATTTTGACGGGTTCCATCTAGTCGTTCTTATAAAAAAGCTTCAAGAGCAGAGCGCGATCCTTCATAGTCAGAGTCATGATGAAGCATTCAGGCAAAGAGCTGCTGCTCTGCATTTTTATGGTTGCTATGTCTGCGGTGCGCATGTCACGTATTAGTAATTTGCATATCTTCAGACAATGTGAACCCAGACAGCACCATCTATGGGCACATTTTGAAACTTTTTTTTTCCTTCGCCAAACAAAATTCCATTGCCTCGAGATTGTTCTGCTAAAATATCAAGTCAATCTGACCAGTAGTTTTAATTAAAATTATCGATTTTTGAAATCGTAACTTTAATTACAATCACCCGGTATTTAATTAAAATTTTCCTTTCATTAAGAACCAGAGAGATAAGCAAGTTTCTTTTTACTAATGGATTCGTTTGTAAATTCCGGTGTCAGTCTATTATTTCATCATTTTGCAAACAAATTTACTCCGCGCCGGAAAGGGTTCAAGAATACATTTTTGGTCTTTCCCCTGCCATTACCCTGACAACGCCATCTATCGGCACAATTTGGAACTATTTTTTCCTTCGCCAAACAAAATTCCATTGCCTCACGATTGTTCTGCTAAAATATCAAGTCATTCTGACCAGTAGTTTTAAAATTATCGATTTTTGAAATCGTAACTTTAATTATAATCACCCGGTATATATATGTATACATATATATATCTTAACTACCGGAATATTTAGTCAAAAATATTTAAAGGTAATTTCAATATAGTAAATTCATTTTGTAGATTTTCATCTACATATGCAGAGGTGCCAAGCTCTCATTAATATTCCGTAATATGTGGGTTAATTTGACCTAGGTTTAACACGTTTCGCACCAAAAATTTTTAAAGAAATTAAATTAAATAAATTCCATGTAGAAACCTGTAATTAAATAAATAAAGATTCATCCAATAATTTTTCTGGTTCAATGCGTTGTTAAACTGGGTTAGATTAAACCACATATTACGGAAGATTAGTTGGAACTTGGCACCTCTGCATATGGTTGAAGCTATCGAGTCCAAGGTTGTCGGTTTGGCATCCTTCGGTCGGTTTGGCATACGAAATTCAGAAATAGCAGTTTTTTTTTTACATTATTTATTACGAAATGTCTGCGTGTAAATAAAGAAAAAAAATAATATTCGATATTTCTGAATAAAAAAGGCGGGTAACCTGGCAACACTGTTACCTCGATCTTGGACTGAGTATATTTTCACTTATTGTTTTGTAGTGAATTGTACGTTTTGTCGAGCCAGGGTTGCCAGTTTGGCATTTTGTTTTTCAATCAGTTCTGGATCAAATTTTGAGAATGATTAATGCAATACTAATAAACTTCCACCACCAAATTATTATTTTTTTCTCTTTATTGAACTCATTGGAAGGCGGTAAGATATTATTTATACCAATTAATCTTTAATCCCTAAGTAATACAAACGCATCGGAATTTTGAACGAAAATTTTGTTTGTATAATATAAGTGAAGAAAAGTTTTTATTTATTTTCAAATACATTTGATCGTAAATTTTAGTGTTACTTATTCATTTTTGCAGCAGAAGTGTTTTCCCTGAAAGGACTAATAAAATAATTCGCAGTTTATTTAAAACGAAAACAGAGCCTGATTACTGCGAGGGGACTACTTACACCAGTAAAATAATATAGAAAATTTCGCCTTTTTTTGCAGCAGAATTAAAGAAAGAAGAGCTTGCACCAGTCACGGGATAAAACGCTCAAGCTAATGTTAAGTTTATGGTAAGGATATTTTCAAATTTCTCGCTCGGATTTTAACACGTTGACGGACAGTTGCGGCTATAGCCGTCAAAGCGAAGTTCCCAATGTGGCATGACGGCTATAGCCGCCCAAAACGAAACGGTCGTTTTTAGACACTACGGCTATAGCAGCACAAATGTGCATTTACCGGCGTACCAGTGCATGTTTTGGAAACAATTTTTTAGGTTGAAGTTCGTTTTCCACCTGTTATACGAGTTGCAGCTTCAGTATGCACGTGCAGGGTGGCTAGTGGTCAGGGAAAAATACATTTAAAAAGAATTGTAGTTACCAGTATATTCTTATAGAAAAATTCAAATTAACTAGTTGATCGAATAATCAACATAAATTTTTCTATAAGAATATACTTGTGTTTGACATTTTTTTTTACTGTATTTTTCCCTGACCACTAGCCAACCTGACGTGGTTGTGCAACCTAATTAAAGGTGTTGAATTAATCAAAATTAAGTTTATTTAAGCAGAAAGAGTTAAACTATACTTCTAATATTCTAAAAATTACAAAAACATATAGTGTCAATTTTCGAACTTCACTATTTCCTACTGTCCGTCAACGTGTTAATAATTTTAATTGATTTTTTTTGTTTTGCATAGGATATATCAACTACCGGAATACTTATTGCAAAACTATTTAACTGTAATTTCAATATTGTGTACGAATTTTGTAGAATTTCATTTTTCTCATAAAAGCTGTCATGGTTGTTTCCTTTTCAATAGCAAATTTCGAAATAATAGTTTTTGCGTTATGTATTCATTATAATTACACATCATCGTAAAAATAACTGAGTTATTAAACCAATAATAGGATTTCAGTTTGTGAGTATAATTACAAGCCTTAGTAAGCAAAATGTGCTCTAAAACAAGGTGCATAGATTAAATCAGACGAAGAATACTACTTCAAAATAGTGATAATTAAAAATAAACATTCTGATGCAGCCTCTGAAACAGGCGTAGGGAGATTTTATACTTGCTGAGGTCAATCTCTAATGTTGTTATTTTTATTATTATTTTTTAGTTAAATAAGGAAGTTTTTTTATAAGCAGACATTTGCAATATCTGGTTGGAACCTGTTCTGAAAGTGAAAGTACCCTTATATAAAAAAAACTGGTACCAAAATCAAAAAAGTAAAAAAGAAAAAAATCATTTTAAAATATTAAAATGTCATTGGGAAATTTGAAAATAACCTTCCCATAGACTTAACAGTAGCTTGCGTGTTTTTTTCAGACTAGTGCATAGCTGCCAACTTTTACGCTTTTTTGCTACCACTAAAAATTAATAGAAATTTTTGTACTATTGAATCACATGATTTCGGAAATTTGATAAGTAAAAATTTACTGTAAATCTTTACTGGTAGGATAAAAGCGTAAAAGTTGACATCTATGCTAGTGTAGGTTCTTAAGGAAGATCAGGTGTCGGAAAAACTACTTTTTTATTCTAATGAACTACAACTGCAACTACTTTATTGAAAATGTAGTTAACTATAACCACAACTAGTTGTTTTAAAAAGTAGCAACTACAAACTACTTTTTGAAAGTAGTCACTACTTCGCTACTTTCAGCTTTTTATCAAAGGGTTCAATTTACATTAAAAATTAAAAAGAAACGGATTAAATAATAAAGCGATCACTGCCTTTTTTGCGTCTGCCAGGTTATAATTAAATAAATGCGACATAACCGACTGGATTAACATTTTTTGAAAGAGAACATGCAAGAAAATGTTTTGTATTTGTCTCCAAGATGTTAGTTTATACACACATTAGAAATTTCGTAGCAAAATTAAGAGAGATACTACAATATAGAAATTTAGAAGAGAATCAACTCTAAATGCAAACAACGTATAAATCTGTAAATGAAGTAATTCCGAATAACAAGAAATGTAGCGTTAAAACAGGAAGACCTAAAAACGAGTAAATATTCAAATGCTGCCAGCAAGAAAATTAATTCTTTTGGTGGGTTAGTACTTAATTTTAGCAGCAAGGGTCAATGGTAAAAATCTATGACTTCATGCGTTGCGTTGTTATACACTGCAGCTGAGATTCACAAATTGTTCAGCAGAATAAATTTTTCACAAAAGAATCAAGTTTCGGTCACGTGATTTGCAAAAGACTACTTTTTTCTATGAAGTAGCGTTAAAAGTAGCATCGGTTCTCGCTACTAACTACTGTAAAAAGTAGCGATTACTGTAGTTTCGCTACTTGTAGCGCGCTACTTTCGACCCCTGAGGAAGATTTAATTTAAGGACATAAATTATTCTTTAAACTTGTGGAAAATTCCTCTGCATTTATTGGGCTCTGTATTTAAATAAGGAGAAAATTTCTGTGGTAAAACTGAAGAGTATTATTGTGATTTACTGTCCGACCACGTTTTGTGTCTTGTGTGAAAATTATCAAGAGGAATATAAGAAGGAATCCAAATACATAGGTTTCGTACGCTGATACTGCAAATTTTTTAGTAAAATTTTTCTATTTAATATTTAAATAGCAGAAATTGTAGGCGCCTCGTTTAATTGCAGGATTTGTAGTACTTTTCTTCATTTAAATAAGGCGAAAAGTTGTTTAAAAATTAGTTATTAATTTTTTTTTGATTAACCCTGATACAGCCGTCTCGCAGGAAGAAGAAAGAAGTCTGATCACTGGAATGTCCAATTTCCAGCGATAACTTTTCATATAAATTTTTGTCTTATTTTAATTATATTATTTTAATTTAATTGTCTTATTTTATATTGCTTTATTCCTGTAGAATTTCTGTCAAAAATTAGATGAAAAATTCTCTTGGGTTAGAGTGGTGGGAGTTTACTTCTGCGGTAATCAAGACTATGCTGGCATCTCTAATAACTATGCGATTCTTCCAGTGAAATTCGAATATCAGATTTTTTTAACACTAAAACTACCGGAAATTTAACTCAATTTTTTAAAACTGTTGCACACCAGAAATTTTATTTAAAACTATTTAACTTATTCATTTAACGTATTTCTGTGAATTTTATATTTAATTTATTTTAAAAAGAAATTTCTGGTGCGAATCGCAATATATTCATTTGGTAACAGTCAAAATGACGGCTCATGGTAGTTCTAGTGTTAATGAAGTAATTTTGTATGGCGACCATTACGTTATGAAAATTCCGGTATTAAAATTCCCCGAATCTTCTGAGGCGGACGAACACTACTTAAGTTAATGTAAGCAAAAAAGTAAAAAATAAACAACAGAAATAGATCGCTATAAATTCACCTTTAATTAATACAAGAATAAAAAAAAGCTACTGTTTTAATTCGTATATCGTTCTTTATAATTGTATGCAGGTCCCGAGTATTGCAGTGGAAAACTTCAATTAGTGTTTCTGAATAAACATTTGTGATTTATTTATAATAGAAATAGTACTAAATATATAATAATCGTAAATATTAATATTTTTAATAGTGGTGAACAGTCTATTGCTATCTAAAAAATTTTACATTATTATAGTTGTATCTGTGAGATCACGTGACTTAATTTCCATATTTATACACTTTATACAGCCATATTTCTGGGAACGGTAGTAATTGACAAGAAGTGTCAATTTATAATTTATTGACACTGTGATGGTTTCCTTTTATTATAGTGGTGGCAGTTTGCTTAAAATACTACAGGGTGGGCAAAAAGTCCCGCATCATAGGAAATACATGTATTGTTACAATATATTCTCAATATATTGTATTGATATATTGTTACCTCCGTTGTTAAGACACAACTACAGGCGATCGTTCATGTTCCTCAGAATGTTGGCCACTAAGATTGGCATTATGGCATGGCACTCACTAGCAATTCGCTCACGCAAATGGTTTTTATCTCTGATCTTCTCACTGTAAAATTTCGCTTTAAGGTAACCCCATACAGCAAAATCTACACGTCAAAATCTTCAGTAGTCAGCATTTTCACTTACAAATTAAAATTTAAATAAAATCCAAATTTAAAAATTTAAAAACTTTCATGGTGCGGGACTTTTTGCCTACCCCGTATAGTACAGTGAGTAATACCAGATTTTTTGTTAAAAAAAAACTATATATTATTTCATGAAGTTATTTTGTATCGTGGTCCGTTATGTTATGAAAAATTCTGGTATTCTGCGAATTAGTGGAGTTCGTAGTAAAATACTATATTGTAATTAACTCTTTTGCCTTTAATCATAAGATATAAAAAAAATCCAAATTAGCATTTCCAAAGATGCTTTTGTGTACAGAAATGAAGTCACCGTATCTACAGATTCAAAGAAGTAACCGAGTGTTAAATAAAGTAACGATAGTATTCAGACAAACTGGCAGAAGTTTGTCCCTTCGCATGTTGGGTCCTCATTGTACATGATTTATTTCTTCACAGGGTATCGTATACATATTGAAAATTGAATCAATCACCCTTTTTCAAATGGTAATGTCCACTGTGGACACTCTTTTGAGTTGCTTGGTTCAATTCTAACGACCGATTAACGCAGGTGTAAACTTCCGCAAGTATTTTTGTATAGAAAACTTCACTTTCTTTAAACGCGGAATTTTTGTTTTAGCACCAAATAGGCCAACAAGTGAAAATATTTTTATTCGAACCAGAATTTTCTTCATAAAATAAATAAAATATTAATCACACAGAAATAAGTTAAATAAAAGAGCTATGCAGCTTTAAATAAAAATTCTGATGTGAAATATTTTGTTAACACTGGAGTAAAATTCCCGATATGTTTAGTGTTAAATAAGGCTATAAATTGTATTAAAAAATGCTGTTGGAAGTTTGCTATTGCGTTAATCAGGATACTGCCAAATCGTAACGGGAAAATGTATAGTTTATGCATTTTTTTAAATCGTCCTAAAAATGTTAAAGAAAATATGATACAAATTTTTCCGTAATTTTTTTAACAAAAATAAATATGACCTCATAGAAACAAGAAATGGGTAACAATCGCATAGCTGCCAACTTTTACGCTTTTTTCTACCATTAAAATTTGACCGTGAATGTTATATTATTAAATCGACAAAATCGTGTAATTACATAAGGAAACAATTTCTATTAAATTTTAGTGGTAACAAAAAAAAACGTAAAAGTTGGCAGCTATGCAATCAAGTAATAAAACAAAATGAATAAAAGTTCTAAATATAAAATTAACAAACGTAATATAAAAGATATTTTTAGCTAAATTTTAAACACAGATTCAAATTTCCTTGACATTTGGTGAAGAACTTCAGGAATTAATGTAACTCTCCCAGTAGTGGGCATTTAAGAACATTTTTCGCATATTTCTGCACTGTTAAAATTCTGCATCAAACTGTCTATTCATTTAACAGTCTTTGTAAATAACGTTTACTGTACATGTTATGAATAATCTCATGGGGCAGAATAGATATAAATTACAATTATGTAACCGGGTTCTATAAAAACGGTCGACTGACTGGCCAGTTTTCTGAAGATGTTTATCAGTGTAGTGTAATGTACCATTGTTAGTTTTATGAATGTGACAACAACGAGTGATCGATATCTCAGTTAACTCTTTCTATACACGATTATGCCGCAAAGACAGACTTCTATGAACAATTTTCCACAAAAAAATCATTTTTTGTAAGGGGCTTAAAATGCGACAATACACTATTAATATTTTGCTGTAAACTGTATAATCATTCAACCGTTTTTATAGATTACAGTTACCTGACAATAATTTGAAGCGTCGTTCTCATTGGTCACAATAGAGAAAAATTACGGTTATGCAACCGTTTTCTATAAAAACAGTTGAATGACTGAACAGTTTGTCGCAGATTTTTAACAGTATAGTGCACACGCAAGAAAAAACAGTACTGAACACATGCCTGTTCTAGTTGTGGACACGTTTAAATTCTTGCAGAAAACGTCATATAAAATACCTGGAAATATATATTCCATTAACAAAAACATATTTGTAATTCTGTGCGTCACCGTGCTATTTAAATTTAGTTATTCTTTATTAGAATTATACAGAAACATTTTTTGTGACGGCCACAGTTTATTATTTTATTATGTTTTTACTTAACTTATAATGCATTGTCGAGCGAGACTACCCTTTCAAAAACACATTTTTATGAATCTTTTAGTCTATCAAACTCTTACCCATACTCTTACCCATTAATTTTAGCTGCCACAGCGTGTGAATGACAATTATTTATAATGGGCTTCATTGAAGTCTGTAGAAAGAAAAATTATATGAAAAAGAGCACAAGATTGATAAAATATATACCTTTTGAGATATTTATTATTGCGAGAAAGATTAATTAGAGTAAATGTAGAAGATGACTTTAAAAGCATTCTGAGATTTCAGAAAAATCTTGGGTGTGTCACATGCAATGAATAAAATACAAGTATGACAACTCATTTCTCTTATGATAAACATTTCAAAATTAATATAATCAGTATATTAATATTCTTTTAGCAAGCTAACTCTTGATATATTATAAGAAGAAATTTCAGAACAAATTGACGTTCTGAGCACGATGTTTTTTTTTCCTTGTTGTTTTAAAAAGTCATTATACAAAAATCATACGCATAGTTAAATGAATGCCGACATACTGGAAATATTTTTTTTTATAATTAGACTTCATAAGTTATTAAAACATTAAATTAAAAGTGGCACTTGATTTTGGAAGAGCACTGTAGTACTTGCTATAATTTTCTTCAAAAGATATACTTATATTAGAGCAGAAGCCTTGTCGTATATCTATTTAAATATCAATTGGAAGTAAGAATCATGCTGTACCATCTTCAAGTATTTCATTATCTCTGATTTTCAGCCAAATTTTCAGTTAATTCAGGCTTACATTTATCTTTCACAAAATGAATCCATCCAATACTTGCTCATTTATAGAAGGGCGTGTAACTGAATAATAATAAAAAAAATCAATGAAGAATTTTGTTTTTCGTTTAAACTTGAAACTATCATTGTAGAACTGGTGCAGTAACTTGTCATTTGAATTTATCAAACATTATTAACAAACATTTTGTAGTTTTATTAAGACATAACATAATATATGCAAAAATAAATAATGCATGCATAATATCTTAAGGTTCAATTTAAAAAAAAATGCTATAAAGTGAAAGTTCAAAGATACTAGTAATGATTATTCTTTTAAGTATAAAACTTTTATTTTAATAACAAACTTTGGTATTGTTACACCAAAGGTAAAATGGAGAATAAAATTATAAAATGCAAGAGTAAGTTATACTTTGTAGAAATTTTAAGTGAAAGATAAAGGAAACGCTAACACAAAGTGTGTAAACATGTGCTACACAGAATTTTTGTTCGGATGAAGGGGGAGAGCAATGGTGAAAATTGGCAGTATTTACCCAAAAGTGTGCACATTTGTTACTTTCTGGTATATTTAGGAGAGGCTGTTGTCCTCTCCATTTCACTCATAGGTTTCAACACAACGGGAATGACAAGGACAAATCAAGCAAATTGCCACCACTAATTTTAAACTGTTATTTTTGTCTTTATTAATGACAATGATTAACACTAGAACTACCATAAACCGTCATTTTGACGATGACCAAATGAATATATTCCGATTAGAACCAGAAAGTTCTCTTTAAAATATATTAAATAAAAAACTCAGAGAAATATGTTAAATGGATAAGTAAGTAATTTTAAATACAATTGCTGGTGCGAAATAGTTTTAAAAAAATTTAGTAAAATTTCCGGTAGTTATAGTGTTAAATGGGAGGCAGTTGGCAACAGTCTCTTCAGAAATGCTAAATGAATCCTCGGGTAAAATATCTACAAACAATAAAATTTATTTTGTAAGTAAACATCATTTCTTATCAGTAAAATACTTTAGTTGAAACTATTCCTGAAACACACGCATAATTCACAAATCAAACAAACATGTTTCTTAAACCTTTGATTACGGGGCAGGATTGGCGACTATTTTCCTATTTAATCGTACCACAATTTACAAAA
The DNA here is from genome assembly GCA_963931845.1 of Maratus michaelseni. NCBI lineage: Eukaryota > Metazoa > Arthropoda > Arachnida > Araneae > Salticidae > Maratus > Maratus michaelseni. The sequence goes on from OZ007595.1 coordinate 282,907,530, forward strand.
ATTCTCCTTTGTGATACATTTTCCTTGAAAATATCCTAGTATTTGTATACGGCAGAGGTTAGAAAAATATAAATCAAAAATCCACTGAGTCCGTCGTGTATATGACCCAATTCGTAGTCAAAGAGAGAAGTATCAAGCACAAGCAGTTGTCAAGGGTTAATAATTCCATCTTCCTTCTATAGACACCTGCAGTGATCAAGTTTTCATGGAGGGGAGAATATCGTTGAAAATCGTTTTCCGAATCAAAAGGTTTTCCGGTAAGGAGAGAAATCTGTTAAAAGAAAAAAGAAAATAATACGAAACAAATAAAAAGAAAAAAGAAAATCGTGTAGTTAAGAGATAACGGTCCGAAAAAGGAAAGAAAAAAAATGAAATCTAAATTTTAGTATTATAACTTAATCTCAATTCACGGGGTAAAAACAATTTTGCTCGTTTAACGTTTACTGTTTCATAATTCAATCAGATTCAGTTAATGCTCGCCACAAGTGAGTCAAATACGTGGATTTCGATTCAATGAGTTCGCTCATGCCCAACACTGGAAAGAAATGATTTAATTTGTAGTTTCAGTAAATATTTTTTTACGAATTTACGACATGTCATGTATATTTCATTTCTTAATAATAGACATATTACAATATCAATAATAAAAAACAATTACGCATGTAATTGAGTATAAGTCGACCCCCAAATTAACAACAAAAAACTGTTTGGATGCCAGTAATGTAATAATAATTATCTTCACTTATCAGATAAATTAAGACATTAGAAAGTAATGGCATTCATGTCTTTTTCCTCTCAAGTTCGGTGGAAGACATATACACAAGTGTATACGGTTCAGTTACAATGCACTTTAAATCTAAAACTTTTATATGTGACATTCTTCACTCGATTATATAGTAATTTAATAGAAGTTTGATTGAATTATAATCTAATATGAACATTATTAAATTTATATCGCAGATAATAGGATATATGAAACATCCCAGTTCTATGAAAGGTTTAAAAAGTCTCCTTTATTTGTATATAATTTATAGGCAGTTCCAATAATGTATTCAAATAAATATTATTGTGAAAAATGCAAGAATAACCAATATCTATATGAAAAGCATAATTATATATATTTTTTTTCATTTAAATACTTAGACTATACCACAAAAAATGTTCTGCTATAAAGGATTTTTTTTTTTAATTAGAAAATTATAATAATCTGATAAAATTATAAAAATGTAAAAGTAAAAATTTAAGTAATATTTCATAGTCATCAGTACAGTTTGTATCATGTCTATCGTAAAATATAAATCCCATAAATAAAAAATAGATTTTCCAAAATTGTCTAACTGTCGTTACCTTCTAATTTAATTAAAATTGCATCATTTGACATTTCCGTTTTTTCTTGAATAATTAGTGTAACTCAGCATACTTTTTATGACTTCTTTTAATTTGTTATGTTTACATTAATGGATTTAGGTTAATTTTTTTAATTATTGAAAAATTACATATAAAATTACTGGAAATGGGAGCTTAATTATGCAAATTATACGGGAAACGCATATTAAGATAATTATGATTTGAACTAAGACACACGATTTAAAAACATTATAGTATCTTCTTTAAGTCTGATTTGATAATGGTAATTTCAAATCATTTTATGCAAATTTTAGAAAACGTAATAAAGGGGTAATAAAGTAACGGGTATTAAAGTTAATGCTGGCAAATGCTAATGTATTTTTTAAATTATATATCAAATATGGTAATGACTAAACTTGTACAAAAGGGTTTTAAAATAATGTAAATAGGTCATATATTAATTAAATATTAATGTTTTTACTTTTTGAGCACTTAACCTTTTGATTACGTACCAGAACTGGCGACTGTTTTGATATTCAATCGAACCATAATTTACAAAATTTTCTCTTTGCGGTAGACGTCACTTCAAAATATCAAAGTATATGACATGGATTATTTTTGAAAAAGTGATACGAAGAGAATAAAAAAATAATACACGTAGACGTATATGCCCCGACTCGTAGTCATGGGGTTAATTTACTTGGTAATTGAAGATAGCGGTGAAAGAATGCATTTTGTCACATTTTGCCTCAAAGTTATTTTGTTTTATGGATATAAGTGTTATAAGGCAATCTGTCTTTTTCTAAAACTAAAATACGGAGATTTTAATTGCTCTTGAAGATAATAACGTGCAATGTAGCATTTTATTTTGCTTTTCAATGGAAACCACAAGTATTGTACTCCATTTTTCTAAAAAATTAACTTTTGTTATATAACAAATTCTTTCACTTGCGTCTTCATTACTTTACATTTAATTTAAAATGTGTCTTTTGTAAATTCTAGATTTTCTTGAATGATCAGTGAAATTCATTAGTTTTTTTTTGTGACTTTTAATTTGTTAATTGCACTTTAATAGATTTACGGTGGACATTTTAATTGTTGAAAAACTCCATCTAAAGTTACTGGAAAAGCCCACGAAATTATGAAAATTATACAATAAAGCTACCTTGAAATAATTAAATTTTGCCTTAAAATAGCTGATATATATAAAAAATCCTTAATGTTATTTTCTTTAAATCTGATGTGATAATGGTGATTTCAAATCATTTTATGCAAATTTTAGAAAATTGGGTAATAAACAGTGGCGTAGCCAAGAAGGGTTTCCAAATGCTCTGGATACCAGTAATATTGTAAAGTTTTCTACTGTTTGATTATCACAGAAAATTCTCCGATTTGATAAGGCAAAAAAAAACTTTACAATAATAGTGATATAAACAGCATCTGGACCTCGCCCTGGCTACGCCACTGGTAATAAAGTTAATATTGGCAAAGGCTCGTGTATTTGTTTTATTATAAATCTATTGCGGTAATGCCTAGACTTGTAGAAAAGAGCTTTAAATTTAATTGAAAATGTATCTTTTGAAATTTCTAGATTTTCTTGAATAATCAGTGTAATTAGTTACTCTTTTGTTGACTTTTAATTTGTTATTTGTACTTTAATGGATTTACGGCGGGCATTTTATTTATTGAAAAACTACACCTAAAGTTTCTGGAAAAGCCCATTTAATTATGAAAATTACACTATAAAGCAATCTTAAAATAATTAAGTTTTGCACTAAATTAACATCCTTTTTTTAACTTAATGGTGTCGTCTTTAAATGTGATGTAATAGTGATGATCAAACCCAAATCCTCGATTAACGCAGAAACGAACAGCCACCGGTATTTTATAAGAATATTTGTCATGTTGTTTAAAACAAAAATAGTGTATGTTCCAAAGAAGCAAAATCTTCTGCACAAAAATAACGTTGGAAGTTTTCCCATGCAGTAATCGAGGCCCTGGTAATAATTTCAAATAATTCTACGCAAATTTTAGAAAAGTGGTCCAATTGATGATAGTGAAGTTTATTTTTTATAGTATAAATTACTTATGATAATTACAAGACTTGTAGAAGAGTGCTCTTAAATTATGTATGGGATCCTCTACTAATTACGCAGTCCATATTGCACATTTTCAACGCTTAATTTATTTGTTAATTTTAAAATAAAAATAATGCTTAATTGAATGTTCCATTACTATGCTGTATTCGTTCAAATTTAAATGGAGAAAAATAAAATAATGATTAATAAATCTAAAATGTAATTTTTCAAGAAATGTAGATCAGCGAATTTAAAAGTGGTAAAAATACATTTTTTTATAGGTATTGTCTTCTATTACATATTATATTTAAGTATACGTTTTCAGAATTTTGTTTGTAAATTCGTAACAATGAAAAGGTTTCTTCTAGGTTCATGGGATTGGATAGGTACGCATATACATGCATTTTAAAAAGTTTCGCACATGTTTAAATATTTTACATGAAATACATATTTAATGCATATTTAATATTTTGCATGGATTTTGAATACAAGTAAGCAATAAAAATTGAAAAAGTGTTACAAAAAACTGGCCATAGGTCAGGGAATTTTCCAGGGAACATATCCGTATTTTTTTATAGAAAAAGTCACCTTAAATTATCGCGCGATTAAATAAATAGAATTTTTCTTAAGAAAATACTGGTACCTCGCCTTTTTGTTCTCACGGGCGCAAATATTTATATGTTTGCTAAGTTACTACATTACTATGTATCATACTAGATTTATATTACAATGTTAAAAAAAGTGGAGGGGGGATTCAAGAAGATAACAAAAGTAGCATAACAATGTAATATAAAAAACAAAACGTAATAATATAATAACGCATATGATGATAATGCAGGCACCATTTTGGACTGTCCTAACAAACCATACTATTACTGCTACAATTCATAAACGCATAAACAATGTCTTAACCCCTTGAGGGGCACCGGTATATAATATATACCAATTTTTAATATATCACTTTGCCACCGGTATTATTAAATAAAAATATTTATTATTGTTTTTTGCAGATTGAGAAAGTAAAAATTCATTACTTAAAATTACCGGTGTCAAAACATCGCAAAACCTAGCATTTTTAGACCATGTGCTTGCCCTCCAAGGGGTTAAGCAGCAATCAGATACTTTAAGCGAAAATTAAAATATAAAATGTGCGTTTGAGCCATTTTACAAATATCAATTATTTTTAAACTGTTACTGGTGTGTATCTGGAATTTTTTCTTGTGAGATTTTAATATATTTTTTCAAAATTTGTGGATATATATACCTTAACAGAGTTGCCAAGACTCCAGCTTTTTGCACACCAGTAACTTTTTCGAGAAAAATGTTGTTTGTTCAAATCACAGAATGTTCCGATTATATTCAATATATTGTTATATAAAACAACGCTTCCTGTACTAAAATAATGGTGTCTAAAAATCCGGAGACTTGGCAAGTCTGCCTTAATATATTTTCTTTTATAAATGTATGAAGTTTTAATAAAATTAAATAAATGTTACAACATTACACTTTTCCCAGTGATCTTAATCCAAGGAACACAAATATGGTGTCAAATGTGGGTATTGCCATTTAAAAAAATAATGTTGGCGCGACTTTAAATATGTAGACGACTCTTATTTATAAATTGCATTGATATTCTGAAAGAAGAGAATAATCAGTATCTAATGACACATGGATTTTATCGTAAACGATTCGAGAAAAAAGGCGAGTGTATCTTTTTTTATATACTGAGTATACAATAATAGCCACTTATTATATCACTCGTTCAGAGATATAGCTCTGTTTTTCTGCGTGCCGTAAAAATATATAAACTGTAGTTTAAAAGCTGTTGTTTAGTTTTATGTCACTATATATTAATAAATGTTAATTTTATTACGTAACACTAAGAAATTTCTAATATGTGTACAAATCAACATTTACGCTACAAACCCAAAATAATTGCTTGTATGTTATCTTTTTTAATTGTTAATGTTATCGGTTACATCACACTTAGAAGAGTGTATTTCGGGAATAACGAAAGGCCACTGTATTACATTATCCATGTTCTGAATTTTTTAGCGTATAGATTGAATCCTTTAACAAAATCTGAAAATTACGAAGTAATGGCTAGTTTTAAAATGCAATTTTTAGCTACTTTTTAAAACAAGTAGTTGTAATGGCAGTTAACTGCATTTCGGATTTCGGATGGAGTTGTTGTGGTTTTAATTCGCTAAAAAACAAAAGTAGTTTTTCCGAACACTGTATTTAGCGTATACAGTTGAGCAAGTTTGGCCTCCAAATTGGAGAGGAAAACAATGTTATACCAGTATTTCTTAATGATTTATTCTTATTATTTAATCGAAGATTTCGATATAAATTTCGCCGAATAAAAAAAGAGAAGATATTTATTATTAAATACTGATAATGATTCTGTTTTTCCTCTTTAATTTTGAGGTCGACATATACTGTAATCAGGTTGGCTAGTGGTCAGGGAAAAATACAGTCAAAAAAAGTGATAAGCACCAGTATATTCTTATAGAAAAATTTATGTTGATTATTCGTCAAATAATCAATTTGAATTTTTCTATAAGAATATACTGGCAATTATCATTTTTTTACTGTATTTTTCCCTGACCACTAGCCGCCCTGTCTAATAATGTATATAGTATATTATACAAAGTTAACTTATTTACAAAACATCAAATTTCATCTATTAATTTGTATTTTGAATAACTCAATACATAACACGAAACTTGTGTCTTGATTGGATTTTGAATTTTCCTTTACTATATTCTTTACGGAAGTTCATGAAAATAAATTCTCGGAAATGAAGATTCATTATTCGTATCCATTTAGAGGATAATACAAAAATAACTTACACAAACTCAAAATACAAGCTTTGAATATTTTACAAAATTGATTCTAAATATTACTAATGTGTCTCGCCTTCTATTTTTAACTGAACGAAATTTTTCAGCTCCAGTCTTTAATATGTTTAATTTAGTTCCCCGTTTTCAACTAAGTATTTTATCATGAACCAAATTTAAATGTGAGGTATCCGATATTGAATTTCAAAGAATAAAATAAACTGCAGATCTTTATCCATAAAATGCAGGAATCTATTTTCTTCTAAAGATGGAGAAAAAGGTATAAGCATTTAATAAGAAATCAAATTGCTGTGTAATCAAATAGCTTGTTTCAGTTCGATGCAAACTGATTGTGTAAATTAAAATATTTATTTTCTTATTTTCTTTGAGAGTAATATAACAAATTTGAAATATCAAATCAAATGAATGTATAAGGTGTTACTAAGTAAATTCAAGAATCTATTTTCTTCAAGAATTGGAAAAAAAACTATAAGTATTTAATAAGAAATGAAATTGTTGTGTAATTAATAGCTTGTTTCAGTTCGATGCAAACTGATTGTGTAAATTAAAATATTTATTTTCGTATTTTCTTCGAGTGTAATATGAAAAATTTGAAATCAAAACAAATGAATGTATAAGGTGTTGCAAAGTATGGAGATAGTAAGTGTTTATTTCTTTTGTTAGATCATGTGTTATTTAAGTAAATTTTGTTGATTATGGTGATTCTGATTATGGTGTGAAGCGTTTTCGTTGGCGTACAGTTTCGTGTTAGCTAATCTGCAACACAAGATAATTGTTAAAATCCAAATAAAGAGAGATTGGACAAAAAGACGGGATCCCAAGAAATTAATCATTTGAGTAATATATTCTTTATTATGAAGTTGTTGACCAGGAATTCTTGTACAAGCATCAGTCGACATAAAATTTTGGTACCTGTTTTCGATTTTCTTACATATGATTGAACAGTGGCAGAATGTAGTACTTTTAGACCAGTGTTAGACATTAAAGTGTAATATAAGATCGCACAAAGATTTCGTTTACTATTATGCGCTCCCTGGTGGTGGTAAGTGGAACAAAAATCTGTTAGGCGATTGAAAACCAACTTGAATGAGCCAAACTCCGTTGTGATCGGGCCCATACAACCCGAGATAGCTGCGCCCTTGGCGGTGGAAAGCATCGTTTACATATTTTTCATCTGTTGTATCCAAAAGTAAATGAAATATATTTTTTTGATTAAATAAATATTTACCGGCTGACTTATTTGATTTTTCGAATTTTTCAATTAGAATATGATTTTGCGTAAATATACCAATTTTCAAACCCGTATTATATAGTTTTATAAATTTCTATATACCTTAAAATTGATGAGTACATTTTAATTCGGTCAGGCGTGTTTCCGGAAACCTTCTCTTTACACGCTGAGTTAAAACAGGTGTTCTTTTTAATTCCAAAAAAAAATATTTTCTAATGGGAAAGTAATAATTTTTTAATTACTATCTCTGTTAATTATTATCGGATTTTTATGAAAAATAGATATTTGGATTCAACATTAATATGTATGCAGATGTGTGTAATTTTCCCATCGATAAATGCAACAGTTTTAACCCTTTGAGGGGCGGTGGTATATATTATATACCACCTAATTTTAATCCGATTCAAACCAGAAACTTTTAATTAAATTTTACTTTTTTAACTTTGACAGGAAAAGTTGAAAAATTGCTTGTCCTTATTGTAAACTAAATTCTTTCGAAATACCGGTGAGAATTCAACGTTACAGGTACACAATTGCTTGCCCTGAAAGGGTTACTAATTTTATAGAGCCCGAAATCTCCGTCGTTCGCCCTTTATTTTGTTGTTGTTGCTGTGGTTTTTATTCCTTCAAGCTACTGTCGAATCGAGGTCCCATTTTCTCCATTTTTCCTTCTACCCTTGACGAAGGGTCCCTATCTAGGCAAAAATGATATGTGAGTTGTTTTTGTAAAAGAACTGATTCTTATTTGATTAGATTTTTAATGAGTTTATGGGTTTATAATTAATATCTCGGCTAATTATAGATTAATTCTAAATTTTATGATTTGGCGTGTGACAGCAGTTATTCAACTGGAAGTACACAAAAGTTTAAATGTCTAATATATGCAGTTTTCATGTACGGACTCTGTGACAGACGGACAGACAGACATGCAAGTGAGACGAATAGGATTTCGTGAGATGAAAGAAACCATAAAAATGAAAACAAACAAGAGAAAAGATCTTAGGATCTTTAAAAAATAGTTTTCTTTTGCGTGAGTATTTTCAACAGAAGAAAAGATAAAAAGAAATTTCTATCTTTATAGGCTATCTCACAAGAACCATGAGAGCATCATTTTCAACGTAACATTTTCAAGAATCCTACAGGGCTTAAATGCAATGAGTAATACTGTATCTAAAAAGAATATCCACTTCAAATGGATACAAAGAAAGAAATGTGAAGTGGGCTTTTGTTGCATCGCATCATTGTTTTCAAAGAGATTTCAGAGAAATTGTGACGGTGATTTTACAGCTTATGACTTTCCTTTTTTATTTAAAGTACCTCTTTTGTCTTTCAAAGAAATATTTTTAAGCTTCAAAATATTTCTGTTGAAGTATATAACTAGATGTGGTAAAAAAATATTAATTTATGTTAGTAATCCCTTTAGCCCCTTGATGGGCACCGGTATATTATATATACCACTTAATGTTAATCCCAAAATGCCACAATGACAGCAGAATTTTATAATCAAATTTTGAATACATAAGGTAACATGAAGAAAAGTATTTACTTATTTTAAAATAAATTTGTTCGTGAATTTTGGTGTCAGTCAGTCATTTCAATATTTTAGCAACAAGAGTACTTTGCCCCTGAAAGGGTTAAACAATTATTTATAATAAATAATTAAAAGAAGGTTACGGGACGTTTAAGTTAATTAAGTGAAAACCTTCGTTCAGAATCAGATGCGTTTTTAAAGGCTTTTTTTTTCTTTGGTGTTGAAGCAGTGGGCAACTACCAATCATGGGTGATATTAGAATTTTGCACCGTGAAGGAAAACAGTTAGAAAAATTATATTTATTTTAAAAATGCTTAAAGTATATGGCGAAAAAAAATTGTTTTTAAAGTACAGGTTTCAAGACATTCTGAAAACAGTATCCGAATATTGTGGCATTCCACAAGTTATAGACTTTAGCAGTGCCAGGATTGGCGTAACCAGGATTGGTGTCTAGAGTCTCTGCACACCACTATTGTAAAGACATTTACTTCGCCTTATATAATCGTAGAATTTTCGGCGATTCAACAAGACGAGAATAACTACGAAATTAGTGGTACCCAGAGTATCTGGATACCCCTTCCCAAAGTACGCTATTGCAGTTGGGTGTGGTATCTATCAGAGATCAGACTTCGGATGGTAGCACCTAATATCGCAGTACCATACACAGGGTTCGTACGGATCAGGGAATTTTCCAGGAGTGTAACCAGTATTTTCTTTATGAATAGGAAATCTAGGTTAACCCAAGAATGCTACCCATTCGTATGCGGGACAAAGCCCATAACAAGTAACTTTGTCCTGCCTCTCCCAAAAAATTAAATGGGTTGTGCCATTCAATACCTTAATTTGACCTTGGATACTACATTTAAGGATAATCTTTTTCCCTAAATATTTGTGCTCAAGGTGTTTTCAGAACAATATTCATCTCGCAGACGAATGGTTAGCAGTAGCGTATGCATTTGAGAATCAGACGTAGTTTTTTTTGGCCTATGCTGCCGTGACATATCAAAACGTTTTATCGGAGAAAATGCTTGGGGTAGACCTGAGGCTATCTCGAAACTATTAAAAGAACTAAGTGATCAAGAAATTCTATTTTTGGGAATAAATCAGAAAATGAAGATTTAATTGAAGTTGAGAGTGACGAAATCACAAATAGCAATAGAGATGAAAATTATGAATTATCCTTTGACTAAAAAGATGAAGAAAATACAATTCTTGAAAAACAAACCCAGGAGGATGAAAATATGATGTCAAATTACGAAGCTAAAATTGAAGGGGTTGGAAAAATTTTGAAAATGTTTGAGTCATATGACGTCTATAATTTACCCAGACAAAAGTCAGCTCAGTGGTAAAGATAAGTCAAAATGGTCAGCTGTTCCTCAATTAAGTAAGTCAAGGTCAGCAGCTCGAAATATAATCATAGAATTTTTTAACTCCACAAAAGGAGCCGTAGACACATTGAATCAGATATGTAATAACATGTCATGTAATAGGAAAACACGCTGGTGGCCTCTTTGTGTGTTTTATGGAATGATAAATACCAGTTTATTTAATGCACATGTCATATATGTGCATAACATGGCTCAAAAATTCGAAAAAGCATTATCCACAAAAAAGTTCGCGATAAAGCTAAGTGAAGATCTTCCTGCTCCGTGGATGAAGAAGTATCTCAACGTAACAAATTGCCCCGATTAACAAGGACAATTATAAGTGAACTTTTGAAATTGGATATGAACATTCAAAAACTCGAACAATCTGAATGTAAAAGAAAGGAAAAAATCTGCATTTTGCCCGTACAATGTACGCAGAATGACGCGCAACTTTTGTCTAAAGTGTTCCAGAGCAATGTTCGGTGAACATCACTCTGAAAATAAATAAATTGTGATTTTTTGCTTACTTGTAGATCGAGAGTGATAAAGTTACCTGCAGGTAGTATACATATATTGTGATTAGCTTTTAAAATTGAATTTAAGCGCGCGTACACACAGTTCGTCTGGGAGACGAATGGTTATCATTCCCGTAAGTTTTTCAAAGGGTAGCATTCTAGGGTTAAAATCTCGAAACTTCGCCTTCTTTTAAGGAGCGGCTTTCTGTTAGAAAATACTGGTACAAAGAATTTCCTTTTCGAAAATTTCCAGGAGCCGTATGAACCCTGCATACATTCTGACTGCTCGATTTTTTAAATTAAAAGAAACATACTTCGAACCAGAAATTTATATATTGAAGAAAATTAAGTTGGTTTAAGATACCATTACGACTACTTGATTTTTTAAATTAAAAGAAACGTACTTCGAACCAGAAATTTATATATTGAATGAAATTAAGTTGATTTCAGATGACTGCAACATAGTAGCGAAACAAATTTAATGAAGTATTTTTTTTAGTTCAAAATATATTTTTGTTTAAAAAAAACGGAGTTTGGCAAGTATGGTGTTTATATAGCATCAATTCAAAACCAAAATTCTGGATGTCTGTCTTTTCAGTTTCTTGGGGTCCAATAAACTGACATATTTATTTGGTGATGGAGAACGCGGTATCCCAGGTAGAAGTTGAGTAATGTGCATGTTGAACAAATGTAGTTAATTGAAGTAATCGTTGGATATCGCATTACCTAATTATGATTTTATCCCAGCCTAGGCAAACTCATACTACTTTTGTAAAAAATTTTCCCTTATTAAATTTCAGAATTCTCTGATTAAATAAGGCCAATATATTTTGTAAAAAATTGGTGGAAGCTTGCCTAACTCGGTTATCTGTCCATTTATCCTACAGCATTGTTTCCTTACACCGAAGATATCCGTGACACAGTAGCATTCACTAAGAGCACATGATTAGATCAGGGAGAAATAAGCCTAATTCTTCAAAACTGCTACATGATTCACTTTATCTTCTAAGCTATAAACCGAAAAAAGAAATATATATATTGTTGTGAGCTCGGGGTTCGAAAGGACTGATGCCAATATATAAGAACAATAAACAGGCTTTATTTGCCACAAACAGTTCGGTAAGAACAGAAATCTCTTCTCAAAATACAAATATTGAGTAATCTTCAAATCTAATAACAGCACAGCAAAATTTCACACAGAACAATATAGCGTATTGTTCAATACGGCAAATCAAATACAAAACTGCTCAGAGAAACACAGTTCTCAATGCAAAGCCTCTCGTGCGTAATCAATCGCATTTGACAGAGAACTAACTGAACTGGACTGGTAGAGGTCCCTTATATAGGCTTTAAAGATAACTGTAGAATTTTCCAGAGCCTTCAGATGCTAGAAATTACCAGAAAGTGCTTTAACTTTCGATAGAGAACCTAAGAGAGAAAGGATCCCAATTTACAGGTATAAGGGGGGGGGGGTGCACAAAAAGTCGCCAAATCCGTCGCCAACTTGGCGACATTTGGCGATATATCGCCAAATTTGGCGACAAAAATAAGTCGCCAAAACCATCGCCAACTTGGTGATAAACCCATTCCTTGGCGATATTTCCATAGACTTCCATTATAAAGATGAGGGTGTAAGGTTGTTTTTCTTGCAAAGCATCCGAGGTCTTTAGCATTGAGTTACATGATGCTCAATAGGAAATACATTAATAATACTGCAATTTTCACAATAATAAAATAAAATAAATTTAAACAAATGGAATATTTACAGATCTATACAAAATTCATAACATTGCCCCCCTCTCGAGGACTGCACGTCCCGGGCAGTTCAACCTTTGATCGGAAAGCAAACCCGTTACCAACAAATGCTATACTACTCAAAACACTTAAAGCAAACATGGAAAATAACAATTAAACACATTCATAATGCTGAATTATACAAAATATACACTTATTTTAAAAAAATTAAATTAAATTAAAGCATAGACATCATTACTTACAAGTATTTAAATAATAACATTAATAATGATAATGCTAAGCAAAAGAAATTATTACATTAACTTATATACAAGACCATGGTCATACTAATTTACATTATTTACATTACACTATTTGCAATTAATGTACTAAGTACTATGGCCATAGTATGGAGCCAGCCTGTCGTAATGAACGACTCTAGGCTTCGAACTTGGTGACTTTCGGATCCGAATTACGACATCGTTCAGTCTGTTTAGGACTGTATAAGGACCGTCCCAGTGCGATTGCAGTTTGGGAGAAAGTCCTTTACGTCGAGTCGGATTTTAAAACCAAACCTTGTCACCTTCTTTGAATTGATGTCCCGTGGGTTTCGTGTCGTACCTGGTCTTCATCTCCTCCGCCTGTATGTTGATCCGCTCTCGAGCCAAGTTGTGGACGTCTTCAAATCGTGCCTGGAGATTCTGCACGTATCCCTCTGGCGATGAAGGCGCATCTGGAGGGCGACCAAAAATCAGATCACAAGGTAGACGAAGATCACGACCGAAAAGCATCTGAGACGGGGAATAGCCGGTTGTTTCATGGACGGCGCTGCGATAGGCGAGAAGAAACAAGGGAAGTTTTTGGTCCCAGTCTTGTTGGTTTCTTGAAACTAGCAGTGAGAGGTTGTTGAGGATGGTACGATTAAACCTCTCAACCATGCCATCCGACTGTGGATGTAAAGGCGTCGTCCTAGTTTTGTCCATTCCGAGAAGTTGACAGAGACCCTCAATCACAGCAGAGATGAAATTTCTCCCCTGGTCCGAATGCATTTGAAGAGGGACTCCATACCTTGATATCCACTGGTGTACCAAGGCATCCGCAACCGTAGAAGCTTCTTGATCAGGGATGGCATAAACTTCAGGCCATTTCGTGAAATAGTCCATGACAACAAGGAGGTATTTGTTGCCATCAGCACTTCTTGGCAAAGGACCTAGGATGTCAAGGGCGATGCGTTCGAAAGGTGATCCTACGTTGTAGACATGTAGTCTTCCTCGGCTACGTTTCTTTGGTCCTTTTCGAGCTGCACATGCATCGCAAGATTTGCACCATCGTTCGACGTCAGCTCTCGCTTTTCCCCAGAAGAAGCGCTCTCGGACTCTATGTAATGTTTTCATGACTACAAAATGGCCACCAGTGGGACTGCCATGTAATTCCTTGAGGACCTCTGGTATTCGGGATCGAGGAAGTACCAACTGCCACCGAGATGTCTTCCAATCTTCCGATTCAAATTTTCGGAACAGGACACCATTCCTGACGTGGAGGGAGTTCCAAAGAGCCCAATATTGCTTCGTCGTAGGACTGTAAGTCGAGATGTCTTTCCAACTGAGCTTCGCGCTAGAAGATTCTAATAACTCCAAGATTGGTTTGATGTCAGAGTCTGCCATTTGATCTTCTCGAATATTCTCATCACTCCAGGGATCTGGTGGCGTTGATAGTGAAGTCTTCGTCTGGCGTATGACATATTCGGGATTATACTTGCTCTCCGCTCTGGAACAATAGCGGAAGCTCTCGGGACACGGTCTTCTTGATAGGGCATCGGCGTTTCCATGGTATGAGCCTTTGCGATGCCTGATGTCAAAGTCGTATTCCTGGAGTCGTTGTATCCATCTGGCTACTTGACCCTCTGGGTTCTTAAAAATCATCAGCCATGTTAGGGATGCGTGATCAGTACGAAGGAGAAATTTCCTGCCATAGAGATAGTGATGGAAGTGTTCTATGGCTTTCACTATAGCTAATAACTCCTTACGAGTGACGCAATAATTCCGCTCTGGTTTCGATAAACATTTGCTCCAGTATGCTACGACTCGTTCTTGGCCATCTATTTCTTGAGAAAGTACAGCGCCGACACTTTCGTGACTGGCATCCGTATCCACAATGAATTGTTTGTCGGGGTCTGGATATGTAAGGACTGGAGAGGATGTGAGAGCTTCTTTCAGCCGCTGGAAGGAATTGTCGCATTCTTGTGTCCATAAAAACTTCTGCTTGCTTTCAGTAAGCCTATGCAATGGTCTTGCGATGTTGGAGAACCCCTGGACAAACTTTCTGTAATAAGTGCATAGTCCCAGAAAGCTTCGCAACTGATGGACATTTCCCGGACGCTTCCAGTTTTTTACTGCGGACACCTTTTCAGGATCTGTTCGAACACCTTCAGCTGAAATGATGTGTCCTAGATAATTTACTTCCCGTTGGAAGAACTTGCATTTCAAAGGGTTTAGCTTTAAATTCGCCGCTCTTAGCTTCGTTAACACTTTTCGAAAATTTTCTAGATGTTCTTCAAACGTGCGGCCACCAATGATGACGTCATCTAGGTAGATGAGACAAGCTTCAAAAGTCAGGCCTTTTAACACTGTCTCCATGAGGCGCTCGAACGTTGCTGGGGCAGTGCAGAGCCCGAACGGCATAACTTTAAATTGCCGAAGTCCTTGTCCAGTAGTAAATGCGGTCTTCTCTTTGTCATCAGGATGGATCTCTACTTGCCAATATCCACTCTTCAAATCCAGTGTGGAAAACCATTTATGTCCTGAAAGAGTATCTAGCGTATCGTCTATTCTTGGTAGAGGATAGCTGTCTTTCTTCGTGATATCGTTAAGTTTACGATAATCCACACAGAATCTTGTGGAGCCATCTTTATTTCGGACCAACACGATGGGAGAGGCCCACGGACTTGATGACGGTTCGATGATATCACTATCCTACATCTCTCGTAAGAGCTTAGAAACCTCTTCTTGTTTAGCGAACGGCAAACGTCCGGGATGCTGTTTAATAGGTGGATGGCCGGCAGTATCAATTCTATGCCGTGTCAATGAAGTGCGACCAATATCACTCTCGTTTTGAGAAAACACATCCTTAAATTCCTGGAACAGTTTTTCTGCGGCATGTCTCTGTTCAGGAGATAAGTTTTCATTTCGTCCAATTTCAGGTATTAAACTTGTAGGCGGCTCCGACAACATCAAGCTCGGGTCTTTGTAAACACAGGTGACTGGAGCACACGTTGCAAGCACTTCACCCTTCTGGATAATTTTAGATATTTCACTTACGTTCGCAATTCTCACAGGTATGAGATCTCTCGACAGATCTACCAGTGCTGATGCTATTAGCACTCCTTTTGGGCTCTTCTCAGGATATCCAGTCAAGCCATACTGGAAAATTCTTTCGTTTCCAGTTACTCCAGGTATCATCATTTCGGTTCGAGGAGGGATGATAACATCTGCCTTGACTGTGATCCGTTGAATGGACCCGGACTCATTTCCAAGTTTGAAAATAGTGACATCTTCTTGAGCAGAGCGTAACTCATTATTCTTAAAGTCCAGTGTAAATCCATGATCCTTTAAAAAGTCCAGTCCGAGTATGAAAGGGTCTGAAATATCGGTCACATAGACTGTATGATGGTAAGCGGCGTTCCCAAACTTTATTTTCAATTTCATTCTTCCATGTATGTCAATCTTATCCCCGGTCACTGTTTGAAGGATAACACGGGGCGGGGTCCAGAGGAGTTTTTCTTTTAGCCGCAGAGCTAGATCTTTCCGAACGATGGTAACATTGGCTCCTGTATCGATGATCATATTACAGGGCAAATCATTCACACGCCCGACTATAAAAACTCCGTTCTCTCCGCAACTTCTTGCAGAAATTTGACACACTTGATAATGGGGCTTCTCAAAATCTGGCAACCTCCGCCCCGCGAGATGGCCATTAATTAGTTTTCCTGCTCCGCCGTTCGTGGGGAGCTATTACCTTCTGTGTTGGGTCGTTTTAGTCAGTTTCTTTGAATATGGCCTTCTCCACCGCATTTCCAGCACTTGATCTTTCTACCAGGTTTGTTGTCCATCAAAGAGTTCATCTTTCTCATCATGTCCTTAATCTGCTGCTGTAAACTCTCCACAGCTCTATCCGACGTCTCAGGCATGTTGGCTACTCGCACAAAGTGCCGATCTTTCCTTGTAGCTTGCTGGGCTGCCTCGAATTTCAGGGCATAAACTAAAGCCCCTTTTAAGTCACGGAGATCTGCAATCCGGAGTGCTTTCTGGATCTCAGAGTCACGCACACCATCAATAAAATGTTGCATAGCTAAACTTTCTCTAATTTCAGTCGGACAGTCAGGATAAGCAAGATGGGAAAGTCTCTCGACATCCGTAGCAAGCTCTTGCAGGGATTCAGTGGATTTCTGCTGTCGAGATTTGAGCTGGAGTCTGCTATATTCCTTCATGCATTTCTCGCCAAAGCGCAATTCTAAGGCTCTGACGAGCGTTTCAAAATCCAGCGGTTCATTTGCAGGCAAACTCTGTAGGACGTCGGCAGCATCAGCTCGTAGAGAAGCAGCTAACTGGCAAGCCTTTGTCTGGGAATCCCATCCATTGGCGTCCGCTACGATCCCAAATTGTGTCTTAAAAACTGGCCATGAGGTTTTCCGTCATAGGTCGAGAGTTTAATAGAGGCCCGAGGAAGCATAGCTTGATACTTGACATCTTCGGGATAGTTTTCGGCAGTTATCTTTTGTTTCTTCACATTTTCCAACTCCTTTTCTACACTCTCAATCCTTTCTTCGACGGTCTTGGCGATCTTTTGAACTTTTTCTTCTACTCTTTCTTCAACGGTCTCGGTGATCTTTTGAACTTTTTCTTCTACTCTTTCTTCTACGGTATTGGCTGTCCTTTGAATTTCTTCTACTTTTCCTTCTATTTGTTGAAATCTCCCTTCAACTTTGTTTTCCACGCCGTCAATTCTGTTATTTAAAGATGTTATTTTATCCTCTATTAAGTCTTTCAACTCTCCAAGGTTGGTTGACATATCCTTCTTCATTTCATTTTTTAAGTCGCCAAGGTTGGCAGTCATTTTCTCGTCTATCGCTGACATTTCCTTCTTCATTTCTACCGACATTTCCTTCATTTCAGCCTGATTCTCAGTCATTTCCTTCTTCATTTCTTCTTTCAACTCGCCAAGGTTGGCAGTCATTTTCTCATCCATCGCTGACATATCTTTCTTCATTTCAGCCTGATTCGAAGTCATTTTCTCATCCATCTCTCCTAATTTCTCCAATAATTTAGTCAGTTGCGCCTCCATTTCTCTGGTAATCGGCATTCAATCCCACTTCCGACACCAAATGTTGTGAGCGCGGGGTTCGAAAAGACTGATGCCAATATATAAGAACAATAAACAGGCTTTATTTGCCACAAACAGTTCGGTAAGAACAGAAATCTCTTCTCAAAATACAAATATTGAGTAATCTTCAAATCTAATAACAGCACAGCAAAATTTCACACAGAACAATATAGCGTATTGTTCAATACGGCGAATCAAATACAAAACTGCTCAGAGAAACACAGTTCTCAATGCAAAGCCTCTCGTGCGTAATCAATCGCATTTGACAGAGAACTAACTCAACTGGACTGGTGGAGGTCCCTTATATAGGCTTTAAAGATAACTGTAGATTTTTCCAGAGCCTTCAGATGCTAGAAATTACCAGAAAGTGCTTTAACTTTCGATAGAGAACCTAAGCGAGAAAGGATCCCAATGTACAGGTATAAGGAGGGGGTGCACAAAAAGTCGCCAAATCCGTCGCCAACTTGGCGACATTTGGCGATATATCGCCAAATTTGGCGACAAAAATAAGTCGCCAAAACCATTGCCAACTTGGCGATAAACCCATTCCTTGGCGATATTTCCATAGACTTCCATTATAAAGATGAGGGTGTAAGGTTGTTTTTCTTGCAAAGCATCCGAGGTCTTTAGCATTGAGTTACATGATGCTCAATAGGAAATATATTAATAATACTGCAATTTTCACAATAATAAAATAAAATAAATTTAAACAAATGGAATATTTACAGATATATACAAAATTCATAACAATATATATGTGTGTGTGTGTGTGTGTTAAATTTATCCTGACTATCGATAGTTAATGATGTCAATTACTTCAATACCAGATAATCAGTATCGATTGCTACGCATAAGTACAGTACACTAAAATTTGTAAATCTTTAAAATCTTCAGTCAGTTCTTATTATCTAAACAGTGTTTTAAAAATGCATGCGATTACTAAATTCATATGACAGATGTACGCTTTTTTATAAATAAAAACACAACAGGGTTCGTAAGCTTTTGCCACAATTTTTAATAGAATTATTCACCTTATTTAAATGCAGGAAAATATTACAAATCCTGCAATTAAACTTGGTGTCAAACATTTCTGCTATTTAAATAATAAGTACAAAAAAATTATATTAATAAATTGTGGTAAAAACGCACGAACACTGACGCAGTTTTGAAATTAATTATTAAAACATTTATTTTAATTAGCCAAAAGTTAACTTTTAATTGTGTTTTTTGATTCTATCATCTTTATGCAAATGTTTGACACACATGGAAGTACAAAGTGTTTAAATGTGTAGTAAGGTTTAAAAAAGGCATTATTTCTGTGCCTATATTTTTTAACAATAGTTTTACCTTTTATTAAGACGAGTTTCATTTATATTTCATCGAAATCATTTTTTGAAATATTAACTTTTGTTTTTTAAATGAAATATGTTATTTTCAAAACTTGTAATATCCGTCTGTCGCGATTTGAGAGAGTGTGCTACACTTAAATTGTAGAAACTGATGCTTGAAACTTGTAAAATGCTATATAATGCACGTTTTACCAATTTTAGTGTTAAAACAAAATTATTATTCGTATGTTCTGGTACACAATTTGAATAAAAGTCAAATTGGTAACATGGAATTATTGTATCAGAGGTGCCAAGCTCTCATTAATATTCCGTAATACGTGAAATAATTTGACCCAGATTCACACCAGACCCACACTCATTTCACACCAGAAATTTTTTTAAGAAATTAAATTAAATAAATTACACATAGAAATTAAATAAATAAAGATTTATTCAATAATTTTTCTGGTTTGAACCGTTGTTAAACTCGGTCAGATTAAACCACATATTACGGAAGATTAGTATTAACCTAATAACCGGGGAATAAACTTTTGTTCTCCTGATATGCCTGATTACAAACTGGCCAAACTTCCACCAGTAGAACATAATAGAAATTTTGTCCCTATCCATGGTAGTAAATTTTAATAAGAGGAATTTTTTTATTAAAATTGTACTGGTGGAAGTAATGCGTTCAAAATATTACGGTAGTAGTTTGTGCATGACGAAATATTTCGACATACCCAGTTAACAGGTTAAATGAGACATAGAAATTACTATGTACATAGAGGGTTCGTACTCTTTTATCACAATTTTTAATATAATTTTGCTATTTAATATTTAAATAGCATAAGTTGCAGATGCCTCGTTTAACCCTTTGGGTACATTTGGCGGCTGAGACTCGTCATCAGTATTGTCCACGGTTTTTCTTTTAAATTTAGAAATTTCAAATTTATATCAGAAAATTCAAACAGTATTTCTCGCTTTTTTTTAATCAGGGAATATCTGCCAAAAAATACAGAAAAAACACTATTCCAAATTTCTGGTGTGTCTGTTCTGTATGTTTTTTTTAATAAATCGGTACCCAATGGGTTAATTTGAAGTAATTTTTCTGCATTTAAATAAGGCGAAAAATTCTATACAAAAATTGTGGTAACAGCGTACGAACCCTGGCATATTTGTTATGTTTTAAATAAACACTATCAAAAGGTAAAATTAATGTACATATTTTTAAAAGTTAAATTCTCTGTAATGATTTTAGCTGAATATTAGAAAAAAAAATTAACTTGATTCATTTCATAATCGAAACATCTTCAAAAATATTCCTAATTCCATTACATTTCTAAATCGCCAATTACACTCTTATTGCATTAAATATTTATGGTTTCACGTTTCCGTATTTTCTTAAATAATTACTCCGCATCTTTTTGTGACTTCTTTAAACTCATTGAGTGCAATTCAAGGGATTAAAATTGAGTGTTTTTATTACTTTAAAGTTACACTTAAAAATGCTTGAAATGTCAGCTTAATTATGGAAAATTATAAAATAAAAGTATTTTAAAATAATTGAGGTTTGTATTGAAGCACCCGAAGAAAAAGAAAACCCTTAATGGTATCTGTTTTATGTCTGATCAGATTATAACGATTTAAAATTGTTTTAAACAAGTTTGTGAAAATTGGGTAAATTTATCCTACGGAAATGTTTTTTTACTACTATTAAAAATCAATTATGTTAATGGAAACTTCTAGTAAGAGCTTTAAAAATAAGTACGGATCATGTATCCATTTTATTATCATGATCTAACATTTTAAGAGCTTAATTTAATTGTTAATTGTAAAATGAAATGGATGTTGTACTTAATATTAATTTCAACGCTGGAAATTTACAAATATAAATTAATAAAAAAATGTTATGTGACTTCAGGAAGTAATTAAAGAGCTTAGCGGATGAACATGTTAAATCCCATTATTAATAAACGGAACTCTGACTTATACGCGATGTTCAGTCATTACTTTTTCGTACCACTATTTTAAAACAGTAAAATCCGATTTATAAACTTTGCAATTAAATAAGGAAAAAATTATTTTAAAAAGAAACTGGCGCTGAAAAATAATTACCGTGTATCGTGTATTAGAGAGGTCACTCTAATTGGAAACAACACATTTGGACAATAAAAATTTATTTTTGCGAATATGACGGCATTTGTTTGTTAAGGGGCTGTACATATGTATAACGTTATCAACTTTTTGGTATTTTTGTACCCCTCCCCCCTTACTATATCATACATTATCATTCCTCGAAACCCCCCCCCCTTCTCCCAATGATACCGTTATCAGTATCTAAATGTCTTCAGTTTTTTTCTTTCGTTTGCAGTTATATACATATACAATTATACCGTTTTTATTCGTATACTTTACTGTGTAAAATGCAGAGAAAAATTCAATAAAATAGCCCTATTATATATTAAATACCTTTATATCAAATAACACTTAAAAGAAATAATTACTATTTACAAGTATTTAACAATATGTTCTTGTAGCATTAATTCATTCAACAGCAATAATATGTTTTGCACTTACCCCCTACACAGGAAGGGGGCAAGCAGAACATTTCATCAACATAACAGGTGGACAACATCCATCTCTCGAGCCCCATATATGCGGTTTAAAGTTCTCACACATATTGGATGAAGTCGCATCATATATTATTTAATTTCAGTAATTATTCCCCTCTTATTTGATTCCCTTCTCCAAATTTGTTTCCCTTTTCCGTTATTTTAAGGCTCACTGTTCTACGAAAAAAAATGTCTCTTTCCACCTTTTTTGTTAAATTCAGTGTAACAGATTTCATTCCGTTTATTCTAATACCTTTTTGATAATCAGTTACATTAAAGATTTCCATACTGTGCTGATAAAGTAAATGATAACCGCCACATGTACTCTTTTCAACGGTTAGCATAGGATGCCCATGTGGTATCAGCTTATTTGGTCACACAGATCTGTTGCTAACTGCTTTCTCTATAAACACCCTTTTAAATTACAATGATTCCTAAACGCAACTGAAAAATTATTTTCCAAAAAATGTCCAACGTACAAATCAAGGCCATAACAAATTCATAGATCGCGGGTTCAAGAATTCAAAAACTCTCTCCCGAACCCCATTTATGCGGTTTAAAGTTCTCACACATATTGGCTTCCCATGTAAAAAGGATTATTTATGCCAAAACTGACTCTGCTTTATAAATTTTTAATTGTTTTTATGCTCTGTTTGGAAAAAATATCACCATCGTATTGTAACCTTTTGGCTATGCAAAATCATTCGAGTTTATGTCATGATAAGATAAACAACTCTTTCTCTCTCGGACCATTAACTGATCAACATGTAAAAGTAGGAATAAGTGTACGTTTGGATATGTACGTTGGATATTTTTGGAAAATAATTTTTCAGTTGCGTTTAGGAATCATTGTAAAATAAAAGGGTGTTTATAGAGAAAGCAGTTAGCAATAGACCTGTGTGACGAAATAAAGAGATGACATATGGGCATCCTTTGCTGACCGTTGAAAGAGTACATGTGGCGGTTATCATTTACTTTATCAGCACAGTATGAAAATCTTTCATGTAACTGATTAGCAAAAAGTATATTAGAATAAATGGAATAAAATCTGTTACACCGAATTTAACAAAAAGGGGGGGGGGGAGTAAAATTATTTTTTTAGAACAGTGAGCCTTAAAATAACGAAAAGGGGAACAAATTTGGAGAAGGGAATTAAATAAGAGGGGAATAATTACTGAAATTAAATAATATATGATGCTACATCATATACGCATGCACATATGGCAGAAGAAGAGGGATGCCAAACGTTGGAGTATTCCATATTTTTTAATGAAACAATGTTATAATTATTTAATGATTTTAATAATAACTTTGTACTTTCATAAAAATAGTTAACAAGCCCCCCCCCCCCAAAAAAAAAAAAAGACAGAATATTTTGATGTCAAGAAAAACTGGTATTATAAGAAAAATAAGAGAAAATTTTGGTTGGACCAAAAATGATAACGATATCGTCCTTCCCCCTAGAGATATCTTACGGTATTATATGCCAGACACTACCTAAAGTAATAACGTTATAAATGTACAGCCCCTATGGGTTATATATAGATCATCCCTTTATTATCATAGCTGGCGACTTTTACACTATTTTTCTATCACTATAATTCTTTATGGTGTCTGTTTTATGTCTAATCAATTTATAATGATTTAAAATAGTTTTAAACAAGTTTGTGAAGTTTGGTTAAACTTATCCAACGGAAATGTTTTTATTATTATTAAAAATCAATAATGTTAATGGAGACTTCAAAAAGTGCTTTAAAATTAATTATGGATCATGTATCAATTTTATTATCATGATTTTACAATTTGAGTGCTTAATTTAATTGTTAATTGTAATAAAATGAAAATGATGTTGTGTTCAATATTTTCTTCAACGCTAAAAATGTACAAAAGTAAATGGATAAAATAATTTTACGTAACTTAAGTATGTATTAAAAGAGTGGATGAACAGTGGATGAACATATTAAGCAACTTTATTGAACAAAATGGAACTTTTCGGGTAGAAGAAAATAATTATGATCTAATTTAAATTTAGAACTTACCTTTATTATCATAGCTGCCAATTTTAAGCTTTTGTCGTATGACTATTTATGAACAGAAAAATTTGCCTTATTTAAATGACGATATTATTGTATTAAAAAAGACAGATTTTTCTGTTTAAAAATAGTGGTTGTAAAAAAGCGTAAAAAGAAATATATTTTCTGATAGATACACTTATGAAACCGATCTATGAAACGTAGATGAAATTTTCAATAGTATTTCAGAAGATAAGCGTCTACGGTTTTAAAACATACATTTATCAAAAACATACCTCATTCGTGGCTTAGAACATTGTTCAATTGGCACTTTATGCAATTTTTGTTTTGAGTCAATATAATTCTCGCCTTCATTTAAAAGGTTTTAGAATACTCTTTGTCTAGTTAACTTTTCAAACTTATACATCAGTAAATATCTCACGGTATGTGAATTTCATGGAAAATCTTAAAGTGTAACAAGTTATTCCCAAAGATATCGTATAAATACACATTCTTTTTGATAAATATTTTATACCGTAAAAATTATATAGGCGGAACTAAGTATTTAGGACACGCCTTTAGTAAATAGCATTGTTTTTAAAACACAAGTCTACCCGAGGCCGGTCAACAAAGTGTCAGTAGAAGGCTTCTACGATTACACAAGGAGAATATTTCCATTTAACTATGACGTTACTCTGAAACTGAATTTATTTCTTAGAGGTTAAATTTTATCTGATTCATATATGTATCGTTTCGTAGTGTCAGGTTAAATACGTAAGAAGGTTATATCACCCATGAAGACTAACAATTTATGTAAAGGAAACTAGAGTTGCTATCTACCTTTTTAGTCAAATATACAGTGTGTTTTCACGCCAAGCCGAATCCAGATTTCCGCTTACAACTTTTCCGATAACGAATATTTTATAAAGGGATTTTTTACACTTTTCCTTTGCTTTCTGTGAAATGTGAAGTACTAGAGGAAGTACTAGTACTTCTTGAGCAATACTGGAACTGATAACGCATTCAAATAATATTTAGCTAAATATTGAATGATTGACTATTTGGCCACCAGTACATATTTGTCATTCATTGAATTATGGTGAATTTCCAGCACTTCCTTTGATGTCATCACATTTCCAAGGAATCAATATGAATATGTTGAAACTTATTATGAAATATCTCCATTATATTTTTCATACCCTATATACATATGCATATATTCGTCGCTACCATGTCAAACTATCGAATGTGAAAAAATGCATTTTTCATTTATTTTTAAAATGGGCCGATTGTCAACAATAAATTTTAATATTATTCTTCAGCATGGCTGCGAGTTTGTCCTCGTTGTACATTCATAAATTTCGGATCAATACCAGAAATTTGAAATAGAAATTGCTCTATTTCAGGACTTATATCACGATTTATTGACAGGAATTTAGCGATTAATTAAAGTAAAAAAAAAATCTCAACCTTTTCTCTATGAATTGGGCATTTCTGAAATTAACAAAAGGTCAAACTGGTAGCACTACTTTTCACCGAAATATTATTAGTATTTTTACTACACGAAGAATTCCAATAAAATTTAGTGGTAACAATCGACCAATTTTTAAAAATAATCAAAAACGATTTTTTTACATTCGATAGTTTGACATGGTAGCGACGAATGTACGCATATCTGTATATATATTTCTCGGTGTTCAAAGAAAAATTAAAAAAATGAATTGTTGTCTTGATAAATGAATGGCTTTTATTTCTATATTTATTGGATTTTTATTTAAAATTTATTATTTTTTATAGAAATGCAAAAAAGTAAATATACTTCTTATATGGCAGTTACTTTCTATTATAATCACTAAGCATAATAGGAAATGTGATAACATAAAAGCCACAGACAATCTCGTAATCTTACGAAAATTGATTTTAAGTATGACTAATGTTTTCCGTTTCTTTTTCTTTTTCTTATTAAATAAAAGAAACTTCACTTATATGTATTTAATTTGAAACTTCATTTTCAGTTAAATATTTTATCGAAAAAAAATTAATTGGATGTTTCAATAGTGAATTTCAGTAACTTAAACAAATAGAAAATCTTTATTCTTAAAAATCAGCAATCTATTTTCATTTTACAAAAATGTTTACTATTTAAGAGTTCAATTACAATGAAAAAAATAGGGTACTTTATTTGAGTGCATGCATTTCACAAGATGTTTATTTCTATGTTTCAATAGTTTTTCAACAGTGGTTTTCAGAAACATATACAAACAGAAAGTCTGTATTCTTAAAAATCAGCAATCTATTTATATTTTACAAAAATGTTTCCCATTTAAGAGTTCAATTACAATGAAAAAAAATAGTGTACTTTATTTAAATGCATGCCTTTTACAAGATGTTTATTTCTGTGTTAAGGAAAATAAAAAGTAATTAAAGTAAATTAATGTAATGGTATTTCTTATATATAGATTATTATATTTTTATATTATTATATAGAGTATTAAAGGTTTTTGTTACAAAATTAAAGTTCAAACACTGTTTTGAATTTTCAAGGAGGGAAGCACTGGTATTTCTGATAAATAGAGAATCTATTTAATGTTAAAAATGCAGAATTTGTAATGTTTTTATATAAATAAAGCGACAACGTCTATTTAAAAATATATATTAAAACTGTATGCTCCTTGCATTATCCTTTTTTAACAACATAGTTATTTTAACCCTTAGATAACTAAGCCTCCATATTCGCAACAAAAAAAAAAAAAAATATTTTCCAAATGTTTTTTTTTTTTTTTTTTTTTTTTTTTTTTTTTTTTTTGTGCCACCAGTATTTTTTAAAAGAAAATTTCGTCTTATCTAGTCTAAAAATTTTAGCTCAGCACACGCAATGGCGGGCGGACAAACAGGTTTACATATAAAATAAACTTTACTTGCATGCGTTTAATTTTCAGCCTTATTTTCAGTTAAATATGTAATCGAAAAAGATAAATTATTAAAACTGTACGTTTCTAAAGCGCGCTCAAAAATAAACAAATAGTGTATTTTTTATTGCCAATATATTTTAATTTTAGAAAAATGTTTACCCATTAAAAATCAATTGCAATGAAATAGAATAGTGTGTTTTATGTAGATGCATGCAATTTAACAAGAAATTTATTTTATGGCTTTACTATGGTGAATTTCAAAAAAAGTGAAAAACAATAAAAGTGAAAGCGAGTTCATGTAAATGTTTTCCTTACGTATTTAAGATAATTTTGCTTTAAAACATTTCTTTTTTTTTTATATCTCGAGCTTTTTTTTTAGATTTTGTTATTCTGTTAATCGTGTTTTCATCAGTGTCTCCAAATTGGAGGATTTTTGTATTCAAAAGCTGTAGCACTTTTCTAACTTTGCTTTGCTTAATAACTGAATGTCCGTCAGTAATTAAAACGAAAATTGCTATTCTGGAATAGTGGTAGGTATTTCGAATGAAATAATTAGCAAATAAAATGGCAACTCTGGTTTTCCTAACTGCCAAACTCTCGTTTTTTACCTCGAAGAAATTAAAGGAGAAGGGATATCATAATTATTGTAAGCTCATAGCTGCCAACTTTTACGCTTTTTTGATACCACTAAACTTTAATAGAAAATTTTGTCTTATTGAATCACATGATTTCGGCGATTTGATAAGTTTAAATTTACTATAAAATTTTAGTGGTAGGAAAAAATGGACAATTTTACAGAGCAGTTAATTTATTCAGTTAACGTGTGTATTTATAGGAGTAGGAATATCCTAAACATTGTAAACTTATTCGATTTGAATTTTATATCTATTACATTTAAATCAGAAGCTTGTTGGCGGAAGAAAAAGCGTAAAATTTGGAGCTATGTGTGTGTTTCAGTAATGATTAAGTCTGATAAGCAGATAATTCGAGGCTCAATTATTTATTTACTTAATTATTTATTTGTTTATTTTTTTTCATCTTATATTTTGTGTGAAGTATATACTATATCACAGAGCAATTCATTTAATAGGTTAATAGATGTACTTATAGGAGAAGGGATATAGTGCAAACTTATTTGATTTAAGTTTTACATTTATTAATTTTACATCAGAAGTAGCTAATAAAACGTTATTTTAACTGATTATTCGTTTATTCCTACACATTTCGAAAATAATGGAAAATCAGGGGACATAAAACGACAAAAGACAAAATCCTAATCTATTTCAGATGGATTCAAAGTATCACTAATGGATTCCGTTTCCTGTTTCCATGTAAAAGAAATTCCGTTTGCATGTACTTAAATCGAAACTCCATTTTCAGTTAAATATTTAATCGAAAAAAGTGTTTTTGAAATTCCAATGTTTCAATAGGGAGTATCAAAAACAATAAACATTCAGCGAATCTTTATTCGTAAAAGGAGCAATCTATTTTCATTTTAGAAAGATGTTTACTATTTAAGAAATGAATTTCCGTGAAATCAAATAGAATGATTTATTTGAATACATGAAATTTGACACGACATTTACTTTCATGTTTTTCAATGTATTACTTATTTTATTCTTTTTTTCTACTTCTATATATTATGTATTTACTTATTTTACTATATTATTTTACTAAAAAAATAAAAAATAAAGCAAGCTGGTATTAGTGTTTTCCTGAAGGCTGCTCATCAGTAAACTTACCGATTCTCATCGATATGATGCATGATGCGTTCGTATATTTAAAATTTCTCCTCGGGAAATTAATATATTTAACTTCTGTTTTCTGTGTACATTTCTTAAAAGATGTCTCTTTTTTTCTTAGTTGTCAAATTTTTCTAAAATATATACTTAATTTTATGTGAAGTGTTGAAATCTTATTCAATTTCGCTAAGATTTCAACGCAGAAAATTATAAATTAAGCACATATTTTATCAATATTTTGATAACTAAGGATAGCATCCATTAAGAACAGTACAAAGAAAACAGAAGTTAAAAATATTAATTTCCCAAGGAGATATTTTAAATATACGAATACATAGTACAGAGTTGCCAAGTCTCCGGCTTTTTGAACACCAGTAATTTTTTAAAGAAAATGTTGTTCTTATAAATTGCAAAATGCTTCGATTCAATAAAACAACATTTTCTGTACTAAATTATTGGTATCCAAAAAGCCGGAGACTTGGCAGGTCTGATAGTATGAATAGGTTGTTTAACATTAGCAAGAGGAATCGGGAAGTTCACTGACGAACATCCTTAAGTATGTAGACAATTAGTATTTGCTACAAATATTTTATTTTTAGATCATGTTTTTTTCTTTAATTTTACTACATAGTTTCGTTACTATTTGAATATTTTGTGCTTTAAGTTCAATGAAATTTTATTGCATGTTTTAACATTTTAGTTTGTAAATGATTTAACTTAGTTATATTTTGTTTTTTAACAAATACTAGTTGTACACATCCTTAAGGTAAACTTTAACATCAATTCTCTCAAATTTTGTGTTTTGTTTTTACAAAATCAATGTAGTAAAATAAGTAAATAAGTAATACATAGAAGTATAAAATAATTATCAGATAAAAAGTACAGCAACATCTCACTGTCTTACCAGGCTTATACGTGATGATCAGTAATTATTTTTTCATACCACTATTTTAAAATAGTGAAATTCGATTTATAAATTCTGCTATTTAATAAAGCGAAAATTACCTTAAAATAACTGGTAATGGAAAAATAATTTCCGTGTATCTAATGTGATATGATATACAAGTGAGAGGTCATTGTAATACCATAATTTCCGGCCATAATCCAAGGATCAAACAATCAGGTACAAGCCCAACACAGAAATTTCATTAATTAATTGAAGCTAAATATTTATAGCAATCCTGTAATTTACATCCTGTAAAATAAGGTTTCTGGGTGAATACTTGATTGTTTGATCCGTGGACTATACGCCGTAAATTACGGTACATAGCAAAACATGAAAGTAAATATGTTGTTAAATTGCACTCATTGAAATGAAACACACTACTTGGTATCATTGTAATTGATTTATTAAATAGTAAGCTTTTTTTTTTCAAAAATGAAAATAGATTGCTCCATTTTACGAATAAAGAGTTGTTGATAGTATAACAGTAAATATACCAACAACCGGTCTTTTGACTGGTACCAAATGAAAATATTTCGTTCTCGATACAGAAATTTCATTACAAAATATATAAAATATAAATCACAAAGAAATGTAAATTAGTTACGTGAAAGAGTTTAATAGTTTTAAATAAAAATTTTGGTGTACAGTATTCTCTTTACACTTGAGAAAATTCCCCGGTATGTTTAGTGTTAAAGTTTTTTGATACACATTATTGAAACAAACAATTTTCAAAAAACTTTTTCCGATTAAACACTTAACTTATTTAAACTTAGAAACTTTACCGATTTTTTTAATGTTTCAATAGTTTGCGTAAAAAAATTAAGCAATCATTAAATCTTCATTGTTAAAATGGAACAATCTAAGATCATTTTAGAAAAAAAAAATATGTTATAAAAATTCAATTACAGCGAAATCAAATAGTGTGTTTCATTTAAGTGCATGCAATTTTACATTTTTGTTTAAAAAAAATAAAACGAAATGAAAGCAAATTGATGTAAATATTTTCCGTAAATATCTAGATACTTCCGTGTTAAAATATTTGTTACATATATTGGACTGGCCGGAAAATTCACATAGTTTGGCGAAATTAATTGTACCGGGAAATTCTATCTTTTAATTATTAGACATCCAGATAGCTAATGTCCAATAATTAACGGGCAGAATTTTATGGTACGAATTAATTTTCCCAAACAAACCAGTATTTTACATCATTGGTTTTAATATTTTATTGCTCTGTTATGCATGTTTCAAGGCTTTGATGGCTTCAAACCTCTCGTAATAGTTTAAAGAAAGATAAAGTTATTAAGATTCAGAAATTTTATTTACTAAATAGAATCAAATAACCACCACATAGAAAAACACGAATTTTATTAAATAAATTTTCTGATTCAGAATTTTTTATTATTTAATTTGTATTAAATACTAGAGATGCAATACTAGAGCGTATTAAATACTAGATATACAATACTAGAGCGTATTAAATACTAGAGATACAATACTAGAGCGTATTAAATACTAGAGATACAATACTAGAGCGTATTAAATACTAGAGATACAATACTAGAGCGTATTAAATACAAGAGATACAATTGGCATACAATATTGGTAACTTAGTGTTTTTGGAGCATGTTTGTGTCTAATAAGCATGTAAGTTTAAGGTCATCGGAATTACATCCAAGTTTCTATTTATTATTATTATTATTATTATTATATAAACTACTTATCAGTTTACAAAAAAAAAAAAAATATATGCTTATACGTGTATTGAAAATGAGTAGCTAACCCATTAGCATCATTTGAAAAAGTACAAAATTGGCCAGGATCATCAAAAATGTTTTCTATTGTATCAAAATGGAAATAGTTCAATCCGTACAAAAAAGTATAAAACAAAAGGCGCAAAAGAAAAATTCATAATTTTATTTAGCTCAATATAGTCGTTAAAGTATTTATTAGAGCATTTTTTTCACATATTGGTTTTTATAAGATTTTGTTATTTTATTATTCATGATAGTTGCCAACTTTGACGCTGCTTGTTACTATTAAAATTTAATAAAGTATTTTCCTAATTTAATCGCTGATTTCAGCGATTAAAAGGGCTAAATTTACTGATAATTTTAGTGGTAAAAAACGTAAGTGTTGGACATATATTGTATATGTTTTATTGAATGGTAAGTCTAATAAGCATATAAAGGCTCAACCAATTTTTGTTTGATTTATTTTTTGTGAACTATTTAATATTTTACAGATCAATTAATTTAATCAGCTAACAGAAGTATTTATTGGAGACAGAATATCATAAATATTGTAAAGTTATTCGATTAATTTGAGTTTACATTTATTATGTATATATTAGAAGTGCAGTGTTGAAAATTTACTGGTAAGAAAAAGCGTAAAAGTTGGAGTTATATTATGTTTTATTGATGAATAAAACATAGTGAAAGTATATTATGTTTTATTAATTTATATTATGTTTATACTTCCAGACTCAAGCATGTTTTTTTTTTTTTTTTTTTTTTTTTTTTTTTTAGTGTTGTTTTATATTTTGTATGAACTATTTACTATTTTACAGAGAAATTCATTTAATCACTAACAGGTGTATTTATAGGAAAAAGGATATCATAAACATTGTAAACTCATTCGATTTCAGTAATACATTTATTAATATATTTATTATTTTTACATCGGAAACAGGCGAGAAAAAGTTATTTTAAATTATTATTAGATTCTTCCTACATGTTTCGAAAATAATG
The DNA here is from genome assembly GCA_963931845.1 of Maratus michaelseni. Classification (NCBI taxonomy): domain Eukaryota; kingdom Metazoa; phylum Arthropoda; class Arachnida; order Araneae; family Salticidae; genus Maratus; species Maratus michaelseni. Next base: position 282,939,878 of record OZ007595.1, read on the forward strand.
AAAAATCAGATAAAATAAAACGACCAAAGACAAGCTCCTAATCTATTCAGAATGGATTGTAAGTATTATTAATGGATTGCGTTTCCTATTTCCAAGTAAAAGAAATCCCGCTTACAAGTACGCAATTTAAAACTCTATTTTCAGTTAAATATTTAATCGAAAAAAAGTGTTTTTGAAGTTTGGATGTTTCAATATTGGGTATCAAATGACATTAAACAATCACCAAATGTTTATTTCTAAAAGGCGCAACTATTTGCATTTTAAAACATGTTTAAGAAATCATTTACAGTGAAATAAAATAGTGTGTTTCATTTGAATGCAATCACTTTAATAAGATATTTTCTTCATTGTTCGCCTGTGTATTACTTATTTTATTCTTCTAAATATTTATATGTTTTACTGCCTTGCTTTACTAAAACACCAAAAGAAATGAAAGCAAGATTATGTTAAAGTTTTCCTGAAGTATGCAGACAGTTAGTATTTCTTACAATTTTTTTAATCGTGATTTTTTTCTTTAATAATTATTTTTAAATCTTGTTACACATTTTAATTAATTCTTGAATATTGAACTTGAACATGAACTTGTGATAGTTTCAATGGGTTTTCCAAGTTGAGAAGCAACTGCACACGCTGCATTGAGTAGGTGTATATGAAATCCTGAGACAGCCACATGAAATGTCTAGCCGTAGTCCAATTGACTACATAAAAATAGGATTGTGTCAAGTATAGCTATTAAAATAATGAAAATTTATAGTTAAATATTAAGTATAGTAGTAAAAATAGTTCATAGTTCAAAAACAAAAAGTACAGAAATAATGCCAGACGATGTCATGTTTTGACGGGTTCCATCTAGTTTTTATTTATTTATATATCTATTTAATAATTTATTTTTTATTTTTAATATAATTATTATAATTGTTAAAATATATATATATATATATATATATATGTATATATATTAGGATAGCATATAATTATAGCAATTACATCAAAAGCACGGTGGTGGAATTTTACTGGTAAGAAAAAGTGTAAAAGTTGCAGTCATGTTTTATTGAATGATTAAGTCTCAATCATATAATTTTAGGCTCAATCACTTTTTTTTCTTTTTTTTGTATGAACTATTTAACATTTTACATTTCAGTTATCATTTAATCACTAACAGATGTATTTATAGGAGACAGGATATCATAAACATTGTAAGCTTATTTGATTTGAGTTACATATTTATTACTTTTGCATCAGAAGCAGACAATAAAATGTTATCTTAACCCTTCTTTGCACTGTGATGTAAATTTCCATCACTGTTTATTTAACTTTTAATAAATAAATCAACTTCTTCGCCACCACTATGTTTATATAGAAATATTAATCTAGTGAATTTCCCATGAACTATGTAGCTGAAGAAAGTTAAAAATCTATCTTAAAATTTCTTGTGTCTAATATTTAATATATGTATAAAATAACGATTGTAAAAGAAAAACTCATGCAAGGAAGGGTTAAATGATTTTTACTTTGTTCCTACACATTTCGAAAATAATGAAAAATCAGATGTAATAAAACGACCAACGACAAGCTCCTAATCTATTCAAAATGGATTCTACTATCACTAATGGATTCCGTTTCCTATTTCCAAGTAAAAGAAATTCTGCTTGCATGTACTCAATTTGAAACTCCATTTTCAGTTAAATATTTAATCGAAGTAATTGGTTTTGATATTTCAACAGTCGGTATCAAAAAACATTAAACAATTAGCAAATGTTTATTTCTAAATAGAGCAATCTATTTTCATTTTAAAAAGATGATTACTATTTAAGAAATCAATTACAGTGAAATCAAATAGTGTGTTTCATTTGAATGAATGCACTTTAAGAAGATATTTATTTTCTTGTTTCAATATGTTTTACTTATTTTATTCTTCTAATTACATATATATATATATTACTTGTTTCATTATTTTACTGTTTTCTTTTTGTTTTACTAAAAACGAAAAAGATGTAAAAGCAAGCTTATGTTAAAATTATCCTTCAGTATGTAGACAGTTAATATTTGTTACATTTATTTATTTCTTTATTTAATCTTGCTTTTTCTTTATTAAAAAAAAATCTTGTTACACATTTTGGGTAATGCTTGAATATTTTGTGCATGTAATTTCAAATTAAATGACATTCCATTGAAGGTTTTAACATTTTAGTATGTAAATGATTTAATTTAGTTAAATTTAGTTTTGTAAAAATCTTCATTTTCTAAACACTTAACCCCTGCGGGACCGGCGGGTTTTACACACATTTTATTCGGTTGGCTCCACTGTTTTTTAAAAAGCTACCTATACTTAAACTGTCACAAAAATGTTATAATTAGATAAAGCAAATATTACTTTTATTTTTTACTGGTGCCTAAAACAAATTCTGGTGTATATATGCACCCATGGTCCCGAATGGGTTAAGGAAATTTTTAACATCAATTCCATTTCATTTTTTGCATTGTTTTTACACAATCAATATTGTAAAATAAGTAAATAAGTAATACATAGAAGTATAAAATAAGTAAATAAGTAATACATAGAAGTATAAAATAAGTAATTGAAAAATATAAGTATTACATAGGAAAAGGACAAAGTAAGTATATTTTTAAATTCCATACTTCGAAATGAAACACACTATTGATTTTACTGTAAGTAGTTTCTTGAAAAGCAGACTTTTTTTCTGAAATAAAAATAAACTAGATGGAACCCGTCAAAACTTGACGGCAAACAACTTGTTAGTACAGAAATTTTTGAAGTAGAATTCAAATAAAATAAGAAAATCATTCTGTCCATAGCGGCAATCGAACCCACGCGATAATCGGAACAGAAAAGAAACGCGCTTTATACTATTCGGCAACCGCTTTCGCGTTTCAGTGTGCTCTAAAACTGGATAGGCTCTAGATTTAAGTTTACGCATGCGTAAATGGGACAAATTCGTGTAAAAAATAAATTTGACGGAAATCCCTTTTCCTTTTAATGCATAAGATTATGCTTAGGATGTTATTACTGCCGATAGCGTTAATTATTTAAAATTTGCTGTTTGCAGCTAACGATTAATAATACGTATTTTTTATTGAGTAATTAAACAAAATATTCTTGTGTGTTAAAGTTTAGTTAATTATAAAGCATTCTAAAAAAAAAAAATACAAATTCTATAACTTTTCCTCCTGAATTAAATATGGCATTATTAAAGTGAATTATTGCCAATAAAATAAGAATAATCATTCTGTCCATAGCGGGGATCGAACCTACACGAAAATCGGAAAAGAGAAGAAACGCCCCTTTTCCCACTCAGCTACTGTTTTCGTATTTGAGTGTGCTGTAAAACTGTTTAGGTTCTAGATTTAAGTTTACGCTGGCGTATTGGACACAATTTTACGTAAGTTGATGGAAAAAGCTTTTGCCTTTAAATATATAGATCGATTATGCTTAGGATGTTATTACTGTCGATACCATTAATGGCGCCATCTGTTTTAAGATAAGAGAATCAAACACATGAACAGAGATCCCTATTCTGCAATAATTAGATATAGAAGAAATGCAAAGTTGTAAGAAAATCTACAATATCCCGCTTACTTTGTGAAATTTCAAAGCAAAAGTCTTATTCTCATATATACGTTGGAAAAATTAAAGGAATTTGTAAATACTTAGTTCCACACATTTCAGAGAGCTATTTTAAAACAATGAAGGTTTTAATTGAATATTAAACAATTACAATTGTAGAGCTAAAAAGAGAATATGCTAAGGAAATGAAAATGCCATTGCTTAAAAGAACAATTTGAAACATATTAAACTCTTTATAAGTATATCCAGTTTGATTTTTTTTATATAATTCATTGTATGGATATTTTTTAGTACATCTCTTCTTTTTTATTATTATTTATTTTTTAACTACACGACCTTTAAAAATGTTCATTAAATTATTTTTATCAATGTGATTCTGTAAAACCTGAATTTAAAATTTGCTGTTTGCAGCTAACAATTAATAATACATTATTTTTTATTGAGTGATTAAAACAAAATATTCTTGAGTGCTAAAGTTTACTTAATTATAAAGCATTCTAATAAAAAAAATACAAATTTTATAACTTTTCCTCCTGAATTAAGTATGGCATTATTAAAGTGAATTATTGCCAATACAATAAGAATAATCATTCTGTCCATAGCGGGGATCGAACCCACACTAAAATCAGAACAGAGAAGACTTTTTACCACTCAGCCACTCTTTTCGTATTTGAGTGTGCTCTAAAACTGATTAGGGTTACGCATGGTTAGTTTACGCATGAGTATTGGACTTAATTTTATGTGAGTTGACGGAAAATGCCTTTGCTTTTCAATATATAGATTGCTTCATTTTAATAATAAACATTTGCTAATTGTGTAATACTAAATATACCAACAGCCGCTCATTTGACCGATACCAAGTATACATATACATATATATATATATATATATATATTTAACTTATTTAAGCTTAGTAATTTTCCTGATTTTTCGCATTTTTCAATAGTAAGTTTTAAAAGAATTAAACAATCAACAAATCTCCATTGTTAAAAGGGAGCATTCTAAGTTCATTTTAGAAAAAAAAAATATAATAATTTTATATATATGTAAATATTATAATTATTTAATAATACTTTATAAATATATTTAATAATACTTTATAATAATTCAATTACAGTAAAATTAAATAGTGTGTTTTATTTGAAAGCAAGCAATTTTAGAAGCCCTTGTGTTTCATGTTTTACTATGCTGTTTTAAAGAAATTAAAACGAAATGAAAGCAAATTCATGTAAATGGTTTCCGTAAAGATAGAGACACTTTTTTCTTAAAACATTTTTTACAATATATTTTACATTATAGGTTTTTTAAGATTTTGTTGTTATTTTACGTATATTTTAATGTTTTCATAGCTGCCAAATTCTCGTAATATTTATCAGTAAAATAAATTTACTTTGATTAAACAAATTTACTTTATAAACAGAATAAGATAAGTAAGTACCACACAGAATAGTACCACATTTCATTAAGTAAATTTTCTGATTACCTCTTTTTTTTAATATCAGTGGATGGTATTTGAGTGTTTTTGTGCATATTTGTGTCTAATAAACATGCAAGTATAAGCCCATCCGAATTTCATTCAAGTTTATATATTAAAAATACTTTCACTGTCCGGATAAAATTACCGGAATTTTACTTTATTCAGAAAGTTCGAATTCATACCAGAAAATACTAATAGCAATATTTACTTTAATTAATTACTGACTTTTTGTGATTTCTTGAAATATAAATCCTTCTTTAGAAATTTCCAGTACACATTCGCAAATTTAGATTGAAAAACCACGAGTATACTCGTAGTTGGCAGCAAATGGGTTAAAATCTTTATATGAAATACTTATTAGTTTAAAAAGAAACAAATTTTGTATGTTTATACGGGCATTGAAGATGAATTTATGATATGTTCTAACTTATTGAATTTCTGTTTCAAATATTTTTTTAAGCGAAGCGATAAAGAAGTACCTCCTCAATGATTATTTGTTTCTTTTACAACCACTTAGAGCATAATGAAAAAAGACAATGCGTTCAAGCTCCAAATCTTTCCGAAATTGATTTTGCATTACAAATGGATTTCGTTTCTATTTTTCAAATAAATGAAACAAGTTGCATGTACTTAATTTAAAACCACAATTTCTTTCAGTTAAATATTTTGTTCAAGAAAGCGGAATTTCAAAATTGGATATTTTATTAATTTGTTTTAAAAAATTTAAACAAAAACATATCTTTATTCGTAAAACACAGCATTGTATTTTCATTTTAGAAAATTGTTTAGTATTAAAAAACCTATTACAGTTAAATCGAACAGTTTGTTTTATTTGTGTGTATGTAATTTTAAAAGATATTTATTTTCTTGTTTTTCTACGGTGTGTAAGAGAAAGGGAAAAAGAACAGCGAATTGACGTAGATATTTTCCTTAAATATACAGATGCCTTAAAAATTTAAACAAACAACAAAATTTTATTCGTAAGACACACCATTGTATTTTCATTTTAGAAAAAAATATTTAGTATTTAAGAAACCGATTACAGTTAAATCTAACAGTGTGTTTTATATGTGTGTATGTAATTTTAAAATATATTTATTTTCTTGTTTTACTACGGTGTATAAGAAAAAGGTAAAAAGAAAAGCGAATTGACTTAAATATATTTCTTCAATATACAGATACCATTTGTATCACAGTATTTGTTACTATTTTGTCATTTTAAAACCATTTATTTTATTATGCATGTTTAATTAATATCTGAGCCTTTTAAACATATTTGTCATTTTTAGAAAAAAAATTCATTTCGATTTTTTTTTTAACCCCCAATTTTTTGTGCTTTATGTCTGGGATTATGAGAAAAATATCACCAGAAATTGTTTGCCTTATTTATGGCTTTAATAACAGAATCGCGTGAAATTTAGGTTTCTTAAAATATGTGTTTTACACCAGAATTTGTGTTCAAAACTATTTAACTTTTTTATTTAACTCGTTTTTTTTAAATTATTTATTTGTTTGTAGTAGTATGTATTAAACTTTAAAAACAATTCTTGTTCGAATCTAAATATACTAATTTAGTACGGATCTAAATGACAGTGGCGTAGCGTCAGGGGGGGGGGGGGGGCACAATCATATTTACTACCATTATAATTATATACTACCTTTAGCCTTATTTAATCTTTGAATGGTATGAATTAAATAAGGACGAATATAGTATATAAAAATACTGGTAGTAAAGTGGTCCGTGCCCCCCCTTGACTTAACGCCTCTGCTAAATGATGGTGGTAGGAATCAGGGCCTGATTACCAACGGGGGCACACTTCTAATAGCAAAAATGAATAGAGATTTTTTCCTTATTCATGGCAGTAATTTTGCATAGACAATTGAATTTCACAAGACGAAAATTTCTATTATATTTTACTCGTGGAAGTGTTTGTTCCCCGTCGATGATCAGGCCCTGGTAGGAATAAGCTGTTTTTAACACATTCCAACCTAATTGAAAAGTGGTTATGACATAGGTTTGTCTGCCGTCTGGCCGTCTGCGTGCCCCATCTGCGGTGTGGCTGTCTGCCCGTGCTCTAAATCGCGTAAATCTACTCGGATTGTCCTGAAATTTTTGTACGTTTTTGTAGTTTACTATAGCATGTTCCCTATTTCAATTGAAGTGTTTTACAGTTTTACACTTACAGTTTTTTTTACTGTTACAGTCAAAAGTATTCCGTTACATTACAGTCAATAGGAACTGATCGTTTAAGCTGCATTTTGATGATGCTACGTCATTTAAAATATGATGAAATTGATATATAATTGTGAAGCGCATTAAAACATCCTTTTTATAGAACATGGACTGCAAAGCATTTATTATTCATTTACAAGGTCAAACAAAAGAATTCTGTTACACATTGTTCTATGGGGGGGGGGGAATCGTTCGCAGTGTAATTTAGTGATATTTCACTATTTCAAACATGATGCAAATTATATGCATTACTGAGGTGCACTATAAATTGCACTCTTGAAAGTGTGGTGTGCATTGCGTTTATTTACAGGGACACACAAAAGATATCGTTTGCAGTACATGTGCGATATTTATAGTCTATGTATGATAAGTGCGTTTTCAACTTTGGTTTGCGGTTTTAAGTTTAACTAAATTTTTTCATAGTATGTGTGTGTTTATATGCACGTTTGTTCATATACAGAGCTACACAAGGGAACCCGTAAGTATTAAAGTTTATGGGAGTGAATTGCTTAAAGATAGTTTTTAACCCATTAAAGCCGGAATTATTTTTCTCTTTAAAATGCAAAATTTGCGTTTCATACCAATTTTTCAAAGTAGCAACTTTAGTCTCCTTTTATTATGGAGTTTCTGTCATCAAATAAAGATAATATTTCTCTTAAAATATACTGGTATGCAAACAACAAAATGGAGGGTAGCTATTCCGGTACCATATGGTACCAGTAGGCTTTAATGGGTTAATTGTGTTACGCATTTTCCTGCAGAATTATATTTAGTAGACTAATAGAAGTTTGTTGAATATAAATAAATTCATATACAGGGCTACACAAAGAAAAGGATACATTAATTGTCGTTTACGGTTGATAATTGCTGGGAGTGAGTTTTAAGTTGCCTTTTAGCTTAATATGTGGTGTGTACAGAATTCTTCAGATAATATACAGGGCTGTACAAAAGATTTCGAGTGCATTTCCATCGATTGGTGAGCATTGCTAAACGTGAATATTCTAACTGAACTAAATTTTACCATGCTATCTATCCACATCTGTTGATCATGTACAGTGTTGCACAAAATAATTTGACTATTTTTTTGACACTGGAAATAATTTTTTAAAATTGTATATTTCAATATGTTACATGTTTTCTAAACAGTTTCCTTACATATCATTTTTCCTCTTATTTAACGGTGAAGTTTCATTACAATTTTCTGGAAAGTGTTTCATAATCTATGCTTGACGCATGATTTTTCGTTCTTGTTTTAAATTAAAATTGAACGTAGTTTAAGGAAATGTTATGAGCACAGCTGCCAAGATTTACGCTTTTCTCCCATCACTATTTTTGATAAGAAAATGTCGTCTTACTTAATTGGGAAACCTTAGGATTAAATAAGGCAATTTTTTCTCTTCAAATATAGTGGAAGGAAACAAAAAGCGTAAAAGTAGATTTGTAAAAGTAATGTTTCTTTTTCTTTTTTTAAATATGGCAATGGCAATGGCGGCTCGTGACCAGCTCTATTTGGGACACTAAATGCAGGGCTTCTAAATTTATTCTTTTATTACCACTATTATTAAAAAAAGAATATTTTATTTTATTTACGGTCGGAAAGTTCTGCCATTAAAGAAGGAAGAGATTTCTTGTAAAAAGAAATGGTATGAAAATAATATGTGTTTCAGGCATACATTTAGTGACCCCCGAAAACGATATTCACGAGCCGCCATTGAGCACTAGCAACATAAATATTGGAATAAAAAATTTCTAAGCATTTTTTTTGTTTTAATTAAGGAAACATCATTCGGTATTCCAGGAATCCCACTTGTATAGATGCAAACACATCTTAATTATTCTTGAGCCTGATCAAAGACAAATATTTCTTTTAACCGACAATCTTATTTAATAAAAAGATTAAACTAAAATCTAATAAGTACATAATAGAAAGGAGACATATATCTTTATATACATTTTTCAGATTTAGACATGTTTTTTTCTGAACTCTGTTAAAACACTTTCCGGCACAGTGGTTCCGCTCCGGGCACACCTAATTTTAATTCCAAACTTGCATTCGGCACCAAGAATATTTTAATAAAATTTTGTTTCTATAATGAAAGCTTAAAATAAGGAGTTTGTGTTTTCTAAAAAAGTAGTTTGTAAATTCCGGTGTCAATAACAATCCCTCATTTTACGGACAGACTTTGTCTGTGCCGGAAAGGGTTATAGAGATCTAATAATTTACGGAAAAGCAATCTTCAGTAAATTTACCTCTATCAATATACCTTACATAAATAAACAATACTGCTTCCCCGTCTCTAGAGTTTATTCGTCCATTTGTATGAAGAAATTTCTTGATTTCAGCTTTGTAACAAGTTGTGCTTCAATGTCCTCAATTATTTCATCTATTCTTCTACTAACAGTATTCTTACTAAGTGGCATTGATTTTACATCTTTGTCATCTTTGCCCAGAACTGTTTTAAGGAATATTGATTTTGATGATTTAATCAAATCTTCACTTATAGTGCGGTTTTTTCCGATTTAGCAATGATTAAAGATATTTCATAACTAACTTCCAGAATACAATTTGCTGTAGCAGTTTGTGCAGTTTGTGCAGAACTCAACCGTTGATCTTTTTTCAAAATTTTCCTTTAAAGTTTTAAAATCACCTAAATTTGAATTCAGAAACTCACTATGTTTTGCCTCCGAATGCGCTTCAAGACGACCTCGTTTCATAGATTCATGGTTTAAACTATTGTTTGCGTTAAAGGCAGAAAAGAGATCGTTCATCGTAGCCGGTATAAAACCAAATTTTAATATTCAACTAAATACTTTTTTCAGATTTTTCACAGAAGTACCAATTATATTTTTCTAATTATTTCTGTATGCTATACTTTTTTATACTATATGATCAACAATAATTTGATATGTATACAGTGAAGTAAGCTAAAGTTAACTAGAGCATATGGAAACATCAGCAACAATTGAAAAATATATATAAATGGGATTAATTAATTTGTTGCATGACAAAAAATATAGAGATTAGAAAACAAAAGACTCAATCGAATAATTTAGCTTTGAGGAATAACAAATAAAACTATATTATTAGTTTTGATAAACAATAGCCGAATATACAGTACAAAATAGTTTGAACACGTATTCAGAACAAATTTTTCGTGCACTTATTTATGCATAAAAATTAATAAAAGAAAATGAATGAAATAATCATGTATAATATTTCTGTTGTCAACATCCCTTTTTCTATGAATTTACGAAATTCACAACAACGAATGAGGTATTATTCGAATGGTTTTTGAAGTGACTTCTGACATAATACACTCACATTTCGTTAAAACGTGCTTTTTTATTAAAAATTTCTGTTAATTAAAAATTAAATCGGCATTGCTTTCATAAATGAAATGAAAGGTTTTCTACAAATTAGTGTTGCTACAAAAATGAAATACCACATTATAGGATGCTCAGCGTTGATAATAAAAATCCCCGCACGGGTTTATTTTATATTTATGATTAAAAGGCAAAATAGAAATAGAAATGTTTAGATTTATATTTCTTTGTCCCATGTTTTCTCCGAAGCGGATGACATCATCCTCTGATGCAGCACCGCCCCCTGAATACTAGGCATAACCGCTGACAGAAAAATGGAGGCGCTCGTGGGCCGATTTTGTAAAACCATTGTACGTACGGTCGCCTAATTTTACACCTCAATATCTTCTAAAAGTTTTCTTTGACTTATTGAATCTCAGACAAATAAGGCGGAGAAAACTTTTAGAAACTATCGGTATTGAATTTAAAGGGACCGTACACACACTAAAAAATTTCCGCCTACGATTGCATCAATTTTTGTGTCAGCCCTTAGGCCTAATATTCAGTGGTCGGTGAATGTAGTTATAATACGATTAATAATTTTTTTTTTTCTCGCGCGTGCGTTTGGCTATCTTGGATCCGTTTTTAAAGTAACGTTGATGGAATAAATTAGATGATACTCTGTCTTGATTAAAAACTAAATGTTGTTTGCATATATTTTTATCCATACTTTTTCTTTAGAAGTTTAAACCTGCTGCCAAGAAAATATTAGGTATTACTAAAAAGTATTAGATTGCTGTGCGAAAACCTCGCACCAGACCACTGGTTTATTTTAATTCATGGGCCTGTTTAAGCATTTTAAAAACTTATACCACTTAAAGAGAAAAAAGTCCTTATTTAATCGTAGAATTTGGGATTTAATAATAGAAACTTTTTTTTCATAAATAGTGGTTGGATGTGGAAGTTAAACTATGTGTTAATCGAGCCTTATATATTCCACATAGTACTTCTGTTCAAAACAAACAAGAAAACAATTGGGGAATAGTTGCATTAATTCAAACTGATTATTTCAAAACATCACAATTTTCATCCATCACTCAGAATAAAATTTATATTAATAAGCAGTATAAAGAGTAAGTTATGAATTATAAGAAGAAAAGTGGTAAGTATTAAAGCTTATTTTTTTTAAACTTTAAACTTGAAAATGCATATGGAATAAAACAATTATGACTATTACATAGCTGCCAACTTTTACGCTTTTTTCCTACCACTAAAATTTTATAGTAAATTTAATCTTATTAAATCGTCGAAATCATGTGATTCAATAAGATAAAAAATTCTATTAATTTTTAGTGGTTAGAAAAAAGCGTAAAAGTTGGCAGCTATGCTATTATTAATTTCAGTAACAGTTATAACAGTTATAACAGTTCAATAAATTTAAGTTTTAAAATTTTTGGTATCAGAAAATGAAAAATTATTAATTGAAAATAATAGAAATATTTTAAAATATCAAGGATTATATAGGATATATATTATATAGGATTAATATTTAGGATATTAAGTCCCATAGAAAATATTTTAAAAACTGAAAGTCTTATTGAAATATTGTAATTTCCAATATATTCATTGCTAAGTTAAACCGTTACCTTTGTAATATAACGGAGGTAGCGATTGAACACATTAAATAAAAAATATTTATGGCATCATACATAAAAAAAAAAGTCATGTAATAATTAATGGATATAAAATGCTGTTATACAGTTTTCAAAAGTTATTTTAACTATCTGCTGTATTTATATTACTATTAGACGGCGCACAGAATGAGGGGCCGTTCCCTCTGAATTGAGATATTTGTAATTCTTTCCCAGAACTACTTAATTTTTTTTGCCCCGGACTGTAAACCAGAATGAGATATTCGCTCTAGGATCCTAAAATAAAGATCTCTAAAAAAAAGTCGTTTTAATTGGGTGATAGATTGTTTGGTCATGTATCTGACGGTAGCGCTTTGACTTTTGTGTTTTCCCAAATATCAATTTGAAACAATTAAAATAAAAAATGTTTTAAGGTAGAAAATGTATTTTACAAAATAGTTTTGAAATTTATGTTTTAATTTTGAATACTTAAAAAAAGAATCATTCAAATTGTTTTAGGATTTAAAGAGTGGACGTCTGAATTTCTCCAAATTCTCAATTTGACCCCTAAAGAGTAACATCTCCCTCTGTGGTGCATACGTCCCCCCTTGGGAACCACTGCAGTAGAGTGACCTCCAGGAATGAGATTTCTCCGTCTTTTTGCATACCAGCATAATCTTAGAGAAAATGTTTTTCTGTTAAATCGCAGAATGTTACGATTAAATAAAATAAAAAATCTCTAAGATTATACTGGTATGCAAAAAGTCGGTCAAATCTCATTTCTGAACCTCTCAATTACACGGGATGAAGGATTGCCGGTTTGTCCTCTCTTTCAATTCAGAAATTGCGAATTTATTAGATAAACTCCGAACAGTAATTTTTTTATATAGTTAATGACACGCATTTTCTGATTGCATAAAAATATTTTTTTTCTTTCGGAATTTCCTGTATGCACTTGTAAATTCTTAATATAAAAATAGGCCAAACAGGCATCCTTTACACGATGTCCGGTAATTAGGTATCTGTGAAACGTTTTCGGAAATGAAATCTTTGGTTTATAAATCCCAGCATGAAATAAGGCGAAAATATCTTTTTAGACAAATTGGTACAGAGAGGTAATTACCGTACATTGGGTATAGGTAAAGTGGCTTTATTTTATTTAATTCTAGTATTCAACTCTCTTAATTAACGATTCATCTGTTTTATGGGAGGTTGGCATATAGAAGACCAAAAAAAAGCGTCTTCTTTAGCAATTGTTTTCTGGAATAGGATTATAGATTTTAGTTTCGGGTTTTATTGCATATTATTTATTATTATTTGAAGAATATTCCAAAATAATTTTAATCAAAAATTAAGAAGTGTCCCGAGTTGCGTGGGCGGATGTCCTAGCGAGCACTTCTAATTGGGCGGGATCCGATAGATCACCAGATTATTCTCTAATGAATTTTCGTTAAAGATTATGAAAAAAGATAAGATTTTCTCTTCAATAAGATCGTCTCTTCATGCCCTTTCAGGTCAAAAAGTTTAAAATAAACAGTGTAAAGGACAATTGATGTCAATTTATGTTCCATTCAGGGGCGTAGTAAGGCAGGGGTAGCGAAGGGGGACGAAATGCTCTGGATACCAGTAATGTTGCATTCTTCTCCTTGACTATTGTAGAAATAGTCAAGGAGATAGGTCGATGATAGATAAGGAGGAATAGACAAGGAGAAATAGTCATTCTTTTATTAGATAAGACAAATAAAACTTTACAATATTACTGGTACCCAGTGCATCTGGACCCCAACCCTGGCTACGCCACTGGTTCCATTGTTTTTGTACTTTGGCGTGCTGTATAAAACTGTTTATTTTCTATAAAAATCGCACAAAGTGGTCCAAGTTCCAATACATTATTTTCTCTTTAATTAAAAAAAACACATAGCAAGAATAGTTTTTGCATACTGATCCCGTCCAGTTTGCGTAAAATGCGTTTATAGTTTTACAAATGTTTAACCTTGATGAATAGAGGTTTAATGCAACTTACATTCAGTGCGCGGTTCCAGGGCCATGCAGAACACCCTCCGATTCCTCAAAAAGTACATTTTGCTGGATCTGGTATTATAATTGCTCCAAAATAGCCGCTCGTACCGCCGGGGTCATATTTCGTTCAGCCGAGAGTATACGTCGGTCGTCCATGTTTTTTTTGCAAACAAATGTGCATACGGTCTAATAATTAACCCGGGAGAAATCGCGCATATCTAGGGTATGAATAGTTTTTACTTTGTCACCAATAAATACAAACAATAATTCTCAACTTATTTAGTCAGTGACAACTGTTACAAATTGTAGAATAAAATGCGCTAAAGATTACTTTTCGAAAAGTAGTGGTGATAATTGTAAAATCCGTACGCACTTGGCGTATGTCATACCCCATGCGACTTCTCCCGGGTTAATCACATTGAAATCATTTTTAAAACTGAAATATAGTCTTCGTGAAAGATGCTCATGGCTATATAAGTTGCAATTTCAATGGTTTGGTACCACAAAGCAAGTGCTTGGGCGCCAATTTCTAAATGCAAGGGGTCTAAACTTTCGTTTACATATAACATCAGGATAAAATTTCATGCATGGCTCGAAGTAGAAAGTAAAAAACTCTGGGGCGAACAAGTCTCCCAAACGGGGAGAAGGGTTTAATACGGCGGACTCGTTGCGCTCAAGAATTAAATAACTATGAAGGAACTTCGAGTTTAAAAAAAATCTTTTTAGAGGGATAATCTACACGCTATAGGGAATGGAGAAATGCAAAATAAAGATCTATTTTTTCAACCAAAAAAAAATTCCCTTAAGTTAGGGGAAGATTACTATTAAAAAATAGTGGTTTTCAATGTCTGTAAACTTCTAAACCTATGGGCGTGTAAAAATAGAATTAGATGCATACAGACTATCCGAAATAGTTTCTAACGAGCATTAATTTTTATCTTGTTGGAGTTAAGTAGGCAGAGCATATTGCAAACATATTCAAAGTAAGCTTGGAAATAATATGATGTTATTGAAACAGTTCTCCCATTGATTTTCAAAATGGTACACTTTTTTAATTTTATAAAATAAAAAAAAACTGGACAAATCTGATTAATGGGTTCGATTAGTTTAATGAGATATATTTTTCTTTTTGCTAGAAAAATATCTTTACACAAGATCTGACTTCGTATACTTTTATAATTAAGTGAGTTATAATGATGGAGAAAAGCTCACTTTTACCTATTTTTTGCCATTGAATGATATTTTAATGATACTTCAACTTGTGAAATTGTTTCCATTCATCTACGAAGATTTAATGGATAAGGTCTTTTGCAAAGCACTGACCGAAAAAAAGCACAGGAAACTCCGGAAATTATCCTCTTCAGCTTTATTTTGTATTCGAGTATAAATACATTATTGCGCTGTACAGTAAATACCGCGGATGTGCTACCTGGCATTTCTGATACAACTGTATAAATTAAACTAGGTTGTAGTCAGTACAGTACATCTTACTGAATCAAGGACCTTCAACGTACCTAAGTGAGAATATTGAGGATAGTTAAATGTACGTAACTTTTCAATAAATGCGTTCCCTCTAATCCTTTCCCCGTAAACTTCGGCAGTACCGTAACCCTGGAGCCGATTAAATTTCTTATACGTATTTGAGTTCTTCACATACTTAATAAAAGGGAAATTTTCATTCCAAATTTCTTTTTCCGATGTGGCATTTAGGCGGTAAAATTAACTGGTGAAAAATAAACAGTCGACCTTCAAGGGGTTAATGTGTACCGAAACCTACATTATTCTGAGATTTTAAGTCACCTCGGTAGATAACTTATTTCAAGAAACAGGATATTACATTTAATATGTTAAACATTGGAAAGACAGCTTTAACTACTTGTTTGGCATTACTGTTTAAATAATCCGGTGTTGAAAAACTATTTTCTCTACGAGAAATGTAATGTATAAATTAAAAGATTTACATCCTTGATAAATTAATTTAACCCCTTGACTAACATTTTTTTGCGGGATATTTTAAATCAAATTTAGCACAGTGTATTAATAAGGTCTAAAAGCCACAGAACTGGTGAGAGACCAGTGGACAAGCAGACATGGTTTTTCAAGCGTTTTAGTGACTGCTGTGTCGAGTGGTAATTTTTGCAGTTGCACAGGGACATAGTCTACGGGGAATCTACGGGTTAAGCTAGAGATAACAACACAAATTATAATTACAGAGGTGCCAAGCTCTTACTAATCTTCCGTAATATGTGGATTAATTTGACCCAGTTTAACAACGTTTCGAATGAGAATATTTATTTGATCAATCTTTATTGATTTCATTTCAGATCGCTACGTGGAATTTATTTAATTTCCTTTCTTAAAAAATTTTTTGGTGTGAAGCGTATTAAACCTGGTTCAAATTAACCCTCAAATTACGCACGATTAGTGACTATTTGGCACCTCTGTAATTATGTGTGTTTTTAAAATACATTTTGCTTGATCGATACCATTTTTTCAATGAATAGTGTTCTTGTTATTTAATGGCAGATTATATAAGGCCGATTAAATTATTTAAAAAAAGTGGCTCCAATCAAGCAATCTGAATCAATGTGTGCGCGTGGGTCTGCAAATAATTATGTTTTTACACGACTATATTTTTAAAACAGAGTTCCAACTGATCCGTTTTTAAATACCACTATTTATGAAGAAAATGTGTCGTAGGTTTTTTACAAGATTTTCCTTAAAATTTCACTCCCGGGAGGAGTCTACAAAATTTCAAAACATTTTCTTTTTAGAAAACAGCGGTATTAAAAGAACTTACCGAGTAGGAGGCCTGTTAATGGTTTACGGAATTAAATACGACTACCGTGACCTCTCACTTACACGCGATGCATGATTACCGGTTTTTCCTTTTCTATTTAGAGATTCTGAATTCACACCACACAAAATGCCAAATTAGAGAGGAAGAAAAGGTTGGATACCATTATTAAATTACTATTACCATCTCTTTATTTCAACGAAGAAAATTATTAATTTTTCTATTATATAAAACAAGAAAACCAGTAGGAAATGCGAATATTTACATAATTTTCCTCTAACATTTTACGTGACTTTTACGTGATTACATATTGTACATTAACTTTGACTTAATCTTCACTGTATACATTATTTTGTACTTAATACAAAAAAAAAATACAAAGTAAAAGTAAAAGAATATTTTCTAAATATGTTAAAAAAAATTCCAAAAATATTGAAAATTTGTTTTTAATGCATGTGTAAGTTACATTGCCAGTAACTTACTACAGCCTGGCTACTGGAGAGCAGGCGCATTTACTTCCTGCTAACAAGGAAACTACGTCTTAGTGTAATAATGAAAAAAAAATCTAAGTAAGCAGCAATCGAAAAAGCATAGTAAAATGTGTTTTTTGACACATAAAAATTTGAATTTCAGCCGCCCGTTATCGAAATATAAAGTCTTAAAGTTTGCTAATTTATTTATTTATTTTAGGGAGAAAAGGCGTGGTTATGATTCAGAAATTTTAATAATCAGATTAATATAAGATTCAAAACCCATTTACATATAGTAATATTAAAAAAAAAAACGAAAAAAAAAGGCTATTGACAAATATGGTACTGAACAAAAAAATGATTGAAGCACAGAAAAAGTTAAACCAAGTGCATTTCATGAACTTAATCAACCTCCTACGAAAACTAAAACTGCAAGGGAGTTTCAAATGGAAGGGCCGAGTTTACACTAACTCAGACAAGTACCAAGCATAGCAAATCATGTGAACAAAACTGGAAATGGGCAAGTGACTGGAGTTTGAGGACGTTGTTACGTTGACAAATATCGACTCCTCCTTCCATCCTATTAAATAAATATATTAACAAACTTTAAGATTTTATACTTCGATAACGAGAAGACGAGGGCAAATGATTTATGCGTCAATAAACACGTTTCACTATGCATTTTCGATTGTTGCTTATTTAGATTTTTTTATTATTACACTAACGGCGTGATTCCCTGGTAAATAGTACCACTATTTCCAAATAGTAATCGACGCTTTATTTAAACGTAATACTTTTATCCTAAATAAGTCAACTATTACTATTATATTCAGGGCGTGATTACCAACAGGGCACAGTCAAACCAATAAAAAATAATAGAAAACTTTCCCATATCTATGGCAGTTATTTTGCATGAATAGGACGTTTTAATAAGACGAAAACTGCTATTAAATTTTACTGGTGGACATTTGCCCCGTCGGTAATCAGGCCCTGATTACATTATATTCTATGATGACTATTTAGCCCAGTTCCTTAAATTGTTTATTCGTGTCTTGAATACAACATTGCATACATTACTAACATTACACTGCCTCTCAGCACAACATCCGATTAAGCATCTTCGGTAACCAGGGCAAACATTCACCACTCTTCCCGAATAGTAATTTTTGCCTTCTTTTTGGCAGAAATTCTACATTTAAATAAGACGACATTTTCTATTTGAAAATAGCTGTACTTTTTAATCAGGGCAGTTGCTCCGCATGGCCCGGTAGTAACCAAGTTCTGACTCAGCTAGTAAAAAATATATAAACTTTGATGCAAGATATTTCTAAAAGATACATAATAATATCTCTTTTAGACTAGATATTTTTTGTTATTTTGAAATGTCTTCTGTTATTGTGTGAAGAATTCTTGAATCTTCCTAAATAATTGCAAAATACACAATTAATAAAGAATGGTTTTGCAGAAATCTATTGCTGCGTTGACATAAATCAAAAATTTTCAAAATTTGCTATTAGAGCCTGTATTGCATCACGGAAATTCAGGGGCGAATACTCCTATTTAAAGTAGGCGTGAACATGCTCTTTCCCACCAATAATTTATAGTAGTTTTTCCTAATATTTTTTCTAATAAGTTTTTCCGATTAATTCACGCATTACAGACGGGTATGATTTTGTGAAATCTGGATTTTAAAAGAGTACAATCTACTTCCTTTGCTGAAAGTCTTTAGTAAATTGGTTTCCTAGATATGTCTTACAATCTAAAACAATATAACAACAACAGGACATAGGACAACAGGATATAAATGCATAAGACAACTGGATATAAATACACTTTCTGTAAGGTAGAAGCCACGCCCTTAGCCAAAGGTGTTTTTTTTTTTATATTCCTGTCGGTAGGGTATTAAAGCAATGGAAACTAAACAATTAGTGTGGAGAAGGTGGGAAAGAGCATGCTCAAATTAGGAAACAGGATCTGTTACTACTGCCAATCGAAAATAATTTTCGTAAACTGTCGGTTAATTACAGTTAGGTTATGTAATTTTTTAACCAGATATTTTTGGGGAAATAAAAGCAACTAATTTAATAAAGAAACATGACTTTTTATAAATAAGGGTGCATTAAATACATTTTTTGTTTTGAGGTAGTTAAACCTGCTTCAAATTAATTCACAATTTATTGAAGAGTTGTTTGAGGTTGGCAAGTATGTTGTTCAGGGTTCGTACGGACTTCTGGAATTTTCAGGATATGTACCAGTATTTTCTTACAGAAAAACTAGCCTTATGTATTCACGCGATTTTATTAGACAAGGTTTTCTATATGAAAATATTGGTTCCTTCGTTGAGTCCGTCCGAACCCTGGTTGATGCAGAAAAAGAAATGGATTTACTATGTGGCTAATATATTTCTCATATAGCTTACATTATCACATGAAAACCTCCATAGCCCGATTGCCGCAGTCACAAACTTTTAACACTTTTTTGAATGATAATTTCCACCTAATTTATAGCAGCAATTCTGTATATAAATTAGGCAGTGATTATTATTTTGAAAAAGTGGTTGAAATTTGCTTCTGCGGTAATCAGGAATATTAAAGGCTGTGCCAAAAGTTAATGACACGTTTTAAAATTCAATAAAAATGCAACAAATGGGCGTGGTGCGAGAGTGCAGTTGGAACGAAAATACTACTGATGATCATAACTTTTGTATAAGCAAAGTAAAAAATTTAGTTCCTAAAATTTTCGCTAAATGGCACTACAGTTCACTTTATTTCACGTTCACAGTCCAATCAAATAAAGCATAAAAACTCATAATAAAGCCGTTACAGACAATTTATTTTGCAAGTCCTGTTATCATATTTTAATGTGTGAATTTTTTGTACTTCGGACCACATTCAAAGTGTATTCAGTTTAATTTCACAAGCTGAAATATGGTAGTAGGTTGTACACAGAAATGCCTTTTGACTGCTTATTATGAATTTTATAATTTTTGAAACTTTGGTGGTATAATGAAATTTAATGAAACATTTTTTTATTGATTATGAGAAGCATTTTCGTTCAAACCGTACTGTTGTACATCCATTATTTGACTGTTTATTGAATTTTAAAAAATGTCGAGGTCTTTTAGCACACACTGCATTTTGACCAAAAGCGATAAACATGTGCATTCGGCACAGAGGCGTAGCGTCAAGGGGGACACGGACCACTTTACTACCAGTATTTTTTATATACTATATTTGTCCTTATTTAATTCATACCGTTCAAAGATTAAATAAGGCTAAAGGTAGTATATAATTATACTGGTAGTAAAATGATCGTGCCCCCCCTGACGCTACGCCACTGATTTGGCAGATATTATTTTGCGTAGTATCAATGTGCATAACACCTTAGAATTTTCAAGTATGGCACATTTTTTCCAAATTAGAAATCTCTGTTTAATATTTTTTCTTCAGATCTTAATTCGTATTATATTTTTCTTCGATTAAGTAAGACGAAAATTCCGATACGAGAATTGTGGTAAAATATCACGCACCTTGGTAAGTAATACTTACAATAGTCGAAAAGATTGTATGTAAGACATTTAAAATACTCAAAAATCGTGAAATTAAATTATGTTTTTTTTTCTAATTACTGATTTTTTATATGAAAATACTTAAACAGTTTTATTGTTTATTAAATATTTTTCATTCTGCTCTTAGCAATGTTTTATCAGTCTACTTTTAATCAAATCACTAGAAAATATTCATATAGCACATAATGTTTGCATGAAAAATAAAATTAATCTTTCATTTTTCTAAGCATGTGTGGTAAACAAGCATTAGTTTTTCAGAAATATTATTATCATTAATTTAGGAATTCATAGTCGTTGTGTAAAATTGAACGCAAAATCGCCATTTCTGTGTTCTAAATTTTAAATATACTCGTATTTGATGTATTCAACCATATCAGTGTCGTCAGTTCGCTACTTGTTTTAATTCACATTGCTCGATTGCCACCACAATTTTTAAGTGTCATTCGTCTTAATTAATAACAGATTTAATAAAGTGATACATAATATTTAAAAAAATAGCCGACTGGCAACACGGAACCAGTTGCGTACTCTAATTTTTTGTCATTTTAAAAACCTCAAAGTTTGCATGTATGCTAACTTCGCGTCTTGAATAACATTAAAGTATATGACCTTAACACTAACTTAACAATTATTAAATACCTTTATATTCGTTACTCAAAAAGAATTTTCTGGTTCAAAAATTTAAAAAACAGGAACAGTTATTTATTTCTTCAGAGTCGCTGTATCGCCTTACACTACGTTTAAATATTAAAAAAATTCGACTTTCCGAGAAACATATACATGACAACATTTTTGGCGCATTGTAAAAGAAAAAATATATATAACTATGCTAGTAATGGCTAGAAACGTATTAGGTAATTTTTATTTAAGAAATGGTTAAGAAATATTTTAAAGTCGTTCATATCCAAATGTTGAAATCGTGTTTTTTTTTTTAATTGCGAGCAAGATTTATCTTGAACAATTTGGTATTTTAAAATGCACATTTCACGGATTTATAGAGTATCTTTAAAACTGAACATAATATGTTTATATTTTAGCAAAATTCATATTTTAAAACTAATGTTGAAATTATTGCACATTGTTTTTTCGGAGTTTATCTATAAAAAATGTAGATGTGAAAGTAAACACATTTAGGCTAAATCTTAAATTTTATGTGGAATTTACAAAGACTAAAAACAGTATTTAAAAATACCAAATAGTTCTAGAGATATCTCGTACGCAATTGTGAAAAAAAACGATAAATTACTTTAAACTACATTTTAATTAAAACTTGAAACATTCAATGTTTTCTATACTTGTATTGGATTATTTTCGAGTCAATAATAAATATATATTTTATGAAACATATTCTTTAAAAAATATTAAGAAGTTTCACAAATACCTCACATAAAAAATTTTTGACTGGGGATTTTCTTTGAAAATTATAGAAACAGCGCGCTATCCTTTGAACATTATGAGCTATGAGCTTAAATGGGTTTTCCAAATTTACGCATGGATAAAAAAGTCTCAATATATGAATTTAATATAAAATTTGCTACAAGTGTAATGAAGTATGGTCAGATATATAATATAAAGTAAGGGTCTTCAAACTTTTTCCAAGAAAATCAGTTGCCACCATAAATTCTGAATGAGGAATAAACAATTATACGAAAGGAGAGTTACACAATTGCAAAGTTTCTTTCATTGAGCAAGGTATTTTTTTTCTTTATTAAAATAGTGGTAGTTTGGTGACCGCGGGACACTTGAAAATACTTAATATAAATAACTATATTTTCTGTTAACCCCTTAATCGTCGCGAACGATACATTCACGGACAGTGTATGCTACTTTTTTTTAAAATTCAGATTGTTTGATTCCCACCAGTTTTTGAAAATAGTGTAATTGGCTTTATGCTCGCATTATTTTATCTGCCATTAGGTAATCCGAATATTTCTACTTAAAAAAATTGGTGGCAATCAAGCAATCTGAATTTTTAAAAAGTAGACTTCGCTTACCAGTCGCGACGATTAAGGGGTTAAAAAGCTTACAGACGTTTTATGTCAGAAATATTTCACAGATGGTACAAGGTATTCAGACCACGCGTTTGCTTGTTAAACGCTAATGAATTTTCTAAAGAATTGTTGTCGTAGAAACAACTGTCTGTCTCCTATATTGAAATGTCACGATAGGTTTCGGAATCTGATCTCCAAAATATATTTAGCTGAATGCTTGCAGTCTGCGAACCATAATTTGGCTTGTCGGTGATTTTTTTTATCATTGTTTACTATGAATAACTCATATATTTTTAGTCATAACTTGCCTAATTGTGACTTTTTTGTGGGGGGGGGGGGGGTAAAATGCACACAAAATATTGCTCTTTCAAATACATGTTTTTAATTTTATTTTTATTTTTATTTTCTTTTTTTTTTAGATTTAAGAGTAGTATTTTCCTTTAACAGATTAGCTCGTACACAGCACGTGCTGGAAGAATAAGCTTGCTCCGTTACTCAGAGCTTTCGTACACTTCTATTTGTAATAAACATATTCTGTTTATGTAATGGTGGAAATTCTTTAATTAAATACGGTTAAGATTACTATTCATAAATAGCGATGATTTTTTACCATATTTTTGTCCTTAATTTGTTTATTATATTTTAAAAAAGAAAATGTGAGTGGCTAGTGGCTAGTGGCTAAAACACACCAGGCTCATATGGAGTGTGTGTAAAGTTTGTCATTATACTGTTTGTTTCCTCAGTCTTTTTTTATTAATTATTTCATTGAATTTCAACTTAGTTCAAAATTTGCATATATTTTGTTTTCAATGAAAGAAATATTAACACGTTGTGATAAATATCAAACAGCAATTTTCGGTTTACCGTAATCTCGCGCGTATACGCCGAACCTTAAACAATTCGATTTCCTACGAGAATTTATTTTAAATGAAATGTGACTTGCTTCGGCTTAGCACTTATTTGACTTCTTATTTTCAATAAAATTTCCGGTTTGAAAAAGACTTAACTAAGCCGCGGCGCATACGCTCGAAATTACGGTATTTAACAACAGCCATTCGTGATTAAACAAATCAAAGGTTACTTCTTAAAATTTCTGTTTGGTATTTTGAAAAAAAAAACATATTAGTGACGAGTAAAAAGAAAATATTAGTGACTATGTTAATGACGAATATTCTCGTCACCAGTCAACGAATTGTTAAAACCAGGGCTGTAAGCGCTGCGCTACAAATAACCGATTGTCACCACTAAATTTTAATAGTATTTGACATCCTATTTAATGAAAGAATTTCTGAAATTTAATAAGGCGAAGAAAACTATTAAAATTTGATGGTAACAATTGGTGATTTGTGGGGCAGTGCTTGCATCCCTGTAAAACATATAAATATTTTTTAACATCTGATAAATAAATATTATTAGTCTATTTGTGGGTTTCTTTTTTACTTGTGTGTGTGTGTGTTTAATAGTCATGACCTGATTTATCAAGTGGAAAATGATGTCCCCAATGTATACGAATGATGTCGTGATAGATATAAAATAGTGAATAAAATGTTGTCTATTATAGCTCATTCAGTTACTAAATACTATATATACTATAGTCCAGTCAATCGAGGCTTCTGTCTGGAAAGTATTGGAGAAGTTTTTTTTTTCTTTCTTCTTTTATGTTTTTGGGGGTGCTGAACACAAATTTCAACTTTGCCAGCTCGTATCTGGTCTGCTTAAAAAATTATAAGCTTAAAACCATGAGTTTTTTAGGTTTTTCCCTGTATTCTGGAAAGGGTTAAATTTTTTTGAAAAACTTATCACACCAAATTAAACTAGAGAACATTTCCTACATTTTTCATAGACAATGTTTGTTTCTAAGATGAATAGTTTTGGCATACGAGTAAAAGGAATTTTAGCGATATAATTGAAATTCCGTCATTGGAGGGCGAAAACGCGATCCAGTCACTTTGCATCCATTTTAATCACCAATTTAAAGCTGTTTAGTTATTTCTGGTTGCATTTCGAATATGTTTACATTTTCTTAACAAGTTTTAAACCTTTTATAGTACTAAGAAAATAAATGGAAATCAGATGATTAGGAAAGATATAAAAACACAATCACTCTGCATAGATGAGAGAACCAATTTTTCTTTTTCTGGTAATCCGATTTAAGTACAATTATAAGTATTGTAAGTTTAATATAATAATAACATATGTGGAAGATTATAAACAGGAAAAATAGGAATATAGTATTGTTTTCCAATTAATGTCGTTTTGGTCACTTTGAAGGACCTTGTTGATATTCTTCAACAAGAGGTTCATCGGTATCTTCTTCTTCATCATCATCACTTGATGGCTCAGGTTGTATCTCCACTTGACTTAAAATATCCTGTATTAAATCGTCAACTTCTGTTTCCAAGTCATCTTCGGCGATGAAGGAGCTGACATTGTCACAATGGCCATCGCAGTTCAGGCAGAGGAGCGAACAAAACAAACTTGCTTTCTTACAGCCACACATTCCACTACAGCTTGTTTTGCATTTGCAGGATATTTTTCACAGAACAGTTTCTGGTGCGGGAGATTTGACAGTTTTTATGGGTATGACGCCTCTCTTGGTTTTATTCCAGCTCCATTCCTCAGCATTTTTACAGTTACCTAGCCATAACTGTACTTGGTGGTAAATTCGCAGACAGTGACATCGAGCTGCATCTTCTGTTGCAGGGAGCGATGCTATATTTGCATATTTTAAAGCAGATTTTATGCAGCACCTGTTTAGGGAAGGTGTTGCTTTCCCTCTGAATCCGTATAGATGTACGAGAAACAACAGCCCAGCTTTAATAACATCATAGGCTACACCACTAGGGTTTTTAAATATATCTACCCCATGTTGCAGGTCGGAAAATTTCTTCAAAATTGGAAGGTATTTTGTTTTTTCTTGACTGTACAATGCAGAAGTTGTATCGCATCCACTCATGGCATGTAGAAATAGGATGTGTTTGGCAATTAATTTGTCTATTGCACAAAAAGGTGAATAGATCTTCCGGGGACTTTTCCCTTTTCCTGGTTTCAAGAATTAAACATTGGGAAAATTGCAAAGTCCAATTAAAATTACCAGAAGGTCTACATATTCACCAATGATTATCACGTTCTCATGGTTAGGTGCCAACTTGAGAGCAGTGTTAATAATGAGGCTGTCGCGTCAATTCGTCGCGCACAATTCATCGTGGAGCAATTCATCTCGGCGAAAACTCATCGTAGCGTCAATTCGTCGTGGTGTCAATTCGTCGCAACGAAAATGTTTTTGAAGGCTATGATGATAAAATTAAAGATAATGTAGTAAAATTATTTAATGATAATTTATTTTTTATATATAGAGAACTATAACTAACAATTTACATCATTAAATAATTTTACTAAATTAGTTTTACTTTTATCATAATAGCCTTCAAATATATTTTCGTTGCGACGAATTGACACCACGACGAATTGACGCCGCGACAAATTGACGCTGCGATGAGTTGTCGCCGCGATAAATTGTTCCGCGATGAATTGTGCGCGACAAATTGACGCAGAACCGATAATGAGTGTGTCGGCATCTTCTTTTGCCTGCTTACAAGCCATATTTTCACAGCCAAATTTACCCATCAGCAGGGCTATTAAACGGTTTTTTTCTTGTCGTTTGCGAGAAATTTTCCCTGAGAAACCGTTGGTACCATAGTCTCATTAAAAACAACAAATAGGATACCGTTTTGCGAGATCGTCTATCACGCTCAATAAATTTAGTGTTCATTTCAGTAATGTTTTCTGAGGTTTCAAGGACACCCTCCCATCTGTTTTGCATTCACAAAACCATTACATTCAGCGTTTTCGCCAACTACACTACATTCCTCTTTTTTCCTATTTATAATCTTCCACATATGTTATTATTATATTTTATATTAAACTTACAATACTTATAATTGTACTTAATTCAGATTACCAGAAAAATAAAAATTGGTTCTCTCATCTATGCAGAGTGATTGTGTTTTTATATCTTTCCTAATAATCTGATTTCAATTTATTTCTTAGTGTTATAAAATGTTTAAAACTTGGTAAGAAAATGTAAACATATTCGAAATGCAACCAGAAATAACTAAACAGCTTCAAATTGGTGATTAAAATGGATGAATTGCGACTGGATCGCGGTTTCGCCGTACGATGATGGAATTTCAATTATATCGCTAAAATTCTTTTTACTCGTATGTCAAAACTATTCATCTTAGAAACAAACGTTGTATATGAAAAATGCAGGAAATGTTCTCTAGTTTAATTTGGTGTAATAAGTTTTTCAAAAAAATTTAACCCTTTCCAGAATACAGGGGAAAATCCGAAAAAACTCTGATTTTTTCATGGTTTTTCGCTTATAATTTTTTAAGCAGACCAGATACGAGGTGGCAAAGTTGAAATTCGTGTTCAGCACCCCCAAAAACATAAAGGAAGAAAGAAAAAAAAACTTCTCCAAAACTTTCCAGGCAGAAGCTTTTTTTGTCTAAATTTACTGGACTACTATTATATTCACCGATTTATGCAAGAATATATATTCTGAGATTTTTTGAAAGCGAATAATACTATTAAAATTAAATGGTGACAATCTCCTAACTGCTGCGCCAGTGTACCATCACTGCATTATGGCCTGTTTGTGTTCTGATTGTAGGTGCGTTTTGCAATATTTTTATTTAAAATAATGTTCATATTTCCTTGATGCATCTGCATAGCAGTGTGTGAATTACCAGCAGGTTGTGAATTTTGCCTCATGTTTTTATTCACAAATCCCGAAAGAAGAATGTTTACTTTATGTAATCACGAAATGTCCATCATTAAATAAAGCAAAAATTAGTATTCTGAATATCTGAATTTAAGATGAGGCCAAACTGTCAAACTCGCCACTGTCAATCCAGTGTATCAAATAAGGAGGATTTTTTATTAGAAATTCCGAAAACACAGATTGAACATTTTGAACAGTAACTTCTTTAGATTATTCACTGAATGTCTATCATTTATAAAAAAAAATTAAACTTCCCACGGCTCCCTTTTACCTCGCAAGTCAAATTACGTCTAGCCTGGAAGTTCAGTTGGCACGCAACTAGGTATTTCAAGCTGCTTACTACGTTGTTCCATTGTTGTATCATTTATAAAAGAAAAAATAAGAAAAAATAATCATTTAAACTTTCGAGTGAAAAATTGGAATTTATCTGTAACAATTCCGCCAGATTTGTCAGCACTGCCTGCTACTACATACTGTAACTTTTTACATAATGACACGAATATTATGTTTATTTTGACGCCTGTCCTCTAATTTTTAGATTAACTCTTTGATTACGGACCAGGACTGAAGACTCTTTTTATATTCAATTGTATCACAATTTACAAAAATATTGCTTTGTGAGTTACTTTTTACTTTGTTATTGCTTTTAAAAGTTAGGTTTTATACATTAATAAAATCAATAAATTCTCGACAATGGTGAAGAAGTTCTAAGTAAATGAAAGTTTGAGAACTGTTGCTTTACAGCAGTACGTTAGCCGGCAAATTTTTGTTGCTTTTTAACAGAGAGGACTACTACATTTAGATTTGCATCTTTTATTTTATAATACAATAAGAATATTTTCAGTTGTTGGTAACAAACACATAATAAGGATATTTTTACATTTATAAATGGGATGTACAATTTGTTTCAAGTTAAAAGAATGATACATGCATTTCTTTTGCATTATGTACATACCAGCAGACTTCATTCTTTGATTTTCACATTCTAGTGTCTTCTCTTGGAATTTTGACATCATCTTCTGCTAGAAATTGTTTCATTGTTGTGCTGTGCCATGTATATGACAGTTAAAAGTAACATTACTAAAACGAGTTTCCAGGATACCGTTTGTTTAATACCTATAATTAAAAAGATACATAGTATTGTAAAACTCTTAGTTATAAGTGATGAACTCAGGGTTTGCACGCTCCTAAGCCAAGCCCCATTTTGTAAGGTTGTAGTTTTATGCGACCCATTTTGTAGTTTTATGCGATTACTGGTGAAAGAGTCCTACTAAATGGGGCGTGGCTTAAAAGCGTGCGAATCCTGTAAACTAAAATCAAAACTAAGATAACGAAACAGATGCCATTCAAAAAAGAGATAGAAACCTACACCAAGAACTTATTAGTTCTTTAACCCTACACTGCATGAATATTTATTTTGGAAGTGTGTTTTTTTATTCTCATATTTAGGGTTAGATACCACAAATTTTACAGTGTAATTATTGGACTTATTTAAAAGTAGAGTTCCATGTTTGCATGAAGCGAATATTTTTATTTAAATATAGTAATACCATGGAACAGAATTTGTTTATCAAAGGTTAACATTTAAATGATTCATGTATACATCGCTGTGCAGTGTAGTGTTAAGATCGTTCTCAAATACCGTGCACAACAACGCGAATCTGTCTGACACATTTCTAAACGTAAAGGTATTAAATTGGCAGGTCTGACTATTTACCAGATTTAGAATCAAGTAGCGTTTATCACATTTTCACCATGAAATTACTTATCGAGTTATAAGCAATTCTTGTCTCATGTGCGTCAAGTTTTTTCCATTTTTCGCGCGGGAATTTTATTTAAAACGCCAAATTTGACAGTACTTTTTGAAAGATCTCTTACCTTTACCGAAAAATGGAAAACCTCATTCAATTACATAGTTTTTGCGTGAGAACACCTGCTAATTTCATGCGTTTCCGAACAAAATTGAATTCATAAATGTGTCAGAAATAATTCTTCTATGGATTTGGGAATAGCCGCCGCCCCTGAATACTAGGCCTGAGCGCTGACATAAAAATGGCGGCGCTCGTGGACCGATTTCGTAAAACCTTTGTACGGTCCCCTAATTTTACACCCCAGTATTTTCTAAAAGTTTTCTTTGACTTATTGAACAAATAAGGCGGAAAAAACTTTTAGAAATTATTGGTATTGAATTTCAAGGGACCGTACACACGCTGAAAAATTTCCGCCTTCGACTGCATCAATTTTTGTGTCAGCGTTCAGGCCAAATATTCAGTGGGCGGAGAAACAGCTTTAACCCATATTATTCTATCGTTGCATTAACGCAACACCTCAGCTAAAACGACTTTTGTACTTTTTACACCTATACCGTAATTTCCGGCGTATAATCCGCAGCTCAAAGAGTCGTTTTTCGACCCAGAAATATTATGTTATAAAATGTAACTTAAAAGATCGCTGTAAATATTTAACTACAATTATTGAATAAAATTTGTGGGTCGAAAAACGACTCTTTGAGCTGCGGATTATACGCCGGAAATTACGGTAATATTTTATTTCTTTAATAACAGAAAGGTTCTCGAAAAAATATGACACTAAACTACTTTTTATAAAAAAGTGGTGTAAAATGCATTTTTTTTTCATTCTTAAAAAAAAAAAAATTGCGGTCATAAAGGGTTAAGAGGACTCGGTACCCTTTGAACTTATTTTTATTTCAGTGATTTACAATACCTTTTTGACATATTATTAAATAATTTTATGAAATAAAATGATTAAATCAGCAGAAAATGCAATTCCTCTTATAAAATGTTAAAAATGTAATTTTTTTTTGGAAAACTTTTTTAAATCTCTATTTCTCTTACAATTTTGAACTTTTAAAAATCTTTTTCTGAATGTTTTCTTACAAGTGTGTCATATGACGCTAGAGATCCAATTTCCAAAAAAAAAAAAAAAAAAAAAGCATTTATTTTCAGAGAAAGTAATAAAAATGTCACGACATTGAAAAAATAACAGTAAAAATAACTATTTACTTATTATTAAAAAAAAAAAAATACAATCTCTATTTTTATCAAGTGCACTTTAAGTAGCGTCCAGAAAACAAAAATATATGAGATGCATAGCTGCCAACTTTTACGCTTTTTTCCTACCACTAAAATTTTACAGTAAATTTGTACTTTTTAAATCGCCGAAACCATGTCATTCAATCATACAAAAAATTCTATTAATTTTTAGTGGTAGCAAAAAAAGCGTAAAAGTTGGCAGCTATGGAGATGTAATTTGCCCGACTGGGTGAAAAAGTTCGGGCCAGGATTGGAGCCAAGGATCTCTTTGCTGAAGATGCCAATGCTCTATCCCGGACGAATATGGCGAAACTAATTCACCCAGTTAACCTTATTGATCATAGCATCTGGTCTGATATAAGAATCAGCTCAACAGAATAAATTGCAGGCAGTGAACATCCAGGAAACGCTGGAAACGTGATTACATTAGATTTATTTTGACACAATTATTATTCAAATTGGTAAAGAAGTTATATTACATCTCATATAATTTCTTAACCAATTTGAATAATTGTGTCAAAATGAAAAAGTATATGTTGAAATTTTAGCATTTTGATCATACGAATAATGGAGACACACATAAACTGTTAAAAATGAATTTCAAAGACTGCAACTCTGGTAGATTTAAACGGAAATGCATGCAGTAAAATAATTTTCACATATTTATAATAATCATAATCTTATATACTTCGCCAGAATTTCCGGAATGTTTAATTACATTTTAACCTTCCTACACTATTGAAATCCTACTCAACCTTGAAAAAAAACTTTTCACACCAGAATTTTTATTTAAAACTATTTAACATACTTATTTAGACTGTCCTACATCGCATTTTCTTTTACATATTTTTGTTACTTTAACCGTTTGAGTGCTAAGAAACGCGATAGCTCCGCAATGTATTTGTGGATCAAGCAAAATTCGTTTCAACCCAGAAATTTTATTTATAAGAAATCATTTAATTTTTATTCAACAGTTGAAGTGTTTACAGCGATCTAGTGAGTTACATTTTACAAGATAAAATTTCTGGATTGAAACACAATTGTTTGTTCCGCGGATTATAGGCCGAATTTTCAGCACTCAAACGATTAAATTATTATAAACTTTCTTCACATGGCCTTCTTAAGATGTTTTATACAATTACTCATATACAGGGAGTGGAGTTATTTTTAACTAGGAATCCCATTGAAACAATCTTCTGTTTCGCTGCTTCGCTGATTATTATTTAAATTATTTTATGAAAATTTCTCTGATTCGAATCGAATGAAATAAATTATATTAACAGGTCGATTCGACCATGGAAGGTCGATTCCATGGTAGGAAACGTTAAGGAAAAAAAAACATAATTGATGTTTTCGCCATTTTTCGCATAGTAAAGGGTATTGGTTCCACTGAGTTACTAACTTAATAATATCGTGCTCTATATCTTTACCTGCAGCTTTAATTTCTTTGATGGTCACTGCTTGAATGTGGTTTACTGTGGCAACACATTTCAATGTAACTTTGCCGTTGTGCAGCACATCGGGCTTTAACCTAAACCGTAGAGCTAGACTTGAGCTTTCCATCTGATCAGGATATACTACTGTTTCTTGGTCTGATAATTCTGACTGTGCCTGTGAAGAAAACATTATGGAAATTATGAAAAATATATGGGTTTTTGTGTTTCAGTACGATCATATGAATATAAAATGCATAAAAGTATTTTTCGCAACCGAATATCTGCCAACATTACACTTTTACGCAACCACAATCGCCGACATCTGCAATTAACTGAGCTCAAAATTTCTATTAAATTTTAGTGGGAGACAGGCGTAAAAATAGACAGCTTCTTTAACGTCTCTTAGACCGTCGAAGTTAGATATTTGTTTAAACCCCGTGAAGTAGGGTTCGCGTACGTGGTCCTGAAATTTTTAGAAAGTTACTAGTACTTTCTTACGCAAAAACTCGCCTTGTGTAATCTCGCGATTCTATAAGCCGAGTTTTAGTATAAGAAAATACTGGTATTTTTGTGAAAATTCCAAGATTCTGTAAGAACCCTGTTGAAGGGTGGCGGTATATTATTTACGCCACTTAAGTTTAATTTGAAACTGCCACTTCACGCAGAATTAGTGAACAAAACTTTGCTTTTATTATGTATGTGAATTAAATAATTTATTTAATTTCAAATAAATTGGTTAGTAAATTCTGTTATTAGTCAATCAGACCAACAATTTAGCAACTGACTTTTTTTGCCCCTGAACGTGTTAATATATCACAAGTACTGAGTTATGTATAAAATGGATGTATATCAAATGATGCATAATACCAGCGGTGTCAAAATGTAGTCCGCTTGATATCTCTAAATTTAAAAAGAAATTGTCGACTTCTTGAATCGCAGAAATTCGATGATTAGATAAGGCAAAGTTTACTATAAAATTTTAGAGGTACCCGGCGGGTCACAGTTTGACACCCCTGTTTTAAACATTTCTATTTTACAGTATTAAAAAATTAAAGTTGAGCAACATTAAAAAGTAAAATAGAATAAAATAAAATAATTACAATAGAAAATAGGCAACTTGGTACCAAATGTAATATCCTAAAATGTGCTTTTATTTTGTTTATCCTGTAGCTTTTGCCGCTACCGTTAGTATAGACTGCCCTTTAACGCATTAAAGACTGACGCCAGGTTTTAAGGTGACACCAATTTGTGTGTAGGATAAATATTCGCTTTTTTTATGAAAGGAACACCATGGTAAAGTAACTCTTACGTTACTATAATAGAAAAGTGGTATGAATAGTGGTTGCATTAGACCTATTCTTAGAGATTAACCTAAGTTACAAAAATTAAAAATAATAAATGATAATAGGTTAATAATTTGATAATCATTATATTTTACATGCGCATTTTGCCAAATTTGAAAATCAGACAGCTAACAATGAAGATACCTCTAAATAATAGGAAATATAGCAATTAAATAATTCATTTTAAACAGAAATGAAAACGACTTCAAATAAATATTTGGCATTCCACGATCTGCTTGCCATTGTGGAAAAATATTCATGTTATTAACTTTGCTTGTTTATTTAATTATTTATTTAATACGCACTATTTTAAAGTGGTTTGATATAAGAGAGTTTTTTGGGGATAATAATAAGAGAGTTTTTTGTGTGTTATTCACATTCAAAATACAGATTTCTTTAAATAGATTTTCATGAAAAATACAAAGCGTAATCTATATATATATATATTTTTTTTTTACAGAAAAGCATTTGTAAAGCTTCAAATATGCGATTCCAAAATTACAGTTCATTCCGTCAATTAAGTTTTGAGTTATACTTTAACACTTTTTTTTAGTTTTATTTACAACTTATATTATTAAAAAAGCCATTTGAAGATAAATTGATTTAAATAAATTAGATTCTTTAAAACACCTTAAAATATAAGTAATATGACAGGAAATTAAAGAATTAGATCGTGAAATATACATTAGTATTTAGTAAAAACCACAACAATGGTAATTTTTTCATCTACATGTTGCACAATTAAATGCATATCATATAAAATACATTAAAAATAGCTGTACAATAAAAATCAAGTTATTAAATATCTAAAAAAAACTATAAATAAATATGTATTTTATCATTAAAAAACAGAACCGATAATTTAATGCATTTTTTCCTTTACATTTTTAAAATTAATTTTTAAATTGAAAATCTTCAATTTTTTCGAAACAATAAAATTGTATAAAATTAGTGTTTGAGAATTTTGATTATAAAAACTTGCATTATTTAATTAATTTCAGAATATATTGCAGTTTTTGCACTCTATATAATACAAAGTGTACAATTTATTATTGAACTTGATTTCTTCGCAATTTTTCAAACCTGAAAATAACAAGTTCATTGACTGTGCTTAATTAGATTGTTTAATTTTTTATAAGCATTGATTAATTATATTTTTTATCTTTTATTCAATTTTTTTCATTTTTGCTTGCATTAATACATTTTTTAAACAAACCTATAGTAAATGGAAAAAGATAATTATTAAAGGAAATATTGGAGCTGACCAATAAGTTCATCCAATTTTTACCAATCGATCGCTATTAGTGTTAATAGAACGGCCAAGCAACTAAGCAACTGTTTCACCCCTTGAGGAACACGGGTTTGGACATAAATGCCACATTAGCACCAGAATTTTGAACGAAAAATTTTCTTTTCTTAACTACTTAAGGTAAAACTTTTACTTATTTTCAAATGAAGATGTTTGCAAATTCTGGCATCAATCATTTTTTTCAGCATTTTACGAAAAGAAAAATTTTACCTCTGAAAGGGTGCTGTTCATTTTTGGACCACTTAATTTTAATTCCTAAATGCCACATTAGCACCAGAATTTTAGAATGGAAATTTTCCTTTTTAGAAAACGAGAAGAAAATAATTTACTTATTTTCAAATAAATTTGTTTGTAAATTCTGGTGTCAGTCAATCATTTCAGCAATTTACGGATAGACGTATTGAAATTGATTTTTGGATCACATAATTTTAATTCCTAATGCCTTATTAGCACCAGAATTTTAGAATGTAAATTTTCCTTATTTTAAGTACAAAAAGAAAATCATTTACCTGTTTTCAAATAAATTTGTTTGTAAATTCTGGTGTCAATCAATCATTTCAGAATTTTACGGATAGAAGTAATTTACCTCTGAAAGGGTAGCGGTACCTTTGAAGGGTAGCGGTTTATTTTTGAACCACATAATTTTAATTCCTAAATGCCACATTAGCACCAGAATTTTAGAATGGAAATTTTTCCTTTCTTTTTATGTACTAGCAGAAAATCATTTGGTTATTTTCAAATAAAAATTGTAAATTCTGGTAGCAGCCAATCATTTTTGCATTTTACGAATATAATCACTTTATCTCTGAAAGGGTTAACACATGTATAGAAACACCACTCCTTATAGGAAGCACCCTTTATATAGTGCACCTCATTATAGGAAATTTTCCCCGTCAATAATCAGGCCCTGGTAACGTCAGACGAACTCGTGTTTTGTAAGAAGCATAATAGAGATTCAAAATGAGCATTTTCGGCATATCATGCAATTAAACAAAAGATAAGTCATGTGCCCAGACTTGCATGAAGTTATATGGTGCGTATTTAGAATACACGAGTAATATTGATGCTATCAACACCGAAACAAGTTAAAGATATGCTCAACACCAGTGTTAAATACTTGCTTGATTTAAATCCATGTTGGTGTATTTTCGAACACTGGTAGACAGTGGCGGCTCCTGACAGGTTTTATCTGTAAATCCATGGCACTAAATCCATGGCTGCCATATTCTTTTCTGACCACTATATTTTAACCCTTTCAAGGGCAGTGATACGTTTATGAAACCACTTAATTTTAATTCCCATATGCCACAATGATACCAGAATTTTGGCATTAAAATTTTCTTTTCATGATGTATATGAAATACAGTTTTTTCTGTTTTACAAATAAATTTATTAGAAAATTCCGGTGTCAATCGTTCATTTCAACATTTTAGTAATGGAAGTGTTTTGCCCCAGAAAGGGTTAAAAGAAATCTTTGTACTACTATTTATTGGCAGAAAGTTTTGCCATTAAACGAGTAAAATATTTCTTTAAAAAAATAATGGTGCGAAAAATATAAATTTTATAGCCATGTATATAGCCCCTTCAGCGTCGCTATATTTTTGTGTAGGCTACTTTTTTTAAATTTCATATTCTTTGATTGCCACCAATTTTTTGAAGCAGAAATATTCACCTTATTTATTGGCCGATAAAATGTGCGAGAATAAAGCTAATTTCACTCTTTTAAAAAACTGGTGGGAATCAAAAAATCTGAATTTAAAGAAAGTAGAATACACAGCCCGGGAATATTACGGGCGCGAGAATTATGGGGTTAATGCATCAAAAATAGCCAGTCACGACTCGCCACTGCTGGTAGCAAACGATTGGTAAACACCTAAAGCATTTTTGGGCCAACCTCATAAATAAGGATGCCGATTGGAGAAGAGAAAAAAGATTCCTATCTTTCTTTCTTTAAGCTTATAATCAATATTTAAACAAATCAAGTTTCGCAAGTCTTGTTAGATATATGTATAATTATACTAACTTATTAATTTAAGTTATATGTTTAATTATGAATGAATATATTTTTACATGAAAGAACAGTTTGTAAAAGTAGAAAATTAAAAATTCTTGGTAACTTTTTTCATACATCAGAATGAAGCACAATACACTTTTTGCAAAACTTTCAGACTTATTAGTAACTGTAATTACATCCTTCATAATTATTCGAAGAACGTTTTCATAGATCTATTTTTTTACCAAAAAACTATGATCAGTAAAGAATTGTGTTAGAACAAGTTGATTGTGAATGCCGAATTTTCATTTAAAGAGGAATTCTTTTTCACTCCATTTTCATCATTTTTTGGCATACGCTGAAGTTTAAAAAAGTTTTCTTTTGCTAATAACTTTACTCTGGCATACATATAAAAAAAGTAGGAAAAGGGTAAGAAAGTAACTTCAAATAAAGTCGCTGAATCGAAAAAAAAAATTGCTATCTTTCTTAGTAATTTTCATGTATTTAATATTCAAACAAATCAAGTTCCAAAAGTCTATAGATATGTTTTAGCTTGGAAAAGTAGAAAATTAAAAATTCTCGGGAAGCCTTTTCAATCATAAAAATGAAGTGAAATTCTTTTACAAAACATTCCCAGAAAATGTAATTACATCCAACCTAATTTCTTGGAAGAAAGTTTTTTTTCTACTTTTTTCCTTGCAAAAAATCACAGTTATTAAACAATGGAGATAATACAAGTTGATTATGAATAACATATTTGCATTTAACGAGGTAAAATTTTTCACCTTTTTAGGGGCATCCACCGAAATTTCCTTAACTAGTTTTCTATGAATAACTTTTCGATTAATAACATTTGGCTAAAAGAAAAACTTCCAATTAAAATAAGAAAGAGTGAAAGAGTGAAAGAGGACAAGATTGTAATTGCGAGGAAAAGGCATGTACATACATGTTTGTGTACAGCTGCGCACAAGCAACCTGCTTGAAGATACTGGGGTACATTACCTTAAATGCAAGCAATGGACCCATGAACTTTGCATTTCAGACATCAAAAGTACCCTTTATCTTTTATATTTGCAAATTTATTTTTCAAATCTTTCAAACTTATTTTTCATCTGATGAGTAATTTAATTTGATTTCAGTGTTTTTATGAATGTATTTGTTTCAATATTCTTATGCTACTGCATAGCTAATTTCTTTGTATTATGTGAAAAGCAGAGTTGCCAGTTGCGCTTCATTTTTTATTTAGAAATTTCCAATTCATCCGAGAAATGCCGTATAGTATTTTTTGCTGTTTTGATAATTTTAACATTTCGTAACTTTATAAAGCAAAAATTGCTCTTACGGAATTCCATTTGGCATTTTAGAATAAAAAAGGAGGCGAAACTAGAAATCCTGTACAATTTGAATACAAATTTTGGAATTTCCAAGGAGTAGGCACCATTATTTCATGTTAGAAACCGTTGTCTTACACAGGGTGCGTAAGCTTTTACCACAAATTTTTAATATAATTTTTCTATTTAATATTTAAATGCCAGAAATTGTGAATGCCTCGCTCAATTGCAGGATTTGTAATACTTCTTCTGCATTTAAATAAGGCGAAAATTTCTATTGAAAAATTGTGGTAATAACCTACGAACCCTGTTATATATATATATTTCAGATTGGAAATCAAAAAGTTTGTAATATTTTCCGCGATTAAATAAAGCAAAAGATTCTGTAAGAAAATTTTGGTAGAACTATACGCACTTTATGTGAGAAAGCTAATTCACTGAAGTTTTCATTTATAAATGCCAAACAGAGTTTTTATATTTAAACACTCCACGTTCTTCATAGGTATTTCAGGCGACATTAAACGCTACAACTAACACATCAACAGCGTTTCTAGTGAGCTCTTGTTTTTAATTCAGATTGTTTGATTGGCACCAATTTTTTCAAATGGTATTCGCTTTCTTTTCACGTTATTTAATCTGTCATTAGATACGGCGAAATTAACTTTCTCAAAAAACTGGTGGCAATTTAAGAATACTTAGTTAAAAGTAATTAACCCACTGGCAGCACTGCCCATGACTGGTATGGGATTAGTTGACACAGTATTTTTTTAAATTAAAAATTGCAATAAATAAACTTTCTATTAAAACATCTACAAAACTTAATATGTGCAGTAAATACAGGGCTCCCACTTCGTACATTTTTTACAGCAGCTTTTTTACTCAAGCAAGATTTCTGTTTTCGTAGTTACAATATGGCGGAACCGTAGCACCTGAAGTACCGCCGGGTAAACTCCCACCAGTAAAAACGAATAGATACTATCAAATATGGCAGAAGTCTCAAGGCGTTTACTTAAGTTGAAATTTTCTGTTCAAGTTTACTGGTTGAAGTTTACCCAGGCGGTAATGAGCCCTTGCGCAATGGGTTACAGTTGAAGCTTCACCATTTTGAAGATAAGCCATTTCCTCTTTATTCATAGTTTAATGACGGCCTCTCGCGAAAGGTCCGTTTATGCTGTAGCTTTATCATCCTAGGCATTGGCCTTAAATCAGGAAACGGAGCCAATCACCGGTGCATAAGCAACCAAAAAAGCACGCTGATTGGTTTTAAAACCTGTGCCTTGCAGACCTTAGAGACTTAGGGAGACAATTAGACCATACTGTACATAATAGGCTCTGGAGGAAAGTAAAGACAGCCCAGAGCGAAACCATATACAGGACGGGAATTTGGAGTGGTTTAAAACCTATTAGTTTAATCGCCAAGTAGTCATTGTACGTGGTAATTAGCCAGGGCCACATGCAAAATCTTAAATTTTGTGGAGAAGCATTATTTTTTAATCTTAAATGGCGTATAAGAAAATCTATTTTTACTTATTTTTGTGTATGAATATACCTATTTAAAAAAGTAGAAAATTCATTTCATAGAAAGTAACCTAAAATAAAAATGTCTAATTAAAGAAAATATTCCTATCTTTCCTTATTTTTTCATATATTCCATATTCAAACAATCCATGGTTCGCAAGTCTTTTTACATATGTTTAATTACGCATAAATCTATTTTTATATGCAAGAACAATTTGTAAATGTACAAAAATAAAAACTCACAGAACTTTTTATTCAGCCATAAGAATGGAGTACAGTATTTCTTTCTTCAAACTTTCAGACTTATTAGTGACCGTAATTACATTCGATATAATTTCTGCAAAGAACGTTTTCTTTAAATAAATTTCCTTCTAAAAACTACGATTATTAAGCAATGGTGATAGTACAAGTTGATTATGAATATGAAATTTCCATTTCATGAGGCAATATTTTTTTGTTCATTTGCATCAGCTTTCAAGCATCGGCTAAAATTTCTTTAAAATATTTTTCTTTAATGCATAATTTTGTGCCAGCGTCTAAAATTTCAATTACATTGAGCCTTGAAAAATCCAGTTTTATATTCTAAGAAATTCTGAAAATCTTACTTTAATAATTATTTTTGAAATAAATATGAATGAATTCATATGAATCTTATTGACACAGGAGAGTATTGCAGGAAAATTATACATGGCGCTATATCTTCACTAGCATGTCAAACTATCGAGTGTGAAAAAAAGCATTTTTCATTACTTTTAAAAATGGGTAGATTGTCACCACTAAATTTTAATAGTGTTCTTCTGCAGAGTTGCCAGTTTGGCCTTCTTTTTTGTTTAGAAATTTAGAATCCATACCAGAAATTTCGAATAGAATTTTTTTCTTTATCTAATTGCAGACATTTCGAGATTACGTAACTTTATATCTCAACATTTCCGATATGAATTCGGCATCTCTGAAAAAAGAAAGTCAAACTCATAATCCTTTTCGTTACAAAAATTTTAATAGTATTTTTGCTAGGCGAAGAACTCTAATAACATTTAGTGGTGATAATCGTTGCATTTTTATAAGTAATGAAAAATGCATTTTTCCATATTCCATGGTTCGACATGGTACCGGCGATATGTCAAAAAAAATTATATCTTTGAAAGTGGTTTTGAAATTTTCAGATTCATTATACAGATAATTGTACTTTTCAACCTTGTAATGCATCATATATTGAAATAGGCTAATTTCGATAGCTTAAAATCCAAATTTGTCGTATGGTGTATAAATGTTTTTAAAAATAATCATCACAAAATCATCACTTACAATTTTAGTACTTAATGTATTGCACAACATTCGAACTCAATTTAGATATTTAAATTTCTTTCATTTTAGTATGGATAAAATATCTTTGAAGCAAGTATAACGTGATACATCAAGCAAAACAAAAATAAAATACATACCATATAACAGACAAAGTATCATAATATATCATAATCACAGGGTTCGTATACTGTTACCACAATTTTTTAATAGAATTTTTCTATTTAAAATTTAAATAGCAGAAATTGTCGCCGACTCGTTCAATGGCAGGATTTGTAATACTTTTTTGCATCTAAATAAGGCGAAAAAATATATTAAAAAATTGGGGTAAAATCGTACGAACCCTGAATTAGCCCGAATTCTTTTTTCAATAAGTTAAAAAAATTTCAGAACTTACTAGCTGGTCGTTAATGTACCATTTAAGCTCCGGCGCTGGTTTGGACTTTCCCGAATTGCATAATATTGAAACATTATCACCTAGTTCATAGTCTGATTTTTCTTCCATGAGAATGGGTCCATCTGATGGTGGAACTAAAAAAAATATTAAATTTTATTAATAATTTAGAAAACACAAAAAATAAAAATAAAATAAAAATAAATTTGTGTTTTTTTTATTATTATTATTAGCAGGGGTGCAAAAATTTAGGCGCCTATGGGCTGATTCCCACCACTAAATTTTATTAGTGTTCTTTGTCTAAATTTTACTAGTATACTCGACTAAATTTTATCAGTATTCTTATTAAGCGAAGAATTCAAAAAAATTAGTGGTGGGAATCGGTCCATTGTTGCCTAGATTTTTGAACCCTTGACTATTAGTTTATCTGACGGATATACCGTAATTTCCGGCGTATAATCCGCAGCTCAAAGAGTCGTTTTTCGACCCAGAAATATTATGTTATAAAATGTAACTTAAAAGATCGCTGTAAATATTTAACTACAATTATTGAATAAAATTTGTGGGTCGAAAAACGACTCTTTGAGCTGCGGATTATACGCCGGAAATTACGGTAAGTGCAAGCTTGAATTGAAAACTTCCACAAATAATAATGTCGTCTAGCAATAATTGATGCTACGATCAATTTTCGTTAGCAATAAAAAAACGCAATAATTCAACAATAATTGAACATTTTTAGCACACATGTGTTACTTTGTCATCTGATGTATTTATGTGTTTTTTGTTGACTCAAATACAGCTGCTCTACTGGTCGAAAATCACTGTAAAAATTCTTAATAAATTTCTTTTTTTAGTACAACGGTCATTTATTTGAAACTGTGCATTTCTGTGATTTGTGTCCGAGAAAATATATAAAAAAATTACGACTTTTTCTCAGAATCACGATCGTTTCAATAATTTAACTTTTTATTTGGTTCTTATCAATTCACTAGTTCCCTTAGCTTATTGCATTTCGTTGCGAATTACTTCGTCTCGATAACTTTGTAAAACGAGAGAAATACCATTATCGTGCATTTTGGCTTATAAGTCGATTTTGAAACAGTAAAACAGCATTAAGAAAATGTCTTTCTTACATGCTTATGCATTATTTTCTGAAAAGGTATAGAATTACACATGGGGCTCCCACTAGTCCCTTTTCGTATACCATTGTTTCAGAAGACACATTTTCGTGGTAGGTTTACAACATTTACAATAGAAATACAAATAATCTTCAAGGTTAGTTTCTACATAATTGGAAAGGTAAATCTAAACAGAAAAATATTGCTTGAAAAAAAACTGGCATTTAAAACACGGAGTAACTAGACTCCCTGGACACATTATAATTTAGTTTTCGGTTTAGATGACACATATGAATAAAGAACAGAAACTTTGGAGTAACTCCTCTTACCTACTGCTTATATTATACGCGGAAAGATACCGTATTTTGTCCATTTTATTTACTTTTAGTGCAAGGTATGCAGGGCTCCCACTTGGTCCGCTTTTTGAACACCACTTTTTTTCAAAGAAAATTCTTTATAAATTTCGTAGAAATTTACCTCGAACGCGGTTGCAATTGTTGCAAAACCATGCGACAAAATTATTTCTTACAAAATGCTGGTTTTCAAAAACGGACCAGTGGGAGCCCTGGTTATGGCTTTAGTAATGGATGATTGGTCCTTAAATAGCTCTAAAAAGGAGTATCAATTTTATTCCTCTTCAATACCACTATTTCCAAACTACAATATTCCTGTGAGAGATAACTTTTCCAACTGAGGAATACTGTTCCAGGACGTGACTTGAACCCATAAATTTAGGCTTTAATTGCCAATTCTCTTCAAATTGAACTAGTTGCTTGTATCCAACCAACACAATTCAATTAGATAACCATTTGGTAATGAAACTGGTTTGTTATTTCAAACAGATCAAGATTATAAACCGCAGTTAAAGGAAGTTAACTGTGTTGGCTGAAATGTCAATAAGATAGCTAAATTGTAAGAGTTTGTTCATTAATGCCAAAAGGTCTAGGGTCGAGTCCTGCCCTGGACCCATTTTCACTAAAAAATTTATTACACGTAGAACTTATTTGCCAATAAATTGACTGTGTTAAAACGAAAAAGGTGAAATAATGTTCATGGTTGATTGGTATTACGGATGTTTTGAAAATATATACCACGGCAGTTATTATTTAGAAACCTTGTATTCAAATAACGGACCAGTTCTCAATAAGCAAATCTGTGTTCGGATTAACTAATCATCAAATTAGTGTAATAAAGCCCCTGGTTCACATCATACAGAGAGCGAAATTACGCGAAATTTATAGAATATTAATGTGGCTGTTATTGATTGATGACATCATTATTACAGACATTTTAAGATACACTTTGATTATATGCACTGCTTAATTGGTTTCAACCTCGTTATCTTTTGCTATTTACATGGTTCTGTTGTAAAGAAAATCAAGTTTAAAACAAACGCAAAAGAGTAACTATGTACGCTTCCGGTCTGTTTGAATATAAGGAGCTCAAATACAGTGTCAAAAAAGAAGTGTTACCATTTGAAAATAATAGTTAGTAACATTTTATAATACTGTATCAAAAGTATTTTCGTTTTTAAAATGTTTTTATGCCAAAGCATGTAGCCAGGGGTGTAAAAAACAAGGCGTCAATGGGCTGATTACCACCACTAAATTTTATTAGTATTCTTCTTCAAATTTTATTAGTATACTTCGCGTAAATTTTATCAGTATTCTTATTAGGCGAAGAATACTAAAAATTTAGTGGTAGGAATCGGACCATTAGCGCCTAGATTTTTGCACCCCTGCATGTAGCTGACACTTTCTCATTCCTATTATTGAACATAAGATGCTATTTAAGAGAATACAAGGCCTCTCTATATTCTATAATCATACAGGTTTTTTTATTTCATTTTTAGGTCACATTAAAATGTTGATGTTTTATGCATCTTAAGTCATGATCTTAAACTAGAAATTTAAACCAATAAATCTGGTGTTACAACTCGTGCAGTTGTAGCTAGGACAAGAGTAGTGTCCGGACAGTTCAAAACAAATCCAAACGTTTTAAGGATGGGGATCTCAGTCTTAA
The DNA here is from genome assembly GCA_963931845.1 of Maratus michaelseni. Lineage (NCBI taxonomy): Eukaryota > Metazoa > Arthropoda > Arachnida > Araneae > Salticidae > Maratus > Maratus michaelseni. The sequence continues at coordinate 282,984,559 of OZ007595.1, forward strand.
AATCAAACCCAGAATCAAAATCAAAATTCGCCTGTCATAACAGGCGAATTTTGACCAGTTGAAGAGTGAAAAGAGGAGAATCAATTCTCCACAGTCAATTTTGATGCTAAAAATTACCAAAACTAGATATTCAACAATTGTTTATATTTCTGACAATTTTATACATAAATTAGTTTGGTACATAAAGGGTATATAGCCTAAACTTTTAAATTAAGTAGTTTTACATTATACAAATCTATTTATCCAAGGTTCGCACATGTCTACCACAATTTTTAAACAATTTTTTTCGCTTTATTTAACTGTGGAAAAATATTGCTAATTATGTGAATAAACGCGATGTTTACGAATTCTGTGGTTAAAAAATTAAATAGAAACTTTCTTAATAGTGGTGCTAGATTCATTAATAGTGGTGCCAGACTCCTTACAAAATATAAGGAGTGTGCGAACCTTGTTATCGCAATCATACCTGCCAAGTCCCTGCTTTTTGCATACCAGTAATTTAGTACAGAAAATGTTGTTTTATTTAATCGGAGCATTTTGCGACTTAAAAGAACAACATTTTCTCTAAAAAAATTACTGCTGTGGAAAATACCGGAGACTTGGCAACGCTCATTTCAATGTAGCAGCATCGATTTTTGGAAAGACCAGCTTCGTACCTAAAAAATAGAATTTTCATGTAGAAAAGTAATTTCTTTTTAACTATGGAAATGCTGATTTTGAAAATCCATGCAGTTATATTAAGATAGATAAATGTTGAGTAAACTTAAAAATATTTAATATAAAATTTTAGGCTTTATACAATTTACGTACAAAGCTAATTTATGCGTAAACATATACACCCACATCTGTACGTATGCATTAATCAAGATATAGTTCAGTTTATTTATTTTTTATTTTTTATGTGCTCTACAACTGAAAGTACATAAAGTAGAGAATTATGGAATGCAGAGTGTATCTGACTAATTATTTCTAAGGATTTTATTTTAAGAATTTAAGAAATAGCTATTGCAAAATCGTAGCATATACTTACCAACTACTTCTAATGGCTTTGTTGTTTGGACACATCTGAAAAAAGGTTTATCTGTAGATACTTGACAAGTGTAATTACCGTAACTTTCTGAACTTAGGTTCCTTAAAAAAACTGTGCTTTTGTCTGAGCGTGACATCTAAAAAAAGAACATGAAAACATTTTTTATACTTTTAATTTAAATATTGCTGAAAATATTTTCACAGAAAGAAATTGAATTCATCATATGGAGAAAGTAATTAATAATTCAAACGGTCAAAATAATCGTACATGAAAATACATTTGTGGACAAAAATCGTTATGCATAAGAAGAATGATTATTCCAACAACTAAGTACTCAATATACAAGGTTTTCCAAAATTCGACCGACTTTGTTTCTTTAAATGGTAAAAAACATTTCAGTTTCTTGGATCAAAGCAGACAGTAAATATTCATAATTTTAATATTTTATATGAAATATACAAGGAGTTATACAAGAAACTGTATTGGGATCAAGAATTTACTTAACCTATGTATTTAAATTTCTTAAATTTATTTAAAAGAATCTTCTGCATAAAGTTTCTGGTTTCAATTTCGATTTTATTATACAGTAATCTCTCACTTATATGCGATGTTCAGTAATTACTTTTTCATACCGCTATTTTAAAACAGTAAAATTCGATTTATAAATTCCGCGATTTAAGAAGCCGAAAATTGCCTTATAAAAAAACTGATGCAGAAAACAGGTTTCTGTGTATCGCGTATAAGTGAGAGATCACTCTATGTGATTGAACGGTAGAAGAATATAAAAATGTCAAATTTAGTTATATCGTTAAAAAGAATGATTTGGATGAATTTTAAAGTTACACGCCTATATTTATGACGAAGGCCATTCAATTAAAGTTAAAATTTATGTAGGCCATAGTTAGTATTTTGTTTAATATAAAAATATTAATAATTTAGAAGATTAAAACAATTCGTTAAAAAAAAATACCTAGAATATGTTGTGCCCATTCACGGTATCTCTCTCAAGACAAAAATTTTGGATACGATGATTTTTTGGGAAGATATAAATTAAAGCTTGTCACATTTAAAATTAGCATTCTCAACATTTGAAATTTTCTATCCATGAACATTAAACAATATATATATATATATATGCTTTTCCGAGCTGCTTTGTTTCAAGAAAACTCAAATAAGGTGCCAAAAGGGGTTGTTACCGTTTGATATATCGAAGATGCTCCAATTATTAATATGTAGACTATATCCAACATTGCGTTTATATTCTGAAAGAAGATAATATTCTAAGTCTAATGCCACATTTGATGATATTTTGCTTTTGTAAACAGTCCTCAAATAAAGACAGGTGTATCTTTTTTTATACTGGTTGTGTATATATTTTGGTAAATAAACTTTCGTAGTTGGGCGTCTACATCATTTTTCATGTATTTATTAATTTTCCTGTCCGTCTACATTTTTCTTTCTATTATAGCAACAGCTGGAATTAATGAATAACAAAGTTTCTCAATGAAATACTTTAAAACATAATTATTGAAATCGTGGTTTTAAGAAGCAGCATTAGAATTTATATGAAATGCTAAGAGCATCAACTGAAATTTAAAGACTTGGAGATTCTTATGACGTCATTTTCCTGGCGCTATTGTATTATGAATTATATGAATTTTAGTTCAATAATATTGTATAGCTGACTATTATTATAAATTGTTGCTACCACTATTTTTCAAAAGTAAATTACTTTACATCATTAAAGAAGTGAATATAAAACATCACATATTTTTACTGAATGGTGTATACCACGGAGAAAGAACCTGGAGGGGAAACTAGAATAGGCGAGGATATCGAAAAATGCAAGTCATATTTTTTTAACGAAAGAGGGCGCTGTAAAATTTGGCGGCTGCCTTTAAACAGAATGTCATTAGATTACATGTTAAATTCCGAAAGTATTTTATTCGATTATTTATAATTATAGCAATTATATGTCATAAATTTAAGATGGGATATAAATGTTTTATTCCGGGATGTAGATCGGGCTATGATGATGAGATAAACAAAAGAAAAATCGAAGAATTTTTTTTTTTTTAAGTATGTTTAGAGCTCCAAAGGTGAGTGCTTTTAGGTAGATTTCGTAAGAAATACTACTTATTACATTCTCACCTAAGTTGGAAATTTTGAAAAATTTTTGCAGATCTACGCCGATTATGACTCCCAGAACCCAAAACCACCCCCAGTTCAAAACTTTATCTATCTATCTATCTATCTGTCTATGTCACTTTTTTATGGACACGATAACTGGAAAAATTCTGCATAAATCTCTTCCAAACTGATACATAAAATCAAGGGGCATAAAATCTCGGTCAAGTTCGTTAATGGGCAAAATCGAACCAAGGAGGGGGGGAAATGGGGGGGCTTTTTGTGAAAACAGAAAACCCCCCATAATTTCTTAATTATTGTAAGTATCGAATCCGTTTGAAGTTATTATTACTTCTAGGAAAAGGGCCGAAGTTTTATGTATGACAGATTTTTGATATCATTAAAAATGACCCCAAGAGGGGGTGGGGAAGGGGGGGTTTTAGAAGAAAAAAATTCATAACTTCGTCAATTCAGAAGATATCAAATCCGTTTAATTTATTATAAATCCTCTTAATATTATCTAAAACTTTTATATTGACAAGTTTTTTATAGGACTAACCCTTATAGAAAAAAACCCCTACCGGCTCCACTTGCAAACAAGTTAGGTTTCGAAGTAGGCGGTTCCAACTGCCGCATGATGGCAAAAAGGTCATTTTTTCCGCAATTCCCAACAAACAGGCGCCGAACGGTCTGCGTCTTCGAAATCTACCTGTGCCTGTAGGCCGAGCCGTCAGGGATTTTTTTATTATACTTTAATTTAAAGTTATATGCATGTAATCATTTTTAAACTAAGAAATTTTTATTCTAGTATATCGATCTTAGTGTATATGTTTTTAAAATGTTATACTTAATGAATGCTAATGTCTGTGGCTAATTGACATGGCCATTTAAATTGTCTTATAGAGTGCTATTTGTTTGGCTGTAATCTAAAGCTGTTTTTATTTGTATAATACTTTTAATCTCTAAAAATTATGCATCCATACATTACGGAGGATGTATAAATCAGCAGTACAATACGGATATTGTACTGCGAAGTATTTCTTCGCAGTACAATATCCGTAATATTTATTTTTAAATGACTATTCAGATGCTTCTGTCAGGGTGAACTCTTATTTAAAGAGTTATAAAAAGCAATCGAAACGCCAAATATCTATTAAAATATGTGCATGGTGCGAAGAAAACTTTATTTAATGAAATTTTTACTTGTTTGACTTTTTTAAAGTTCAAATTTTCTATCAAAAACATTTAAAAAATGAATGCTTTTCGCATTGAAAAGCATTGCAGGAGCAGGTTAGGACAGCCTTCAGTTTACTGTGGCGCCATCTATAAGGAGAAAAACTGTATTGTAAAATTTCAACGTTACTTTCCCCTCCATCTATCTTCCTCCATGGTGTATACAAATTTAAAATTTTATACATACATTAATATTAAAAATATCGACGTTTCGACCACCATCTATGGTCATCTTCAGAAAAATTTTCTTATATTGCTTTTAAAGTTTCAAATGCGAAAAACAATTCGCCCGTTGCCACAATATTATTGCTGTCCACAAATTAAAAATTAACAAGGGTAACACTCAACCATCGTACCAACCAACCACAAGTAGAAACGATGCAGAAGCATCTCCTAACGGAAAAAAATCTAACTGCAGTAAATGTATCATTAATGAAGAATATTAAAATAAAGAAAAGCGGAATAAACTATTTCAAGATGTTCATCCAAATTTTAGGGATATTACATGAAATGCTATCATTACAAACCTCATTTTTCCTAATCATAATTTCAATGGACTCCTTTCGCAGACCCTCAAAGACGTTATTACATGGAATTTTAATTTTAGCGTTATCAAAATCTATGTGGCTGTCAGGATTATTAAAATAGAACTTAGCCAGGGCTGTCGTCTGTTGATATTGTGGAATATTCCTTTTATGTTCTTTTAGACGTTCAATAAATTTTCGTTTTGTAACCCCAATGTAAAACTTTTTAGTACCATCTTTCAAAACAATAGGTATTTCATAAACACACGCACATTCGTGCAACGATGTAGGATCCAGGTTACTACATAATAAATTAGTGAGGTAAGGAGGGGGAATAGCAACAAGCTGAATATTAAACCCACGAACTATACTCCTTAACTTTTCAAAAATAACGGGAACATATCCAAACCGACAATATGTTGGCCTCTGTTGGTTATTAGGCAAGCTATGAGGGGGTGGACAATGATGCTTGTGAATGATGTTATAAATGTACTTAAGGGGAAACCCATGATCAGTGGCTATTTGCTTTATAAAATTAAGCTCTTGTTTTAGTTGCATACCCGAACAAATTAAGACAGCTCTTTGAATGAACGATTTAAAAGCAGAAATCCGGTATTGGAAAGGTAAATTAGCATTGAAGGGGAAAACAGTATTTTCCTTCATAGGTTTTCTATAAACATTATAGCTCAGCACCTGATTATTGCGGTGTAATTCAACATCTAAGAAGGGTAAAGAAGCGTTTTTCTCTATTTCTAAAGTGAATTTTATATTATAACTTTTATATATATAACTTTTGAAAAACAATTGCAGCAACAATTTATAATAGTTGTCAGCTATACAATATTATTGAACTAAAATTCATATAATTTAGGCCTTATTTAATCTCAGAAAATCTAAGATTTAAAAAGTCATATTTTATTCTTAAAGTATAGCGATATTGAAAAATGCATGATAATTAGCAGGTATAGTGCTGCAACACATGTGGAGAATGACTCTCTCAACAGTCTCAAACATTCTATGGTTCGTGGAAATATAGACCGAAAATAAATGGCTTGATTTCCAAAATAATTTGTCATTAGCAGTCTAAACGCATAGTCACCAACTGCAACGACTTTTCGACGTAGTAATACCGTAGAGAAATCTTCCCCATGTTTTATATCAGATTTACCTGTACCGAAAAATTGTAACAGTTTGCAGCTATGTCAACGTCCCAAACGCACCATACACTGAATTTAAAAGTACAAGGAGAATATAGGAGTCCTAATTAACCGATAAAGCGGACGTGGATGGTACTGATGATATTTCATATAATTATGAAAAATGAAAATTTTTTGATAAGGCATTAACACTTGTTTTAGAAATGCAAAATTTTTCCATAGTAATTATCAGATTTGCTTTCTATTTTTTTTCCTTTGAAGATTGTACAGATGTATCATAACAAATTAGTTTGATGAATAATGTTTTATGCATTATTTTTTAAAAATTAAAACATGTATCAAATACATACGGTGTTCGTTATATTTAACATTTTTAGAGACAAATTAATATCTGAAATGTTAAAAAGATTTAATGACACCACAATTTCCGAAAACATTTATTTGAAGATAATTAAAATATTTTCTTCACACGTGTTTGATTTGATTGCCTAAGAGCATACCTGCCAACTTTCCGCTCATCTTCCATAAAAAAGCGGGTTAATTTGATCCAGGTTAAACACGTTTCTAACCAGATTTTTTTTTTCAGTTAAATGAATTAAGTTCCACGTAGAAACGTTTCGCTGTCAGGTTTTCCAATTTACAATTACGAATTCTTAATGGAAATTTCGAAAGAAACATTTTAATTTTAAGCAATCACGATAGGCCTCTAATTAAATAAAGTAAATATTGCTATTAGTATTTATTTTCTTGTATGAATTCGAACTTTCTAAATAAATAAAATTCCGGTAATTTTAACCCGGCAGTGAACGTGTTAAATTAGAGAAATAATGATAAATTAACGAAATTTGCTGATTCGAAACGTTGTTAACCTGGGTAATAATACATTTTACGGAATAATGGTTGAAGGGTGGCAAATAGGCCTAAGAGGGACTGCTCAGACAAGGAACAGATAAACTTTACTCCAAAATTATAGTGCAGTCGTGGCCTTTCGAGAAGAAAATTAAGTGGCATGATAAATATACCACCGGCCACACAAAGGGTTAAGAAATATTTACAAATGAGCTATAGTACTTTTGCTAATAATCTACTTAAACTAAACAGAAAAATTTGAAAGTCAAATAGAACCTAAAACTGAAATTTATGGATATTAAAGATATGTAAAATATAAAAATATTGAAGCGATTTCATATCCTATTTTCATATTTTGCTCTATCAATAGTGGATATTCCATTGAAATTCTTTATATTGAATAGTTGGGACACAAAAGTAATCTTTTCTATATAGTTTACTACGCTATAACAGGCGAAAAGACTTAATCTTGTTATTCTAAGAAAATTGATATTTTAACATTGGAAAGACGCGTAAAGTTCTTGAAATTTCCAAGGAGATAGTTACCACTATTTCAGTTTAGAAATTTTTTATTTAATATTTAAAATTCAAATTTCGTAGACAGCACTCTTAATCATAGAATTTGTAATTTTTTCTGCGATTAAATAAGGCGAAAAATGTTGTTAAAAATTTATTGGGTTGTCCGCAAAATTCGTGCCGCTCGGAAATATTAATTAGCACCGGGAAATTCTGATCGTTAGTTATTAGACTTTAGCTATCGGAATTAATGTCTAATAATCAAATGATAGAATTTTCCGGTACGATTTAATTTTCCTAAATGGCACGAATTTTCCGGAGAACCCAGTAGTAAAATTTAGCGTCCCCTACATTAAATTACTCTCATGAGATTATTTATTTCCTTCATAATAAATCAAGTAATATAAACTTTATTTAATTATAAGTTACTAAGTAATACTTTGCCATAAAACATCACTAAAATATTTCAGTAAACCACTTTCAATATTTTAAAATTCAAAAAATATGTTTTTTTTTTTCACATTTATAATTTAACGCCATAACGAAGAAATTGAATACGAATTTTGTTTTATAAATTATTAATTCCTTTTTATAAATTGTACATTAAATGGCGTACCTGTTATAAAATCGGTAATCGGAACTGCTCAATAACTATATCTATTTAAAATAGATTTTTTTTCGAAATTCTGAAATTATTACAGCTAACATTTATTGACAAATTTTGAAATAAAGTTCGAAGTGATTTCATAGTTAAATATAATTGATTACGATTTGCATTTTTCTCTATTGATAGTGGATATTACTTGGAAGTACAATGAGTTTCGAAAATAAAATATTCATTTTCTTCTGTATCGTCTACTACAGCATAAATTCCGAAAAAAACATTCTTGTTATATTATGAATATCGATACTTTAATATCAATGTTACTCGTGCACTTATTTCCTTTATTTCTCAAATAATAAAAAAATTATTGAACAATACGTTACACCGTTTAATATATATTTTATCATAAAACATCCCTAAAAGCTATTACTAAAGCATCGCCGATCTTTTTAAGTTACAGCCGGGAAGAAACAATTTTTTGATATACTGTGTAGAGTTTAAAAAAAAAAAGAGAGAGAGATTAAATTTATATTTCATTCTTACAGATATATTTTGCTTATTTCTGATTTTCATATATCACATTCATGCTTAACAGCATTATTATTGCCAGTTTGTTAACCTATAAAATCATTTTAAGTAAAATAAAATATTTCGGAATTAGCTGGTTTTTATTTTCAAAAATCATTGAAAAAGGTTTAAATAAATTTTAAGCAAAATTCTTTTTACAATATTTCAGGTTAGGAACCTGAAAACAAATTTTCTAATTTTACCGTCACTTTTTTCTTTTCAGCTGGTGTACATGTGATATTATAGATAACTTGTTAAAATGATACGTAACGAATTCCTTGCATAGTTTTTGGACTTTAAAGTTGTATATTTATTGTATTTTTGCCGGAAAGAATGCGCAGTATGTCAAAAAATTGTAACCCCCTACCTATTTTATCGCCAAATTGAGTCAAATAAAACAAAAATAACTATTCGATTGAGAATTATTTATTGTTTAATCCTTAAATAACGAATGCCACAATATTCGCCAACCAATTTGTATTGTCCAAATGTGTTGTTACAAATATTATTATATATGCCACCACTTTTTCTGACAAACTTTTTTTGAATTATTTAATTGCCGAAAATTTGAGATCAGAAAAAGCAAAGTAACTCACACTTTAAGGATTTTTTCTTGTTCAAATCACTATTACAAAGTTTTAAATCTATTTTATACTTTGTTTTTGTAAAGTATAGTAAAAATACATTACAAAATAACTGTTAACAAAATTTTAAAAAATTATATTTTTTATTGCTAAAAATTAATTTTTGCCATAAATATGGTCAATATCTCCAATAACTGACACCATCCTATTTTTGAAAAACCAATAGCTGAAAAATAAGTTATAAGTGTTAAAACAAATAACTTACCACTACATGACATTACTTTGCAGATTTTTACAAGAAAATGCTTATTTGAGTTAGATTTCTGCTGAAATGTCAGTTACTGGCTAGGTGTCAGTAACTGGGGGTTTCAACCTACATGAGAAACCGCCTTATCTAATATAAAAATTCAGCAATTAAATAATGAAAACGAATTTGTCAGAAAAAGTGGTGTAAAGCATTAAAAGAAGGGTAATTGACGCTCGACTGAAATGTTCGATACGAATACTAAATTTTGACAACAGTACAGAGTGTCTCATTTATTTTGCAACACCAAAATAAAGAACAATGTACAAACATTAATTTTTATTTTACAGAAGTGCTTATACGACTACGAAAGGTGTTGGAAGTGTCCGCCGCCTTCATCTTTACATATCTGGGCCCGTTTGAGGAGGTTTCTTGGTGAATGTGTTTGTGGTTGTGGTAAAGTGATTGTGGTAATGTGGTTGGTGTGATAGCGTTTATCTCTTCCGTAATGCGAGTTTTCAGTTCAGTAATCGAGGCCAGGGTTCGTACGGGTACCGTTACTTTTCCAGGTGACATACCAGTATATTTTTCTAAAAAAAATACATCAAGTTCAAACGTGCGAAATTTCCCCTTATTTAAGAAGAGATTATCTATAAGAAAATACTGGTACCGAATAATTTCACGGTCTTAAAGTTCCAGGACCGGTACGAACCCTGGAGGCTACCGGTTCACGGAACACTCGATTTTCAAATAGCCCCACAATAAGAAATCGGGCGGTGACAGGTCTGGACTGCGTGGAGGCCATAGACTCTTTGTAATTAGCCGATCACCAAAAAATTCTTGGAGAAATGTCAGAGTGTCGTTGTCCGTATGCGCAGGAGCGCCATCCTGTTGAAACCAAACGAAACGTTCATCTGCTAATTTACTTACTGACGTTGCCTGTTTCTCCTTGACTTTCGTCTCGATTTCCTTCATTTTGTTGTCAGTTAGGACAAACGGCAGACGGTTCTTTCTTTTCGGTTCCACAGTCCATTCTCTTTGAAAATGGTCCACGATTCGCTTAATTGTGCTTTTATTCAGCACCACCGAGTGTGGAAACTGGTTTTCATATCGTTCTTTGACTGTTTTGTACGAAGACGTTCAAAAATAATGTTCAATAATAAGCGCGTGTTTTTCTGCACACAGCACCATGACGCAACACTACCTTTCACTTCGTTCTCCTTTGCACTGAAATGTCTCGTGCAGTTTTCTAGCGGGTTGGTAGTGTTGTACGCACGACCCTCCACACCGCTACCTGCGCTAACTGTGGGCACGTGCACTCGTGTCGCAAAATAAATGAGACACTGTATTTGGGTCCATCGGTAATTTTTATATTTGGATCAGGGGTCGCAGCGCCCTCTATATATGATGCTTCGCCACAATTATATTCAAAATAAAAATTTCGTGTGAGATTACCATTGTACATGTATAATAAGTATACCACGGAGTTAATAGATTCGATATAGTGGTAGGATGTATATACAAATATAGGATGCTGCGATCCTTGCTTGAGATATCAAATGGGATGTCATTCGGTGAAGTGACGTTTACGAACCAAGCAGATGTGAAGTTTGGAACTCTTAATGTTAAATTGATTTCACAGGGTTCGCGCGCACGCATCAGGAGAAAAATACCAGGTTTTTCTTTAAGTAATATTTACCTCATTTAATGAGAGTTCTCAGTTTAAATATGCGACCATTACTCTGCGGAAATTCTCATATTCAAACCCCGTAGTCCTTTGGAGCGTATGAACCATTTTTCATAAGCATGACCCGAACACGAAGAATCATATAGAAATTGAGCCCGAAACTGTTACGGGCACAGGTGGATAAAACTTCCAACAGTAAATTTGAATAGAAAATTTCCCCTTATTTAAACGCCTTATTCATGCAGAATTTCTGTCGTAATTGAGGCAAAAATATCTATTTTGAATTCGCAAAATATTTTTTGACAGAACCATAGCGTCACAGAAAAAAAAAATATTTTTAAAATGTTAATTAGTGAGAAAATTACTTTATAATTTATGTTTGTGTGTACAGTGCACATGTTAAACAAAATTTTTATTTGTGATAAAAAAAAATAAACGCAACTTTTTTTCTATATCAAATTAAAATTTTTCGCGTGCCAAAGAAATTGTTGATCGTGCCACTTCGAACAAGCGTGCCATAGGTTCGCCACAACTGAGATAAAATGTATGTTATGTGAGATAAACAGCTGTAGGTACGTTGCATTGGGTTTTCAGAAACAAATTATGAAATTATCCCTGCATTTATTTAGGGTTAACTATGATATTTTTTCTTTAGGAGGCGTGATTTTTTGAATTCATATTAGTATAAGATACAAGAAATTTCAAAGTGTATTTCTTCACCTCATTTAATTATAGACCTTTGCGATTGCATATGACAAATACTTTTGTTTAAATATAGTGATTGTGTGGAACAAGACCTCCTTATCATAGTATCAGACCTCTCAATCAGCAAGTTTCCTTTGACCGCTATACTTGTCCTGCTACTAGCGTCATCAATCGTCAGTAATAGGAGTATTTACGACACGAAATAACACGAAATTTTTTCACAACTCCATTTGTTCTATGCATTTGCTTATGAACTATTTTCGGTAGCATAGCTGCCACCTTTTTCGCTTTTTTCCTACCACTAAAATTTTATAGTAAATTAAATTGACAAGATCGTGTGATTACATAACGAAAAAAATTCTATTAAATTTTAGTGGTAGAAAAAAAGCGTAAAAGTTGGCAGCTATGCGGTAACAGAGCTGCTAGATTTTTCTATACATTTTTCTATTCTCTTTTTGGATACCAGTTTTTTAGTACAGACAATTTTGTTTTCTTTGATCGGAGAATTCCGGGATTTAAAAAAAACAACATTTTCTCTAAAAATATACTGGTGTTCAAAAAGCCGGAGACTTGGCAACTCTGCGGTAGTATCCACCAGGCGGCGATACTTTCCGGAGAAAGTCTATTAATAAGTTGGCAATTACCGCGGACATTTTCTCCCATAGACTTTCTCCGGATTGTCAAGTCTGATCTATGATAAGGGAGTCTTGGTGTGGAAATGAATGTATTTATAAAACCATTCACTACCAACCACGAGTATACTCGTGATTTCTCAATCTAAAATTACAAGTTCGTACCGGAAATTTCGAAAGAAGAATTTTTATTTTAGGTAATCACGAAAGGTCTGTAGTTAAATAAACTAAATATTGCTGTTAGTATTTTCTGTTATGAATTCGAACTTTCTAAATAAAATAAAATTCTGGTAATTTTTACACGACAGTGAACATGTGAAAGGTTAAATTTTGATTCATAGATGTATCAAATAATACGCATCAAATTGATTCATATATGCATAAAGTATGGATGTACTTTGAAAATTAAAAAGGATATGCTACACTTAGCCCACTTTCGCCGTAAATAAATTCTGCAAAGAAGGCAGTTTTTTAATTTATTTTATTTCTCAGAAAATGCTACATGTAATAAAAAGTATATTGTTCAGTACTTTTTATTATAAAATTCTCTTAACAGCTATTACTGAGGAATAGCTCGTCGATCTTTTTACGTTATAGGCGCAGAGCAATAATTTTTGATATATTGTATGTAGTTTCCAAAATATAGATATTAAATTTATTTTTCAATTTCATAGGAACTTTTTGCTTACCTCCGCTCTCTGTATGTCACATTTATATTTCGCAGTATTATTATTGATTGTTTTTATTTTTATGAAAGACTTTTGTATCTGAATATAAAGAATCTAATTCCCAAATTCGCTGACATTCAATTTTTTAGAATCATTAAACAATTTTCAAAATAAATTTTAGAGTTTTCATAAGCTTTTCTTTAGATTTCTTGAAGGTTATTTTATTATTATTATTAATGTATTTTTGTACAAAAGAAAATTCATTCCATTAGCTATTATTCGTTGTGTTTTCATAAATCTTTCGATGGAGTGAAAACGTTTGAAAGTTCTTGAAAAATGACCACAGGTAATGGTCATAAATATCCCTTCCATTATTCTATTAATTTCCTCGCATTCCTATTCAATGCAGCTTGTGTAAAATCCAGTAGATAATAACGTATTATAAAATATATTTTTAGATTCTAAAAGATTTTCTTTTTGTTAATATGAAATAAGTATTTCATACTGAATCCATTTATTATAACTAGTTCTTTTCTATAATGTTCTTTTTCATAATATATAATTTTTTTTTTTATGAAACTTTAAATCATTAATTTTAAATGTGATCAGATATGCAGTTGTATATAATTTGTTATTTCTTAGGATTTCGTAATCTTGTTTCCTTAAAATTCTATAAATATAAGCACTAAATGAATTTGTTTAAGCTTTTATACACCATAATTAATAAGGACTTTACGTTGCAGATATAAATACAAAATCAAACACTTGCTTTCAAAGTATATTTCGTTTAATTTAAATATGAGCTACTTTAAAAAATTATATAAACAACTCTCGACGTTTCAACTATTCTTCATAGCCATCTTCAGTAGAAAATTCTCATAAAAACAAACAGAGAAAAAAATAAATACGTGTTACATCAGAGGAAAAAACACGTATTTAATTTTTTCTCTTATGTAACACGTATTCAATTTTTTTCTGTTTGTTTTTATGAGAATTTTCTCCAGAAGATGACTATAGAGAATAGCCTAAACGTCGAGAGTTGTATATTTATGTAGTTTTTAAAATAGCTCATATTTAAATTAAACGAAATATACGTTGAAAGCAAGTGTTTGATGTTTGTACTTTTATACACCATAATACACTATCCAATGCTCAGAGAAGGGTTGCCAGTTTGTCCTTCTTCTCCATTACGACATACCAAATGCATACCAGAAATTCTGTCTAAATACTTTTGCTTTTAATAATAACAGACATTTCTTGATTACATAAAGTTAAAGAAAAAATCGGAATTCCCGATTAAAAAAGGAGGTCAAACTAGTAACCCTGTCTTAGCGGATTTTTTTCACGTTTATCTTTAAAACATTGTCATGGTAGCGAAGGCACTACATAGAAACAAAGCCAATACTTAAATAAATTTATTAAATGCATTTTCTAGTTCCTTGTATGTCTTTTTTCACGTTAAAAACAGTATAATTGGCAAGTAGGTGCTGTATGAGAATTCAAGAAAATTAATAAAATTTTGTCTTGAAAATATGGGAGTGCTCCAGTAAGCATTTTAAGAGCATAAAATTACTATCAAAATAATAATTAAAGAATTATAGGAGAAAAAGTAATTAATTTTATAGAATATACTCTTCAGGTTTGTTTAACCCTTTTCCACCACAGTGGTCCCACTCCGGGAACACTTAATTTTAATTCCAAACTTGCATAGGGCTCCAACAATATTTTAATAAAATTTTGTTTCTAGAATGAAAGCTTAAAATAAGTTCTTATTTTCTAAAAAAGTCGTTCGTAAATTCCGGTGTCAGTCAGTAATTTATCATTTTACGAACAGAATTTGTCTCTGCCGGAAAGGGTTAAAGCAGCAGACTACCTAAATTTTATTTTTAAAAATTTTACCGGTACTGAAAATAAATTAATACGTAAAACCACAACTATACGTTAAACGTCCTTATTGAGAATTTTAACGAATTAGAATGCTCCGAAATTTTTAAAAATGTGCAGCAAATGCCACATGTAATATATTTTCTCCAATAACTTTTTCCTTATATATATGCTAACATACACACATACGCACATATTACATAGAACAAGGTTCAATACACGCGACATCCAGAGATATTCTCAATTTCTTCAATAAATAAAATCAATACTATCTTCGGAGGAACCTCCACCACCTACTATTTAAAACACAATACCACAAATCGATTGGGATGCAAAAACTTATATACTGTGTTACTGTATGTGCGTGGATCAATGGAGGTTACGGTAACATTTGCTATAGCATATAAATCAATACAAATTTGTATTTATGAATAAGCTATTTCGTATAAAATATAATTCATTCTTTTTTGGGACATCCGTAAAGTTCTGCGGATTTACAAAAAGCGAAGGGACCCAAATTTTATGAGCAGTTAGACTAGCATTTTTACCTTCCTTAAAATAAAACAACATAATGTTACAAAAATAAAATGTTTCGTTCTCCCTTTCTAGTACTGCACTGAAAGAAATATTATGCCACAAACACAAGCGAGAATTATGCAGCGCAAGCAGAAAAGACCGATTGTACATTTCTGGGTCATTGAAAGTCAGAAGAAAGTCATTGAAAGTCAGTCAGTCCCTTATCAGAAGTAGAAACATAACTGAATGAAACCGAGCTTCACATTCAAAAATGGCAGAACTTTCCGTATGGCTCAATATTTCTATAAGCGTCGACGTCGCACAGTGCGACAAAGTTTTTTTTTTTTTTTTTTTTTTTTTTTTTTTTAAGCATTGACAGAATATGATGTATCAAATTCTCAAACGTATAATTCAATATACCTTGTTACGTATTTTTGCACGTAGAGTCGATTGGTACCATTGAAAATACCAAAAAATTGCAACTATAATGTTTTATTTTGTTTTATACAATTGTTAAAATATTTTTAATGGGGATTGTGCAAAAGTATGTTTTTTGACGTGGGCATACATTTAATCAAATCCCACTGACTGCCAATTTCGCGCCTGGCATATATAACCCAAACATTTATCATTACTCAATTACTTGCAGAAGAGGAAAACTATTTTTAATCAGAAATTTAAAATATCAAGGTTTTTTCTTTTTTTTTTTTTATGACAGACATTTTCAGATTAAATAAAGTAAAAACTTTAACGTAATTTCTGAATAAAAATTTTTTATTTGACTTTTCGTATAGGCTTATTTGTAAGAACGATTTTGCAGTATATAGAGGAATCTTGATTTTACAATATTCAATAACCATACATAGGTACAATTAATAATAAAAAGAATATTTATGGCCTTAGAGTATTTACCACAAGACGAAAAAAAATACAACAATATAAAAAAAAATAGACTTACATAACAATTTGTTTTCATCAGTTACCCATTTTTGTTTTCCCCCTTTTTTCCTACTTAGCCGATACGTTTCCTCTGAAAACGGGGTAATTTCCATCTTGTGACTATCTTGTGGTTATCTAAGTCACCATCTTGTGACTACATCATGAGACCACTATCTTTATCTATTTCCTCCAATTTATTTATAACTGTATTAATATAAATGTACGGCTGAGATTTTTTTTTCAAAAGGCTGTTCAAATACGAGTAGAATAAAAAAATAATCCTGCTGGGCAGATTCGTGCACATTATTAAAATAACGGTTATTTATAATCTGTCCATTACTAGCTCTAACCAAGAATAGAAATGTATGGTATATTTAGTTAACCTATAAATAAAAATCATGCGCGGTCGTATATTTTAATGAATGCACTGGTTCAGGGAGACGCGAGCTTAAAATAAACATAAACGCCCTCGTTAAATATTATTACTTAAGTTAACTAAAACTAAGACCTGCGCTGTGTAATTTTAGTAATAATCACAAGTACTGGTGAGCCTTCCGCCAAAAGAAATTATAATTAAAATTATTGTTAATTACCATTAATATATCAAAATTGCAATTCGTAGGAAAAACCGTTAACATAAATATACCTGTAAACAGAAGGAAATAAAATTAACTTAAAAGAATTACACATAATTAAACCATGATAATTAAAAGAAAAAAACAAAACTGATTAAATTTAAATTATGTATTTACTAATATAAACATTATATACAAAATATAAAGAGAGAAAAGAGAAAGCATCTGCTGCCCTGACGACATTTATTTTGTTAATTAGAACTATTATCTTATCAAAGAAAAATATCATGTTGAAATTAATCAATCCTTAAATGGAATTTTAACATTAACAAGAACAATTAACTACTGAGTTGGGATTCCAAACTCGTCATCCTACTTTTAATTCACATTAAACACATAATTGTGACAAACAAATGATATTAGTGAAGAATTCATGTCGTATACACATAGCTAGTAGGTGATGCAATACGTTAGACATCGATGGGGACATCGTCATCTTCTTGAAACGCATAATAAAAATAACTCTTTACCACTAGAACTGCCATGAGCCGTCATTTTGACGGTTACTAAATGAATATATTCCGATTCGAACCAGAAATTTCTTTTTAAAATAAATTAAATACAAAACTCACAGAAATACGTTAAATGAATAAGTTAAGTAGTTTTAAACAAAATTTCTGGTATGAAATAGTTTTCCAGTGGATCATTGACGA
This sequence comes from Maratus michaelseni, assembly GCA_963931845.1. Lineage (NCBI taxonomy): Eukaryota > Metazoa > Arthropoda > Arachnida > Araneae > Salticidae > Maratus > Maratus michaelseni. The sequence continues at coordinate 283,002,313 of OZ007595.1, forward strand.
TAAAACTTTTGCTCTTATTAATAATTTGATATTAAAAATAAAATACGTAGACTGTAGAATTGCAAGAGCATATTCACATTTTGCTCTCCAATTTAGGGAAGTTGTCTTTAGATATTTATTATTTTATTAAAGCAAATCTGGAGAAGTTGGCCGTATAGCATGTCAATGTTATCTTGCTGCTAGATCGCTGAGGAAAAAAATATTATGTTATATTCCGCATCGGAGATAGTTATTTTCTTAGATCCGGACCAGGAGAAATTATTAAGCAGCTTTACATTTCTAAGCGAGAGTCAGAATCTATATTCAGCTAAAAATAACATACCTAAAAAATACATGAAGTACAGCCCTATGCAAATATCATGGGCGTGTTTATTTGAAAAGCCGTACTGCCATTGGTTAGGAATCGTGCTTAACAGTTACACAAATAATACTTCGTATTGGATTTTCAAATATCACTCTAGTGCACTTAGCTGACCACTTGGTAATTGTGTGATTGCATTGTCGCAGACTTGCCAAGTCTCCGGATTTTTGAACACCAGTATTATTTTAGATAAAATGTTGTTCTTTTAAATCGAAGAATGTCCCGATTACATAAAACAACATTTTCTGTACTAAAATACTGGTATCCAAAAAGCTGGAGACTTGGCAGCTCTGCATTGTGTGACCACATTGTGTAAACAACTAGTTCGATGACGTAAATACATGACTTATTACATAAAACATTAATTTACATAGTCATAAGACTAAATAAAAATCAAGCAATATTTTTATCTTATGCTAGATAAATGTGGGAATACAAATATGTAAATATTATAATTTTAGTATGGATGGATATTTTCCTATAAAAGTTTATATAGTTAATTATATTTAAATTACGCTAAATAGTTTGGTCTTTCATAAAAAGAGGATGCAATTCATTACTGACCCACCGCTACCTGAATACTAGGCCTGAGAGCTGATACAGAAATGGCGGCTGTCGTAGACGCATTTTTTTCAGCGTTTGTACGGTTCCCCGGATTTGAACACCAATTATTTCTAAAAGTTTTTTTGCGTTATTTTTCTGAGATTAAACAAATAAAGAAAACTTTTAGAAATTATTAGTGTGTAAATTAAGGGGCTGTACAAACGCTTAAAAAAAATCCGCCTACGACAACCGCCATTTTTGTGTCAGCGCTCAGGCCTAGTATTCAGGTGGCGGTGACTGACCACCAAATCGACTGGGACGTATCTGTCCCAACACGTAATTAAAATGTTAAACAATCTGATTTTCTCTTTAAATTATAAATTCTCAAAACAAAGGACACTATTATAATTTTAGAAACTAATTAAACCTAAAGGATAGAGTAATAAAATAGACTGTATTTTGAGATAAAACAAATATTGTCTTCCCAGTTAATCTACGTTCTTCATATCGTGTATATGTGACAGAGTAATGCAATGTATTTTTAAAAACCTTTTTCAGCACATTTTCTAAAAGTTAGTCTCGCTTTCTAAAATGAACGTTATTTGAGCATTAATTTTCTTCTTGAGATTATCTTTCATTGTTTCTGAAGTAATAAAAAATTTATTGAACAGTAAGTTGTTTCATACAAAATATATATTCTCATAAAGAATTTCTGAAAGCTATTACTAGAGCATCGGCGTCGATATTTTAAAGTTATAAGAAAGGCGAAATTATTTTTGATATATTGCATATAGTTCCACGAAAATACAGATATTAAATTTATTTTTCATTGTTATAGGTACTTTTTTCTTATCTCATCTATTCGTGCATTACATTTATGTTTCATTGCAATATTATAGAATATTGTTTCCCATACAAAAGATGTCTTAAAAATAATAATTCCTTAACAATTCATTCGTCAACTTTGGTTTTTAAAAATGTTAGAATTTTTCATAAGATTTTCTTTTACATTATTAAGTGAATTTACTTTTTTTATTTATGTGTTTTTGTTTGTCATTTTATTAGTTATTATTTTGTAATTTTATAACTCCTTTGAGGGAGTAAACACGTCCAACATTTTTTCAAAGGTAATCATATGAATTAATCATGAAATTTCTCCTCAATATGTTGTTAACCCTTCAATAAAATATAGACATAGTTGCCAACTTTTACGCTTTTCTAATACCATTAAAATTGTATAGAATTTTTCGAATTATTTAATTGCAGCTATTTGCGATTAACACTTTAAGTTGAGGTGGGATATATTATATCCCACCTAATTTTTATTTGATTCGAACCAGAAACTGTTAATTAAATTTTACTTTTTTAACTTTGACGGGAAAAGTTGAAAAGTTGCTTTTCCTTATTTTGAACTAAATTCTTTCGTAAATACCGGTGTGAATTCGACGTTGCAGGAACACGAATGCTTGCCCCTGAAAGGGTTAAAAATGATTGTTAAATTTAAGTGATAAGAAAGAAGCTTAAAAGTTTGGCAGCCATGTAAATGCTTAAAGTTATAAAAACGTAACACAAAAAGGCTTATAAAAACCTTTTAATATGATCATCGACATGTTTCGAACGCACAAACGGTGCCATTATCAAGATCTAAACAAACTAATCGTGCAACAATTTTTTGAAAATAAACATAAAACACGAGATCATATGTGTAATAAAAGCAGATGCTTAAAAATAGTGAACTGTAAATGTGAAAATTAATATTTTCTTATTGCTTTTTTTAAAATGAAAAATATCTCGTGTCAAATTTTAGGTAATTCAAAAGAGGCTGATTCGTTGCATGTATTCTCGTTATAGTTTTTTTAAAGGCGGACATTTTTAATTTTGGAACCGGTTTGAACCGGTTCTGAAAGTAAAAGAACCCTTATATAAAAAAAAAAACTGGAAACAAAATCGAAAAAGTAAAAACTAACAACGTTAGAGATCGACCTCAGCTGTCCTATGCAAAAAAAAATCATTTAAAAATATAAAAAAGCGAGCGAGAAATCTCGCAAGAATCTTCCCATAGACTTAACATTAGCTTGAGCGTTTTTTCGGGTGACTGATGTAGGCTCTTAATTGTACACCGCCCCCTGAGTACTAGGCCTGCTCGCTGACAAAAATGGTGACTGTTGCAGGCGGATTTTTATTTCAGCTTTTGTACAGTCCCTCGAACTTCAACACCAATAATATCTAAAAGTTATCTTTGACTTATTTGATCTCAGAAAAACAAGCCGAAGAAAACTTAAAAGAAATTATTGGTGTTAAATTTCGATATACGGTTCAAACGCTGAAAAAAAATTCGCCTGCGACAGCCGCCATTTTTGTCAGCGCGCAGGCCTAGTACTCAGGGGGCGGTGAATTGTACCACAATTTCAAAAACTTTCTTTGTGACAGATATCGCTTGTAAATAGCCTAAAATAAGTGTATGGCACAAATTATTTTTCATAAAATGGCACGAATAGAATAAAAAAATAGCATTTGGGACTCGATGTCACAACAAAAGAAATGAAAATATTAAATGTTTCAGATACATAAAATGAGAACCTTTCAAGATACTAGAAAAAAAGTTTTTAAAAGATAGAAAACAAATGAGAAAATTCACTGATCAACATATCTAGGAAAGTTACAGCGTTTAAAAGGCATACAAACTTTACATATATAAAAAAAATGAGAATATAATTATAAGGCTCTTTCGCTGACCTTATAATAGTTTTAAGTTTTAAGAAATTCATTGAGAAAAACCGATAAATATCTAGTGTAGTTATCTTTTGGAAAACCTCGCTTATATAATTGAATAATTTTATTAGTACAGAGGTTTATTCCATTCTTATTCAAGTATAAATTATTGTTCCTTTGAGTAATTTTTATTTTATTAATTAACAGAGTTAGTACACCTCAGGAGATTTAAGGGGTTTGAATTCCAGAATTTTTCTAAAGTAATGGTCACCATATGTAAATACAGAATTTTCTGTTTAAATAAGGCAAATAGTATTTTAAGAAAATTCTGGTATTTCTCCTTTGAGGCTTTCGGACGTTTATTAAAATGATTTACAGAAATTTTATTATGAGGTTCAAGAGATGTTGATAGTTGTCAAATGTTGTAAATATATGTTTAATATGTAAAACGTGTAATATTCATGTCTTGCAAATAAGCAGATTTTTGCATGATGCATTTCTGTAATTCTTTTACGCTGGCTATAGTGGGATTCTATCAGTGGCGGCTCGTGACCAGCTTTATTTGAAGCACTAAATGAATTTCTGGCAATTTTATTCTTTTCTTACCACTATTATTAAAAAGAAATACTTTGTATATTTATTGGTAGAAAGTTCTGCCATTAACCCCTACGCGACGAGCGTCCTCTAAAGAATTTTTAACCTTTTGCCACCGGTTTTTAAAAACAGAAATTTTCGCCTAATTGAATCACAGAATTGCTAACATTAACCTTCCTTGCCTGAATGGGTCGAATCGATCCATCTCTATAATTTATTTCATTCGATTCGAACCAGAAATTTCTTCTTAAAGTGAGTTAAATAAAAACCATGCACAACTAAGTTAAATAAATAAGGTTAACCCTTTTCGGCGCGGAGTAAGTCTGTTTGCAAAATGATGAAATAATGGACTGACACCGGAATTTACAAACGAATTTATTTGAAAATAAAAACATACTTATTTTCCGGTACTGAATAAAAGAAAAATTTTAATTAAATATTCTTTGTGCCTTTTGTCTGTTTTGGAATTAAAATTAGGAGTCCTTTTTTGTGACCACCGCCCGTTAAAGGGTTAAATAAGGCAAAGCTTACAATAAAAAGTAACTGGTGGGAATAATCGAGGATTCTGAGCATCTTATGCGTCACGTATACGTGTCGCTCGTCCCCAAGGGGTTAACCCTTTAACGGATAAAGCACTTCAATTGCTGAAATGTTGAAATAAATGACTGACACCGGAAATTATGATCAAATTTATTTGTATATAAGAAAAAAGTGATATTTCACATACATAATAAATAGAAAACATTTCTATTAAAATTCTGCTGTCATTGTTGCATTTCGTAATTAAAGTTTTGTGGTTTCCTAGGGAAAACAATGAACGTTAAAGGGTTAAGCATAAAAAAAATTTCTTATAAGAACTAATGGTGCGAAAATAGTAAATGTTTCAAGCATGCATTTAGTGCCACCAAAAAAGATAGTCACGACCCGCCACTGGTTTCTATGAATGATGGGATTACAAAAGTTGCATAAAAGCAACACATTTTCTAAGAAATAAAATGTAAACTATATAATGCGCAGTTATTTTTTAAACATAAAAATCCATGTGATAATAAAGTGTTAAATACCTTTATATGACACTCTGTATCCAGTATAACCATATGATACTCTATATCCTACATCCCTTCCCATCAAACAAAAGTGCATAAAGCAATAAAAGCATAAAACTTGACAACTATCCAATTTATTGAACAATATGTTGTTCCATATAATAAATATTTTATTAAAAAGAATTTCTAATCAATATTATTTAAGCAATATCTTATATCTTTACGTTACGGTTGAATAAATCATTGTTTTTTAATTGTTATATATACAGATAGATGTAGGTATTAAATATATATTTAATACTTGCTGAATTTTTTGTACCACACACAAACTATTTTAACATAACATATTTTACAGCAATAACACTGAATCTTTGAAGCATAAAAAATGTTTACTAGTAAATAAAATTAATTTTAATTCCTAAACTCGCTGACTTTCAGTTTTCTAAAAGTATTAAACAATTTTCAAAATAAATTTGAGAGTTTTTTTCCACTTTCCAGGGTTCGTACGGGTACCGTTACTTTTCCAGGTGACATACCAGTATATTTATCTTAAAAAAATTCATCAAGTTCAAGCGTGCGAAATTTAACCTTATTTAAGAAGAGTTTATTTGTAAGAAAATACTGGTACCGAATAATTACCGGGTCTTAAAATTCCAGGACCCGTACGAATCCTGACTTTCGTTCAGTAGTCTAAAAATGATTTCTTTTATTAAAAACTTACATTCTTGGAATTGAACATCCATTCTCTTAGCCATTATTTCGTGCTTTCATACATCTTTCTATGGGGAGAAAACGATGACATTTTCTAAAAAATAATCACATGAAATGATCATAAATCTTACTTCTTTTATTCTATTAATTTCCCTGAAATTTCGTCGTGTAAAATTGTAGTTGATTATTGAAAAATGTTGAAAAATTATTTTAACACTAGAACTGCGGGAAATTTTACTCAAGTTTCATAAAAATATTTTATACCAGAATTTTTATTTAAGACTTTTAAGTTACATTTTTAACTTATTTTTGTGCGGTGTGTATTTTATGAAGAAATATCCGGTTCGAATTGACATTTCTTTTCTTTTGGTAGGGGTCAAAATGATCCCTCACCGCCGTTCTAGTGTTAAAAATTGAAATGTTGAAAATTGTAGTAAATTAGTATGCTTTAGAGGGAAAGTTTATATTTGTCTGGTCTATGCAGATATCCAATTTATTGAACAATATGTTGTTCCATATAATAAATGTTTTATGATAAATAATTTCTAATCTCTATTACTCAAACAATGCCTATATTTTTATGTTGCAATTGAATAAGTAACTGTTTTTTTTTAATTTCTATATATATAGGATAGATTTATAAAAATGTAGATATTAAATATATTTTTCACACTTACAGAATTTTATGCACCACACACTATTTGTACATCACATATTTTACAGGATTGATATTGATTCGTTAAAGTATACGAAAAACAAACTAAAAAAGAACTTTACATGTGAATAGAAATATATTTGAGTCCAAAACTTGTTGACATTCACTTTTCTAAAATCATTAAACAATTTTTTAAATAAACAAATTTTAGAGCTTTTTTTATCGCTTTCATTCAGAAGTCTAAAAGGGATTTCTTTTATTGTTAACGTACATTTGTGGAATTCAACATCCATTCTATTAGCCATTATTTCGTGCTTTCATAAATATTTCCATGGGGAGAAAACGATGAAATTTTCTGATATTAAATATATTTTTCATACTTACAGACTTTTTTGTACCGAAAATTATTTGTACATCATATATTTTACAGCAATATCCTTGAATCTTTCATGTATGAAAAAAAAAACTTTACTTGAGAATAGAAATAATTTTAATTTCTAAACTCGCTGACTTTCAGTTTTCTAAAAACATTAAATAATTTTCAAAATAAATTTGAGAGCTTTTCTTCCGCTTTCGTTCAAAGTCTAAAAGGGATTTCTTTTATTATTATTGATAATAGTATGCTTTAGGTTATATTTAAAACAATGTTAGAAAGGTTATATTTGTCAAGTCTTGGCAGTTATCCAGTTTGTTAAAGAGTATATTTTTCAATATAATATATATTTTATCATAAATAATTTTGTAATCTCTATTATTCAAACAATTCCTATATTTTTATGTTGCAGTTGAATAAATATCGGTTTTGTTTAAATTGTTTTCTGTCTATATATACAGGGTGTAACTGAAATGCTTCAACAAACTTTGAGGGATGATAGTACTCATGAAGATGAACAAAAACTGCAATAGAACACGGGGTCGCAAATGACATTTAACCCTTTCAGGGACAGTGGTATGTCTAAAAAACCACTTAATTTTAATTCCAAAACGCCACAATGGCACCAGAATTTTGCTAAAATCTTTTCCATTTAATATTTATGTGAAATATAGCCTTTTTCTTATTTACAAACAATTTTTTTTGTAAATTCCGGTGCCAGTCCATTTTCAGACGCATTTTCTCTATTTTTATCCTTTAAGCCTTTTAGGGGCAAACTACTTTTAGTACTAAAATGTTCAAATAACTGACTGGCACCGGAATTTATAAAAAAAATTTGTTTGTAAATAAGAAAAAGGCTATATTTCACATACGTATTAAATGGAAAAGATTTTAGCAAAATTCTGGTGCCATTATGGCGTTTTGAATTAAAATTAAGCGCTTTCATAAACATACCAGTGCCCCTGAAGGGGTTAAACGTCATTTGCGACCCCATGTTCCATTGCAGTTTTTGTTCGTCTTCATGAGTACTATCATCCCTCAAAGTTTGTTGAAGCATTTCAGTTACACCCTGTATGTGTGTGTAGGATATGTTTATAAGAATGTAGATATTAAATATATTTTTCATACTTCCAGAATTTTTTGTAACACTAACTATCTGTACATCACATATTTTACAGCTATAACATTGAATCTTTCAAGTATGAAAAAAAAAACTTTATTTGGGAATAAAAATAAATATAATTCGTAAACTCGCTGACTTTCACTTTCTAAAATCATTAAACAATTTTCAAAATAAATATTACAGCTTTTTTTTTCGTTTTCGTTCAGAAACTAAAAGAGATTTCTTTTATTATTAACGCACATTCTTGGAATTGAACATTCATTCTATTAATCATTATTTCGTGCTTTCATAAATCTTTCTATGGGGAGAAAACGATGACATTTTCTAAAAAACGATCCCATGAAATGATCATAAATCTTTCAGCTTTTATTCTATTAATTTTCCCTGAAATTTCGTACGTTTTAAATCGTGTAAAATTGTAGTTGATTATTAGCCCTCTGAGCGTTTTGAAAAAGGGTAAAATTGTAATGTTGTTTTCCCTGCATTTTGTTTTAAATGCTAAAAAAATATGATTCTTTCAGCATTATAAATAAAACTTACTTACAGATATGAATGTAACCCTTGAGAGTATTAATCATCCTTTAATGTTTTGAAAATTCATTAAATCTATAGAATTATATTATCTTAAACATTGGATATATTGCAGTTAAACCTGGAGCTTAGTGAACGGAATATTACGTTCTACACGCTTAGAGGGTTAATATGCTTTACAGAGAAAAGTTATATTTGTCTAGTCTTGGGATCTATCCAGTTTATCGAACAATATGTTCTTCCATATAATATATTTTTTATCATAAATAATTTCTAATCTCTATTACTTAGACAATGCTTATAATTTTATGTTACAGTTGAATAAGTAACAGTTTTTTTTTAATTTCTATATATATAGGATAGATTTATAAAAATGTATATATTAAATATATTTTTCACACTTACAGAATTTTTTGCACCACACACTATTTGTACATCACATATTTTACAGAAATGACGTTGAAACTTTCAAGTATACGAAAAAAAAAAATTTTCTTGTGATTAGAAATATATTTGATTCCAAAACTTGCTGACATTCACTTTTCTAAAGTCATTAAAAAATTTTTTAAATACATTTTAAAGCCTTTTTTATCGCTTTCATTCAGAAGTCTAAAAGGGATTTCTTTTATTGTTTACGTACCTTTGTGGAATTCAACATCCATTCTATTAGCCATTATTTCGTGCTTTCATAAATCTTTCTAACGGGAGAAGACGATGAAATTTTCTGATATTAAATACATTTTTCATACTTACAGACTTTTTTGTATCTCAAATTATTTGTACATCATATATTTTACAGCAATATCCTTGAATCTTTGAAGTATGAAAAAAAAACGTTACTTGTGAATAGAAATAAATTTAATTCCTAAACTCGCTGAATTTCACTTTTCTAAAATCATTAAACTATTTTCAAAATAAATTTTAGAGCTTTTTTCCGCTTTCATTCAGAAGTCTAAAAGGAATTTCTTTTATTATTAACGTACATTCTTGGAATTGAACATCCATTCTATTAGCCGTTATTTCATGCTTTCATAAATCTTTCTGGGGGGAGAAATCAATGAAATTTTCCAAAAAACGATCACATGAAATGATCATAAATCTTTCCGTTTTATTCTTTTAATTTCCCTGAACTTTCGTACATTTTAAATCGTGTAAAATGTAGTTTATATTAGTATGCTATAGAAGAGGGGAAGGTTATATTTGTCTAGTCTCTAGTGTTTTTTTTAACTAATGAATGTTTAAAAAACATTACAGAAATTTCTTTATGTCATCTTTTGTTATAAATAGAAACAATTGTTACAGCTTTTTATAAGATGTTCAAAACCGAGAGTATGTAAAGAAAGAAATCATCGCTGCATATCATCTATCACAGATGCCATTAAAACTGCACCGTATATTATTATCTGTGTTGTCTATATATTTTCACCATTACAAAAGCTATCTGCATTTAGAAACAATATATGATGTTGTAAGGTGTTGTTACATTTTTTTGTTGTTGTTTTAATAAAACATAGATTTGTTATTTTTCCAGCCTTCTTTATTTAAACGTTTAAAATTTTTGACTAATCATTAAAGTTCGTAATTTGTAAACATCTTTCAAATTTTACATCCACATAATTTCTGTCTATTAAGATGCATTATTTAAAGCTTCACGAACTATTACATATATTCTCTATAATAAATGATAAAGCTTTGTTATTTTCTTTTTTTTATATGAAACAAATCCACATGAGATGAATAAATAAGTATAAACTTTGCCATTAATTAAACTGTAGATATATGTTTTGAAAAATAAAACAAGTATCTCATTTTTATTTTATTTTTAATGTGTTTAACGTTATAATTAAGCACTATTTTCTTTCATTAGCATATTTATTATATATATATTTTTTCTAAATATTCTCATTACATGTATAAATGGATCTTTTTTTTAATTTATTTACAGTGACTTCTTTCCTTTCATTTTTCTTTTTTGAAATTTTTTTTCTATACTTGTTGTTCTTGCATTTAAATGCATTTGCAATAAAAAAAAAATACATGATTTTCTGAAAGTATTAGCCATATGTAAATTGAGTCCACTAATGTCGCTCATATTTCGAATGAGTGTAAGGCATAGTGCGAAATATAGCTGAATGTTGCTTCTGAATTTGACGTGGAGTCACTACAAAAATTTACACTTGAACCAGGATTAAACTCTTCATTTCTTTACTAATAAAACACGCTCTAACAATATGCAAGAAAGATCAAAGGTTTTAGAAAAAATGAATGGATTCTTAAATTATGTACGAGAGATTTAAATATTCATAAAGGTTATTCTTTGAATAATTAGTCTCCATTATTCAGTCATAAACTATTCATTCTTCGTATGTGGTCTCTTTCAAGGCTAATTGTGTTTCATGAATACTTGTATAATAAAATAATAATTTCTATTGGATTTCATAATGAGATCAATTGCTTATGAAATTTGAGTGAGATTAATAAATTGTTCACTGCAAAATATATTGTTATTATAAAACTTTCTTAAAAACTATTACTATAACGTCACCGAAATATTTAAAATTTTGGCAGATATATACATTTTTTATTTAATGCCAGTGAGACCAGGGTTCGTACATTTTTACCACAAGGCTTTAATAGAAAATTTCTATTAAATATTTAGGTAGACAAAATTGCAGACAACTCGTTTAATTGCAGGATTTGTAATACTTTCCTGCATTGAAATAAGGCGAAATATTCTGTTAAAAAATTCTCATAAAGAATAGGAACCTTGCTGTTTTGATGTAGTTGATTTTTGTCAATGTAGTTTATTTGTGCATCATATTTATTCCACACAATATAAATAATTTTTTATCATATTTCCTTCGCTCATTGGCTAGTACTGTATTCAATAGCTACGTTTCCAGATTCTGATTAACATATTAGCAAACTTCCACCGGGAATTTATAAGAGTACTAGGGCACACCGCACACTGGTAGATAAAACCTGCCAACCCCCGTGAATTCCGAAGCAATTCATATTGGGATAGCTAGCTATTTTGCAGCAACTTTAACCAGAACACTATCATAAATCATTTTAACGTATGAATTTTTTTTTTAAATGTAAAAAAGGTTATTGAAAACACAATTAAAAATGCATTTAGTTGGTGCTACCAATGAGCATAATTCATTTTAAAGTTATAAAATTTACAAATTTTCGAAATGTAAAAACATTAACTGAAAAAAATTACCTTGGAAACACAAGTAATTTAAAAATCATTGCCTCTATAATATTGTACAGCTTAAATTCACTTCGAAAAACTATTGGAAAAACACTACGTGATAACAAGATAGTTCAATATAAATCAATAATCATCGTCTAAATTTCATTCGACATTCGACTTGAAAAATACAACACCTTTCAGACGCTTGGCAAGTTAACAAAACGTAAACGATACATTTCTGCTGTGTCTAAAAGAAAATATTTATCAAAATGCTTATTTGCTGAATGCATCGCGTGATCGTAAAACGAACCAAATACCATTGCTATACATTGACTAAAAGACTGTGCTGTGTTTTAAAAGAGATTATGTTCTGAATTTTGATTTGCTGAATTATAAATAAAATCTAGTGAATATAACGTCATATTGACAAAATCGTACTAAAATATTTCAGTTTTACGTACTCTAAATGCCATAACGTCATTGGAAATTCCTACCAAACCGTTGATATGCATCTGATGGCTGTTTCTACGCTTTTTCTGGAGGTGACAACTTCACACAATGGAAAACCTACCCCAAAGTCGAATATATTTTTGAAAGAATTCTACCGGGTGCCATATACTTTGGAATAAGGGAATGCATCATTTCTTTCAAATGTGACATCATTTTCACCATCAGAACCATTCATCTCTTCGAGATTAGAGCGTCATTTAAGATTTTTTTTAAATCACTGAATTTCATTAAATATTTATTATAATAAATTGCAAATTATGTAATTATCAGTAATATTATATTTGTGTATACTTCTAAATAAATCTTTAAATAAATAGCAAGGGTTCAGTTTATTTAAGTGCAGGAATAAGAGTAATTGAATATGACGTCATCATTGGCGCAGTTGTATAATATTTTACATTCATGGATGAAAATGTATCGTTTGTATTCCCCATGACGTCATTTTCTTCTTCGGAAACATTTCGTTCTACATATTCTACTCTTCCGCGATTTGTGCTTAATTAAACGCAATCCTTTTAATATGTTTACATTTTACGAAAACCATTGAATTTTCTTCTGATTGGCAGAGTGTAAAAAGGAAAATTTATATTTATTTTATGTTACTAAGGTTGTTGCCAAACGCAAGTTAAAAATACAACCTTATTTTCGTGCCACGTAAGATTAATATATATATATATATATATATATATATATATTGTTATGAATTTTGTATATATCTGTAAATATTCCATTTGTTTAAATTTATTTTATTTTATTATTGTGAAACTTGCAGTATTATTAATGTATTTCCTATTGAGCATCATGTAACTCAATGCTAAAGGCCTCAGATGGTTTGCAAGGAAAACAACCTTACACCCTCATCTTTATAATGGAAGTCTATTGAAATATCGCCAAGGAATGGGTTTATCGCCAAGTTGGCGATGGTTTTGGCGACTTATTTTTGTCGCCAAATTTGGCGATATATCGCCAAATGTCGCCAAGTTGGCGACGGATTTGGCGACTTTTTGTGCAACCACACCCCCCTTATACCTATACATTGGGATCCTTTCTTGCTTGGGTTCTCTATCGAAAGTTAAAGCACTTTCTGGTAATTTCTAGCATCTGAAGGCTCTGGAATAATCTGGAAAGATCTCTGAAGCCTATATAAGGGACCTCCACCAGTCCAGTTAGTTAGTTGTCTGTCAACTGCGATTGAATTCATACGAGAGGCTTTGCATTGAGACTACGTTTCTGTCAGCGATTTTGTCTCTGATAAGCCGTATTGAACGGATTGTTTCTGTGATAAATTTTGCTGTGCTGTTATTAGATTTGAAGATTACTGAATATTTGTATTTTGAGAAGATAATTCTGTTCTAATCGAACTGTTTGTGGTAAATAAAGCCTGTTTATTGTTCTTATATATTGGCATCAGTCCTTTCGAACCCCGAGCTCACAACATTTGGTGTCAGGAGTGGGGTTGAATGCCGATTACCAGAGCAATGGAGGCGCAACTGACTAAATTATTGGAGAAATTAGGAGAGATGGATGAGAAAATGACTGCGAACCAGGCTGAAATGAAGAAGGAAATGTCAGCGATGGATGAGAAAATGACTGCAAACCAGGCTGAAATGAAGGAAATGTCGGAAGAAATGATGAAGGAAATGTCGGAAGAAATGAAGAAGGAAATGTCAGCGATAGATGAGAAAATGACCGCAAACCAGGCTGAAATGAAAGAGATGTCGGAAGAAATGAAGAAGGAAATGTCAGCGATAGATGAGAAAATGACCGCAAACCAGGCTGAAATGAAAGAGATGTCGGAAGAAATGAAGAAGGAAATGTCAGCGATAGATGAGAAAATGACCGCAAACCAGGCTGAAATGAAAGAGATGTCGGAAGAAATGAAGAAGGATATGTCAACCAACCTTGGTGAGTTGAAAGAATTAATAGATAATAAAATAACATCTTTAAATGAAAGAATTGACAGCGTGGAAAACAAATTTGAAGGAAGATTTCTGGAAATAGAGGAAAAAGTTCAAAAGACAGCCAATACCGTAGAAGAAAGGATAGAGAGTATAGAAAAGGAGTTGGAAAATGTGAAGAAACAAAAGATAACTGCCGAAAACTATCCCGAAGATGTCAAGTATCAAGCTATGCTTCCCCGGGCCTCTATTAAACTCTCGACCTATGACGGAAAATCCTCATGGCCAGTTTTTAAGACACAATTTGGGATCGTAGCGGACGCCAATGGATGGGATTCCCAGACAAAGGCTTGCCAGTTAGCTGCTTCTCTACGCGCTGATGCTGCCGATGTCCTACAGACTTTGCTTGCAAATGAACCGCTGGATTTTGAAACGCTCGTCAGTGCCTTAGAATTACGCTTTGGCGAGAAATGCATGAAGGAATATAGCAGACTCCAGCTCAAGTCGCGACAGCAGAAATCCACTGAATCCCTGCAAGAGCTTGCTACGGATGTCGAGAGGCTTTCACATCTTGCTTATCCTGACTGTCCGACTGAAATTAGAGAAAGCTTGGCTCTGCAGCATTTTATTGATGGTGTGCGTGACTCTGAGATCCAGAAACAACTCCGGATTGCAGATCTCAGTGACTTAAAAGGGGCTTTAGTTTATGCCCTGAAATTCGAGGCAGCCCAGCAAGCTACAAGGAAAGATCGACACTTTGTGCGAGTAGCCAACATGCCTGAGACGTCGGATAGAGCTGTGGAGCATTTACAGCAGCAGGTGAAGGACATGATGAGGCAGATGAACTCCTTGATGGACAACAAAACTGGCAGAAAGATCAAGTGCTGGAAATGCGGTGGAGAAGGCCATATTCAAAGAAACTGCCTAAAACGACCCAGCACAGAAGGTAATAGCTCCCCACGAACGGCGGAGCAGGAAAACTAATTAATGGCCATCTCGCGGGGCGGAGGTTGCCAGATTTCGAGAAGCCCCATTATCAAGTGTGTCAAATTTCTGCAAGAAGTTGCGGCGAGAACGGAGTTTTTATAGTCGGGCGTGTGAATGATTTGCCCTGTAATATGATCATCGATACAGGAGCCAATGTGACCATCATTCGGAAAGATCTAGCTCACCGGCTAAAGGAAAAACTCCTCTGGACCCCGCCCCGTGTTATCCTTCAAACCGTGACCGGGGATAAGATCGACATACATGGAAGAATGAAATTGAAAATAAAGTTTGGGAACGCCGCTTACCATCATACAGTCTATGTGGCCGATATTTCAGACCCTTTCATACTCGGACTGGACTTTTTAAAAGAGCATGGATTTATACTGGACTTTAAGAATAATGAGTTACGCTCTGCTCAAGAAGATGTCACTATTTTCAAACTTGGAAATGAGTCCGGGTCTATTCAACGGATCACAGCCAAGTCAGATGTTATCATCCCTCCTCGGACCGAAATGATGATACCTGGATTAACTGGAAACGAAAGAATTTTCCAGTATGGCTTGACTGGATATCCTGAGAAGAGCCCAAAGGGAGTGCTAATAGCATCAGCGCTGGTAGATCTGTCGAGAGATGTGATCCCTGTGAGGATGGCGAATGTAAGTGAAAAGTCTAGAACTATCCAGAAGGGTGAAGTGCTTGCTACCTGTGCTCCAGTCATCTGTGTTTGCAAAGACCCGAGCTTGACCTTGTCGGAGCCGCCTACAAGTTTAACACCTGAAATTGGACGAAATGAGAATTTATCTCCTGAGCAGAGACATGCCGCAGAAAGACTGTTCCAGGAATTTACGGATGTGTTTTCACAAAACGAGAATGATATAGGTCGCACTTCTCTGACACGTCATAGAATTGATACTGCCGACCATCCACCGATTAAACAGCATCCAAGACGCTTGCCGTTTGCAAAACAAGAAGAGGTTTCTAAGCTCTTACGAGAGATGCAGGATAGTGACATCATCGAACCGTCATCAAGTCCGTGGGCCTCTCCCATCGTGTTGGTCCGAAAGAAAGATGGCTCCACAAGATTTTGTGTGGATTATCGTAAACTTAACGATATCACGAAGAAAGACAGCTATCCTCTACCAAGAATAGACGACACGCTAGATACTCTTTCAGGACATAAATCGTTTTCCACGCTGGATTTGAAGAGTGGATATTGGCAAGTAGAGATCCATCCTGATGACAAAGAGAAGACCGCATTTACTACTGGACAAGGACTTTGGCAATTTAAAGTTATGCCGTTCGGGCTCTGCAATGCTCCAGCAACGTTCGAGCGCCTCATGGAGACAGTGTTAAAAGGTCTGACTTTTGAAGCTTGTCTCATCTACCTAGATGATGTCATCATTGGTGGCCGCACGTTTGAAGAACATCTAGAGAATATTCGAAAAGTGTTAACGAAGCTAAGAGCGGCGAATTTAAAGCTGAACCCTTTGAAATGCAAGTTCTTCCAACGAGAAGTAAACTATTTAGGACATATCATCTCAGCTGAAGGTGTTCGAACAGATCCTGAAAAAGTGTCTGCAGTAAAGCACTGGAAACGTCCGGAAAATGTCCATCAGTTGCGAAGCTTTCTGGGACTATGCACTTATTACAGAAAGTTTGTACAGGGGTTCTCCAACATCGCAAGACCCTTGCATAGGCTCACTGAAAGCAAACAGAAGTTTCTATGGACACAAGAATGCGACAATTCATTCCAGTGGCTGAAAGAAGCTCTCACATCCTCTCCAGTCCTTACCTATCCAGACCCCGACAAACAATTCATTGTGGACACGGATGCCAGTCAGGAAAGTGTCGGCGCTGTACTTTCCCAAGAAATAGATGGCCAAGAACGAGTCGTAGCATACTGGAGCAAATGTTTATCGAAACCAGAGCGGAATTATTGCATCACTCGTAAGGAGTTATTAGCTATAGTGAAAGCCATAGAACACTTCCATCACTACCTCTATGGCAGGAAATTTCTCCTTCGTACTGACCACGCATCCCTAACATGGCTGATGAATTTTAAGAACCCAGAGGGCCAAGTAGCCAGATGGATACAACGACTCCAGGAATACGACTTTGACATCAGGCATCGCAAAGGCTCATCGCATGGAAACGCCGATGCCCTATCAAGAAGACCGTGTCCCGAGAGCTGTCGCTATTGTTCCAGAGCGGAGAGCAAGTATAATCCCGAATATGTCATACGCCAGACGAAGACTTCACTATTGACGCCACCAGATCCCTGGAGTGATGAGAAGATTCGAGAAGATCAAATGGCAGACTCTGAGATCAAACCAATCTTGGAGTTATTAGAATCTTCTAGCACGAAGCCCAGTTGGAAAGACATCTCGACTTACAGTCCTACGACGAAGCAATATTGGGCTCTTTGGAACTCTCTCCACGTCAGGAATGGTGTCCTGTTCCGAAAATTCGAATCGGAAGATGGGAAGACATCTCGGTGGCAGTTGGTACTTCCTCGATCCCGAATCCCAGAGGTCCTCAAGGAATTACATGGCAGTCCCACTGGTGGCCATTTTGGAGTCATGAAAACATTACACAGAGTCCGAGAGCGCTTCTTCTGGGGAAAAGCGAGAGCTGACGTCGAACGATGGTGCAAATCTTGCGATGCATGTGCAGCTCGGAAAGGACCAAAGAAACGTAGCCGAGGAAGACTACATCTCTACAATGTAGGAGCACCTTTCGAACGCATCGCCCTTGACATCCTAGGCCCTCTGCCAAGAAGTGCTGATGGCAACAAATACCTCCTTGTTGTCATGGACTACTTCACGAAATGGCCTGAAGTTTATGCCACCCCTGATCAAGAAGCTTCTACGGTTGCGGATGCCTTGGTACACCAGTGGATATCAAGGTATGGAGTCCCCCTTCAAATGCATTCTGACCAGGGGAGAAATTTCATCTCTGCTGTGATTGAGGGTCTCTGTCAACTTCTCGGAATGGACAAAACTAGGACGACGCCTTTACATCCACAATCGGATGGCATGGTTGAGAGATTTAATCGTTCCATCCTCAACAATCTCTCACTGCTAGTCTCAATAAACCAACAAGACTGGGACCAAAAACTTCCCTTGTTTCTTCTCGCCTATCGCAGCGCCGTCCATGAAACAACCGGCTATTCCCCGTCTCAGATGCTTTTCGGTCGTGATCTTCGTCTACCTTGTGATCTGATTTTTGGTCGCCCTCCAGATGCGCCTTCATCGCCAGAGGGATACGTGCAGAATCTCCAGGCACGATTTGAAGACGTCCACAACTTGGCTCGAGAGCGGATAAATATGCAGACGGAGAAGATGAAGACCAGGTACGACACGAAAGCCACGGGACATCAATTCAAAGAAGGTGACAAGGTTTGGTTTTATAATCCGACTCGACGTAAAGGACTTTCTCCCAAACTGCAATCGCACTGGGACGGTCCTTATACAGTCCTAAACAGACTGAACGATGTCGTAATTCGGATCCGAAAGTCACCAAGTTCGAAGCCTAGAGTCGTTCATTACGACAGGCTGGCTCCATACTATGGCCATAGTACTTAGTTCATTAATTGTAAATAGTGTAATGTAAATAATGTAAATTAGTATGACCATGGTCTTGTATATAAATTAATGTAATTATTTATTTTGCTTAGCATTATCATTATTATTGTTATTATTATTTAAATACTTGTATGTAATAATGTCTATGCTTTAATTTTATTTTATTTTTAAATAAGTGTATAGTTTGTATAATTCAGCATTATGAATGTGTTTTAAATAGTATAGCATTTGTTGGTAACGGGTTTGCTTTTCGATCAAAGTTTGAACTGCCCGGGACGTCCAGTCCTTGAGAGGGGGGGCAATGTTATGAATTTTGTATATATCTGTAAATATTCCATTTGTTTAAATTTATTTTATTTTATTATTGTGAAAATTGCAGTATTATTAATGTATTTCCTATTGAGCATCATGTAACTCAATGCTAAAGGCCTCAGATGGTTTGCAAGGAAAACAACCTTACACCCTCATCTTTATAATGGAAGTCTATTGAAATATCGCCAAGGAATGGGTTTATCGCCAAGTTGGCGATGGTTTTGGCGACTTATTTTTGTCGCCAAATTTGGCGATATATCGCCAAATGTCGCCAAGTTGGCGACGGATTTGGCGACTTTTTGTGCAACCACACCCCCCTTATACCTATACATTGGGATCCTTTCTTGCTTGGGTTCTCTATCGAAAGTTAAAGCACTTTCTGGTAATTTCTAGCATCTGAAGGCTCTGGAATAATCTGGAAAGATCTCTGAAGCCTATATAAGGGACCTCCACCAGTCCAGTTAGTTAGTTGTCTGTCAACTGCGATTGAATTCATACGAGAGGCTTTGCATTGAGACTACGTTTCTGTCAGCGATTTTGTCTCTGATAAGCCGTATTGAACGGATTGTTTCTGTGATAAATTTTGCTGTGCTGTTATTAGATTTGAAGATTACTGAATATTTGTATTTTGAGAAGATAATTCTGTTCTAATCGAACTGTTTGTGGTAAATAAAGCCTGTTTATTGTTCTTATATATTGGCATCAGTCCTTTCGAACCCCGAGCTCACAACAATATATATATATATATATATATATATATATATACTAATAAAAGAAAGTTTCGCTCTGTGTGTGTGTCTATTGGCGATGGCTAGGAAAATCCAGCCCACCTAGAAGGCTGCAAATTTAGATATAGGTAGTCCAAACCCTCTCCTGGTGCACCATTACGTCAGAATTTTAATATTTTTAAAATTAAAGTAGTTATTAATTAAAAACTGATCAAAGATCACAAATAAAAACGTCATTATTCAAAAGCTAGCTGGCGCATGTGCAGAAACCAATATCCGTATCTTCCGGAATAGAAGAAAGAAAGCACAACACATCCCGTTTTTGTTTTAAGTTTTTCTAAATTCGCCCGGTTAGAAATACGGAAAAACCGTCTACATATTCTGAAAGAAAATACTTTTACGTCTCAAACGATCTGGTTGGTTAGAAAAAAATTTACATTTAACCATTTCAAAAAAAATTAATCAAAAAGCTTCGAATTCATGTTTTTTATTTTCTCCCGTTTTCCGAGCCTTGCATCCACCGAAATACAAAAAATACGGAAAAACGAAGGTCACCAAATTGAAGAACTGACTTTGCCCTTTCCAAAGCCCCCTTTGGTTTTAAAACATACAAAAATTAACCCTTCTAAAAAGCATATTTTCATTATGCCGTTTTGTGATTTTTGCGATTTTGGCAATTTTTAAAAATTCGCATCGGCGATTCAGAGAAAGGTACGAAAAACTAAAAATACCAGACAATATCTACATTTATTCCTTTTTCGAAATCTGTATTCGTTTTTGAAAAATACAAATATTAACCCTTCAAAAAAAATTCGTGCGCAGGACTCTCTTTTGGGAATTCCGATTTTCTATGATATATAAAATCTGGCATCGGCTTTCTACAATAACCAAACAAAAATCAAACACACCTAAAGACATCTACGTTCTGTCGGATTTAGGCAGAAACCTTTAGTTTAAAAATAAAATCACGTTAACCCTTTCGAAAACGTTTTTTTACCGTAAGTCAATTTCGCTTTTTTAACTATTTCCTCTATCTTTAAAAAACCGAATTGGCGTTTATAAACAAGATACGAAAAACTAAAAATACATCAACTAATCTACATCCCTTTGTTTTTTAAAATCTGGTATTCGTTTTGAAAATTTTTAATTTTAACCCTTCAAAAAAAAATCCTTTCCAAAACTCACTCACGCGATTTTCGTTTTTCGGTCCATGTTTAAAAATCAGCATCGACTCAGGAAATGTGAGTACGGACAAACAGTAGACTCCAGATCATAGACGCGTTCATTTTCTTCAAAACGCATGATTGGGTTTTAAAAAATATCTACATTAACCCTTTAGAAACCGATCGATTACGTAACCAACATTCGCGATTTCCGCTATTTTGGCAATGTTTACCCGTGGTTAAATTTCAATTCTACTAGGAAATTTGGTTGGGTTGAGTGTTCTTAAAAGGCCTCTTCCAGAACAGACTGCGCCCCTGGCGGTGGAAGGTGGAACTATGGACCCGATTACGACGGGGTTTGGTTTAATTTTCGTATATAACAGATTATTAATATTTTTGGCCCGTGCAACGCCGGGCGGGTTAGCTAGTGTTATATATATATATATATATATAGAGAGAGAGAGAGAGAGACATACAGAGAAAAGATTTTACGTTTTATTAAAAATAAAAAGTTTGTGTTTAAAAAAGGTGAAATTTTCTTTTCTAAAATAGTACTCTATGGTAATCCCAAGCTGTATCTGTCCTAAATTCGCAGAATAATCAGACAAGTAAACTTATATCAATAATTATGAATAATATTAGCACTTCGCGACTGTTTATTTATTTATTTTATTTCTAAAGTTATATAGAATTTATTGATCAATAAGGTCTTTGTATACAAAATATGTTCTGTCATAAAGCATCGCTAAAATCTATTACTCAAGCATGAATAACTTTTTAAGCTGCTGACTGAGAAACATTTGATGATTAAAATAACTGGAGATTACAATTAGATAAATGTGATGATTATTTTTCCTCCAGATGGTGATTAATAATACACGACTATAGTTTAAAGAGAAACTAATTAGCAACTCTCATCATCTGGTGAGTAGCAACAGAGAGTTGTTAACCCAGCAAGAATGAAACATCAGGCTTCCTTGATACAAAAAGCTCAAATAAGTTGTTAAAAGTGAGCGTTACCATTTGAAAAGTCAAATTTCGTACAATTTTCATGTATTTTTCATATATGCTAAACTTTAATAAATGTTGATCATAGACTATAAAATAGTTATTTGTATATCATTTTTCATATAATGAAATCACCTTACTTTACCCTGTACTTTTATACTACTTAAAAATTGTGAATAAATAAATGACAAAATCTTAAAATTTTAACGCGACTGAATGTAATGTCATTTTTTAAGTAACCTTTCTTTTAAAAAAAAATTTAAAAAAAATTACACTTTGAATGCAAAAACAAAAAATATTTACTTAGACTTGAAGTAGAGAGAAGTGATTATACTATACTTGTATAGTTGTCTAACACACCTTTCTATTTAACATCAGTAATACAATGGAGACGCACTCATGCTTTCTCTCGTTAAATATGGCTAACTACTTAAGCCTTGCGTAATTTAACCAAACGCTTTCTTTAGCTAAGATCTTAAGAAAACTCTTCTCATTCACTCTTGTGAACGAACTCATATATCGTGAAACTATGTTAACTAGAGCAACATTTCACTCCATTCAATTGTATAATAGTTAAATACTTGTTCATACTTGCTCTCTTCCCACATGTATACATAGTAGTTTGTGCATATATTTTATCGTAGTTTTTGGAATATTCTGTACATATTAGACATCTAATTGCATACAGAAATATAAATATTTTGCCTGTCGATAGTGATGTTATTTTAATTTATAAAAAATGCTTAAAATGCATTGAGGGATGAGATTTCTCGGCTTTTTTGAATACCAGTATAATTTTAGAGAACACGTCCTTCTTTTAAATCGCAGAATGTTTCGATTAAATGAAAAAACCATTTTCTGTAAGATTATACTTGTATGCAAAAAAGCGGAAAAATCTCATCCTTGAATGCATTATATTGAATATGTTTCGTAATAATACTGAATTTGCTGTTTAAGTTTAAAATAGTCTAAACAAATAATTCAAATACATTTGCGAAGTGTAGTTTTAAATAATTTATCATAAGCGTGATTATACATGTTGTGAAGGGCATAATGTCACGGGGGAAGGTGGGGGATATTAGATCACTCTACTACCGATATAATTATATACTACATTTATCGTTATTTAATCTTTGAACGTTACGAATTTAGAAGAGCCAATTGCAGTACATAAAAATACTGGTAATAAAGTGATCCACCCCCCACCCCCCCCACCTACCTGACGCTACGCCACTGCATGTTGTCATTCATAAAGCGTTTTATTTTATAAAACGTATAAATTATCAATAGTGAAAGGAATTTATGTTAAAATCACGGACAAATTATATTAGAAACTGTTTTTAATAAAAAATATTTCTTTCTGTAGTATGTATAAAATCGAACAATTAGAACACTCATAAAATGGAACCTCTTTATAACGTAAATCTGCCAAAAAGGAAAAATCAATAACATATATTAAAAAATAAAAAATATAATTAAAAAAGAATTAATTGAGTAGTTTTCTATATGAAAACTATTTATTTGCTGAAACCAATAAAACATATTAAAACAATGTTGCCTATAACGTATACATGCCTAAACGGAATATAATTAACATATTATAATAATAAATTAAAAGTAAATGAATAAAACACTGATTGGTAAAGTATTTTTAATTCTCATATTGGCAATGTGTAAATTCCAAAGCGGAGCTTTATGCGTTTAACTTTTTTAATTTAATATTTAAATTGCAGAATTTGTAACGACCGCGTAGAATCGCAGGATTTGTAAAGGTTTTCTATGATTAAATAAGTCAAAACATTCTGGTAGAATTGTACAAACTCTGCATATTGGTTATAGAAATGTTGGTTACAAAACTTTTTATACAACATTGCACTGTTTGAAGGTATATTTATCGATGTTTGGCATGGTTTAAAAATGAAACATGTTATTTCATGAGAAAAAAAAATATCCTTTGATGCTCAATGTTTAATAATTAAACATTACGGTAAAGAGTTTTTACTTTAAAAGCAAATTTTCTTAGGAATGTCCTGTCATTCCTCCAGTACGCCGCCATATATAAATATATATATATATATATATATATATATATATATATATATATATATATATATATATATTAATATTAGAAAGTATATTATATTTAAAGTTATTTAAAAACACACACAATGAAAAAACAATTATGTTTGCTTTATGTGATGAGTGAGCAGATACGTGTTTTTTGAGAAAAAAGGGTACACCTAAATGAAAGCAATGGATACGTGAAAGAAAAAAGGTTGAGAACCGTTGCTTAAAGCATTAAAAACATTTGAAATATAGACAACTTAAATTTTAAAGAGTTTTCATAAAAATATTGCAGAAAATAATAAACAACTAAACTGATCACATTTGTGATTAATGATTTTAAACAGTATTTCTATATCTTGATAATTATTCTCTTAGAATATCTTAAAAAATAAATAGGTATTCACCTGGTTCATTAAAAGTGATATATGGAAATTTTTCATTACATTTTTCAAACATTCATTATAAATTAACAAAAGGAAATCTCCAGAGACGAGAAAACTATATATCATATATTTTGTAGTATCCTAATATTTACTGAAATTTACATAAATAATATTATGTGAACGTTTATGGAAATTAGCAACATAATGAACAGAAATTGTATGAATACTCCATGTGATTATTTTTAACAAAATATTGGACGCTTTCACTCAAAAACAATTATTAAATTGCGGAATAATAGCTAATAAAATACATTATTTAAGGTAAAAATACATTAATAAAGAAACGAATTACCTTCAGATACTACAAAAAGTTTTATGAAAACTCTAACAGTTATTTCAAGAACTGTTTGATATTGTTTAAAAACCAAAATCAACGAAATCAGGAATAAGTTTTTTTTCTTAACATTATTTTGCAATGTTTTGAAATGTTTATAACGTTTTGAAACATAAATGTGATGCACGAATAGCTGAGATAAGCAAAATGTATCTATACCACCAAAAAACAAATTTTGTGTTTGTAAGACGAGAAAACAACATCAAGATCTCCCGCTGAGACCGAATTTTGATTACCACATTTTTCAAAGGATAATGTTCCTGTTTGATTTCTCTTGCAAATTTGATAGAAAATTACCCCGAAGTTTTTCTTCTATTGCAGATGTTTTAAAATTCTACCACGTAAATTTTGAATCGGAAATACTGATATTCAAAAAATGGACAAGTAGGAACCCGGCAGAATCTAGGTTGATTAAATGTTTAATTTTTTACATATTAGCATTTTTGACTTTTGAAAATTTTTCGTTTTTTAATCTGATCACCATTTTAATGCTATCATTTTTTCTGCTACAATATAAGTATTCCCTCAGAATGTCTTTATAAATAAACAGATATTTTCCTGGTGTCAAAATGACATATGGGAATGTTTTATTGTATTTAAAACGTTCATTATAAATTAACAACATTAAAACATCTAGAAACGCAAAAAAAAAAACATGCATCGTATCTTTCATACTTTCCTAATATTTACAGAACTGTATATAAGTTACTTCATGCGATAAGTTATTTACATGACATTTGGTGTGCTTTATCCCTTTAACGTTAATTGGTTTCTCTACGAAACCACAAAACTTTAATTACGAAACTCAACAATGACAGCAGAGATTTAATAGAAATGTTTTTTATTTATTATATATGTGAAACATCGCCTTTTTTTTTATTAGATAAAAATAAATTTGTTCATAATTTCCGGTGTCAATCATTTATTTCAACATCTTAACAATTGAAGTGCTTTATCCGTTAAAGGGTTAAGGGAGTTTTGAGTATAATGTTAGCTATACTGCTGAACAGATCGCATTCATAATTAATTAAATAAAGCAATTTTTCCAAATTCTTTGTAATTTATATTTTACTTATTTGTGAAATAATTTCTGGTTCAAATCGAAACTTCTCATTTGCTACCGGTCAAATGAGTATTTTTAGTGTTAAAAAATACCATAGCTGTCAACTGCTGTGATTTTTAGCACCAATTTCTTTTGAATAGAAAGCTTCGTCGTATTTAATTTCTGCTATTAAATAAGGCAAAAAAGTCGTCCAAAAATCATAGCAGTTGGCAGCTATGAAATAGATATAAACCTGGCTCATTAAAAATTAAATATATGAATGTTTCAGTATATTTTCCAATAATTTATTATAAATTAACAAAGAGAAAATATCTAGAGATGAGAAAAATATATTTCTTGATTGAATACGTTATGCAGTTATTTTTAGCAGAATGTTGGAAGTTTTCACTTATTTAAAAGATTTAAGGAAGACTAGAATAATAACTAATACTAAATATATTATTTCAACCAAAAACACATTCATAAAAAAAAGAATCACACAAAACATTTTTAAAAATTCGATTGAAAACCCTAACATTAATATCGTAAGGAATTTTTGCCGTTATTTAAAAATTAAATCAACGAACTCAGAGATTAATTTTTATAGATACATTTTGTGAATGAAAGACATAATCCATAAAAGTGTTATAAAATATAAATGTAATGTTCGAAAAGCAATATGTATCTATAACAATGAAACATAAATTTAATATATATTTTTTCGTGCAATATATCAAAGATAATTTGACTTTTCCTATAACTTTAAAAGATCAGCAAAGAAAATATATTTTGTATGAAACAACTTACTGTTCAATAAATTTTTTATTACTTCAGAAATAATGAAAAATGAGTTCGAAAAGAAAATTAATGTTAAAGTAACATATTATAATAACAGAAATTTTTTAGAAAATGGGCTGAAAAATATACTTAAACAGGGTGAGTAGAGCTGGT
The DNA here is from genome assembly GCA_963931845.1 of Maratus michaelseni. Taxonomy (NCBI): domain Eukaryota; kingdom Metazoa; phylum Arthropoda; class Arachnida; order Araneae; family Salticidae; genus Maratus; species Maratus michaelseni. Next base: position 283,029,188 of record OZ007595.1, read on the forward strand.
TTCTCAATCGTTTCCCTTCTAGTTACTCGAGATAGTTATTGAATATATTTATTTGTATTTTTGACTGTTCGCTGGAAAATATGATGATAATGAAATTTTATTACGAAGATTTTAAATTATTAAAAAATATATTTTTTCGCAACGCAACTAAATATCGAATGAAACTACCCTGGAATACAGGCTAGAAAGATTTTATTATAGCATGAATAAAATCACCCACATCAAAAATGTACAGAGGATTTTATAAATAATTTTTGATTTTCAGTTTCGAATAATTAAAATGATCAATATCTAACAGTTAAAATATAATAACATAAAAGTTTTTAGAAAATTGGCTGAAAAAAGTTCTTAAACAGGTGAGAAGAGCTGGTTTCTCATGGATTAAATGGTTCCCATCTAGTCACTCGAGATATTGAAATTTGATATATCGAGATATTTCGAGATACTCGAAATAAATATATTCGATTGAATATATTTATCTCTATTTTTGATTGTTCACTGGAAAATAGGATGATAATGAAATTTTAATACGAGTTTTTTAAATGATTGAAAAATTAACATATTCGTAACACAACTAAATAACCGTAACTGCCAACGTTTACGCTTTTTTCCTACAACTAAAATTTTATAGTAAATTTTAACTCATTAAAACGAAGAAATCATGTGATTCAATAACACAAAAATTTCTGTTAATTTTTAGTGGTAACAAAAAAAGTTGGCAGCTATGAATAACGCGTAAAACTCCCATGGAATATGGGCTAGAAATATTTTATTATAGCATTAGTACTATCACGACATAAAAAATGTACAGAGGATTTTAAAAGTAATTTTTGATCTGCAGTTTCGTATAATTAAAATGATGAATATGTAAAAGTTAAATAAAACTGAGAATTAATAAGAAGAAAAGTAAAAAGTTTTAAACATTAAGAATAAAAGTTTATCCGTTCGTTTTATTATGAAATAATTTAAGTATAAGATGACGCCATAATAATTTTAGCAAAAATTGTTATGAAATTAGACAACCTTTCTTACCAGTGGACTACTTCTTTTTTAATTCAGTTTTCTTTATTGCCACCAGATTTTTGAGAAAGTAAAATTCGGCTTTTTAATGACAGATTAAATAAGGCTGAAAACAGGGTGAAAAAGTGGTGCCAATCAAGCAATCTGAATTTTAACCCATTTACCCTTTCAGGCGCGTTGTAATTTTGTTCGAAAAAAAAAATGAAATTATTGATTGACACTAGAGTTCGAAAACGTATTTCTTAAAAAATAAATACTTGCTTTCGTCCATGTTCATTATAAAAGCAAAATTGTATTAAACTATTCTGGGTTTCATGTGCCAGTTTAGAATTAAACTTAAGTGGTACCATTTGTGACCACCGTCCTTGAAAGTGTTAAGGACCGAATTATTTTTCTCAATAAAATACAAATATTGCGATTCATTCCACTTTTATATTATAGAAACCTAAGAGTTACTTTATCATTGTGTTTCTTGCATCAAGTAAAGCGAATATTTACCCTAAAAACAAACGGGCATTACCTTAAAACCTGGTGTAATGAACATAATGTTGCGGAAGTGCAACGTCAGTCTCTAATGGGTTAAAAAAAGTACTCGAATGGCAACGCTTCTTCTTAAATGCACCGATACAGCTGTCCTCTTACCACTAAAATTTAATAAACATTTTTATCTTAATAAACCGTCGATTTTGATAATTAAATAAGTTAAAATTTACCATTAAATTTTAGTGGTACGAAAAAGCATAAAGGATTGTAGCTATGCTACAAATCTTATTCATGTAATGAGGAAAAAAGAGTATCATACAATAATAGGTTTCTGTACATTAAAATCAGAAAATAATTCAGAATAAAATCAGAAAAGTTTCTGCATTACCAAATTCGTGCACTGTATTCTGTGATTAGTGTTAGTGTAAATTATTTATTGTTATTGCATAAAGAATTTCCATTTATAAAATTGGCGTAAAACCACACATTTACAATTACATTTTTAAAAACATTGTGGCAGGTAATTGTAAGTAGAAAAAAGTTAGGAAATATTTTTTAATAAACAAAAAAGGTCTTAAAACCTTAATTTTCATTTCAAAAACCTATAAACTTAAATTTTACAAAGTTACATAAAAAGAATCCGAAAATAATATGAGGTCAAACAATCCCATTTATGATTAATGATTCAAAACTGCATTTCTAAAAATTCAAATATATTCTCACAGAATATTCTAAAAAAATAAACATATATTCACCTGACTCATTAAAAATGATATATGGGAAATTTTCCTTACATTTTTCAAATATTCATTATAAATTAACAAAGAGAAAAACTCGAGAGGCGAGATATATTTTTTTTTATCTTATCATTTATAGTATCCTAATATCTGCTGAACTTTATACTAACTACGATGAATGAAAATTCATGGAAATTATTAAATAATGGAGATAAATTTCATAAATACCTCTTGTGATTACTTTGAACAAAATTTCGGACGTTTTCTCTCATTTAAATGATTTATTATATTATAGAATAACAGTTAATAAAATATATTTTCTTTAATAAAAAAATACCTTAATAAAGAAAAAACTACAAATAATTCAAAGAAAATAACATGGAAATCTCAACATTTATTTTGAAAAATGCTTCATGTTATTTAAAATCAAAGAAATCAGGATTTTTTTCTTTTCAAAAAATGTTTTGTGAGTGAAAAAAAGCAATTTATAATAAGGTTACAAAATGGAAATGTAATTTACAAAGAACTGAAATAAGCAAAATCTATCTGTAACAACGAAAATAAAGTGCATATAAAACAATTATGAAATAATTTTAATGAACCAAAAAAGAACAGAAAGTCCTTAAAACTCTAATTTATTTATTAGAAATTTAGAAAATTTAAATGTTCAATGTTAAAAAAAAAATAGAAAAAAAACGGAAAAACGGTTAAACCGCTAATTTAATCGGATTTAAGATTGATGATTGAATATTGTATGTCAAAAAAATTAAATTATCCATTCAAAATATCGTAAAAAAATGCACAGATAATCACATTGGTTCATTAAAAGTGATCGATGACAGTTTATCGCTATATTTTCTGAAGGTTTATTATAAATTAACAAAGAAAAAAACTTTAAAGACAAGAAAATTATGTATCTTATCTTTCATAATATCGTAATATGCACTGAACTTTACGCAAACTACGATGAATGAAAGTTCGTGGAAATTAATAAATAGTGGAGCGAAATTTCATGAATATATCATGTTACATATTTGTTAACAAAATTTCGGACGTTATCAGTCATTTATAATATTTATGAAATGCAATAAATTAAAAATATGTATTCTTTGCGAGAAAAATACACTTAATAAAGAAAATAATTTACTAAAGAATCTTAGAAAAATAACATGAAAGCCATCATATCTGTTTTGAAAAATGATCTCTGTTATTTAAACTAATTCGGGAATTAGTTTTTTTTTTCTAAAAATCTCATGTGAATGAAGGCAATAAACAGTAATAAAACTATGATGTTGTGAAATATAAAAGTACAAATAGATGATATAAGCCGAAATTACCTATAATCTTGAAAAACTACCGTATTTACCCGCGTATAAGTCGACCCCCAAATTCGAAACGAAAACAGGTTTAATACCAGTAATTCAGAATGGTTTTCTACGCCTTACTTAATCTCATTTAATTCTAAATTATTTAAGGCGTAGAAAAGAGTTCTGAATTACTGGTATGAAATGTGATTTCATCTCGAATTTGGGGGTCGACTTATACGCGGGTAAATACGGTAGTCGTTGGGGGCCACCGTAATACTTAACCATCCTAGATATGCAAAATATAAAATATTAAAATAAAACATGTGCAAACTACTTATAAAATGAATTGCAATTCGCATAAAATCGTGGCTTGATGACGTCATAAACTTTAAATGCTCTGTTACTGAATTGCGTAAAAGAATCATCCTTATAGCTCCAAAAATGATAAACATATTAACTAACGGTTTACTGCGTCGGATTAAGCGTCTCATTTCGAATTAAATTATATATTTGAATTGCAATTTGAATAAAATACAGGGTCATGAAAATGTGGAAAATGGGATTATAAATATCTCGGCAACTAATTACCCGATGGCGCTCACGCAAAACTGGTGGGTGTAGTATACGGATTTTCAAGCGTTTTTATGGTCTTTTGAATTTGGGAACCACTATTTTGGAGTAGAATTATTCGCCTTATAACTAACTGTCCGGGGAAAATATTACTCAAATTCATTAAAAGGTACAAACGCATCCGACAGCCGGTGTTTTTTAACTAGAATGACATTTATGAACCTTTTAGAACTAGCGCCTAGGCTATGTACGTCACAGCCTAGTATACAGAAGGCTGCGTTAAATATCTGTAGGAAGTCATAGACGAATCCAAAATTACAATGCTGTTATTTGCGAAAACTGGAGGACCTCTGCTGGAACATTTGCTAAGCCTCGTTTACTTTTAATATGTGAGTGTGTATATATGTATGCGTGCATACCCGCACGTGTAAATCATTTATATCCTTTGTTTTATACCTAAATATGTATAAAAAGCTATAATTTTACAATATTTATAGACATTGAGAGATTGATTATATTTCGGAAATTGTCTACAGTGTGTGGGAATTACGGTTGTGGAAAACTATATTATTTTTCGTTATTAACTCAATTTCCATGAAATAATGCCTCATAATTTATTAATAATAAAGAGATATATGTATTTTGTACTAATCTTCGAGGTAGATTAGTACGGAAATACATTTAACAAAATGGAAACCTCTCTACGATATTAAAACTACACAGTGGATATTTCCAGTGTGATGCTAATTTTTCAGTAGTATCAGGGCTGCCACTGATTGATAGTTTTTTGTTTGTTTTGGGTTGCTTACCGATATTTATAATCAATAATATCTACCTCAAAGATTAGTATACATCTACCACAAAGATTATTGTTTTGAAAAATATTGTTCTAAGAAAATAATTTTCAAAAAGTCTCTAGTGACTGCCTTCCAGTATGGGAAATATATTGTAATTATTTTATTTATAATTGTTACTAAGGATTGTATTGACAAAGCAATTCATTACTTTTGGTTTTATATTGTTTGAATTGTATTATTTGCTATTATCATGTACTTTTATTTTCTAACTAAAACTTTGTCTTTTCCATTTATTTATAAGTATTATGCATCCACCAATAAAATCTTTATTGTAAAACTTTTGAATCCTTCTGCGATAAATAAGATACAAACCGAGACTTAAAGAAATACTTTACATTCCTTATCCATAAAAGTTAATAGGATTTATTTTTATATCGAGCTTGAAAGGGAAAAAAAATATTTCGTCACTTTCAATAGCTGCTGAGTGGATAAAGAATTAAAACATGACTTAGTTCAACTTCATTAATTGCACTCCGTTAGTGAAAGTTGTTCGCGACTTTTAAAACAAATAGTCGGAAGAATTTAATCCTGGAGTTGAAAACTTCTCTTTAATTGACATTACTTCGAAACTCGCTTCTTTCTTTCTGTCATACTTTTTAAACGCAAAGTGTTCCTGAAAGACACTTTAAATTTCCTTGAAACTAATTCCGACCCTTTTACGTACACCTGGATCTTCTTAATAAATCAAAAGGTACCTTAACAACCAGAATCTTTTAAAATGTTTATAAGAAACGAAGCAACTTAAAGACTAAAAAAAAAAAAAATTGAATGAGAAGTATTCGAAGTTAAAGAAGATTAATTTGATAAATTTATTCTTCCATTACATTCTAAAAGTGTATTGAAAATTATACTAAAACACAAACCAGAAAATTATACAACTGAAATGTTTAAAATATATTTTTTAAGATATTGAGTTACGAAAAATTCTTTCATAGTTTTATTCATACCATATTTCTGTTACTCATTTTAATTTTAGAATTAACCCCTTAACAGTCATTTTTACACTAAAAATAGAGATTTTCACTATTTGTTCCGTACTAAAATATATCCTTTATATAATCGTAAAATGTCTGATAGTTAATAAAGCGAGAATTACAGTTATAAATTAGTGGTAACAAGAAGATTTCAGTAACAAAGAAAGTAAACTCCTCTTGCCAGAGCGGCATTCGGGCAAAACTGTTAACCCATTAAGGACGGAATTATTTTAATCAATAAAATAAAAATATTGCGATTCATACCACTTTCATATTATAGCAACCTAAGAGTTACTTTATCATGGTCTTTCTTGCATCGGTTACAGTGGACATCTATCCTAAAAACAAACTGGTCTCACCTTGTAACCTGGTGTAAGAAACATAATGTTGCGAAAACGCAACGTCAGTCTTTTATGGGTTAACCCTTTGAGGGGCGGTGGGATATATTATATCCCACCTAATTTTAATCCGATTCGAACCGGAAATTCTAATTAAATTTTACTTTTTAATTTTGACAGGAAAAGTTGAAAAATTGCTTTTCCTTACTTTGAACAAAATTCTATCGTAAATACCGGTGTGAATTCGACGTTACAAGAACAAAATTGCTTGCCCCTGAAAGGGTTAAGGAGTTAAACACTCACCAAGGTATCTCTAGTTAGTTTAGGTACATTCAAAATTTGAAAAATAATTATCCTGATTTATTTTGCGCTATTATATCGATCATTATTAGATCGCTATTAGAGAGATCAAGGGCTAATAAAGATAATGGATGGATTTTAATTTTCTTTACTTTTTTCATATATTTTGTGTCATTTTAACACCAGATCTTTAAACATTTTAACTCCAAACTTTTTATTACATTTATTTTATATATATTTTAAAAACCTCACATAATTTATTAAAGCTAAAATTGATGCAATTTTTTTACAAAAAAATTCGTTTGATTTACAATGCGATTATAATTTCGAAAGTCGATGTTAATATTCGTTTTAAAAGCAGTAGAAACGATGGACTCAACCCATTAAAGATTGCCGTAATTTCGCGCGTATACGCCGCACCTCAGAAAATTCGAATTCCTACCAGAATTTATTTTAAATAAAATGTGAATTACATCTGCTTAGAACTTATTTGACTTCTCATTTTCAATAAAATTTCCGGATTGAAAAAGACTCAACTAAGATGCGGCGCATACGCAAATTACGGTAGTCATACCATATGGTCCCGGAATAGCTGCCAACCATTTTCTTGTTTGAATACCAGTATTTTTTAACAGAAATATTTGCTTTATTTGATGACAGAAACTCAATGATAAAATGGGACAAAAATTGCTATTCTGAAAAAGTGGTATGGAATGCAATTTTTAGCATTAAAAGAAACAATTCTGTCCTTAATGGGTTAATGTGACTATTTAACTTTCACTTTATATTGTAAAAAATGTGCAAAATTTTAAATTTTAGAAAAAATAAATACTGGTGGAATATTTTATCCCAAGTAAAATTTCTTTTAAAAATTCTTGTATAAATCTTGATTAAATTTAAGTGGCTTTTAAAATATATATCAGCACTACAAGTGAATAAGCTCGTGGTTCATATATGTAACCGATATTATTTCAGAGGTGCCAAGTTCCCACTAATCTTCCGTAATATGTGGTTTAATCTTACCCAGTTTAACATCGCTTCAAACCAGAAAAATTATTGGATAAATCTTTATTTATTTGATTTCAGGTTTCTTCGTGGAATTTATTTAATTTCATTTATTAAAAGAATTCTGGTGCAAAACGTGTTAAGCGTGTGCCAAATTACTCCACATATTACGGAATATTAATAAGAGCTTGGCAACTCTGTTATTTTTTTTATATAAAACTAAACGGTTTAAATTTATGATATTTTCACTTCTATATATAGCTGAAGAATTTTGCTTTAAACCGACACAAATAAAGAGAATAAAAGGATTGCTTTTAAAATAAATGTTTTTATTAATAGAATTAGTGAGAGTGTACATTTTTACCACAATTTGTGAGCAGAATTTTTCACTTTCTTTAATAGAAGAAAAATATTACAAATTCAGCGATTAATCTTTTAACCCTTTAACGTTCATTGGTTTCCCTAGGAAACCACAAAACTTTAATTACGTAATTCAACAATGACAGCAGAATTTTAATAGAAATGTTTTCCATTTATTATGTATGTGAATATCGCTTTTTTTTTATATACAAATAAATTTGATTATAATTTCCGGTGTCAATCATTTATTTCAACATTTCAGTAATTGAAGTGCTTTATCCGTTAAAGGGTTAAGGGTCAAATAATTGTGTTTCTGTAATGTTGAATTCACACCATAATTTTTGAAACAATTTATTTGAAAATAAAGAATTAAACATTTTCTTCTAGCCAAATTTATAAAATTCAAATTGTGTCCAAGTATTCATATATAAATTTGATTAAAATTATAAGATATAAAAAATATCCATTCACCTGTCAAGGGATTAAATATTAAATGACTTTTTTTTAAAACTAAAATAGTGGTATCATATTCATTGGAAATTCTAAACAACTTGGACTTTGCTAAATGCTCCCTAGATTTTGATAGTTATTTGACATAGAGATTTTACTGATAACTTTGATACTTACTGATACTTACTGATACTTACTTTGTAGAGAATTAACGTTTTATGGAGAATACATTTCTTATTCGGTGAATCAACGATATTGGTAATTTAACTGATATTTTATGGGGTTAATATTTTTAGATGTGAACCAAAATTATAATCTCACTCAAATATCAATTTTGAAAATAGTTATTTTGTAACCAATGGTGTATTTATACATGTGGGAAAATAATGAATGTGTATACCGTATTTGTTTGTGGATGATGTGCACATTTTTCCAAACGATTGGGGCCAAAAATCAGGTTGTGCATTATTATTTCGAAAATTGTATGAAATCACACGTGGTTTTACTGAGCCAATGAATATGGAATTGAGCTTCTTTTGGATTCCTTCTTCCTCCATCCATAGTCGTGTGCAAGACTCGACAATATCAACTTTTCGAGATGTAGCTTTGTTGCTGTTTGCATTAAAATAAAATTTTCAGTTTTAAAGCATCGGTGAAACTTATACTCTATAATGATGCTTATACTCTATATGATACTATGATACTTATACTTATACTCTATAATGATACAAACTTTGAAAACGGAACAATTGCACGTATGAATTTTTCCAACATATTTTTGGCCTTTTCAATTTCAACTAATTTCTAGTAGTAATATATTTTCGGCGCGAACATATTAAAAAAAGTGTCTAAAATTGAAAAAGTATATATTTCGGAAAACTTAAATTTATGTAATTTTATGGTATGGTAAATATGCGAGTAAAAACGTAAATTCAAACTCGATATATTTTTTTTGCGTGTGTGTAAGGGAGAGAGGGTAATCCGGATTTTGGCAGAATTTTCTTCAATATAGTGTACGCTGGGTCTGAGTAATGCGGAGGAACATTTCTACCAGTAAATTTAAATAGTCATTTTTGCCTTACTTATACAGAATTCCTGCCGTAAATAAGCCAAAATTTTCCATTCGTTTTTACTGGCTGAATATTGCCCTTGAGTTAATCAGGCCCTGACCCGAAATACATTAACAACAGCCACCATCTTGTGACAAAATTTTCACTTACTTCCCTTGATACTGGTAGCCACTACGCTATCTGCCACCCCTCTTTATGTATAGCTCCATTTCTCGACCTTGCTCGTATTTTCGGAAAAGAAATATTAATAAAAGTTGGAGAAAAAATGTAATTCATTATATCCGGATCCCACTTCTTTATTCAAAGATTTAATATTCTGTTTATCAATTAATTTTCTTCGCATACTCTTCCAGAGAGCTAATTTATTTTCATTGTTTGTTCATCTTTCAGGTATTAATGGAAGTTTATTATGTCAGGTTGAATTTAATAGATAAAAATATAAAAGATCATAAATATGTACTATATCTTGTATCATTAAACTGATATCGAGATCTATTCAGCTTTCTTTTTTCATAGTTGAGCTGGTAAAGAAATTTATCGCCATGTTATATATATTAGCACAAAATAGACGAAAGAGCGATGATCTAAACTCCAAACTAAACACGTGTTCATATAAAGAAACCTTATATATTATATTACTTCATTAAAAATGTTTTTTTTTTTCATTCATTGTTTACATGTAGAACAATTCGTTTAATATTTCTCTGCTTAGGACATAGTTAATATTATAAATTGTTAACCTCTTATCACGTTATACGTAAAATTAAAAACAAAATATCACCAAGATAAAAAGTTTTGTTGAATATAAAATAAAGAACGATATAAACAAAGCACATACTCCCCTAAAAATCAAATTATACTCCTAGGCAAGCAGCCAACATCAGGTCAACAAATACGAGAGTATTTTAATAAATTTAAACTTTCGCGAAATTATTTTTGTTTTTCCACGTATTGCGAGTTTAAGGAGAGAAAATAAATGAAAATATAATGTACATTATTTTTCAAAACTGCTAGTTATGTAGAATGCCTAGAAAATGCAGGAACATTCGAAAAAGAAATGACGTAAAAAAGTTGGGGAATAAATGCAATTTACTTTACCAGGAGTCCATCTGCTTGCACTCAAATTTAATATTTCATTAATGAAATTAATTTCCTCCAAGTAACTATTCCAGGAACATTATTTCCTTTGCTTTTTTGTTTGTTGATCCGTCTTTGATATGTTTAACAAAATTGCTTACATTTGGTTGAAGTAAGCAAATAAAAATTGTTAAAGGGTATAAATATTCTTTATGATTAGACTAATATTGAAATTTATTAAGCTTTCATTTAATGATAGCTGGAATGATAGAATAAAATCATCTCCATAACATACACTTTTATCATAAAATAAGTGAAAATATAAGGTACATTACCGTTTTATACTTCTAATTATGTAGATAGCAGAGGTGCCAAGGTACAACTAATCACCAATAATATGTGGATTAATATGACCCAGTTTAACAATGTTTCGAACCAGAAAATTTATTTAATAAGTCTTTATTTATGAAATTTCAGGTTTCTACGAAGAATTGATTTCGTTTGATTTCTTTAAAAAAGGTCTGGTGCGAAACGTATTAAACCTGGGTCAAATTAACGAACATATTACGGACTATTAGTGGAAGCTTTGCACTTCTGAGATAGGTCCGAAGCTGCTCGTACGTTCGAAAAAGAAACAAAAATAAAAGTAGAGAAATAAATGTAATTTACTGTTCCGCAACTCCATTTCTTTCCACTCATTTAATGTTCCTTTTATGGAATTAACCTCCTTTGCGCAATTATTCCAGGGGCAAATTTCTATGATTTTTTTTTTTTGTTGTTGTTTAATTATCTTTAGTATATATATTTTTAAATATCGTACGTTAGGTTGGAGTGAACAGGTAAAAATTGTTAATTAGTAGAAATTTTGCCCTGTGGTATTCAGGCCCTGGGTGCACATTTTACACCATATATCATTATTTTCGTTTTTCTAAATAAAAAAAAAGTGGTGCTTAATATATATGATTGCGGATTATACACGAGTAAACAAGGCATATATAGTATTATTTAAACTTTTGGTTAACAACAGAGGTGCCAAGTTCCCACTAATCTTCCGTAATATGTTGTTTAATCTGATCCAGTAATACAACGCCTCAAACCAGAAAAATTATTAGATAAATCTTTATTTATTTAATTTCAGGTTTCTACATGGAATTTATTTAATTTCATATCTTAAAAAAATCTTGATGCGAAGCGTGTTAAACATGGATCAAATTAACCCACATATTACGGAAGATTAATGAGAGCTTGGCACCTCTGGTTAACAACAACTATTCATTTATTACTGAAGCTTGTAGCCTCTTGATTGACTATAAAAAACCAATCTGCATGAAAATGTGTTTTGAGAGTACAATGATTGTGTGTGTCAATCAAAACACAATACATAATTTTTCATGAAATCATACACTTCGTTAAGCGATGGATGATTACTTTTATTAAGATCAGTCTACAAAACTATGATTTATATGCTCCGTAAAGCGAACAGGACTAGTTCTTAAAAACATATTTTTAAAAGTGTTTTTAAATTAATTTACGTAAACAAATAAATGCAATTAATTTTTTTTAACTATTTTATAATCATACACCAATCAACAGTTTTATTTCCGAACGCCAGCCAGCCGCTCGGGAAAGAAAAGTTTGCTTAATTCGTTACAGAAAACTTTTGTGTACCACTAATTTTTAACCCATTAAAGCCTATCGGTACCATATGGTTCCGGGATAGCTTCCCTCCATTTTGTTGCTTGTATACCAGTATATTTTAAAAGAAATATTATCTTTATCTGATGACAGAAACTCCGTAATAAAAGGGGATTAAATTTGCTACTTTGAAATATTGGTATGAAATGCAATTTTTGAATTTTAAAGTGAAAAATAATTCCGGCTTTAATGGGTTAATTCCGGCTTTAATGGGTTAACTGAAATCTTCAATTTATTAATTGACAGGCACTTTTCGATTATATAAAGCAAAAATTTTAGTACAGAAAAAGTGGTGTCTCGTACCAATTTTTAGGTTATTGTGGCCAAAAAAACTGTTAAGGGGTTAAATCTTTATCTTAAATGTCGCGCCTAATTTCATGACTGCATTTCATGATATTTCCGAAAGAATTACTTTACAATACGTTAATTTGCTGTGAGCATCAAACATGATTATGGAAAATTCACCGTTTTTTTATGTATGGTAAAAGGCACGATCTAGTAAGTTTATTTAACACTAGAATCACGAAGACGGGTCATTTTGACCCGTACCGTTGTCAATTCGCACCAGAAATTTCTTAATAAATTAAGTTAAAATGAACACACAATAATAAGTTGAATAAAAAAGTTAAATAGTTTTAGATATTAATTCTGGTGTAAAATATTTTTTTTTATAAAACTTGAGTTAAATTTCCCGCTGTTCTAGTGTTTAAAAAAATTATACTTTTTTCTTTCTTTCTTTTTTGAGATATAGCAACATCTAAGTGTATTTTGTGGAGTCATTTTAAATTTTAGGGAAATCTAATCAAAATTTAAATATATACTAGGGGGCTCAGCCCCCTACTCGCTAACGCTCGCCAACCCCCGTGCATTACGAAGTAATTCACATTGAGACCGCTACGCGGTCCCAGTTCGCTTCGCTTGCTTGACCCATTTCATTTTTGCAGAAATTCTAGCCGAATAAGTACTACCATAAATACACCAAAAACCACCATAAAATTGGCTATTTTTTAGTAAAAAAATAATTTAAAACTTCGTTGAAAACACAGTTAAAAATGCATTTAGTTGGTGCTACCAATGTGCTTAAATAATTTAAATACTATGAAAAAAAGATCTTGAAAACACAATTAGTTTAAAACTCATTACACCTATAATATTGTACAGCACGGCTTAAATTCATGGAAAAAAAAACACTAAGTGATAGGAACAATCATAGTTTAAATTTCGTTAGATTATAGACATTTGCAAAAGAAATTATTTTTTACTTCAATAAGTTACATCTACAGCAATAGATGGCAGCAGGTGTGATCTAGACAGTTGATATTTTTATTCTCTCCGATTTCGTATGAGGGAAATTCATCAATACATTTTAAATAAGAGTTGAGAATTCATTTGAAATTAACGATATTACTCATAATTAAATTGAGTTATCATCTCAAACGCTTTGGATTACGCACACGTTATTTTATTTTTAATTATTTTCCAGTTTGAGTTTGAGTTTCACTCGTTTCACTTCACTTTCGCTGGCCGCCATATTGGGAGATTCTGGAAACTACGCTTGTCGCTTGTTGCCAAACGATAATGTAGAAATTCAGCCCATTTCCCGCGCCACGTAACACTAATATATATATATAGATTATTAAAAATCTTTATTAATATATAAGTAATTTGATTTTTTTTAATCGGTACTTCCTTGTTATAGCAGCTACCGAGGATTAATTGTCAAGCGACCGAGATATATCGCCAAGTTATCTGACATGCACAACATTATAGTCATATAAGACGAATGTGACATTTTATATTTTTGATTAAATTACTACTTTATATTTTGATTATTTTTGATTTTATTACTATGACCAAGTTATAGTCGTATTCTTTATTCTATCAAATACTATCATACGTAATTAATTCAAAGATATCCCATGATAGGTAATGATAATTACGTTATATTTAAGAAGGAGTCATATTATTTCCATATTACTAAATTTAAAAACCGAATTTGTGTACTAAAATAGTTTAATTATAGCAATCATATAATCTACCGACTGTTTTCTGGATAGATTTTTCCGTCGAAATACATATTAAATGAAAAAAGAGTCTAAATATGGATTTCAAGATCTGAAATTTTCCAATTTAGGCTTACATTTCCCATTGGAATTTTCATTAAATGTCCACAAAAGATACAATGTTGCCAACTTAAAGTGCACTTATATTATTACGAAAGTTAATTATAACATAATAATTAATGATATAATTAATTTTACTGATACTAGTCATAGTACGAACGCACTTCATTTGTCACCAGGTTTCGTACGTTTTTAGCACAATTTTTAATAGAATTTCCCGCATTATTTAAATGCAGAAACGTATTACAAATCCTGCAATGAAACGAAGTGTCTGCGATTTCTGCTATTTAAATATTAATTAAAAATTCTATTAAAAAATTGTGGTAAAAACGAACAAATCCTGTTTGACGTAGAATTTCCAAATACAGTGATCTCTCACTGATCTTATACGCGATGTTCAGTAATTACGTTTTCATACCATGATATTAAAACAGTAAAATTCGATTTATAAATTCTCGATTTAAAAAGACGAAAGTTACCTTAAAATAAAACTGGTGCGGAAAAACGATTTCCGTTGTACCGCATATAAGTGAGAGATCACTGTAGTTATAATTTTATCATAGTATAAATTATCGCGTAAGTTAAAAATCGATTTCAAATTTCCATATTTACATATAAGAACCAAGTGGAGTTAAATAAACGAGTGTAATAATAGGGTAGGGGCAAATAACGAGTAGGGGCTTTGCTTGTATCTGCAAATATTCCGATAAAAAAATACAAATCGAAGTAAAAATGAAGGTTCAAGATTTTATTTACGTTGCCGTCCTTTCCAATTTGTGAAACGTTTTAACGAACATCTGTGTCTGGTATATGTACCTCGATTTTTTTCTTTTAATAAAACAGAAACTTTTTTCCGAAAGAATTTTTGACATGTTTCACAATAAACGTGTCTTTGGCAATACTTAACGTAGTACTCGTAGAAATGAAAAGAAGCAGGAACAAAAATACAAAATGATAACAAAAACTTTTACTCTGGGTTCACGTCTATACCAATTTGCAGGGATGTCTTTAATAGAAATTCAGAAACTGGCACTAAATGTGAATGTTTTCCTTTTACGGAATAAATATGTATTCTTTAACTAAATATATCTACTTTACAAAAAACATACTTCGTAAATTTTGTTTTTATTTATAAAACTACATACGAAGATACAATTTTAACACTAGAACCGCGATGACGGGTCATACCACGCATCAGAAAATTTTTAATAAATTATGTTATTTTTAGACCGCACAAAAATAAGTGGAATAAATAAGTTAAATAGTTTCAAATATAATTTCTGGTATAAAATGTTTTTTTTTATAAAACTTGAGTAAAATTTCACGCGCTTCTAGTGATAAACATAATGAATAACTACAGCAAATATTTCACTCCCTGTTTTTCAAAATGTGTAATCAGGGTTGCCAACTTGACGGTTTTACAAGTGGCACTATTTCCGAATTATAATATTTGCCATGTTAAAATGATATACTTTCCGTGTTCAAACAAAGCACAAATTATTATTTGAAAAACTTGTACATAAAAATAGGATAAATTACAGGCTAAGTACACTTTGTACCCAAAATTTTTAATTGAATTTTTCGCTTTATTTAATCTGAGAAAAATATTAAAAATTCAGCCATCAACAGAGGGGATTACGAATCCAATAAAAATTTTGTGTTTCGACTCCTACGCACCTTGAAATTGGTGAAACTGTGTCTAATCCTTGTTTTGCAATGTTTTTGTTGCTACGTATTTAAAACAATAAACCACCAAAAAGCTTAATGAGGCACAGAATATCCTACGATGTGTCGACTGCTCTGACTTATAATAGTAGGCGCAGTTTCGATTGAGAACGTAGTTTTTGTCCATTAACAGTCAACGTGCGTAAAAGTGATCAAGGCTTTCTTTCTTTAACTTTCGATGAATGAGTGTGAAATCCTCGGAACTTGTGAATTTTCTCCTCGTTTCGATAATTATGCAAATTTCTGCATCTAGTCAATCCATATAGCAGTATTTAAGTACTGGCACGCTTTGGGTAAGTGGAACTTTGGATAGAGTTCTTCCCTAGTGTGGTTCTCTGAGATCTTTTGACTCAAATATCTGCATTAGAGAAGGAGTATCGTCCATATGTAAGATTAGATTTACCTTGTTTTTTGTGCTAACTGAATAAAGAGTTTTGGCGCTCTCAGAGTGCCGATTTCAGAACTGTAATAGGCGGACATTTCAGAAGGTGGAATTGGAGTAGCTTGCATAGTGGAAATTAACTCTTGCTGAAAACATCTTTACCGACGTTTTGAAAATCGTCCAAGTCGTAAGTGACATTTTTGAAGTTATCTCTTTATTGATATTTGAAGCTTTATTTTTTCTCAGTGAAGCATTTTTGGGAATTGATTTTCTTTCGGCTAAGGCAAATTAATCACAGCTTTCTCAAGTCCCTTCCTTTTTTATGATTTTAAATAAAAGTTGTTTGCTTTATCTTTTCTGGTGCTCATTTCGACTTGGCTAGTTTTAATCATAATGAATGACAGCGACATGTCTGTTACAATCCTACTAATGTTTTTCCAAAATTTTAGAGTTTGTACTTTTTTGTTGAAACAAATTAAACAGAATAATTATCCCGAATTCATTATTTACATTACTCAATTTATTTTCAAATGCACATTCTAATTTTTTTAATACTGAAGATAATATCCATCAGGGTTAAAAAACTACTCATGTCTGACGTTCATACCTATCTTTTCTGTATTTTGAATGCTACTATTTAAGAATACAAACATTCTCTTTATATAATGACCGAATGCTGATTTTACTCTAGATTTTATTTTTGTTTACTTTACAAAAAATACCTATGTTTTTCAGATTTTCATTATTGTCTACAAAAATACAATCAAGCAAATGATCCACCACCCACAAACACACACAGAAAAGAGCAAAAGTATACCTGTTTGCCTTCCTGTCTTTTTTTTCATGACAAATAATTTATTTTAAGCCATATATTGTATTTAATGAATGAAAAAATAAAACTACTATATATTAAAAATATAATATATTATTTTTAAAAATCCTTATTAAATGTATACATATCTGATTTTTAAAAAGAAAGATTGGCAACTGTACAAAATCTTATACATACATAGGCGTCTGTTCCAATTTCTAGTTTTTATTTTTAGAAGAAAATGAAATGCTGGGACATGCACATTAATTTTACTTTTCCAACAACAAAAACACTTCTCCGAATTTCCCAATTTTTATTAATATCAGTAAAAACAAAGAATAATAATCGTGGCATGTTTCTGCAATATTTAAAATCGAAACAATCTTCACGGTATGCTTCTTAAAAATCTGCAAGAACAATCTAAAAAGAAGGTTATCATTGTCTAAATTGAAGGGTTCGCTGCAAAAGAACAGGTAGCTCCACTTTCTTGTTAAGTAAAAGTCGCTCGGAATGCATACTTTCGGAATATTATTGGTGGCATACCATGCACAGATGTATGGGCTAATACGTAAGTATGTAAAAGAATATTTTTATCCAAACTGTAAAATTTAAATTTTAAAGTTTGTTTTCTAATTTTCTAGAAGTACAAAAATGGAGCTGCCTTCATTTACAGCAAATCCTTTAATTGGTATTCAGAAAACGGACCATTTAGCGACATGTAAATGCTACCTCACAGCTATTAGATACCTTTTACAAGGTTTGTTTTTATTATACGTTAAAATAAACACAAAATACAGTAAAAGTGTTAATTAAAAATATTTCAGCTTTTACTTACATCGACGTCTATGCCGATCTGTGGAAATGTCTTTAAAGGAGGGTCTGATGCTGGGACGTATCTGAAAAATTCTGCCATGTTCTTGTACCATTTTACGGCGTATAGGGTCTCATTTCCAAGTTCAAAAGCACACCGTAGAAGGACACTGTCGCCTGTAACAACTGGAGTCGGTATGTGGAGCATATTTATTTTTATTGGAACGTGGTGTCTAGAACCTATATAAAACAATAATTTACAAATCTAAACTTGATAGAAAACAATGTAATTTAGTATCTCACTAAAGTATTGCAGTGTTGCACTTTTTGCTATTCAGATTGCTTGATTTCTACCATCTTTTTATTTGTATAATTGAACATGTTTTTATCTTATTTAATCTGCATTTAAAGTAAGGAGAATATAATTAGTTAAAAAAAAATGGCATAAATCAAGCAATCGGATTTTTTTAAGTAGCAGACTGGCAACACATCACTTAAGTATTACAATGACAATAAAGTGTGTTCTTTCAATGAGCTGGGCGAAAAAAAATCAAATAGTAGTGTTCGAAAATTTGCCGCCTGCCTTGATCTTATAGCACTTTAATACTTTAATACACTTTTTTCGTGTAACGATATATATAATTTCCTAGAGCCTAATTAGTGCAGGGACACAGAGTCACCACTGTTTCCCAACAGTAATAGTGGCCTTATTTAAACTCAAAGTTTTTATCATAAATAAGAAGAAATAGGGTGACTCCGTTCCCCTGCAGTAATCAGGCTGCTTTTAAAAGCTAACCGGCAACAGACTACTGTAAAACCATGACTTTCATTAAATAATGTGTTCTTCAACATCTATGTCACGCTAACTACTTTTTAACCGCAACATAGAAAACTATTTCAATGCCAGACGCGTTCCTGTCATAGTAGATTATAGAGTCCGTAATTTTTAAGCTTATCTGTTTGTTTTAGTCATCTGTTCAATGATATTATTATTAAAATACCTGACCTAATTCAAAATACATTCTCCTATAAAAATATATAAAAGAAACATGCCATTTTAATAAAAAAATATATTGTCGCTATTTCGACGATTTTTATTTTCGTACTTCATTATAAATTAAAGAGACCGTGATAAGTGTCTCCTGTTTTCGTGTGTTTGATTTTGAATTAATGTCAAATGCATACTGTTTCAGAAATTATTAAAATATAATAATTTTTTATTCTATTTTTATGGCATTGATTTATTTTTGAAATTTTTACATAATTAGGGATTAGAAATATTTTTTGAATTAAAGTTATTATACATGCGATTATCGTCAAATAAACAGTGATAAAACAGCTGAGCACCAGAGAGCCAATTGTCACCAATAAATTCATATCGAATTCTTTGCCTAGAAATGACCAAATTTCTCTGATGAAATAAGAAGAAGAATACTTTTAAAATTTAATAGTGACAATCAGCGTACCATCCCATCACTGAATAAGAAATTGTGACATCGACTGCAATAATAAATTTCGTTTATTTTATTGTTGCTAAATGAGAAAGATTTTTATGACATATGCAGGCACTGTAACAGAAAAAAGATGTAATATCATGGCAGAAAATGGAATGTTGGTTCTTCAATATCCATAACTTGCTTCCAGTCAGTGTTCAGTGCAGTGTTCCAGTTTGGCCAGTTTTTAATTCAGAAATTCATCACTCATATCGGAAATTTAAAAATAAGAATATTTATTGATAGTAAATTAAAAATAAATGACCAATGTAAAAATAAGACACTAAAATACATGTGAAAATGGCATACAGCTGTCTCGGAACTTCTAAAGCGCTATCATCATTGCCAAGGTTAAACATAGATGTAAGTGTTTAGGCCATACCAGTATGCAAGTGTATTCGCTCGTTGCCATAGAGAAGCTCCCAAACAGCTGTATTCCATTTTCACATGTATTTCATTTGTGCTATTTTTACGTTGTTCAATTATTTTTAATATAACGACACAAAGTTCAATCCTCCCATTTTAAATAATGACATGTCTGTCATTAAATAATACAAAAAATTACTGCTCAAAATTTCTCGTATGAATTCGGTTGTTGTGAATAAAAAAGAGAGCGTATGAATTCGGTTGTTGTGAATAAAAGAGAGAAATAGCAACCATATAGTGCCACTCAGACTGGAATAACACAAAAATCTTGAACAATAGAACTGAACTAACCGTATAACTATTTGTAAAAATTGTTTTGAGCCTGACAAGTATTGACTGATCCAGTTTGGAATTTCAAATTACTTGAGGGCAACAATCCTCCCTCTCTGTGTTTCTATGAACTTTCTCGATCTGGATATATGGATACGAATCCATTCTGCCAGGCATTTGGGCTTCCAAAGTGTCGCTTGATCGATTTATCTGTTCTTTGAATTCTACACCATATTTCGGACAAATCATTTATTTAAACCAGTAAGAAAAATCATGCGTTGGACATAGATTATGAAACAGTTTTCAACACATTCAGTATACATTTAAAAAAATTTGTCAATTAATAAGGTGAAAGATGATTTCTAAGTAAACAACTTAGAAAACTCATAACATATTTGAAAACCCAATTTCAGCAGTTACCATCAATAGTCTCCTATGCAGCTCTGTATATGATGTTTATATTTGTATATATAATTCATAGAATGTTAAACACGTAGCACAGTTGAAAATTCCCCTTCAGCAATTTCCGTTGACAAACGGAACTGAGCTCGAGATATTTTGTGTTACCCAGTGTATGATCTCCAGAATCTACATATACATTAAGTTATAGGCAAAAATTTAGTTAAGTTTAAAAACGCGTACCACAACGGAAAACGAACTTACAGCAATTATTGTTAATATACAGTACTATAACGGAATTATTCTGTTTGTCCATGTAAATGATTAATGAATGCTATGCTAACCCTATTCCACAGTAATTATCTTGCAGTGCACCACAGTGACATATATAAATTTCAATATGTTTGAAATAGGGTAACATCATTGAAATATACTGAAAACGATTTTTCCGCATCGCCCGTAATGTAACGGAATTCTTTTGAGTGTCTCTGTAAAGGAACTATAAATGCTACACTCTGCATTTTCAATACTGAAAATGCCATGGTAACGTCAATAACATATATCAATTACAAGAGAATCAGGGAATGTTTACGCAAATAAGAGCAGTGGACAGACAGACGGCAGACAGACAGACAAACAGAATTCATAAACACTTTTCAATTATGGAAGAGTTGGAAATTGTTAAAATATCATTTGGTAGAGTTCCCATTGGTCCATTTTATGAATACCCATATTTCTGAAAAAACAAATTGTGCTGGGTTTTTACAATTTTTTGCACAATAATTACCTAACGTGTAGGTTTCTACAAAATTTGTAAAAAAAAAATCTAAGAAGAAAATTTTCTGTGTCAAATTTGGTATTATAAAAACGGACTGAGTGAAAGGCCTCAATATGTATCAAATGAAATAAAAATTTTAAGATCCTTTTGACCTTTACTTGTAGAACAGGAATTTACAATAACTCGACCACGTGTAGCATAGCTACCACTTTTATAATATAGTAATATTTGCCTTAATAATCGAGAGATAATTCAAATTCTGTAATTAAGTAAGGTGAATACATTGCTGCCTATTTTTTACGCTTTTCTGTTACCATATAAACTTAATTGAAATACAATTATTTCAATTAATTATTCCTTATTAATATTATTAATTATTCCTTATTTAAAATCCGGATTTTGGTTATCAAATATAGCAAAATTGAGTTTTCTATACAAATGGTAAGAATAAAACGTCAACATTGGCAGCTACCCATTTAACACAGATTCGTCCAGTTTGGCCTAAAGTACGTAATTTTGGACGAATGGACGTGTCCAATTATCGTCCAAAGCAGTGTGTATTTCATCTGAATCTCATTGATTTAAGTCCCAAATGTCACCACCTTTTCCGTACTAAGTATGTCTTTGAGACTACAAAATGAACGTACAATGCATATAAAATGGACGTAACATGGACATCCAAAGTTTGTCCAGATTACATCCAAAAATGCCTATATACAGACGAAATATAGATGATTTTTAGACGTAATATAGACGTACAAAATTTATCCATATTACATCTGAAAATTACCTATATCTGGATGAAATATATAACTTTCGTCCGTAATATGTCTATTGATCCAAATTACGTAATTTAGACCAAAACGGGGCGAATCGATATATCTGAAAATTACTCTACAAATGTATTGTTAACTGTGCGGTTCTCGGTTGAGTTGTTTGACATCCCTGTACTGGAAGTTCAAGATTAAAAAATACGACTTGTCTTTAAAAAAAATTATTAGAAATTATTAGAAAATATTACTAGAAAAATAATAAATGAAAACACTTTTAGGAATTTAAAAAAATTGACAACAACATTTATATACTTACTAAATACAGGTACCGAAGTGACAAAGATTAAGAGTAAATTTTCAATGATATGTGATGTGAAAGGAGGCTCTTTGATCATTTCTCATTCAGACTGTATTTGTTCGACAATTCCAAAGGAAGCTCAGCTTTTAACCCTGCTTTGATACAAAGAAAGAAATATATCAGTAAATACATATTTCATCAATTTTGAGTAATACTTACAATAAGTTTAAGTAAAAATATTGGTAAAAAATAATATTTTACTATTATATTATAAAAAATACAGGGTGCGTCAACAAAATGTATACACGCTTTGAATGATTATAACTTCAGTTTTTATTCACATATAATTAATATGTAAATTGCAAAAGAATCTACGTAAAATGTATAATTTTTCCTCCTACCGCAGATGTTTGCCCCGTTGGTAATCAGGCCGAGTGAAAGAGCAGGCCCTGTATGAGCATTGGTTACTGCTGCTGAGTGATTAACGCTGATGTCACAACATCTGCTTTAACTATATTATTTATATTCAGTTCTGCTCTCTAATTTAGATTGCAGAACTTTATTCAACACCCATTTTACAGTTAAATCACTCAATTAAATTAATTTACATAGCTAAAATATAGTAACTTAATCTTAAGTAAAGGAATTTCAAATGTAAGATAAGTGACATCAGTTCGCGTAATGTATTATTTATTTATTCATTTTGTGATATGCATTCATATGCACACATTCGGCTTGGACAACCCTTTTTCCATTATTATTTTATTTTTTAGAAAGGATGCGCTTTTCGTTACGTTTAGTGTAATTTTTATAACAGTCCACAAATTGTCATCTGGTTGCAAGAATTTGTCACCTGATAGTAAGTAGATTTTAGTTACAAACCAACATTCGTCATATTATTTATTTTATAGCCCAAAATTGTGCGAAAAGTGTATTGTTAGAAATACGTAAATTGAAAAAAAGAATACCGATTTAACTTTGTTTATACATAGAGAATATTTGCAAGGAAACGACACTATTACAACATCTAAACAATCTAAATAATCATAAGATGATCAGCCGTACCCAATTTTCGTGGAAAGAGTACATTTTAACTAGCTAATTAATCCTTAGCCTTTTTCTCATTTTAAAAACTTATTCAGTTTTAAAAAGTTAATAAATTTTTAATTTTTAAAAAAATGTAAAATTTTAAGATATAAAGTTTTTTTTTTTTTTTTAAAGTTTGTCACTAAGTTAGGAATTTTTAACCCGGGAGAAATCGCGCATATCTAGGGTATGAATAGTTTTTACTTTGTCACCAATAAATACAAACAATAATTCTCAACTTATTTAGTCAGTGACAACTGTTACAAATTGTAGGATAAAATACGCTAAAGATTACTTTTTGAAAAGTAGTGGTGATAATTGTAAAATCCGTACTCACTCGGGGTATGTCATACCCCATGCGACTTCTCCCGGGTTAACCTGTTGCTCGCGAGCCAACAAGCAATCATTATTTTATTATAAAATTTTTTATCTTATTTAGTGACCGAAACTTTTCGATTAAATAAAACGAAGATAGCCTAATGGAATTAGTGGAGGCCACGAGCGTCAGACAAAAAGGCTGAAGACCCCAACTTTAAGTAATCTTTTGTATCAAATGATATCAAATTTGACTTTTAAATGAAACTTTTGTGAAAATCTTTCCATTTTTCCCTACAAAATATTAGAAGTGGGAATCCAGTATTAGAAATTGTTTTTTAACATATTTATCATTTTATGTTAAAAAACAACATTTTTTAACATATATTAATGTAGTATACTAAAATATGTAAATTAAAATTCCTATGCAGGGTAAACATATCGATGTTAAACATGTCAAATTATTATAACTAATTCTATTTAAACTTAAAACAGAAATAAACAATTTCAAATTAATACAGGGTTCAAACGCTGTACCACAATTTTTAATAGAATTTTTCTATATAATATTCAACTTTCAGAAATTATAGACGCCTCGTATAATTGTAGGTTTTGTAATACTTTTCTGCATTTAAATAAAGCGAAAAATTATATTAAAAAATTGTGGTAAAAAGTACGAACCCTGAATTAATATAGATTTTTTTTTTCATTTGTTCCACATCTAGGAGATATTGAAGTTAAAAAAAATGAAATCACAAATTGGTTTGAGGATTTCCAAAGTCTTGAAAATAGATTAATTTAAAGAGATTGATTAAAAGAGTTTTTTTTTCCTTTTTTTTAATAGTGCGTTCAAATGTTAACTGAAATGATCCGAGCATTAAGCAGCCTAAACAATCAGAAGTAGCATTAGTTCATGAGATTATGGAGAAAGCTACGTTGTTGATACCGCTACAATTACCGCTGCAGATAGCAATAGCTATAGTATCCTGCCTTTAACAAATGTTTTTAATGCTAAATGACTGGATTTACTCGAACAAAATAAATAAAAAATATTTCTCTGAGAAAAAGCAAAAAATCTTCAAAAACAAATAAAAATTTTAGAAAATATTTTTTTTTTCTGAAATAATGGCTCTGGATATTTCATATCAATTCTCTATATTTTTTTAACAGCAGGAGGTTATAAATTTTATTACTAAACTAGTCGTAAAATACACTGCTTTCGTGGAATTACTTTAATGTTGTTTAAAGCAGTGATAATGTTATTTTCGATTTTGAAGATTACAGTTTTTTAGTGTATAACTGTTATTGTCCTTATAAAAATGAATGAACCTTCTTAACAGAATATATGTATTTTTTTGGATTCGATTTTTTGATTAACAGTGAAAATTTATATATTACATCCTATTCAGAAAGCGAATTAATTTAATATTTCTCAATATCTAAGAAATTCAAAATAAAAAACAAAAAAAATGTTAAAAAACACATGAGTGCAGTGTTACCATTTATTTATTTATATATTTTTTTTTAGTGCAGTGTTACCAAATTTTTTTGCAATGTTACCACACCAATTTAGTGTTACCATTTTTTTTGTTTTGTGTTACCAACAATTTTGCGAAATGTTTGTTATTTAACAAAGCTATGATTACTTTATAAAATTCTAGTAAGTATTTTGAATAAAAAAGAGCTAAAATGCAAACATTAATTGAAAGAACCTTTCGAGCAACTCATTTTTCTTACCATTTCACGTCTGCATGGGTATACATATTGCTTTAACCCTTTCAGGGGAAAACCAATTAATTTGTTAAAATGTTGAAATGAAATGATCGAATTTCACCAGGATTTAAGAAAAAAATGGAGTGAAAATAAAAAATGCCTTTCTTCAAGTATTTTATAAGAGTAAAACTGTATTCAAAATGAAGTAGCAAATTCGTGCTATTCTTACAGCATATCCTGGTCACCTTAATGGATATGCTGGATTGGTCATCATAAACGGTCACCTGGGGACTCGTCCGTTGATGTAACGTCGCATCACAAATGATCACATATGTTACAGTCACTACGGTGGAACAAAATGCCATATCTTTCATTTGTCTCATTATTATTCTTATGTGAACGTCATTTTGTGACTCCACTGAGAAGTCACTGTGTTTTACTTTTTGACGAATTACTAGGTGAGGTTACAATGAAGTCAACGTGTGATTCTCATGTGACCATTATTTGGAGGCTACATTGTAATGTCACCATTAAAGTGGTTTTGTGTCAAATTAAGAAGTAACAGAAAAATGGAGTCATCTTGTGACTTCAGCTTTTATGGTGATTTCACTGCACAGTCTACAAATGCTTGTCACCTGAAAATTGCCACGAGACTTCATTGTAATGTTATTTGGTTACTCATTACAATGTGACGCATATGATGACTGCACAATGGAGTCTCCTAATGATGATCACGTGAAAATCAGCAGGTGACTTCATTATAACGTCACCTGGGGACTCGTCACAAAGCAATGACTTCTCACCAGAGTCATCAAATGACGTTAATTTGAGAGTATTAATGAGACGAATGACTGAAATATATCAAATATTGGTTAACGGTAGTATCTGTAACACTTTTGGCCGTTTACAACACGAAATTGACGTCGCATAGAATGGCTGTGCAGTAGGGAGAGAGCCTATTTTCTGCACCAAGTGTTTATATTACTATTTTTGGATACCCACAATTGACAATATATATACTTGTTGCTTACCTTTTTGACAGAGGTGTATTTATGCATTCATATACTATTCTGATTTGAACATATTTAAAATTAAATTTTAGTTATTGCTGTGAAAACGTAAATAGAGCTAAATACATAAATGCATTTATTATTATTTTTTCAGTCTTATGCAGCTTCCTTCGCACTTAATTGGAGATTTTTTTCCAAAACAATTACTGAAAAAATACTTAAAAATATCTTTGTTTTACAACTAAGTTATTTTATTCGATAGGCATCAAAGGAAAAGCACATATTAAAAATAGATTATTTTAAAAGACTTTATTTTAAAGAGTATTAGAAAGTAAAAATGTCGTGAAAGGTCTCTAAAAAGGTTTTTAGATAGCAATTTCTTTAATTGCTATTTCACGCGAATTCAATGCAAACAAAAGACTCTATTTTTCTAAAAAGTTTTCAGTTTTTTATCCGCCATTTAAAAGTTCTAGGTAAAAGTACTTCAGAATTAATTTTTTTTCTCTTCATTAATATAAACGGAAAATTGATTTTCAAGTGTTGCTTTTTAATTTCCGATGGATAACATTGTTCCATGATATGAAATTAGAGGGAAATTAAAAGAGGAAATAAAAATGGTAGATAATAGCTTTCAAGTTCTGATAAAAATATATAAAGTGGAGAGTTACAAAGTGCTTTTAAGTAAAATTAATTATTAAATATTTATATTCGTGTTTTCTACGAAGAATCAAATTGAATAGCATGCAAAAATGTGTTGCAAATATTAGATAGATTCAAATAATAAGAGATCAAATAATAACTATTCTGCATTTTTTCCTGATGCTTTATGCTAATATGTAAACTTCTGTATTTACTCAGAACAATACACACTTTGCTTTTGATACAGAAAAATGAATACATATATATATATATATATATATATATATATATATACATTATGTATAATGCGTATGTGCATTATACAATTTTATTGACTGAAAATCGAGGAATTTTGTTTTTATTAAGACAAACACTGGCGGAATTTCCAAAATGCTGTCCAAAATCCATAAAAAACTGTTTAACTGTTTCTATACACAACTTTGCGTAATTGTGTATCAATGTACTAACATGTTTAAATCACTTTTATTTCGTAAAGACATTGCAGTTAAAATTAGGTCATACCAAGTTTGTCAGTTTCGCTTCTTATTTTATTCAAAAATTTAGAGTTCGTACAGGAAAAAGGAATTTTTACTTTAAGTAATAGCGAAATGTCTGTCAATAAATAAAGCAAACATTACTGCTCGGAATTTATGGTATGAATGTGGAATTTCTGAGTAAAAAAGTAGGCCAAATTGGAAACAAAGGTGGAGGGACCATGAGGATGTCCAAATCTTTAAAAATATTGATCTCCATTGTTCAAAACAATACACCAAAAATTTATCGTTTCTGGTGATACTTTTTAGTATTTTATGATAGACTATGTTTTAGTAAAGATGTAAAGATAGTTTCGATTTTAAGCATTTAAAAATATGTGAAAAAGTTACCTCAGAAGGAGCAATTTTATATTTCTTTACATATCATTACGAATAAAGTTTTAGATCCAATCGACTCCAGTCGAATTAACCCATTTGCGACAAGTGTGCTTTACGAATTTTTTAATATTTCACCAGCGGTATTTTCATACAGACTTTTTAAAATTAATAATTTATTACGTTATTAGATAAAGCAAAATTTATGATTAAACTTTGTGATCAATTAATTTATACAGATTGTCAAAATTATTAGTGCAAGCGTTTTAAGGAGGTAGAACATATCTAGACACGCACAATCGTCGTAAAATGCATGGTCGTAACTCATGCGGTGTGATTGGCCGTTTGAGATTGTGGAAAAAAACATTTTTAATGCACATTATCGAGTAAATAATTGCTCTTTCTTGTTACGTATAATATTTTTGCCTTTAAGACAGCTAATATGGATGACAATTACAATAAGAAATCGCAAAGTAAGGTCTATTTATTTCATGGTAAACTTGGCTGAATGGATTGGGTATCAAATTAGTTTTTGACATTTTGGGTAATGTTTTCTTAAAAGGGATTGCTTCAACAGTAGGTTAAACCTTCAGGAAAAATTTCCTGAAAAAAACAACTGATACGAATGTTCACTAATGTGTAAAATTTATCAAAGGTTGCCTGTATTATACTCACTTTTTCAAAGTCTTGAGTCCATCTGGCTTTCAGTGACCTGTTTAATATTATGCAACATTGGCAGGGATGCAAGCGATGCGCCACAAATGGCCGATTGTCACCACTAAATTTTAATAGTATTTTTCAGCTTATTTAATGACAGAATTTCTGAAATTTAATAAGGCAAAGAAAACCATTAAAATTTAGTGGTAACACTCTGTCATTTGTGGTGCATCGCTTGCATCCCTGAACATAGGTCTACTAAGTTTAAAAAAACATTTTATTATTCTTCACACTTATTAAAACATTAAAATTAACCAAATTATTAGTATAATTCTCAAGAGATGATACGACTGTGATGTGTGCCGAAAATATGATTTCGTTTGCAATTTTAGCACATACATGTAATAATTGCCGAAATCATAAATTTGCTTATTTTTCAGGGAAACAAAAAAAATGCAACTCTTATAAAGAATCTAATTAAGAAAGAAGCATATTTACGCGAAGGCAATTACAGCCAAGATTACACATAAAATAAGTGTATAACTTAAAATTCAGTTGCTTAGTTGACAATAGTAACACCTTAAAATATTCCTGGAATGCCGTTGCCAAAAGGAAAATCTATTATATCATATGGCGAAAACAGTTACAATAGATTATAATTCGAAATAGTAGTGCAAGTAAGGGGGTTCAGATGTTGGGGATACCACTAATTTCTTAAAGGTATTTTCCTGTGATTAACCGCTGAAATTTCTGCGATTAGATTAGGCGAAGAGTATTTCTTTAAAATAATGGTATACAGACTTCTGGACTACTATCATGTCTACGCCACTGTTTTGAAATAACCCGTACATCCGCCTACTTCAAATGTATGATGTCTGCTTGATTGTTTTGATATTATTTACGCGATTCCTATTACGATTGGGTAATTATTTTTTGTCTACATATTATACAGTTTTTATTGAACATACTGTATGTTCATTTGTATGTTTTTCCTCTAAATTGCTGCTTAATCCGAATACATCTATTTTAAGACCTAGTTAGGCCATTACGATTGTAGTTATAGCGTCAACCGCAGTCTATTCCCCAACATTACGAGCGCGCTGCACGCGTCTCTCTGAATTTTTAAATTTCTTTAACTTCATGATTTTATTGCGTTATAAAGTGATTGTTTCTTTCTTCAATAGATGACAAGAATAAATGGCATTCAAATACAATTTCTCTCGATATGATGTAGATTTTAGGGTATTCTTTTGAGAATACATTCGGTATAAAATGGCGTCAGTTTTGAGTCTTCGAAAGCTAAATTCTATTGAAACTGACCATTCAGTGATTCCTCAAGCAATTATTCAGATTTATTTTATCACAAAAGTGCAGCTAGTTTCAGCAGTGCATCATTTTCTACTCCTAATTCAGAGAATGAGGATGACTGAGGTAAATTGGATAATGCAAGAGAATGGACAAAATTTGATATATATAACTCAACTTTATTGAATTCGCGTTTTCAAACGCGCCTCTAAAAGAACCCAACGTTGGGGGTAGAACCGAAAAGCGGAAACTCAACGGCCTAAGTAAGGGTCGGCGAACCTGTGGCACACGTGCCAAACGTGGCACGTGGCAGAATACTTTTAACAAGGCATTTATTGAGATTTTAAATCAAATTACAGAGAAACTGGCTAAATTATTATGAGTTTGTTTAAATTCATTTTTTTAGAAAACATGATACTTTATACACACACCAAACCAGAACAATATTCTCTCATAGTTTTTTTTTCAAATTAACCCTTCTTTGTATGAGTTTTTCTTTTACAATTGTGTTCTTTTATACATATATTAAATATTGGACACCAGAAATTTTAAGATAGATGTTTAACATCGTTCAGCAACATAGTTCATGTGAAATTCACTGGATTAATATTTATATATAAATATAGTGGTGGCGAAGAAGTTGATTTATTTATTAAAAGTTAAATAAAAATTGATGGAAATTTACATCACTATGCAATTAAGGGTTAAGAGAGTACTTGATCAGTAAACTAAGAAAATCGGCGACAATTTTAAGCAAAAGTACCGATGATAAAATTATGACAACATTGAATTCAACTCCCAGATACGATTTTTTTAAAGTAACTGGTGTTTGGTACTTTAAATATTTCTCCGTCGAGTGAATATATTAAGTAATGGATAACATGAAAAAGTCAAATAAAGACCTTTTGTGAGATTATTATTACAGTTCAGCTGGTGTTCTCATAAAAATAACTAAATATGAACCTGATATAAATTATTTGGCATTTAAGATGTATTAACAGAAATCTAATCTTTAGGTGCATTCGTAATTACATAAATACGTAGCACCTATAGTCTTCGTCTGGTCCGTCCGTCCGCATATAACAGCACAAAATCTACCGAACCAAATGGTTTGAAATTTAATATACATAATCATTGCAGAATTTTGTAGAGCCATTAATTTAGAACTAAAATAGTAAGCTTTAACTGTAAATTTTTAAGAGTTGGGGATTATCTTTTCGAAAAATTGTTTGCTTTGTCTATTTTTTAAAACATTAACAATTTATCTTATACGCAAAGAACAAAATAAATATAACAGTTCAAATCTGTAATAAATTCATGTTTTAAAATTCATGCAGTTGTATTCATAAATATTATTCAATATTGAAAAATTGTAAAGCTTTGAATGTGGTTTAAAAGAAAAACAAATGATTTAGATTCACGGAAATTTAGATATTTGTATTTCCTTTTATTACCTATATAATTAATTAATTTTAGTTAGAGAGTTTGTGAAATTCGAAATTGAAAAAAATACAAGTTAAAAAACAGGATTTTTATGATTTAAAATTTTTTAAAAATAGTTTTCTTGATATTCTCCGCTATGAGAACGTTCGAATTTTTGAATAATTGACTATGAATAACCCTTTAACGGATAAAGGACTTCAATTGCTGAAATGTTGAACTAAATGATTGACACCGGAAATTAAGAACAAATTTATTGGTATATAAGAAAAAAGCGATATTTCACATACATAATAAATGGAAAACATTTCTATTGAAAATCTGCTGTCATTCTTGAATTTCGGAATTAAAGTTTTGTGGTTTCGTAGGGAAACCAATGTCCGTTAAAGGGATAAAGGGGCAGCACTCTAAATTGCTGGACTTGGAGCGATTGTCTAGAGCAGGGCTGTCAATTGCGATCCTCGCGGTCGCTAAGGCGTTCTTTGAAGGTTTTCTTCACCTTTTCGAATATTTCATATCAGTAGTTTTTAAAAACAAAAACAAAAATTCATTGTTAATGCTACATTTACTGTGATTTAGTTTTCTGTTTTCTTTTTAGGTGCGTTCGTAATTACATAAATACGTAGCAACGATAGTTAGTCTGGTCCATCCGTCTGTCCATATGTCCGCATACAACAGCGCAAAAATTACGCAACTGAATGATTTGAAATTTAATGTATATAATCGTTGCAGAATTTTGTCGAGTCATTTCAAATTTTATGAAAATCGAATCAAAACTTAAAAAGATATTAATAAATTTTTCTTCGTTCTATTAAATCCTATCATACGTAATCTATATAATAAAAGCGCAAGCGATGTGACTGAGGAAAACAAATACGGGCTAACCGCTTCTTATTTTTTATATGCCAAGCGGCCATTTTAATCAAAATTATTTTTCAAAGAAAATTGCATAACAGTTACACTTTTAAAAAGATCGTTCAAAAAAATTGTTTGTTTGAGAGATGAGTTCCATTAAAAAATGTATAGATTCTGAAAACTTCAGTAAAAATTAGGTTAACAGCCGAATATCTCAATTCATTAAAGTAAATAAACAAAAGATTTATTCATCGTGAGTCATAGAAATTTTATACCATGGAGGTAATCAATCGCAAAGCAAGATCTCCAAGGTGAATTTTGCAGCGCTGTCTGGTGTCGAAAAAATATTCGCATCTGTAAACGTTGAATACGTAATAAAATAAGAGAAAAAGCATGCTCATTTTGCTCAAAACAGACGATATAATTCATTTCGTTGAAATAGTCACGATCATTTTTTTACATTGTAAAACTAGTTATAGTATGAACGCACAAAATTTGTCACGTTTAACATACAGTTTCCAACTTGTTTAAAATTACTATCTAAAATATACTGTATAATACCCATAGTTTTTAACACGTTGACGGACACTTGCGGCTATAGCCGCCAAAGCGAAGTTCAGAATATGGCATGACGGCTATAGCCGCCCAAAACGAAACGGTCGTTTTTAGACACTACGACTATAGCAGCACAAATGTGCATTTACCGGCGTACAAGTAGAAGCCCATTGTCATGTTTTGGAAACAATTATTTAGGTTGAAGTTCGTTTTCCACTTGTTATACGAGTTGCAGCTTCAGTATGCACGTGCAGGGTGGCTAGTGGTCAGGGAAAAATACAGTGCAAGAAAATGAAAATTACCAGTATATTTTCATAGAAAAATTCAAATTGATTATTTGATCGAATAATCAACATACATTTTTCTATAAAAATATACTGGTGTTTATCACTTTTAATGACTGCATTTTTCCCTGACCACTACCACCCTGACGTGGTTGTGAAGGGAGTAGTGCAGCCTAATTAAAGGTGCTGAATTAATCAAAATTAAGTTTATTTAAGCAGAAAGAGTAAAACTATACTTCTAATAATCTAAAAATTACAAAAACACATAGTGTCAATTTTCGAACTTCACTTGTTCCTACTGTCCGTCAACGTGTTAATTCTAAACTAGCAGTTTCAAGTAATTATGATTCTTTATTTATTTGATCCACTAAATGTTTTGTTTGTTGGCACGTCATTTTTACGGTTTTTTTTTTTTTCAAAATATATATCATAGTGAAAATAATGTAATAAAAAGGTAAATTACAGATTTAAGCAATTTGTCAATGGCACATTTTTAACAATTTCTTAGGTCTTCATAAAACATCCGAAGATTTATATATGCTTAAACATGCTCTCACTGGTCTGTTTTTTTTTTTTTTTTTTTTTTTTTTTTTCTGTTATGAACCACAATTTCCGAAGAGAAAATTTTCGTGTTATGTTTACAACATTTTCATTAAAAATAACCATTTAAATAACTATAAAAATTGTAATAGAAAGTTTCTTGTTTCATAAAACTGGTATTTAAAAAACGTGCCGCTGAACGGGAGTCCTGTTTAGACGAATGTAGATGCTTGCAAGGTTTATCAGTAACCAAATGTTTAACCCCTTGGGGACGAGCAACACGTATACGTGACACATAAGATGCTCAGAATCCTCCATTATTCCCACCAGTTATTTTTTATTGTAAGCTTTGACTTATGGAATCCTAGCATTTCTGCGATTCAATTAGGCGAAAATTTCTGGTTTGAAAAACCGGTGGTAAAAGATTAAAAATTCTGTAAAGGACGCTCGTCGCGAAGGGGTTAAAACTGATATAAATTAAAAATATAATAATAATAATAATATGAAACATCTGTGAAATTTACATCTCGAAGCCATCGAATTTCACAAAGACCAGTTTTTACGGTTTTCTCTTAAAACTAAAATTTAACAGTAAATTTTGGCTCATTTAACCTATTATGGACCGAATTATTTTTCTCAATAAAATCCAAATATTGCGAGTTACATTATCATGGTGTTTCTTGAATCAAATGAAACTAATATTTATTCTAAAAACAAACTGGTTGTTACCTTAACCCTTTCCGACGCGGAGTAAGTCTGTTTGTAAAATCATGAAATAATGGACTGACACCAGAATTTACAAACGAATTAAATAGAAAATAAGAACTTGCTTATTTTCTGGTACTTAATAAAAGGAAAATTTTAATTAAATATTCTTGGTGCCGTTTGTCAGTTTTGGAATTAAAAATATGTGTCCTTTTTTGTGACTACCGCCCGTTAAAGGGTTGTAAGAAACATAATGTTGCGAAAACATTCTGTCTTTAATGGGTTAATAGCCAAAATCGACGAATAACTAAATATAAAAAATTATATTAAATTTTAGTGATATCTTAAAAGAATAAAAGTTATGGCAGCTATGAAATTTGTCCGCTATTCCAAAGCATACAAATTTACAGATGTTAGGATATGAAAAAACATTAGGTAATTTTTCGGCAGTGTCCATTAAGGAGGTTTTTCAGTACTATAAAAAGGGCTTATTTCGAAAATACGTATCGACAATAAATTAATTTCTAAAACGGCTTACATGAGGCAATATACTAACATTTATTAAAAATACAGTAAAACTTCTAAATTCCGAATAGCTCGGTAGCACCGAATTTGTTTATTACTCAGAGTCAAAAACATACAAATATATAGATGTTGAGTATTGAAAAACTGTTCGCTACAGAGAAGTGTTAGCTTTTAGCTAGTTTCTGTTATGAAGAATTTCTTGTATTTCTTGAAATATTAAAAATATTTTAATTAATAATTCACACCAGTATTTTCATAAAAAATTATGAACTTCCCACACAGCACATACGTTCATATTACATCCAGTTTTCATCTACCAAGTTCGAAATACGTCTAAAGATGTATTTTGGACGTAGACAGCCAGCTAAAATACGTCCAGATTTTGTTAAATGTTTGACATTACGTACGCACATAATATCTACAAAATATGGACGTCATTTTATGACGTAAATTGGATGAAAACCGAACATACTCTCGTCATATACTTATGGACGAAATATCTACAAACTATGGACATCAGTTTAGAACATAAATTGAATGAAAACGCAACTAATCCAATTTTCATCAGATCCGGAACCAAATCTTAACAAGTTTGTCCCCATTTTCTGTTTTACGGACGTAAACTGGATGAAAACGGTACTAATCCAATTTTCGTCAAACTGGATGAAAATTGAACCTCTCAGCCGCCATTTTTTTTATGACTGCGAACTTTTCAACTGCTAAACCTTGCAGACTTCTAGAATTTATTTTTATTTATTCTATAAATTTATTTAAACTAGTAGTAAAGCCATCTCCATTTTTAAATATATTGCGTTTAGTTCAGCTCCACTTCAGCTAATCAATCAATCCATCACTGTTTGTAAGATTTTTTGTTGATATTCATGAAAATTGGCGCGACGGAAGTTGGTAAGTAAATATTACATTTTGTTTTCTAGATTTATCGTGGTGATGTGTGTACTTTACATAAAACATTTCTGTAACGATTCTTTTTTCTTACTTATTTATACTTATTAATAATAATTCATATGATTTTACAAGTCATACGTAAGTGGTAGAGAAATAGAAGTTCGTTTACTTTTGAATAAGAAAATTTTGTAATATATTTTGTATTGTTGTGTATAATGAGTAGAAATGTTATGTTATGAAGTATTATAAGTCTTTAATCCAATTAAAAAGAAAGTTTTAATGTTTTTTAAAACACAAAAATCCAGAAGATTGTCAGTTAAAAACAAATCTAGTCTTGTAAAAATGCTTTTATTACCACAGATTTATGCAATATTTAGTTAAGATGCATTTTTTTGGTATGATTTAAGAAAATATGTGATATTTCATGCCTCGAAATTAAATTAATAATAATTTATATGATTTTAGAAACCATAGGTAAACGAAAGAAAAATCGGAAAAAAAGGCTGTTTTTTTTTTTTTTTTTTGTTTACATTTCAATAACAAAATTTTGTAATTAGTTTCTACTATTGTGCACACTAAGTAGTAATTAAGTAGAAATACTATATTATAAGCCTTTAATCCAATTAAAAATAAAGTTGTATTGTTCTTTTAAAACACAAAAATCATAAAAATTATTCATGGTTAATTTTACTTATTACTACAGTTTTACATAATACAGTAACCCCTCAATATATCGTGCTACTTGGGAGATAAGAAAAAAACATGATATACTGGGGGGGGGGGGGGGGGGGAGAAGAATGTTTATAAATTAAAAATAAACAGCTCTAAATTTAGATATGAGGTTTTCGATATAATACTTGTTTAAACAAGCTACGAGTTCAACAAAAAAGAGATGGTAAAGCATTGAAAAAATAGAAAACCATACATATACAGTACACATATTTATTTACATTTTACAGTATTTTCTGAAAATAAAAATCCAGAGTTGTTTGTTGTTTTATTTTCTTTGATTGTCTGCTTGCCACTGGAAATTAAAGAACAAAAATGAACTAATTGCATTTCAGTTACTTGCTTAGATTTCGTCGTTTCAAAAGTTGGCTATGATGTCATACACTCATGCACAGTTTTTCTTTTTTTTAATTGGTTATAAAAAGGAAAAAAGTTGCCAAATTTAGGGGATTTTTTCCTTTAATGGCAACCTAGCTATTGTATTAAGTTATTGGCTTTACGCAGGCTTGAAAACTGAAAAGTCACCAAACATCAGTGCGTGGGTATAACACATCTGTTCCCAAAAATTTTACATGCTTTTTCGAGAAACTAAATTTATCGGGGGGATAACTGAAAAAGAGCAAAATAGCCGAATGTGCAATATAACAAGGGATTACTGTATATCTTGTAAAGCTGTATTGTTTTTACATGATTTAAGTATATAGAAGGTATTTTGTGCCTCTGTCTAAATTAATAATAGTACTTTAAATGATTTTAGAAATCATAATAAACAGAAAAAAAAAATCAAATCAAGAAAAGCAGTTGTTTACTTTTCAATAACAAAATCTTGTAATATATTTTTGATGAATATATTTTATTATTTTTAGTTAGATATCAGTATTGGTAATTAAACAAACATACTATTATTGCACTCATATGCATTTTTTATCACAGATAATTTATTTCAGTATTTTTACAACTAACCTCTTCTAAAGAATATTACATTCATGAACTGAGTTGCATAAAATGTTATCTATATACAAGAGTGAGTGGTGACATCTGTACTTCTTAGTTGCTAGAGATTTTTATATTACTGACTAGCTTATACATTATTTTACAGTACACAGTGTACATTGGTTGTTGATTATTCATTTAAACATTCAAGATCGAACATCAATTCGTTTCTTGAATGAGATATTTGATCAATGTTTGGTTCTCGACCAGGGAAGGAAAAATAGGGAATAAGCAACTTAATTTATTATTTATTTATTGTATTGTTATGGGAGTAAATTGTACATACATGAGTTAAAGTGATCACAACATTTGCAAAATTCATGCATTTTGCTTTAGAACAAGGTTGCTGGATTCGCTAATTTTTTTTTTTTTTTTTCTTTTTCAAATAACAGTTACTTAAGCTTCTTGTGTTTAGAAAATCGTCTGGCTTGTGAATAGATGTCAATCTTGCTTCAGTTGTTTTTGCTTCCAGAGGATCTTAGATGAGTAGTTATGTGTTCGAGAAAGTGATTACCATCTAAGATCCTTCGCAAGAAAGTCCTATACAAGATAATTGGTTAAAGGATGGACTCTAATATTTCAAGCAGGATCGAACTTTGAATAGGGTAAACTTTCTTTTAAAATCTATAAATGTTATTAAATAAAATGTTATCTTGTATGGTTATAGGTTTTGCAATATATATATTAATTTTCTGCTTCCATAAAGAGTGAATAATTTGGTACTTTTATGTTAGCTGGGCACAAATTATACTAACAATATATTTTTTTCAGTTACCAATAGCAACTTTTATTTTTCCCATAAGTAAATTAGAAATGATGGTTAGGTATTAAAATAAAATGTTTTGGTTTATGGTATTATTATTCTTATTACATTGTATTTTAAATGAAATAAGTGAAAGTCATGTATTTTAAAGAATGTGTTTTAAATTAAAGTTGGGTATTTTAAATGAAACAAATGAAAGGTTTATATTTCAAAGGTAATGAATACAATATTAATGATAGGAATATTATTTCGTGATCTATTACCTGTGCGCCGCTAACATAATAGTACTCCATTAATTTTGTTGAATATAAGCTAGCACAGGTGATAAATCGTCAAATATTGTTTGAGATGCTATCGTTGACATTGCAAGCATTTCTTGTCATTCTTCATGTGGTATTGTAACAACTAAATCTTGATTATATGAACAAGATTCGAATATGCTTAATTGTAATGAAAGTTTGGGACATTCGTACAATGGCTGAACAAGTAAAAATAAATAAATATATTATACACTATATCAGAGTTTCCTCCAGTTTAAAAAAAGGGCAGGGTGCTGCTGGTGAGAATAGAGCACTTTTTGAATTCTAGAGGGCATTTTTAAGATTCTTAAGGGCAGTTTTTTTACTTTTAAAGGTATTATTTTGTTTTTTAAAGACACTTTTAATAGTTAAAAGCCTGAGCACTCTTTTCAAGACAACATTGAGTTAATTTTTTCTATGAATTATAGGTGCAGATTCACGGTCGCCAGTCGCCACGTGGCGACTAATTTTTTTGCTGTGGCCACTAACTTTCGGTGTTTAAGTCGCCATGTGATTTAAAAGTAATCAATTTCTGGTATTCCCAGTCTCCACCGTGAAATGTTAATTTTTTTTTAAAGATTAAGACCAAAACACATAACAAACATTATTATTATCTTTTAATAACATTTCAGAATGATCTGTTTAACACAGCAAACTATTAAATATATTCTAATAGCAATGTTATTCGTAACAGTTTGTATCTGATAATTTTACATAGACTGTGATTTTTAAATATTAACTGTGTTTTGATTTTTTATAGTGCAAAATAAATCTCACGAATTCAGATTTTCTTTCATATGTACTTTTGTCTGGCAAAATTAAAATAAGAAATATTGTTTTTTTTATATTCCCCACTATCATGATTACTTAGCTTATACATATTTTTTTTTTAAACCGTATCTTGCCCAACTTTATCTTCAGACTGTACATGATTTAAGATTTAATATTAAAAATTTTTTGTACATGTGTTTACATTAAATTACTTTACACTTTGAATTTTTTTTTTTTTTTGTACCCCATATAAAGACTATTGTTTTTATGCGTTTGTTTTACAATTGTGGCCACTGGATTTTTTGGGTTTAGGAGCCAGTGACTCCTTCCAAATTTTGGGAATCTTCACCTATACTATGAATGCAAAAATGAGAAAGTACACTTTTTTTACTGAGGGGCAAGAAGGGTGCTAATTATTTTACTGGGGCACAAGAATGGTGCTAATTTATTTTATGAGGGGCAAGAAGGGTGCCATTTTGTAAACCAAAGGGCAGGCAGGGTGCAGCACCCTTCCGAAACTGTCTGGGGGAAACTCTGACTATATATATACACACGCACATACATATCTATAATAAAAAGAAAAGTTTTTAGTTTATGGTATTACAGTAGAGTACCTCTAATTCGCAAATGTCTGTAATCTGCACAGCATATGAGAATGTAAACAAAGAAATTTAATTCTTAAAACCAATATTTATCAATAACATTATTTTTTTCACTTCAACTTTAATTTTATTTCTGATATATATTATCACTTTTCATTTAATACTCTTTTTTATAGTTTAAAATGATAACATATATATAAAAGTATTTTAATTAATTAACCATTTATATGTAAAAAAAAAAAAAAAAATCCTTTTAAAAATGTATTTGTCTTACACATATATTTTTTACAATAGTTTGCCAAGGATACCGAAATTACTAAAAAACAAACTTTTGTGATTCAGTAGACAATTATGCCCATTTGTAGGCTGCAAGATACAGTATAAAAACATAAACCAAATGTTTTAATACCAACAACTATTGATGATAGATTTAAAACATATAAATATAGATAAATTATTTTTTTAATAATTTTTATTTTATTTGTGTGTTTTTGTTTATTTTTCAGCATTAACAATCTAAACTCATCCGAAGTAATAAGTTAAAAAAATGTAAACAAAGATTAAATAGACATAATCTGTAATCCACAAAAGTCTCAAATATGCAAAACACTCAGAACCAAGCTGTGTGGATTTGTAGTCTTACTACTGTATTTGGTACTTCTCCATTATCCCGATGTTCACTTTTCATTAAAAAACTCACCAAACTATGGGATTTAACACCAAAAATGAATGATCGTGATATTTACCTATTAGAAACACATTATTTAATTTTATTGACTCATTTATATATAATGATAAAAGTTTTTAATACATTTTGATTTTAAAAAACAAGATGGCGGACCGCAAGTGAATATGATAGCTTAGCCAAAGTTGATATTTTATTCAAACGGGCTTCTTCTTTTTTCTTTTTTTTTTTTTAGATTCTAAGGACAACATTCTTTTATTTGTTTATTGGCATTAGTGTTATAGCTTGGCAATAGTTTTTATGGAAA
The DNA here is from genome assembly GCA_963931845.1 of Maratus michaelseni. Taxonomy (NCBI): domain Eukaryota; kingdom Metazoa; phylum Arthropoda; class Arachnida; order Araneae; family Salticidae; genus Maratus; species Maratus michaelseni. The sequence continues at coordinate 283,070,272 of OZ007595.1, forward strand.
GTGGTTGATGGGATAATGGAGAAAAGTACCTGTTATTTCTTATTAAACCTTTTTTCTTTTCGTATTTCAAATGTAATGAGTAAAAAACATTCTTATTTTATTTATTATTTACAACTCAGTTTAAAGAATTTTTTATGTATATCTTATAACATCTTCTCTTATATTCATTGAAAATTTACATTCTGCCAATGGTTGGCATGATTTAAAAAAAACGGTAAATTGACATGCTTTCGCATCTTGTCTTTTGGAGTTGCAACCTAATATCTAAATATCACAAAATAAATTTTGGGCAGGGGGGCAGGCTATGCTTGCAAATTGTAAAAGTATTAATATTACAGTTAATTATAGATAAAAATTAACTTCTTTACTCACTGGTCACTGGCCAGTACATGGATTTTTTTACTCAGCAGTTTTTTTTAAGCACTGGCCACTAACAAACTTACATATACTTGATTGAAAAAATTTGTCAAATAGTCTCGGGAAAAAAATTGCAAAATTTAAGAAATAATATCAGGGGGGGGGGAATCGCAAAACTCGTCAAACAATCGAGGAACAGAATTGCAAAATTCGTCGAACGACAGCGGAAAACAGTGTGCAATTCGTTGAACATCAGCGGAAAGAAAGTGTGCAATTTGTTGAACATTGATGGGACAAAAACATGAAATTCGTTAATCAATAGTCAATAAATCGCAAAATTTGTCAATCGATAGTGGAAAAATCACAAAATTCATCAAATGGTCTCAGGAAAAAAAAAATATGTGGATATCGTCAAATGGTCTCAGCTATAGGTGCAGATTCACGGTCGCCAGTCACCACGTGGCGACCACGTCCTCCATAATTCTGCAATATTTAGCAATTTTATGTATTTTCCAAGCCATAATTAAATAAATACCATTTAACATAGATGCCACATTTCTGCTGAACCACAAATTTTTTGTTTACTTCTTTAAAAAAGAAAAAAAATAGTAATAAAAAAAATCATGTTGATATGCGCTGTGAATGAACTCTGTGGTGGCGACATACCGCAATTAGCTTGCAACACAAAAAAATTCGTAACGAGAATACAATAATTTTAGATGCCACTCATTAAATTTGTAGCTCTGGGATTTTTCCGATATGTTCTTACAAGTAGACATAGATATCAGCATGCAATTCTTCCATGAATAAGCAGAACTCTTCGAATTATCATTATTTATTTAGTTACCGTATTTACCCGCATATGCGTCGATTCTGCGTATAAGTCGACCCCCCCCCCCACTTTCCCGATCAAGAAATTTGAATTTTCTTAAATCCCGCATATAAGTCGACTCCGCCCTTTTCCGAGCAAGAAATTTGAATTTTTTTAAAAATACATTATTCAAAATCACCTGGAAAGAAAAGAAAGTACTAAATATACAATAATAAAGAAACTTTGATTTTTTTTTGTGCATTTATTCGAAATCATCTGAAAAAAAAAGTTCTAAATATACAATAATGAAGATAATAATATACTAAAGTAATATACAAAGTTAAACTGATTCAAGGTCCAATTCACTATCGGACTCACCAAACAATTCACAAAAATCTTTCGTCGTCATCGGCTCATCATGATACACGTCTGTATCGCTACATTCTTCCTCATCGTTATCACTTTCGAAAATGGCATAATTTTCTGTGCCGTCTAGTTCGTTGCTTATGCAGCATTTCTTGAACGATTTTATAATCATTTCGGAAGAAATTTGATTCGACGCATCTTTAACCCACTGGACAATTTTTCATGAACCCCAAACTGACGAGAAGAAGCACAGTTAGACTCTTCCGTAAAAGAAATAACTTTAAGTTTAAATCCAGCTGCGTATGAATTGCGTTTCTGTTTTCAAAAGTGCAGTAAGATAAACGAAGAAATAATGAATAAGTGTACTATCAAGAACACGTAAGATAGAACACGGGTCACATGTTTTTAGAGAGTCGCATGTTTCTAGCCACTCGCGGACGATTCAATTGCACATAGGGGTGATACATTCTCGGAATTTTATCTACTGATCTTTCAGACGGAGGGGGGGGGGGGGTAGGGGAGTAGTAGGCTTAAATTCATCAGCACCAAACCCGTTACTCAGTCTCCAAACCTTTACCTCAGCGCTGATAAAGAAAATCAATTAATTCCTCTTTTTCTCTCCTGGTATGGAAATCGACAGTAAACGACGTCATTGTGTTATGGAATGTGAAAAGAAAACAATTGCCTTTCAGAAGGGCATTTTTGACTTTTGGTTAAAAAAAAAAAAAAAAAAAAAAAAAGGACCCTCGCATAAGTTGACCCCTCTAACTTTAAACCGTTTTTTAGTCCAAAATTTCTCGACTTATACGCGGGTAAATACGGTAGTTAGAGTTGTTCTGCAAAATGAATTTGTCAATCGTTCGCGAACTTTGTGAAAACGGCCACGGAAAAATCCAGCAAATTTCATAGCTCATGAAATAAAACTGCAAATTTCGTGAACCGGTCGCAAATAAAACTGCAAATTTCCTCAATTGGTCTCCAAGAAATAATAATTAAAAAAAACGCGAATTTCAACAAACGGTCGAGGAAAAAAAACCCGTTAATTTCATCAATTGGTAGCAGAAAAAAAAGCAAAACTTATCAGTCGATTAAAAAAAAAAAAATGTGAATTTCGCCAATTAGTCCAGGAAAAAAATTATGAGTTTTGTCAGTTGCCCGTGGTTTAAAGACGCAAATCTCATCAAGCGGCTACAAAAAAAAAAAAAAAAAAAAAAAAAAAAATTAATCAATCACAGAAAAAATTGTGAATTTCATCAATCGGTCACAGAAGGAAAAATCCTGAATTTCGTTAGTCGCAGAAAAAAAAATACAGAATTTCAATTATTAGTCGCAGAAAAAAGCATGAATTTCGTCAATCAGTTGCAAAATAAAATTGCAAATTTCGTCAAGGAGTTTCGATAATAAAACATGAAAATTGGCGATCGGTCACAAAAATTGTAATTTATTATTAAGGATTTAAAAAATCCCCTTGCCAACAAAAGTTGCAACGAGGCTTATAGTGTTCGATCTTTCTCCATCATCCCTGAATGTCAGAAAGTATTGAATTTATTTTATTAAAATCTATAACCTAAAAGAAAATAAATCTTCTCCATATTTTTTCATATATTCTTTTGATTTTATAGACATATTTTTTATGCAAATCTCCATGTTGAGTGTTTATTTTCAGCTATATAAAACACCTTTTTTTTCCTTTTGGCGTGGGAGGGGTGGGGTGGGGGAGTTTATTCATAGAACAAAAAAATTTAGGGAATTGTTTATATACAACTATGGTGGGAAGAGTCTATAAAATCCCGCTGTCCAAATTTAAAAGAGAAAAAATATTGTTTTTATGCTTTTGTGTCAAAATATGGCCACTGGATTTTTTGGGTTTAGGAGCCACTGGCTCCTTCCAGATTTTGGGAATATGCACCTATAGTCTCAGGTAAAAAAAAAAATAAGAATATCGTCAAATGGTCTCAGGTAAAAAAAATTGAGAATATCGTCAAATGGTCCCAGGTAAAAAAATTGCAAATATCGTCAAATGGTCTCAGGTAAAAATTGAGAATATCATCAAATAGCCTCGAGAAAAAAACTCTTAATTCGTCAAATTATTTCGGGGAAAAAATCGCAAAGTTCACCAAATGGTTTTGAAATGCGTCGAGCGACAGCGGAAAAAAATCTTTTTCCATTCAATCATCGCTTTTGGTGAGTGTGACTATTAAGTTTGGCCTGTGGTGGCAATAAAGTCAATTGTCAAATTTTAAGTATTACTCGCTGATTAGCGAGTGCTAATTTTTTCAATACAGATAATTGTTGAAAAATTTTATGGTGAATAGTTTAGTGTAATACAAAATTTGAATTTTGAAATGGGCTTTACGTGCCTATTGGTCATTTTGTAAAAGATTCATTTGATTCAAAATTCATTTCGAAGGAAATTTTTTGTAATTGAAGCTCTCAATGTAATTAGCAGCTCCGCTGACTAGCAGGCAAAATTCGCTAGTTATGTATTAAGAATAATTTATGAAAAATGTTTTATATATATATATATACACATTTAAAAGTACAAGATAAGTTTCTTTTGTGGGGAATTTGGTGATTATCGGTCTCATCTATTTAATTTTTAGGTACTTTCTTGTTATAGCAGACTTCGATGGTGAATTGCCAAGTAACCAAGATGTATCACATATTATAGTCGTATATGATGTAATGACATTTTATTATTCTATTGCCAAATTATAGTCATATATGTAGTATATATATGTATGTAAATAAAATATCTATGAAGTATACACATAAATAATGTATATTGTTTGAATGTAGGGAAGACTGGTACACACTGGACATATGGGCACAGTGGACCATCCCCTAATATAATATTTTATTTATATAAACAAATTTTAAGCTTCTCTTCTATTCTAATAGACAACAGCACTGGATTGATTATTTACAGCCTGCAGAGAACATGTTTAGCTCAGAATGAACCATTATATCCTGATTGGTTGTTTTGAGATTCTAAAAGTAAAATTTTTCATCATCATATTTTTCTTTTTTTAGTAATTAAAGATAGTAGATAAATAAGATAAAACAACTATTTTGCAAAGGTGTAAGATACTTGTTTTTATTTAACTTTAAAGTTAATATGTTTAAAAGAAAGCTATAAACAATATTAATATGATTATTTATTGAAAAAAAAAAAACCTTAATATATATATATATAGTCATGATTTTTCTGGAATTATTTTGATTTGAAGCATAAGAAATTGGTAGTTTTTTCAAACTGAAATTTTCAATAGGGTGGTCTAGAATATTATATTATATTCAAATCAACTTAATCTAAAATTTAGACATAACCTTTTTTTTTTTTTAATTGCCCAGTGTAATGCCAAAATTTGTAAATTAATGCTAGTTTTCAAATTCTCAGTAACTCAGATAATGTCTTTTTTTTTTTTTTTTAATTCTATTTTCTGGTCTGTAGGAAAAGAAGTAGTAAGGTCAAAATTGTAAAATTTTCTCACATTTTTTCAGAATATGCAGAACTCAAAGTAACATTAAATTGTATATATAAATTTATATATAATTTTTTTGAGTTTGTGTTCTGAAATAATACTGAAATACTTAGTGAAATTTCTGTTTCTTTTCTCCTTTTAATTTCAATATTAAAGAAACTAAAATTACAAAATTAATGTAGGTGACAATGTGAAATTTTCACCTTTAAGTTGCGGAACCCGAATTTACCTTTTCAAAGTCATGGTAAAACCCAAATGCTGAAATAGTAAAATTTCATATCTATATAAGTAGATATTTTTTATTATTTATGAAGTCTTCTATTTCTGTAATATTAACTAAACATGTATTTTATAGCTACTTTTTTTTTTCTCTTCATAGATGCTGTTGAGACTTCTATTTTGACAAATGAGACGTCAGATTGCCAAATTGAAAAAAGTTATTGCAAATTGGTTGTGGCATGCAAAAGACTGATTAGGGGGGGGGGGGGGGATTTAAAAGCTGTTTTTGTTTGCAAATTTGTATTGCATATTTTTCTTCAAACAGTGGCATGGGCTGAATGATTTTATAGATTGATTCTTTTAAAAATGCATTATTTTTTATATTAATGAAAGTATTAAATATATATTTTTAATAGATTATTTAAAGGATAATATTTTTAAAAATCAGCCTTAAGCCATGGCTTATTTTTCATAAATTAACAAAATAATTAAACTGTTTTGTTATTTAAAACTCATTGTACAATGAAAAATTTATATAATTTATAAATGATTATGCAAAACTCATTTCTTTTTTATATTAATAGATGACATCAAATAGCTGAATAGATTATTTTTTTTAAATTTAATTTCATAGTATATGATTAAATATACAAGATTTTTTTCTGATTTAAATAAGTTGTAAATAAAGTACTTGCTTTCATGTTAAGTGAATGAAATTGAACTTTTTTTAAATTCATACATCTGTAATGAGAGTAAATTCTTGTATGTCAATATTTTTCTTTGAATTCTTCTGCTCTCTGGAACCAGAAGTGAAGTCGATATTGTAAAACTTTGATACTTTTTTCTCCCAAGTATGTCTTAAATAATACCAATTTTACTGTCAAGAACTTTTAATCGCTTTCATTTATTGTTAGATATAAATTTTTAGCCATAATGCAAGACATACAAATCTTCTAGCCTATTTTCATTTGGTTATTCATAATATTGTTAAAGTTTTCAGTTTTGCCTTGAATAGGTTTCTTGCACCCATGTGTTTTCGCCTTTTAATTTCGTTATTCAGGAAGTTAAATTTGTAAAATTTCCAATTGAAGCTATGGAATCGAATTAATGCTGAAATAGTAAAATTCATATACGTATTAGTAAATACTTTTTTTTTTCATATGTCTTCTGTTTATGTATTAACTAAATATGTGTTTTTTTTTTTTCATCTTTTTCTCATAGGTGCTGTTAAGACTCATGTAAAGTGGGATGAAACATTAGAGTGCCAAATCGAAAAAGTTATCTCAGATTAGTTGTGGCATGCAAAACGTCGATTGGATAATAAAAAATAAATAAATAAAGCATTTTTTGTTTGCAAATTTTTATTGTATATATTTTTTAAACAATGATGTTGGCTGAATAATTTTACCCATTGAATCTTTTAAAAATTCATTAATTATTATATTAATAAAATAGATTTTAAAATAGATTATTCAAAGAGTAAATTTTTTTAACAATCATGACCTTTAACTATCTGCATTACTTGTAAACCCTTAAGCCATTATATTTTTCATAAATTAACAAAATAAATAATTAAAATGATTAATATATATATATATATATATATATATATGTTTAATTTGCTGTGCAATTAAATTATTTAATAATTTTTTTATGTATAATTAAAAATCAAACATGCTAAAGAAATTTAATAATGGCAAAAGTAGATGAAATTGAACTTATGGATTTTTTTATCCATGCATGTGTAATGAAAGTACAATCTTGTACTCAAGGAATGTATTTAAGAATATTAGGGAATGAGGTGTCAGGTTGAAAAAGTTACCACATGTAAAATACATTTCTTGCATACTTTCCTACAAATTTCAATATGTAAAATTTTATACACAATATACAAAAGTTGGCAAGAAATATCTCATTTGTCTCCATGAGTTAGCAATATTTGAAAAACTAAAATTTCTTCTTTTTCTTCAATACATTTAGTCATTGTTATTCTTAAGTATAGCCATACTTAAAGGAAAAAATATGATTTTGCCTTCGAAAAAGCTATTTTAGTGAAAAAGAAAAGTGCAATAGTTTAAAAGCAATGATTTTACTGACAATTTAAATGGGGGAAGGGGGGGGGAATGATTCATCAAATGCAAGACCTTGCAAAATAGTTTAATAATTTAAACATAATTGTTTAATAATTTAAAAAATAATAAGTATCCAATTACTATTTGTATATATTTGGTATTCTGGAATCTACAAATTTAATTATTATCAGTGAATAAATCAGGAATTTTTTCAACGAAAAGCAAAAAAGAAGTTTTTGAGATGGAAAAAAAAGATTAAGACTGAGACTTCAATTTTCAGCAGAAAATATAGCAGTATGGTACATCAGCGGTTCCGAAGCTGTGGTCCAGAGGGTTCTTCAGGGGATCCATAAAGGCCCTGTGTTCAATATAAAAACTTTCATTTTCTGAAATCGGTGACTAATCTAGTGAATAAAATAAAAGGCAATATAGTAAAACCTGTGAACATGGAATCAGGATAAAATTATTTTTTAGACAGATTTCTGTCTTCACAGGTACATTTGTCCGGTGTTTTTCTCATTGGGACCATGGAATTTTTTCGTTTAAGACAGAATTCCGCTACGTTAGAGACATGTTCTATCTTCATATGTTTTACTGCACTAAGAATTTTGTCAAAAAATGTAATACAATTAATTTGCTTATACAGTCGGACCCTGATTTAATGAATTCATCAGGACTAAAATTTTTATTCGTTAAATCGGGGTTCTGTGTAAGGCTCTCTCTCGGAAAAATATAATTCTCAATTTACTATGATTTATATCTTGTATGATTTATTTTTATTTTTGTCTAAATTATTTTTACACGGAGCTCTTGAATCCTAGAGGCCTGATGTATGTGCATCATATAAGACATTTGTGTACCAATTTCAGTACTACAGTAAGATAATATTGTTGCATGTTTTGAGTCAGGTAAATAATGTTGTCCTTCACTTGACCATCCTCTGAGGTGCACTTCTGCTTACTGAAAGGTTAGAGAAACCTGTTCTAAAGAATCAGTATATCCAGTCTTAAATCCTGGGAATCTGTGAAAAAGGGTCTATAGTAAATAAAAAATTAAAAACTGCTGTGATAGATCATATCATCAGATCTAACTGGAAATTTTCACATTAAAAAAATAAATTTGATGTAATTTAAAATGTTTAGACACAAAAATGTTGCAGTTGGGTAATTTTTTTCTAATCATGATTAGAATACAATACAGCAAAAAGTATACAAAAAAGAAAAATCATGCATCAAGCATAGATTATGAAACACTTTCAGAATACTTTTACAAAACTTCGCTATTTAATAAGGCAAATAAAATACCTAAGTAATTATTTTAGAAAATGCATAAAACATTTGAAAACCAGATTTCAGCAATTACCACCCATAGACGGAAAGTACTCCAATTCTTTGATACATTTTGTCATTGACTTCTTAGTATAACCATACTTAAAGGAAAAAATATGATATTGCCATCGAAAAAAGCTATTTTAGTGAAAAAGAAAAATGCAATAGTTTTTAAGCAGTAATTTTACTGACAATTTAAATGGGGGGAAAAAAGGATTCGCCAAATGCAAGACATTGCAAAGGGCAGTATTGTCTGCTAATAAATGAATATAATAAATTTTTACAACTGGGCCACCTCTGATTTCTAACGAAAATATTTGCAATACTTAATCTCAAATATCTGCAATTAAATAAGGCGAAAACTTCCGTTTAAAAATAGTGCTGGTTAAAAATCATATCAGCATCATTACTAATGAGAATATTATGACAATGCTGAGAGACCAGAATGATATGAGAAAAAAACCAAAAAGTTTTTTTTTTTTTTTTAAAGTAGATAGTAAAATAAAAATGTGAACAGCTGAAGTGCATAGATTTGTAGTAATCGAGAATGGATAAAAGCCAGAAGGTATCTTATAATTTCCATTTCTTATATTTATCATAAAAAGTTATTGTTACCCAATATGAAATCATACTGTCAATTTGAATACATTCACTTAGTTTTAATAAAATGACACAAAGTAATCATATACATGATTTTGGATAGCAAAAGATAAATCATTTTGATGGAAAAGATTAATTTATTGAAATAAATATATTTCGATGCATAATATAAGTTCAGTGAAGGCATGATATATTTAACTGTGTATTGAAAAATTAAAAATATTGTTTGAATGTGTAAATACACTTTAGAAGACAAAACAAAAGTAATTTTACTTGAATTTTTAAACGAACCTTTTAAAGTCACACAAATTTTGATACATCTTTTAAAGTCTAAATTTTATATATTAAAGCTTATGTCATTTTCTTTTATAACAATAAATAAAATTAATTTAAAAAAATAACTGTGTTCAGGTGAAGGACACTTAACTAAAATAGTTTCTTTAAAGGTCTTACAGAATTAAAAGTAAAGTTAAATAAGTTTTATTAGCAATAATATTAAAAAATATTTATATGCTCTCAATATTTTGAATATATATATACTTTTAAAATATTAAAAGCACAATAAATTTGACTGAAAAAGTTTTTACTTTTTATTAATTTTTATCCTTCCCTATAGGAACCCACATAACACAGATTCATCCAATTTTGGTTTAAAGTACGTAATTTGGACTTATGGACGTGTCCAATTTTCGTCCAAAAGTAGTCTGTACTTCATCTAAATCTCATCAATTTACGTTCAAATGTCACCACCTTTTACGTAATAAGTACGTCTTTTAGACGAGAAAGTGAACGTAAAATGAACATAAGATGGACATAATACGGACGTCCAAAATTTGTTCATATTATGTCCAAAATTTGTTCATATTACGTCCATTTTATGTCTTTCAGACGAGAAAATGAACATAAAATGGACGTAATATGAACAAATTTTGGACGTCCGTATTATGTCCATTTTATGTTCATTTTACGTTCATTTTCTCGTCTAAAAGACGTACTTATTACGTAAAAGGTGGTGACATTTGAACGTAAATTGATGAGATTTAGATGAAGTACAGACTACTTTTGGACGAAAATTGGACACGTCCATACGTCCAAATTACGTACTTTAAACCAAAATTGGACGAATCTGTGTTATGTGGGTTAGATTTGATGACGATATAGCATGTTGTTTGCATATGTTAATAAATCATCTTATCAAGAGTGCTGCTGAATCTAAAGGCAGTGAAAAACAATTTTAGAAATATGTAAGGCAGGCAGCTTAACCTACATTTTTATTCATTAATTCCGAATAGTATAATTTTATTTTTTTTTAATGACAGATTATTCGTAATTACCCAAAGTAAAAATTCTTCTTTTTGAAGAGAAAAGAAAGTCAAACTTGCATTCCGAGCATATATTAACCCTTCCTTGCATGAGTTTTTCTTTTACAATTGTGTTTTTTATACATATATTAAATATTAGACACCAGAAATTTTAAGATAGATTTTAACTTTGTTCAGCAACATAGTTCACGGGAAATTTACTGGATTAATATTTCTATATAAATATAGTGGTAGCGAAGAAGTTGATTTATTTATTAAAAGTTAAATAAACAGTGATGAAAATTTACATCACTATGCAATTAAGTGTTAACCCTTTGTGACTCAACAATTCCGATTTGAAAAATATTTACTCACATGTTAGAACACACAATTTTAAGCATGTAAAAAATAATTAAATAAAATTAGAACATAAAAATATATTGACTAAAAAGTTTTTTTAAGATCTGCAATAAACGGAAAGTTACATACTTCTCACAAATGTAGTACATTTTTTAATATAAAATTGCAGACTATACGAACTTACTACTGTAAAAAATCTATTTTTGAACGTCTCCAGCCTTCCTAATTTCGCAAAATTTACGAAATTAATTTTAGCAATAACGATGTGAAACTGCTCAAGTGATAAATAACACTTTGACATGAAAAATTAACCCAGTATCACCGCCTGTTGAGATTTCTATGAATAATGTAGATTAACTGCTGTGTTGGAAGATAGCAGCAATAAATAAAATCGTCTTTTGACGACCACTATATAAATAACGTTTCGATATGTTGCATATATACAACGCGATTATACAAAGCGTTCTAGAAAGTGCAAAGTACCTTTTAACCACGTGAAACTAACTTGATATTCTCCTTTTGTTAGCAGATTTCAATTTAGCGTCAAAGTGGGGTATCTGTTAGTTAATATGATCTTATCATCTCTAACCAGGTGCATAGCCAAATGTAGTATTTCAGCCTAGATTTAGAGCAAGGGTGTTTTTTAAAAGCTTTAATGATATTCGCGTCCAATTTAAATGACACTACAACATCGTGGATGAACAAGGATACCCCCTACATAAAAAATCGATTTACTGTTATTTAATTTTAATGTTTCAAATTTGACTTAAAAGTAATTTTATGCCCTATTAAATGATGTAAAATTTGAAATTGTATGATAGTTAGAAGTGAAGGTATAAGCGATAAAAGCGAAATGTTTGCTCAGATCAGTAGCAACCTCGTTATAAATCTGGACATTAGTGCTTTTAGGTAGATGTCGTAAGAAATACTGCCTATTACATTCTCCCCTATGTTGGAATTTCTGAAATATTTTCGCAGTTCCAAGCCGATTATGACTCCTAGAATCCAAAACCACCCCCAGTTCAAAACTTTATCTATCTATCTATCTATCTATCTATTTATGTCACTATTTTATGGACATGATAACTTCAATAATTCTGCACAAATCTCTTCCAAACTGATACATAAAATCAAGGGGCATAAAATCTCGGTCAAGTTCGTTAATGGGCAAAATCGAACCAAGGGGAGGGGGCGGAAATGGGTTCTTTTGTGAAAACAGATAAAACCGATAACTTCTTAATTATGATACGTATCGAATCCGTTTAAAGTTATTTTTACTTCTAGGAAAAAGGATGAAAATTTATGTATGACAGATTTATTTTTATATCATTAAAAATGTCCCCAAGAGGGGAGGGGAAAAGAGGAGTTTCAAAAAAGAAAAAATCATAACTTCGTCAAATCACAAAATATCAAATCCGCTGAAATTTATTATAAATGCTCCTAATATTATCTAAAACTTTTATATTGACAAGTTTTTTATAGGACCAACCCTTATAGCAAAATAAAAATAAAAATAAAAACAAAAAAATTCCTGCCGGCTCTGCCCACAGACAAGGTAGATTTCGAACTGGGCGGTCCCAACTGCGCATCATGGCAAAAAGCTCATTTCTTCGGCAATTCCCCAGAAACAGGCGTCCCACGGCCTACGTCTTCGAAATGTACCTGCGCCTGTAGGGCGAGCCGTCAGGGATTTTTTTAATCCAATTCCTATATTAAGTTGACTGCACAATTCTTATGAAACGGAAAGATACATAATTTTAAAAAACAACTTTTCCTCAAATAATGAAACTCATGTGGTGGTGTGGAGGGGAGTGCAAATTTATGAAAACAAGAACAAGCACAAAAAATAAGCAAAAGGGTAAGCTTTGTATAAAATATCTTTCAAAAAACTCCCACCACATCAGGCAAACTTTCATCATTATTTTTTTAATGTTATTTTGTTTTTATAACTCGTAGTGATTAATTCAAACAAATAATCTTTTAAAAATTGTGGTTTAGGTATGCCTGATTGCCATTTTGCGGGCGTGAAGTCGTCGCCTATGGAAGTGTTCGTCCGCGCTTACTATGTACTCAGATTTCGACCCTGTCTGATGTTGTTATCTCGGAATAACTGAGTTATAATAACTGATAGTTTTACCACATAAGATGTTTTCATGATACCATAATAATATTTTTATGACAGCACAATGAAGTTTATTTAACGCCGTAAACAACGTTTTAAGGGTCTAAATATATTTTGTACCAAGCTAGTATGATCCTTAATCTTTCTGACCGTCTTATGCACAGAAGAATTTATCAAATCACCTGCTCGAAGATAGCTTAAGAAATTATAAATATTTTAAATTTTCATGTCGATATATTTTTTCTCTTTTCTAAATAGTACATTGATGATATTAGATCGATTTTATTTTGATAGGCAATGAAATATGAGTTGCCTTAAAAATTTTGTTCTTTATCTTATTTTCTCTTTCTTTAATTATTCTTTTCTTTAAAGTTATCGTGCATTTTCTTTCCTTTTACAAGAATAGAAAATATTCTTTAAATTATTTTCTCCATTAGAATTTCATCTTAATAAGAAAGAAATAATGTGAGTGTGAACAAAATTGCATACATTTAACTGTCTAAGATCCCTTTTATACAGTTTTGTCATTCATATATCCAAGTCGAAAGAACACCTTAAAAATGTTTTCAAGTGCCGAAACAAAACATTTCCAAGAAATAGCATTTTTATCTGATGAGGCCATTTAGCAAACTATTTTAAGGATTTGGAAAAAAAAATACATAAAAACTTGATACACGTGATATCATTCTATCCTCCGTTCCCCAGACTATTCTGAATGTGCATTTAAGCAGTTTAACCCTTAATTGCATAGTGATGTAAATTTCCATCACTGTTTATTTAACTTTTAATAAATAAATCAACTTGTTCGCCACCACTATATTTATATAGAAATATTAATCCAGTAAATTTCCCGTGAACTACGTTGCTGAACAAAGTTAAACATCTATCTTAAAATTTCTGGTGTCTAATATTTAATATATGTATAAAAAAAACACAATTGTTAAAGAAAAACTCATGCAAAGAAGGGTTAAGAAAGAAATGAGCACTGATGAGATTTAAAACAAAATTCATTTTGAAAATTTTCTTAAATTTTATTTGCTAAAGTTTAAAGATAATATTACATTGAAAAAAAAAAGAAAAACATGTTTTTTAGAGATAAACATTCAAAGATGTATATCTAACCTGGTGTTTTGAAATAGATACTGTAATTTATTGATTATTATAAAATGTGTAACAAGAAAATTCACATATATTTCATTCCTAAGAACCATTTTTACTTTTTTCAAAGTTTTTAAGTAGAAATATATCTTATTAAGAGAATATTGATACTTTCCTAGGAAATATTAAACGTCAAGAAGTATTTTGCCGCAGCATTTTGAAAAAATGTTTAGTCTTATTTAATGGCAAAAATATATTGCAAACTCTGCGACAAAACGTAGCATCTACACATTCTGCAATTTAAATACTGTATCCAGTGGCGTAGCCAGGGAGGGGGGTCCAAACGCTCTGGATACCAGTAAAATTGTAAGGTTTTCTTCGCTTTGATTATCGCAGAAAGGTCTCCTATTACATAAGCTAAAGAAAACTGTAAAAAATTAGTGGTATCAAGAGCATCTGGACCCCCACCCTGGCTACGCCACTGACTGTATCGAGCTTTCTACCCTGAAATACTGGTGGCAGACTCTTTGGAAATTGTAAGGAATGTACGTATCTTTATGTTAAATATATCTTTATGTGACAATTACTCTTTTATTGTAAAGTTTACTGTATCAAACTAGTAAAATAAGATCTCAAAATTTTTTGGTCTTGAAAAGACCAAAAAATTAGATAGATAGAAGTATGAATAAAGATGAATTGATATATCCTCAAAATGGTGAAACTTCAATTATATTCGGTACCGCACGGTCTCATTTAAATTTGAATAGAAAATTTCAAGTTTGTAAACGGCTTATTTATGCAATATTTCTGTCACAATTAAAGCAAAATTATCTATTCGCTTTACTAGTGGAAGTTTTGCCCGTTGATAGTCAGGCTCTGTGGTTCCGTGACATTGTGACAGCATACACAATTATCTTGTAAATGTCAGTGAATTTGATTACCACTGGAGCTAACTCCAAAGAGTAAATTTGATTAGATATTTTTGCCTTATTTAAATGCCTTTTTCATGCACAATTTCTGTCATAATTAATGCAAAAAATACTATATTATTTTTTACTGGTAACAGTTTTAAACGGCGTCAATCAGGTTATGATCTGATCTAAGCAAATAACAGCCATCATCTTTTGGCTATATCACCGCCCCCTGAATACTAGCCTGCAAAAATGGCAGATTTTTTTTCAGTTACTTCACCCGAAACCGGTAGACACTACACTAAGTGTTTCCTAATCCTTATCCATAGCTCAATTCCTCAAAACGTATTATCCGGACAATATATTACAATGTACCGTACCTCGTATTTGAACACCAATAATTTCTAAAAGTTTTCTTCGCTTTATTTTTATTCAAATAAATCAAACGAAACTTTTAGAAATTACTCGGTTGTAAATTCAGGGGACTGTAGAAACGCTTAAAAAAATCCACCTACGACAGCTATTACTTTGTGTCAGACCTCAGGCATAGTTTTCAGAGGGGGGGGGGGGTATATCTTCAGTTACTTTACTCGCAACCGGCTGGCACTACGCTAACACTATGTGTCGCCTCATCCTTTTATCCAAAACTCCATTCTTCAAAACGTATTTTCCGGACAATATATTACATTACCTTTATTATGATAGTTTATGAATTTGAAACTCCTGTAAATTTTTCTGTCAGTTCATTTTTTATAAAATATATCTTAACTTTCCTGAATTAAAACTATTACTCTATAAGGTGCGCTCACATCTTAGATTTTACAAGGAGTATAGCACTACTATTTTATATTAAGAAATTGACTGATTTTTTTTCCAGCCTAAACTTTTCTTGTTATTGACCATTTGATTACATCCTAGGACATGGGTAGCTAACTTTTTCACCTGAAAATCGTTCGACGCCAGTTTCTTTTAAAGAAAAATTTTAACCTCTCTTTATCACATAATAACACTCTTTATTTAAACTCTTTATTTAATTCTATTAAAAAACAGTGGTAGCTCTGTGCATAGCTGCCAAAATTTACGCTTTTTTCCCACCACTAAAATTTTATTGTAAATTTTATCTTATTAAATCGACAAAATCGTGTTATTACATAAGCCAAAAATTACTATTAAATTTTAGTGGTAAGAAAAAAGCGTAAATTTTTGCAGCTATGTCTGTGGCATGCCTGTCACAGGTTGGCCACGCTTGTCCTAAGACATATACGACACAGGTGACTGTATTTTTTATTGTATTCAAACCACTCTTTAAAAATAACCTCTTCCATACATTTATGCTAGGATGTGTTTAATAGATTTTCCACAAACAAATGTTCTTGTAAATTGTGGTACAATGGAATATAAAAAAATCGCCAATCCTGGCCCGTAATCAAAGGGCTAATCGTAGAATTTGTACTGTTTTTCTGGATTGAATTAAGTGAAAATTCAATTTTAAAATTGTGGTAGAACTATGCGGTCTCTGATTGTATTCGATCGATTTTACTGTGACAATTTAAAAAATTGTAAGATTTAAATATTTATGTCAATCAATTTTTCATATTATGCTCTTTTTCTTACATTGAAATATTATTATTTAGGGCAGAGTTGCCAAGTATCCGGCTTTTTGAACACCAGTAATTTTTTTGAGAAAATGTTGTTCTTTTAAATTGCAAAATGCTCCGATTCAATAAAACAACATTTTCTGTACTAAATTACTGGTGTCCAAAAAGCCGGAGAATTGGCAGGTCTGATTTAGGGTAAAGGTGCTTTATACTCTATTTTTACAACAAGCATAATAAATGTTATTTCAATTCTTTTTCGTCGTTAAAATAGCTCTATGAAAAGGGTGAAAATTTTATGACTAAAAGGAAAATTGTATCCTTTTATACATTTATTGTAATTGAGATACAAAAACCGAAAAAGTCTTAAATAACATTTTTAAGTGACAGAACAAACGTTTTTAAAAATAGAAATTTTATCTGATGATGCCTTTTAGCCATTTTAAGGATTTAGAGGCAAAAGAAAACTAAAAACTTGATACGTGGGACATCATTCTAGCTTCCTTCACCAAGTTTTTTTTTTCAAATGTGCATTTAAACAATTTAAGAAAGGAATCAACATTCATGAGATTTTTTAGAATTCTTTTTTAATCATTTTTTTTTCATTTGTTGATTATATAGACATGATTACATTGAAAGTAGGAAAGTTTGTTTTTGTGTTAACAATTGAAAGAAGCATAAATTGTATTTGTAAGAAGCATTACTTGTGTTTGTATTACTGTAATGTATTTCTTATTATAAAGTATTTTCTATAAAATACTTTAACAATGCTTCACGTTTAACCCTTTCGCGGCGAGAGTCCTTTACAAAAATTGTAATTTTTATAATCGGTTTTTCAAAAGAGAAAATTTTAGTTTATTTAATAGCAGAAATGTTCTGATTAAAAAAGTCAAAATTTTCAATTAAAAATTAATGGTAGTAATAATCAAGGATTGTTGGCACTTTAAGCTCCATTTATATGCGAAGGGGTTATCAGAATGTTTTCTTACAACGCTTTTAACCCCTTTGGGACGAGTGTCATGTACACAATTTTTAATATTTTATCAGTAATTTTTCAAAATAGAAATTTTCGCCTAATTTAATCGTATAAATGCTTTGATTTAACCCATTCGCTGTCAACCATAAGTATACTTGTGGATTTTTAATCTAAAATAACGAATTCGCACCGGAAATTTCTAAAGAAGAATTTTTATTTTATATCATCACGAAATGTCTGTAATTAAATAGAGTAAATATTGCTATTAGTATTTTCTGGTATGAATTCGAACTTTCTAAATAAAATAAAATCGATAATTTTAACAGGGTTCGTACGGATCCTGGAATTTAGCGACCAGGAAATTCTTAGGTACCAGTATTTTCTTACAGAAAATATCTCCTTAAAAGACGGCGAAGTTTCGCGAGTTTAACCTAGATTTTCTTTTGTATAAAGAAAATGCTGGTGGAACTCCTGGAAAAATCTCTGATCCGTACGAAGCCTGTTTTGAACCGGCAGCGAAAGTGTTAAAAAAATCTAAATTTTAATTGAAAATTATTTATAGGAATAATCAAGGATTATTAGGGCTTTATGCACCATGTATTAGCGAAGCTTGTCAAAAAGGTTAACGTATTCCATAGAAACATATTTCATTTTAAAAAATCCACTTCTTTCCTTTGACATACATAACGTCTGTGTTAAATGCATCTTCATATTCCATTTACTATTTCATTCTAAACTGTATTGCATCAAACTAGTAAAAATCTTAAAATTGTCTGAAATTCTTAAAGCAGCTGCATGACAATGGATTGGATCAACTTTATTGTGGCACTTAAGACAATGCAATAATTCTATAAAGCTTATTTTTCATTTTTACTAAAATTATTCTGTCACTCATTAAAGTAAAAGTCCATTTTATTTTCCTTATACCGCAAGAACAAAATAAAATATTCTTACAGTTATTTTTGTCCATTAAAATATAATCTTAAACAGAATGTCTTAAGTAATACTTGAGCTTCACTGAGAAATATCAAGACACAGATTTTGCATTTATTCATTAGAAAGTTAATTTTATCGAGCTAGTAAGATCCTTAATCTATCTGACCTTCTTACGCATTCAGGGTACAATGTAATGTATCGTATTTTCTAAATAAGCTTAAGAAATTACAAGTATTTTAAATTGTCCTGTCGATATATATTTTTCTATTTTCTAAATAATACAGTTACTGTATCAGATAGGCTTTAAATTGACAGTCAATGAAATTGTAACGGACTTAAAATTCATTATAATATATTCTTGACTTTTCTTTATCTTTCAACTACACTTAATCTTTAAAGTTATCGTGCATTTTATTTTATTTTTACAACATGCATGAATCTACTCTTTCAATTATTTTTCTCTATTAAAATGACATCTTGAAAAGAACGGAAATAATTTGAATCTAAACAATATTGTATCTATTTAACTGTCCGGGATTCGTTTTATACATTGAGTGTCATTCAAATACTGAAGCCTGAAAAACTTCTTTAATAACGTTTTTAAATGCCAAAACAAAACTATTTAAGAAATAGAGTTTTTATCTGACGAGGCCATTTAGCTAACCTTATTATGGATTTGGAGAAAAAAAAACTCTATACATGTGATATCATTGTTTCATCCTTTCCTTTCCCCCCAACATTTTTTGTATGTGCATTTAAATAGTTTTAAAAAAGAAATCAACATTAACCCATTGGGGACGAGCGACACGTATACGCGACGCATAAGATGCTCAGAATCCTCGATTATTCCCACCAGTTAATTTTTGTTGTAAGCTTTGCCTTATTTAATGGTAGCATTTCTGCGATTCAATTAGGCGAAAACTTCTGTTTTGAAAAACCGGTGGTAGAAGATTAAAAATTATGTAAAGGACGCTCGTCACGAAGGGGTTAATGCATTTTTTTTTTCAATTCATTTTGTGCATTCTTTTAAAAATTTATTTTCTAAAGATTCAAAATAAGATTACACTGAAAAAAGAAAAACTTAATTTTTAGAGAAAATAATGAAAGATTTATAAATAATCCAATGTGTTAAAATAAATATTATAATTTATTTTTATTATTGCAATTTATTATTTTTTGCCTTATTTAAATGCAGAAAAGTATTACAATCCCACAATTAAACGAGACGTCAACTATTTCTGCTGTTTTAATATTAAATAGAAAAATCCTATTAAAAAATTGTGGTAAAAGAGTATGAACTCTGGATCAGTGTTGCGTTTTTTTTGGCTTGTTCTTTTAACCTCTATCGGCCAAACCATTCGAAATAGGAACACATGGACGACATATTCTTAAATTCCGTATATATATATATATATTTTTTTTTTTTTTTTTTTTTTTTTTGTAACGCCGAGTATTAGTTCGAAAAATATTGTTGTTAACCATTTGAAAAAAAAAATTCAAAAAGAGCCATTTTTGCAGTTG
This sequence comes from Maratus michaelseni, assembly GCA_963931845.1. Taxonomy (NCBI): domain Eukaryota; kingdom Metazoa; phylum Arthropoda; class Arachnida; order Araneae; family Salticidae; genus Maratus; species Maratus michaelseni. The sequence goes on from OZ007595.1 coordinate 283,090,330, forward strand.
ACGATTTCCCCCTTATTGAAACGTTCCCACAGGCCGCAATTTTATAGGTGACGACAAACAAAAAAAAGCTCCTAACGCTGCGACATTCCTCTTTTTGACGGTTCAAGCAATTTTCAAAAATAAGAATTTTAACCATTTCAGAAATATTGGCGACCGCAGGGCACTTGGAGCCTCCCGGAGATGATATTTTTTCTGCGCTAAAAGTAACTAAACAGCTGTATTTCGACAGAATCCGTTCAGAGTACCTCCACAGATCAGATTTACATCCCCTACAAAAATTTCAAAATTTTCCGAAGAGTAAAAATATTTAAAAAAATAAAAAATCTGAGAAATGAAAACTAATGGCTATCTCAGCGCATCTTTGCCCGGTTTCGGCTTACACTACTAAATATGCATATTTTTTCACGAAATTTTAAAGAGTATACAGTTATATTTATAACCGATAAAAATTTCAGAGATTTCGGAAGATGAGAACTAGTTTTGTTTTGTTATGTTAAAGGTTTTAAAATAAAAGATATTACTTTTAGAACTTGATAAAAACATTTTTTCACGAAATTTTTAAGCGTTATATTTTTAAATGATAAAAAATTCAAAGAATTTTGACAAAAATAATTTTTTTTAAAATATGAAGCGATCCTACGTGAAAAAAATATAGATTTATCTGTTTAAGAGCGCTTTTGCGACAAAATATCAATATTTTTTCACGATTTTTTTCTTTAAAGTATAAATCCATTCAATATCGGCTTAAAAATATAAATTGACACAACTTTAAGGTTAGTTTAAGTTTATTATCACAAGCCCGGGTAACGCCGGGTGGGTCATCTAGTTTTGTAATAAATGAAGATTTTTGTGAGAACACGTATGGTTTTTTTTGTTGTTGTTGTTGTTTGTTTGTTTTTTAAAGTTTCCGACATGATAAAAATAAACTTTTCACAAAAGAATAAAATAAAAAATAAATAAAAATAAAAAAATAAAAAATGAACTTTATACAAGTTAAAAAATTATTTTGCATTTCTCCTTGCAATAATTAGAACTCATGTTTTTACCATCGTTCGGTTTTTCATTTTGATGTACTGTAATTATACACCTGTAATTACGTATTATTTTAATTCCTTAACATTATTTATCTGTTTACTTCAACCCAACATAATTTTTAAAAACATATTACAGATGATAAAATGCGCCTGGAATAGTTACGCAAACGAAGTTAATTTCATAAAAGGAGCATTTCATTTGAACGGAAAAAAAAATTGGAAATCATGGAACACAGAAAATTAAATTTATTACACTACTTTTGCTGTTACTTGTTTTTCGAACGTATTAGTACACAGCTTCAGACCTATCTACATAAGTAGCAGTTTGAAAAAATTATGTACCTTATATTTTCACTTATTTTGTGATAAATAATATATCATGGTAATGATTTATTCTATTATTCTAGCTATCATTAAATGAAAGATTAATAAATTTCAATATTAGTCTAATGAAAAAGGATGATTATTCCTTTTAACAATTTATATTTTTCTAAGTAAACCTAATATAAGAAATTTTCTTAAACATAACTAAGACGAATAAACAAACAAAAAAGAAAACGAAAAATGTTCCTGGAGTAGCTAAGTGGAGAAAATTGATTTCATTAAAGAAATATTAAATTTGAGTGTAAATAACTGGAGTCCTGATAAGGTAAATTACATTCATTTCTAAACTTTTTTATGTAATTTATTTCTCGAATGTTCGAGCGCCTTCTAGCCAATCTACATAAATATCAGGATTGAAAAATAATATGCCTTCTGTTATATTTTCAGTTATTTTCACTCTTTAAGCTCGTAATGTCTAGAAATTTGAGAAAAATAATTTCACGAAAACTTAAATTTATTTAATACTCATGTACGTGCTGACGTGCTTTTGGTAGCTTGCCTAGTAGTATAATTTGAATTTTAGGTGAATATACGCTTTATTGATAACGTTTTTCTTTCTTTATTTTATATTCATTAAAACTGTATATGTTGTTGAAGTTTTATTTCTCGTCATTTAAAACCCTATGAGGGGCGGTGGGACATATCATATCCCACCTAATTTTAATCCGATTCGAACCAGAAACTTTTAATTAAATTTTACTTTTTCAACTTAGATGGGGAAAAAATAGAAAAATTGCTTTTCTTTATTTTGAACTAAATTCTTTCCTAAATTCGGTGAGAATTCAACGTTACAGGAACGCAAGTGCTTGCCCCTGAAAGGGTTAACAAATAAACTGACAAAAGCTTAATATTAGTATAGAATTAGGGGTGCAAAAATCTAGGCGCCAGTGGACCGATTCCTACCACTAAATTTTTAGTATTCTTCGCCTAATAAGAATACTGATAAAATATGGGCGAAGTATACTAATCAAATTTGTCGAAGAATACTGATAAAATTTAGTGGTGGGAATCAGCCCACTGGCGCCTAGATTTTTGCAGCCCTTATAGAATAGAATATTAAATATTTATCAAAGAAGAAATATTTCATTTGTAGGATTCTAAGTAAAATTAATAAATTAATTCATTCGTGCGATTAAACAATCCATATAATTTTGCAATAAATAAAGATTTTTATGTGAGCACGTGTGTTTTCCGTAGCGTTATCGACATAACAAATATAAACTTATGACAAATAAATAAAAAATAAAACACAAATTATAAATGATTTTTAGTCATGAAAATAGTGTCAGATTGAACTAATGTCAGTTTAAAAATTATTCCCTTTTATTTCCTTTCATTAATTAGAAATTAATTAAAAATATTATTAATTTTTTTGCCGTCGTTCGGATTTCCAGTTTGATGTATTGTAATTATGTACTTGTAATTACGTACTTTCTATCCCTTAACAATTTTTATCTGTTTATTTCAACCTAAGTTAAGAAATTTTTTATATATATTAAAAATGAGTATACAACAAAACAAATCAGAGACATTTGTCCCTGGAATAGTTACGCAAGCAAGGTTAATTTCATAAATGGAGCATTAAAATTGAGAGGAAAGAAATGTAGTTAAGGAACAGTAAATTACATTTATTTCTCTACTTTCATTCTTTCTTCTTTTTCGAACTTACGAGCAGCTTCGGGCCTATCTACATAGCTAGGAATTTTAAAAAGTAACATGCCTTATATTTTCATTTATTTTGTGATAAAAGTGTACATCATGGAAACGATTTATTTTACCGATTCAAGTATTAATAAATGAAAGCTTAATAAATTTCGATATTAGTCTATGGTAAAGAATATTTTGGTCTGAATATTCCCATGCCCTTTAACAATTTTTTTAGCTTTACTTCAACATAATATAAGAAATTTCTTAAACATATTAACGCTTTAAGGGCAAACTACTTATGTTTATAAAATGTTGAAATCATTGAATCACAAGGGATTTAACAACAAACCTATTCCAAAATAAATAAAGCTTTTTTACAGGTATATTATAATTTGATTCCAAAATTCCGGGGCCATTGTGGTGTTTAGGAATTAAAATTAAGTGGGATATATTATATCCCACCGCCCTTCAAGGGGTTTTAAAGACGAAAAAACAAAGAGAAGAGAAGAGGTAAAAAATGTTCAGGGAACAGTTACGTGTAGAAAAATTATTTCATTAAGAAAATATTAAATATGAGTGCAAACAAATGGAATTCTTGTAAAGTAAATTAGACTTATTCCCCAATATTTTTTCGTGATTACTTTTTAGAATGTTCGAGCACCTTCTAGATGTTCTACATAACTAGCAGTTATGAAAAATAATGTGCATTATACAGAGTTCGTACGCTTTTACCACATTTTTTAATAGAATTTTTCTACTTAATATTTAAAATGCAGAAATTGTACACGCCTCGTTTAATTGCAGTATTTGTAATACTTTTCTGCATTTAAAAAAGGCGAAAATCCTATTAAAACTTTTTGGTAAAAACGTACGAAGCCTGTTATATTTTCACTTATTTCCTCTCCTTAAACTCCTAATTCATGGAAATAAAAAAATTATTTTAATTTATTAACCCTTTTTATCCTGACGGTACTTATAAGTACATAGGTGCCAACCTCTCATTAATATTCCGTAATATGCGGGTTAATTTGACCCAGGTTTAACACGTTTCGCACCAGAATGTGTTTTAAGAAATGAAATTAAATAAATTCCACGTAGAAACCTGAAATTGAATAAATAAAGATTCATCCAATATTTTTTATGGTTTGTAGCGTTGTTAAACTGGGTCAAATTAACCCGCATATTACGGAATATTAATGAGAGGTTGCTAAGTTGCCAACCTCCCGATTTTTCTCATACCAGTATTTTTATGACAAAATATTTGTTTTATTGAATCGTGCAATTTCTGCTATTTAATAAAGCTAAAATTTTTGTATGATTTTACTGGTATACAAAAAATCGGGAGGTTGGCAACTATGGAGGAGGGCACCTATGTAAGTACAACTTTAACCCCTTCGCGACGAGCGACTTTTACAGAATTTTTAATCTGTTACCACCGGTTTTTCAAATGAGAAATTTTCACCTAATTGAATCGCAAAAACAAGGAAAACTTTACAAAAAAAAAAAAAAAAAATAACTGGTGGGAATAATCGAGGATTCTGAGCATCTAAAAAATAGCTGGAAAGTTAATTCAGGATATAAAGGGTTAAAATACTCATGTATTTGTTGATCTGCTTTTGGCAGCTTGCCTAGGATTATAATTTGAATTTTAGGTGAATAACTTATAACGTCATCACTTTATTGATAACCTTTCTCTTTCTTTTATAATCAACAACACTGTATAGCTTCTTGAAAAAATGTTTTCGTCATTTAACAGTTAAACTTTAATGAAAAAAAATTAACAGTATAGGATATTAAATATTTTTCAAAAAAAAAAGAAATATTTTATTAGTAGTTTTCTAAGTAACAACTAATAAAGAAAGTAACTCGCGCGAATAAACAATTATTATAACTGTGCCATAAATAGTGTTTTTTAAGTGGTCACGCGGTTTTCTGTAGCGCAATCGACATGACGAATATAAACGTATGAAAAAAAAAACATATATCAAAAATGACTTTTATGTAAGTTAATTTTTATTCCCCTTTCATTAATTTTAGAACTCACGTTTTTGCCACCGTTCGGATTTTCAGTTTGATGTACTGTAATAATGAAATAGTAATTACGTAGTCAGGGTTCGTACGCTTTTACCATGATTTTTTAATAGAATGTTTCGCCTACTTAAATGCAGACAAATATTACAAAACCAACGATTATACAAGGGGTCTATAATTTCTGCTACTTAAATATTATATAGAAAAATTCTACTAAAAATATGTGGTCAAAGCGTACGAACCCTGGTACTTTATACCCCTTAACAATTTTATCTGTTTACTTCAACCAATCATAAATATATATATTTTTTACTGTATTAAAGATGAATAATAAAAAAAAATTACAGAAATTTGTCTCTGGAATAGTTATTGAAACGAGCTTAATTACATTAATGGAGTATTAAATTTGAGTGAAAAAAATGGAGTTATGGAACAGTAAATTACGTTTATTTCCCTACTTTGATTCTTGCTATTTTTTCCAACGTACTATCAGCGTCGGAGCTATCTATACAACTAGGAATTTAAAAAAGTAATATACCTTATATTTTCTGTTATTTTGGGGGGAAAGAGTGTATATCATGGGAACGATTTATTTTATCATTTGAACTATTAATAAATGAAAACTTAATAAATCTCTATATTAGTCTAATGATAAAGTATGTTTATGTTCTTAATATACCTATGCCCTTTAACAATTTTTATATGTTTACGTATGCCTAATATAAGAAATTTGCTTACGAATAAACAAGCAAAAAAGAAAAAGAAAAAATGTTTCTGAAACAGTTCCGCGGAGAAAATTAATTTCATTAACGAAATATTAAATTTGAGTGCGAACAAATGGAGTTCTGGTAAAGAAAATTACATTTATTCCCAAACTTTTTTTCGTCATTTCTTTTTCGAATATTTGAGCAACTTCTAAACGTTCTACGTAACTAGCAGTTATGAAGAATAATGAGAATTATATTTTCACTTATATTCTCAATTGAGCTCATAATGTCAGGAAATTTAAGAAAGATAATTTAACGAAAACTTAAATTTATTACAAAATCAAGTTTTCTTATTAGCCTTTTTTAAAATTCAGAATTTTGAATTCACACCAGAAATTAATACATGTAAATTTTGTTTTACATAATGAGAGATATGTTTTGACTGCTCAAGGTAAAAATTCTTCTTTCCAAATTTCCAGTAAGAATTTTGATATTATGAAAAAAAGGTCAAACTGGCAACCCTGTACAATATTCGTGTGTTTATTTGTTGATGTACTTTTGACAGCTTGCACCGCCCCCTGAATACTAGGCCTGAGCGCTAACACAAAAAGGGCGGCGCTCGTGGGCCGATTTTGTAAAACATTTGTACTGTCCCTAATTTTACACCCCAGTTTTTCTAAAAGTTTTCTTTGACTTATTGAATCTCAGGCAAATAAGGCGGAGAAAACTTTTAGAAATTATTGGTATTGAAATTCGAGGGACCGTACACACGCTGAAAAAATTCCGCCTACGACTAAATCACTTTTTGTGTCAGCGCTCAGGGCTAATATTCAGTGACCGGTACAGCTTGCCTAGGAATATAATTTGATTTTTACGTGAATCAGGGATGAGAGCGCTCCGACACGAATGTCCGACATGTACCACTAAATTTTAATAGTATTCTATACCATATTGAATTTCAGAAATTATGTCCTTATATAAGTTGACAAATACTATTAAAATTTGGTGGTGATAATCAGGCATTCGGGTCGGAGCGCTCTCATCCCTGGTGACTATAGGCTTTGTTTATAACGTTTCCCTTTCTTTTATATTACTATATAAGTAATATGCCTTATATTTCACTTATTTTATGATAAAAGTGTATATCATAAAACCGATTTACTTTATAAATTCAACTTGTGAAAAACGAAAACTTAATAAATTTCGATATTAGTCTAATGAAAATGGATATTTATGTTCTTAATATACCATTAACAATTATTCTTATTATGACCTTTAACAATTTTTATATGTGTACTTCAACATAATATAAGAAATTTTCTTAAACATGTCGTCGCTACAATGTAAAACTACCTAATATGAGAAAATGTATTTTTCATTACTTTAAAAAATGGGCCGAATCTCACCACTAATTTTTTTAGAATTCTTCATTTATTAAGAAAACTAATAAAAATTCTGTGATGAATAGGGTTGCCAGTTTAGCCTGCAATTTTTATTCTGACTAGAAAATATTGGAAAATCTAAATAAAGAGCAATCGAAAGAGAATAGTAAAACGTGTTTTTGACGTATATATCCTTTGCCGTCATCTCCCCAGTATCGAGATATGAAGTCTTAAATATTGCTAATTTATCCATCTAATAGTATGGAAGGAGGAGTCAATAGGATGGAAGTCGGTGTCGTTAAGTTTTCAACGTAACAAAATCATCAAACGCCAGTCACTTGTCCATTTCCAGTTTAGTGCTGCAGTAATTCACCGACATGATTTGCTTTTCTTGGTACAAGTCTGGGTTAGTGCAAAGTTGACCCTTCCATTTGAAACCCCCTTACAATTTAGTTTTCCGCAGGAAGTTAATCATTGTTATCATTATACTAGATTTAAGTTCATCAAATGTTCTTGATGTCACGATTTTCTATGCTTCAATCTTTTTTCGGTTTAGTACCATATTTGTCAATTGGAGTTTATTTATTTTACTTATGGACTTCTTTTATTTTTATATTACTATATCTAAATATGTTTTGTATTTTATATTAATCTGATTGTTAAAATTTCTGAATAAGAACCGCGTCTCTTCTTACTAAATTAAATAAATAAATTAACAAACTTTATGATGGCTGACAAGGGCAAATGATTTATGAGTCAAAAAACACATTTAAATATTCTCTTTCGATTGTTGCTTACTTAGATTTCTTTTCATTATTACACTAAGGCATGTTTTCATGGTGAGATGTGGAATTCATACGGAAATTTTGAGAAAAGTTTTTTTTACTCTTTAAGTAATGACGAACGTCTGTCATTAGACAAAGCAAATATTTATACTTCAAATTTCTGGTATCAATTAGGTATTTTAGAAATTAAAAAATAACGAAAAATCATGCGTCAAGCATAGATTATGTAACACTTTCCAACGCTTCGAAAATAATTTTACAAATCATTACCGTTTATTAAGCTGAAAGATAACATCTATGTAAACAATTTGGAAAACGCATAACATATTTCAAAACGTAATTTCAGGAATTACCAACATATATTGCCAACATATACAATATTCGGAAAAATATCCGAATACTTTTATTCAGTCCTGTATATGATCTATACATTTGTATATTTACTACATAGGATGCTAAATTTTAGTTTAGTTAGGAAACGCGTAGCACAGTTTAAAATTCTCCTTCTGGAGTTTCTGTCAATAAACGGAAATGTGTTCGCGAACTTTTGTGCTGCCCTGTATATGATCTACAGAATTTATACACACCAAGTAATAGACAAAAAGTGAGTTAAATTTAAAATCGCGTTCAGCAACTTGAAACGCACTTCCAGAAATTATTGTTAACAGACAGTACAGAATTCTTTTGTGTTTTTTAAATGAACGATGACGGTTATACACACAATATTCTGTAATAAGCCTCTTGTAATGCACCTTAGTAATGTATATAAATTTCAATGCGTTTAAAATAGTGAAACATTATTTAATTAAACCGCAAACGATTTTTCTCTGTAACGGATTTCTTTTGACTGTCCCTGTAAAGTAAGTATAAGTGCTATGCACAGAATATTCCATATTAAGCTTCTTGTAATGTACCTTAGTGATATATATCAATTACAATGTGTTTGAAATTGTGTAACATCATTAAAATAAACCGCAAATGATTTTTCCCCATAGACCGTAATGTAACAGAATTCCTTTGAGTGTCCCTGTAAAAAAACTATAAGTGCTACACACTTCAGTTGAAATAGGGAACATTTTATAGATAACGACAATAACATATAAAAAGCAGCGTAATCCGAGCATATTTACGGGAGTTAGAGCACGGACAGACGCAGATGGCCAGACAAACCGAAGTTATAAACACTTTTCAACTAGGTTGGAAAGTACCGTAATTTCCGGCGTATAATCCGCAGCTCAAAGAGTCGTTTTTCGACCCAGAAATATTATTTTATAAAAAGTAACTTAAAAGACCGCTGTAAATATTTAACTACAATTATTGAATAAAATTTCTGGGTCGAAAAACGACTCATTGAGCTGCGGATTATACGCCGGAAATTACGGTATTAAAAAAAAAAAGAGGCCAAATTGGCAACCATAATGAAAAATACTATAAAAAATTAGTGGTGACAATAGGTCCATTTTTAAAGTAATGAAAAGTAACGAATAAACAAACAAAAAAGAACAGGAAAAAATGTTCCTGGAATAGTTCTGCGGAGAAAATTAATTTTATTAAGGAAATATTAAATTTGAGTGGAAACAAATGGAGTTCTGGTACAGTAAATTACATTTATTCTCCAACTTTTTTTCGTCATTTCTTTTTCGAATGTTCGAGCAACTTCTAAGCACTCTACATAACTAGCAGTTACGAAAAATAATGTGCATTATATTTTCACTTATTTTCTCTCCTTAAACTCGCAATACTTGGAAAAAGAAAAATAATTTCGTGAAAGTTTAAATTTATTAAAATACTCGAGTATTTGTTGACTTGATGTGGGCTGCTTGTCTAGGAGTATAATTTGATTTTTAGGGGAGTATGTTTTTTGTTTATATCGTTTTTTTTCTGTTATATTTAAACTGCATATTTTGGTGATATATTTTTATTATTTTACGTATATTGTAATAAAAGTATAACAATTTATAATATTAAATATGTCATAAGGAAAGAAATGTTAAACGAAATGTTCTGTATATAAACAGTGAATGTAAAAAAAAAAAAAAAAAAAAAAAAAAAAAAAAAAAAAAAAAAACATGCTTCATGAAGTAATATAGTATATAATGTTTTCTTTAGATGAACATGTGTTTAGTTTGGAGTTTAGATCATTATTCTTTCGTCTATTTTGTGCTAAAATGTATATCATATAAATAATTTCCTTTACCGCACAACTATTGAAAAAGAAAGCGTAATAGATCTCGATATCAGTCTAATGATATAAGATATAGTACTTATTTATGATATTTTATATTTTTATCTATTCAATTCTACCTGACATAATAAACTACCATTAATACCTGAAAGATGAACAAACAATGAAAATAAAAAAAGCATTAGGTCTCTGGAAGAGTGTGCGAAGAAAATTAATTGATAAGCAGAATATTAAATCTTTGAATAAAGAAGTGGAATCCTGATATAGTGAATTACATTTTTTATCGAACTTTTATTAATATTTCTGTTCCGAAAATACGAGCAAGGTCGAGAAATGAAGCTATGCATAAAGAGGGGTGGCAGATAACGTAGTCTCTACCGGTTGCATGTGATGATCTTTTGTATTTTTATCTATGCAATTCAACCTGACATAAAAAAATTCCATTAATACCTGAAATATAAACAAACAATGAAAAAATTATTAAGTTGCTGCAATAGTACCCGAAAAAGGTTAATTGATAAAGAGAATATTAAGTCTTTGTATAAACATAAAGAATTGAAATCCCGATGTACTAAATTACATATATTCTCGTACTTTTGTTAACATTCCTTTTTCGAAAATACGAGCAAGTTCTAGAAATGGAGCTATGAATAAAGAGGGGGGGGGATAGATAGTGTAGTGTCTACCGGTTTCAAGCTAAGTAACTAAGGATGTAGTCGTAAAATGACTGCTGCTCAGTGGCGTAGCCAAGGAGGGGGTCCAAATGCTCTGGATACCAGTAATAATGTAAAGTTTTCTTCTGCTTCATTATCGCTGAAAGTTTTCCGATTAGATAAGGGAAAGAAAACTTTACAATATTAGTGGTATCCAGAGCAATTGGACCCCCCACCCTGGCTACGACACTGCTGCTGTTGTTTGTTTAAATCGGATTAGGGCCTGACTAACGCCAGAACAAAATTCCATCAATAAAAATGAATAGAAATTTTCTCTTATTTATGACAGAACTTCTGCATGAATAAGACGTTAAATTAAGGCTAATACTTCTTTTCTAATTTAATGGTGCAAGTTTCGTCAACCGTTATTCAAATATACTGATATTTATAGAAGGATTGAATATGACGTCACAATATGACGGAACCATAGCGCTTGACTACCAATAGGGCAAACTTCCACCAGAAAAATGATATAGATATCTTTACTTTAATTTTGACAGAAAATATGCATGAACAAGGCGTTTAAATAAAGAAGAAATATCAATCCAAATTTGCTGATTCAAGTTTCCCTGGAGGTAATCAGGTCATACGGAACCGGTTACAATTGAAACTTCACCATTTTGAGGATATGTCAATTAATTTTTATTTACAGTTCCTTGCTTTTATACTATCTGCACAACTATCAGTTTTGAGAAAAAATGGGTCGTATGCTTTCACTTATTTTCTCGCTTTAAACTCGTAATGCCTGGAAATTCAAGAAAAGTAATTTTTGCGTAAACTTAAATTTATTAAAACACTCATATATTTATTGACATGAAGTTTTTTCCTTGTCTAGGAATATATTTAGATGAATATATGTTTTGTTTATAACGTTGTTCTTCCATTAATATTGCAACAAAAGTACATGTTTTCCGAAAATTAACTTTTTTCATCATTTTATGTATGAACTTGCAAATGTTTAACAGTTTAAAATATTAACTATATCTCAAAGCAGAAATATTTAAAGCAATGCTTCTTATGTAAATAACGAATGAAAAAAAATCATCATGTAAATAAAATCAATAAGAATGTCAATAATAATTCATGCAATTTTCAAATAGATATGATTTTTAAATTCATATGTGTTTTGTTTTATAATAATATTGGCATGACGAACATAAAATTATGTCAATGGAGGAAATAAATCTCATAGTCAGGAATCCCATGGGAAAACATTACGTCATGGATGATCTTCAAGCATCCATCATCCATAGTGAACTCTTAATCATAACAATCAGCAGTGTAAATAGAACTTAAAATATCATCTGACTACCACCATTTACTGTGAACTTTTAATCATAACTCTGATGAACTCATCTTGCTCATGACAATCAAAAGTGTAAATAGGACTTAAACAATCATGTAACTAGCACCATCCAATCTGAACTCTAAATCATAAACTTCTATGAACTCACAAAACTTCAGCCTAATGTGAACCTATTGTAATTTAATTATGCAAAAAAATAGCCTCAATTGTAAATCGTTTACTTTTTAACCCCTTGGCGACGAGCGACACGTATACGTGACGCATAAGATGCTCAGAATCCTCAATTTTTCCCACCATTAATTTTTATTGTAAGCTTTATATATTATATCTTATTATATCTTAGCATTTCCACGATTCAATTAGACGAAAATTTCTGTTTTGAAAAACCGGTGGTAAATTATTAAAAATTCTGTAATAGACGCTCGTCACGAAGGGGTTAAATACACCTGCCGAGCAAGGCTTGTAGAGCTTACGCTATATGGTAGGCCTCCCTGCTTGGTTGAATTGAATTGAGCGAGATAATTCTAAGAATAATTGTAAGCTATATTCAAAGCGTAGACTGGGGTATTCCGACAGAGCTACCTCAGCAGTGGTGCTCCTTTTCCGAAAAATGGACCCACATCCTCTTGACTTTTGAGTACCTACTTTCGTCTAAGACACATGAACGTAAATGATTCTAAGAAGAAGAGGATAATCAGATGTGATGAAATAGACCAGGTTTGTCTGCTCCAAACTTGTCATTAAGAAGGGTTGCCAAACAATAATTGTGGTCAGAAATGGAAACAATCTTACGTCGTCAAGTACATGATAGTACTTTTGCATGAAAGGCCTTCGCACCCACAATACAATTAATTTTGGTTCTATTCCTTCAAGTAGTCCAAACGTAGGGTTGCCACAAATCAAACATTATAAGTTGAGACGGACCCGAAAAGTGATTACAGGCTAACAACTTTACGCCATCGATCACATGATCGTACCTTAGCTCGTTTAAAAAGACCTGACACCTATAAGACGATTACATTGAATTTCCTTCGTTCAAGTGGTCCAAAATTAGGGTTGATGTCAATCAAAATCCTACCTGCTGAGAAACACTTGAAAAAGGATTTCAACCTTAAAGACATTACATCTTCTAGCACATCATCGTACTTTAGTACATTTAAAAAGTCTTGATACCTGAAAAAAGAATAAATTTTGTTGCCTTTGTTCAAGTGATACAAAATTGGGGTTGACATCAATCAAGACCCTGCCTGCTGAGATTACTTGAAAACTGATTGTGATCTTACGAATTTCGATCATCGAGAACATGAGTATAGCTTAGCTCATAAGAAAGGTCCTGACACCCACAATACGGATAACTTGAGTTGTCTTCGCTTACGTGGTCTGATGAGACAGAGGTAGAGATAAACTAAGCAGGTAGGGATTACATTTACGACAACCCTAATTTTGAACCGTATGAGCAAAAGCAATTCACGTTATTCATACTGGGAGTATTAAGACTTTCTATATGAGCTAATGTACGATCAATCGATGACGTAAAGTTATAGGGTCGCAATCATTTTTTAAATTCTTCTCAGCAGATAGGATTTGATTGGTGACAACCCTAATTTTGGACCACTTCAGGAAAGGCAACAAATATTATTTTTTGTGCCCATCAATAGCTTTCATGCGATCTAAGGTATGATCATGTACTCGATCACGTAAGGTTGCGTCCAATTTATATCACAAGGCTCGGTTATCAACACTTTGTATCCACTTGAAACGTGGTGGGATATTATAATGAGGTGGGATATCCAATTTAATTTTATTTCTCAAATGCCACAATGGCACTTATTTAGTCCGTCATTAAGAAAGGCGAATTTTACTTTCTTAAAAAACTGGGGGAAATCGGGAAATTTGAATTTTAAAAAAGTAACCCACTGAATAACACTGGCAATATCTTTGTCTAAACTTTAACTTTCGCTTAGAAAACCTCTCATTCACGTGTCCCACGACGCAAGGTTTCCTGTCGCAGGATCCCGGAATAACGTACAATTATAAAGATTTTTATACTAATTAAAACCGCACTTTTAATTTTTTTAGTAACACTAATTAGAACTAAATTTATGAACATAATTTGTGTTTTCCTTTTTTCATAATTTGATGTACATTATGCTCTTTATGAATTTTTATCTATTTTCTTTAACCTAACATAAAAAATCTTCCATTACTATATGGAAGATGAATAAACAAAGAAAAAAAACATAAGAAAAATGTCGCTGGAATAGTATGCGAAGAAGGTTAATTTGATAAAGGGAATTTTATATTTGAGTCGAAAGAAGTGGAATTCTAGTATAGTTAATTATATTTATTTTCCTACATTTGTTATCATTTCTTTTTTTAACTTACGAGGAACTTCCAGACTATCTACATAACTAACAGTTTTGAAAAATAATGTGCCTTCTATTTTCACTTATTTATATCCGTAAACTCGTAATGTAATGCCTGGAAATTTGAAAAAATATAATTTCGCGAAAACTTAAATTTATTAAAATACACGTGTGTGCTGACAAACAGTTGGCTGCTTGCCTAGAAGTATAATTTGTAATTTAGGTGAATGTGTGTTTTGTTTGCAATGCTGTTTTTTCATTTAAAATGCAACAAAAGTGCATATTTTGTTGAAGATTATTTTTCATAATTTTACGCATAAACTAAAAATTGTTTAACAATTTATAATATTACATATATCATAAGCAGTGAAATTTTTAATAAATAGCTTCGTATATAAATAAGAAATGAAAAACTCATGTTTAATAAAGTAATGTTTTAAAAATATATTAGATAAACATTAATTTAATTACAAAAAGTTGACCAAACTTGGATATCACATATTTTGATCATTTTGATATATGTTGTAGGGTAGAAGCCGATTAGTCTCAGGTTCAACGGATTTTATACAACGCTTTTTAGTTCTTGAGAAACAGGGGGTCTAATATTATAAACACAAGTCAAATACCGTAATATACATAAATTTTATTCAATAATTGAAGTCAAATACTTACAGCGATTTAGTAAGTTACATTTTATAAAATATAAATTCCCGACACAAAAATTTTATTCAATGATTGAAGACAAATAGTTACAGCAATTACTATGTGTTGTAACTATTTGTAATTATTACTATGTTTTATTACATAAAATTTCCGGGTCGAAACATAATTGTTTGATCCGCGTATTATAGGCCGAAAATTACGGTATTTAAGTTGTGTTATAATATTAGACGCCCTATTTCTTGAGAACTAAAGAGCGTTGTATAAAATCCCTTTAACCTGAGACTAAAGAGCTTCATAGGTGCTAACCTCTTTTTAATATTCCGTAATATGCGGGTTAATTTGATCCAGTTTAACAACGCTTCAAACCAGAAAAATTATTGGATGAATCTTTATTTATTCAATTTCAGGTTTCTACGTGGAATTTAATTAATTTCATGCCTTAAAAAAATTTATGGTGTGAAACATGTTAAACCTGGGTCCAATTAACCAGCATATTACGGAATATTAATGAGAGGTTGGCACCTATGGAGCTTCTACCCTACAACACATATAAGAATAATAAAAATCTGTCATTACCAAGCTTGGCGCTCTCCTTTTTAGGCAGGGCTGCCACTAGCGACTATTTTTATATTCTATTTACATCACTATTTATAACAAAGTTTTGTAGTATATGTTTCTGAAGCATGTTGTCAAAGTATATATAAAAGACTTTTGTTTTCGAAAAGTGGTGCGAGATTGAATTAAAAAATAGTCACCACTGGCAGCCTTCCTTAGGCTGTTATTCTTTTGCCTTATATTGTTGCAAAAATGTATAGCTTAGAGAGGGTTAACCTTATCAATTCAATCGAGTGAATAAATGACAGTTAAATAGTTTTAAGTATTAGGTATACAATAAGCATACTAATGCAATTATTAAAAATTTAAAATATTGAAATTAAAATGAAATTAAAATAATAAAAAATAATATTAATTCATGTGTAAAGGAATAAAATTTAAATGAAAAATTCGAGTGGAATGAACTGCAAAACTTAAATTTATTTAAACATCACATGTATTTTTAGATATTGGTGGCTGCATTCTTATAAATTGGGTTTGAATTTTATAGTTCTGTGTGCTTTTTATAACATACTTATTTCACTAAACCTGCGTTAAAATGACATACTTCGTTAAAAAGATTAGCTACTAAGTAATTAGAGTTAAATAGTTTTAAAAATAAATTATGGTAAATTATTACTAACACATGTATAATGAGTAATCTCATACAAAATAAGTGGTGGGTAATCTCATGTATCATAAAATGTATTTTTATTTGGAAAATCAAAAATTTTCCATACATGCAGAAACATTATGACATAATGGGTTATTTAAAAAGAAATGGGCAAAACTCTAAACGGTCATAGATCAAACAGTTTTATTATAGGAGATGTTGGCCGATTGGAACAACGAAAGCGATACAAAAGGCTTTTCAACGAACATATACAATTTATTTTATTTTCTCTTGTCTTCGTCACAACAAATGTATAAATTTTCGAATTTCAAAAGTGCTGGTAGGATTTAATGTGCCTAACATCTCATAATAAAGCGACGAAACGCAACGATTGCGCAGTGAGTAATTTAGGAATATACCAATAAGTGAAAAAGAAAACTATATCGAGAACAATGAAACTAAAATAAACCAAAGAGTTTGCGAAACGGAACCCTTCTTCGCACAAACGTGTGCTGTGAAGCTATAAATAACATTTACATGCATTACATACATTTATACATTACCAGGTACAAGCCGGGTATACCAGGTACAAGCCGGGTATACCAGGTACAAGCCGGGTATACCAGGTATAGAAGCAGTGTATAAATTCAAGATATGATTGATGTGAATTAAAGTAATTATGAATATAGCATATGGCATCTGTTACATAAGGAGCAACAACAATCCTACTATCAGTTAGCTTTCAATACAATAAACAAAACACTACCTATTGCAGCCGCTCGGAGGAAAGCAATTCCGGAAAATTCCGGTATATTTTCATCGATCATGACCCCCAGATCCCAGAACCACCCTCAGTTCAAATGTTGATATATATATATATATATATATATATATATATATATGATCTATGTCATGCGATAGCACTCGTATTTCTAAACTGATTTGGATGAAACTAAGTGTGTGTATTAACCCTTTCCGGCACAGATAAACTCTATTCGTAAAATGAGAAACTGCGGACTGACACCGGAATTTACAAACGACTTTTTTATAAACTATGAATTCCTTATTTTAAGCTTTCATTATATAAACAAAATTTTATTAAAATATTCTTGGTGGCGCATGCAGGTTTGTAATTAAAATTAGGTGTATCCGGAGTGGGACCACTGTGCCGGAAAGGGTTAATCTCACCAATATCACGATCGAGTTCGTTGGTGAGATTGGTCCGCCATCTTGTTTAAAAATGGCGGCTAATAAAATATTTAAAATTTAAAAAATATATAAAAAAAATTTGAAATTAAAATTTATTTTTTGTTTATGTGCTAGGATTTGATACAAGGATTTCGGAGCATTTTTTGTTTTGCCTTTATCTTAAAAAATGGCTGAGATATAGCAGTTTGAATTTCTAGGGTGGCTAATATTTTGAAACAAGACAGCAGATTACAAAAAAATCAGGGATTAATTTATTAGTTTTAGTGACCGTGATATCTCGCAAATTATTAACTTTCACTATTGTAATCGTTTTCCCAATCATACGCATAAAACTAGATTCATATCCATTAACGTCAAAATTTCGCCAAGCTTGGCGATACTTGTTGCCAAATTTGGCGACTAAAATATGCCTCTATAAATGAAGCCAACTTGGCTATAGCTCAATAATTTGGCGAATTTCTTATTCAAATTCAGTATTAACGAATATTCTGTAATCGAGTTCTTTGCATTTTAGCTTACTGCATTCAAGTAACAATAGCTAAAATTGTAAAAGGAAGACATAGGAAAGCTGCCTTTTCCTCCCGGTACAGGCCGGAAGGAATGTTTTTAAATACGAATTGTTTTTGACGTGTGTAATTTACGCGATCGTGTCTCTAGCTGTGTTCTATGCAACATAATTATGTGGCTTGTACTATATTCATTGAGCAAATCGCCTTCCTATATGATGGAATTCTTAACAGGCATAATATCTATGTGTGAGCTAATATAGCACCAAGCACAACACGGAAATTCTATAATCCAGCATCTGATTTTTCTCTCAATCAGATATGAATTTTTGTGCATGAATCATTGACAGTTGGATTTATCTTCCACCATAGGCACCACCTTGGATGGCTTCCACCTTGAAAGCAAACGCCTTAAATTTTAGCACAAAATCTTGCGTTACTTTTTCCAGAATATTCGATCAATCATCTTATAGTCTATCATCCGAAGCTAGTATACGGTAAAATACCATTTGCAGTGTATTTTAATTATGATACACATTTTGAAACATATTGAAATTAATATAGTCACTCAAGGTGACTACAAGGTGCTTACTATACAATATGATGGTCTTAGCGCTTAGTGAACATCTATAGGGACACATAAAAGAACTCGGTTACAGTACTGTCTACGACCATTAATTGTTGTAAAGCAGGGGTGTCAAACTGTGGCCTGGCTGATACCACTAAATTTTAAAAGAAATAGTCGACTGGTTGAACCGCAGAAATTCGAAGATTAGATAAGGAAATGTTTACTATAAAATATTATTGGTATCCGGCGGGCCACTGTTTGACACACCTGCTGTAAAGGCATTTTCAATTGTGGTAAGTGGTTTTAAATTTAATTAGTTTTTTGCATATTACTTGGTGTGAACAAATTCTACAGATGATATTCCGCCAAAGAACTCGAGTAAATTTCCACTTTTTGACGTAAATTGCTGAAGGGGTATTTTCAACTGCGTTTACTAACTGAAATGCATTTCCCCATACTATGTAGTATACATACAAATCTATAGATCATGTAGAGGGATGTCAAAATAATTCGAATATGTTTACGACTATAGATGGTAACTGCTAAAATTGGGTTTTCAAATGTGTTATGCGTTTTCCAAATTGTTTGCTTAAACATTATGTTTCACTTTATTAAACTGTGAACTTTTGTTGCAGTTTTCTGAACGTGATGTCAAGCATTACGTATACTTTTCTTGATGCATAATTTTTCATTATTGTTGGTTGTGACCAGACGTAGTGTTGCTGCTTTAGCTGTATCATATATTCTAATACAAGCAAATCTTGTGTGTGGTTATATATATATGCAAATTTTATGTTAAAAACGGCTCAAACGATTTTGACTAAATTTTGTATCCTACCGTTTTGGGGCACCAGAAAACCATTGGGCTAGGTCACGTGTTCGAGAAAATTCGATTAGTGGGTCATCAAGGGTCATCAAGGGTCAGGGTCAAACTAATTCTATCTAAAAAACGGTTCAAACGATTTCGACTAAATTTTGTATCTTACCATTTTCGGGCACGAGAAGACTATTGGGCTGGGTCACATGTTTGAGAACTTTCTACTCGTGGGTCATTTTTGGGTCAACCCGGGTCAAGTTAATTTTATCTAAAAAACGGCTCTAATGATTTTGATTAAATGTTGTATCCTACGAGTTTCGGGCACGACAAAATCATCGCACTAGGTCACATGTCCGAGAAAATTCGATTAGTGGGTCATTTTAGGTCACTATGGGTCAAGCTATTTTATTTTAAAAACGGCTCAATCTATTTACACTAAATTTTGCATCCAATGGTTTTCGGGCACGAGAAGACTGTTAGGCTAGGCCAATTTAGGCTAGGTTCCAGAAAATTCGATTAGTGGGTCATTTTGGTCATGGGTCATTATGGGTCAAGCTATTTTATCTTAAAAACGGCTCAGACTATTTACACTTAATTTTGCATCCTATGGTTTTCGGGCACGAGAAGACTGTTGGACTAGGTCACATGTTCGAGAAAATTCAATTAGTGGGTCATTATGGGTCAAGCTAATTTTATCTAAAAACAGCTCAAACTATTTACACTAAAATTTGCATCCTATGGTTTTCGGGCACGAGAAGACTGTTGGGCTAGGTCACGTGCTCGAGAAAATTGGATTAGTGAGTCATTTTGATCATGGGTCATTATGGGTCATTATGGGTCAAGCTAATTTTATCTTAAAAACGGCTCAGACTATTTATACTAAATTTTGCATCCTATGGTTTTCGGGCACGAGAAGACTGTTGGGCTAGGTCACATGTTCGATAAAATTCAATTTGTGGATCATTTTGGTCATGGGTCATTATGGGTCAAGCTATTTTATCTTAAAAACGGCTCAGACTATTTAAACTAAATTTCGCCTCCTATACTTTTTGAGCACGAGAAGACTGTTGGGCTAGGTCTCATTTTCGAAAAAATTCAATTAGTGGGTCATTTTGGTCGTGGGTCATTATGGGTCAAGCTATTTTATCTTAGAAACGGCTCAGACTATTTAGACTAAATTTTGCCTCCTATGGTTTTTGGGCACGAGAAGATTGTTGGGCTAGGTCACATGTTTGAGAAAATTTGATTAGTGGGTCATTTTGGTCATGCGTCAGGATATTCGAACTCAAAGCTAATTTTGAGCGAGCTTAGCTCGGTCTTCTCTGCTCGTGGAAATTAAGCGGAATCGTCTAAAACGTATTTATTTCCATTGACAATTTACATTATGCGCTAAACTGGGAAATTGATTTATTTCTAGCAATTCTTCTAAATACTTTTTCACCACTAAACATCATTTCAACATAATCAAAACTTTTACTTACGTACGTGAGATATATGCTAGAAATGAGAATTATTATTATTATTGTTGTTATTATTTTATTTTTTAATTACACTCACGTGAAAACGTTCTCTACTGTCCTGATTTTTATGACTGGAACTCCTATTCAATAAATAAAACTGTTTCTTTCTCTGTGTTCATGCATCGCCCAAAGTTATACTTAGATTATTTAACCCTTTCAAGAGCAAGCACTTGTGTTCCTGTAACGTTGAATTCTCACCGGAATTTAGGAAAGAATTTAGTTCAAAATAAGGCAAAGCAATTTTTCAACTTTATCCCGTCAAAGTTAAAACAGTAAAATTTAATTAAAAGTTTTTGGTGCGAATCGCATTAAAATTAGGTGGTATATAATATATACCGCCGCCCCTCAAAGGGTTAAATCACTCTCTGTAATTAAATACGTTAGCAGAGATGCTAACTTCGCACTAATCTTCCGTAATATGTGGTTTAATCTGACCCAGTTTAACAAAGCTTTGAACCAGAAAAAATATTGGATGAATATTTAATTTCTAGTTTCTACGGGGAAGTTATTTGTTTAATTTCATTTCTTAAAAGAAATTCTGGTGCGAAACGTATTCAAGAAGGGTCAAATTAAGCAACATATTGCGGAAGATTAATTGGAGATCTTGGCACCTCTGAATTAGGCTGTCGTCGTCTGAAAATCTACTCAAAATGACTTTGAAATAATATTTGTAAATGCTGAATAATGTGCAGAAAAAAATTCACGTTATTCTCAGAAAGCTGGGAAACAGCATATTACAAATACGCAAACATATAAACTAATATACTTTACAGATACAAAAACGCTGTATAAAATTGAAGGATAAACTTGAAATATAGCGAAAAATTCTATTAAAAATTGTGGTAAATAGTATAGACCAGGAGGCGGCAGCGCAGACAATCACCTCATCGAGTTCACGGCTGAAATTCCAGAATTAGTTAAAACTCGATTCGCATATTAAAACGCAATCGGTCTGCTAAATCATATCTTGGTGGAAAACACCTTAAAACGTGATTTTAGTGGTTGACTCGTAGGTTTACCATTGTGTTTTCCTGCACCCAATTCTATGAAAACATGGAGGACTGGGAGCAGGAACACACAATGGTAAACCTACGAGCCAACTGCTAAAATCGGGTTTTCGGATGTTTTCCACCATTATAGGACTTGGCAGACCGATTGAGTTTTAATATGCGAATCAAGTTTTAACTAATTCTGGAATTTCAGCCCTGAACTCGATGAGGTGATTGTCTGTGCTTACGCCTCCCGGTCTAGTACGAACCAAGACTTCCTTATCATAGATCAGACTTGACAATCCGGAGAAAGTCTATGGGAGAAAATGTCCGCGGTAATTGCCAACTTATTAATTGACTTTCTCCGGAAAGTATCGTCACCTGGTGGATACTACCGCAGAGTTGCCAAGGCTCCGGCTTTTTGAACACCAGTATATTTTTAGAGAAAATGTTGTTCTTTTAAATCCCAGAATTCTCCGATCAAACAAAACAAAATTGTCTGTACTAAAAAACAGGTATCCAAAAAGAGAATAGAAAAATCTAGCAGCTCTGCTACTACCGATACTAGTTCATAAGCAAATGCATAGAACAAATGGAGCTGCGAAAAAATTTCGTGTTATTTCGTGTCGTAAATACTCCTATTACTGACGATTGATGGCGCTAGTAGCAGGACAAGTATAGCGGTCATAGGAAACTTGGTGATTGAGAGGTCTGATACTATGATAAGGAGGTCTTGGTACGAACTCTGAAAATGAAGAAATGTGCTGAAAGTTTTGTTCCGACATGCAAACGTAATGATAATAGAAATGACTGTGCTCCCGAATGGTCCGCTTTTTAAATACCGGTATTTTCTTAGAAAAAGTTTATTTTTAGATTTTTTTGCAAGTCTCGCAGAAACCACCTTCGGACATAAGTTTTTGTGGAAATGTTATAGAAACCTCCCATGGAATTTTCTGTTAAAAATACTGGTATCCAGTTGCCAGACCATTTGGGAGCACTTTAATGACAGTAATACTAGACTAATGAAAGGTACTTTGCTCACTACTGCTTTACGTTATTTACGTACTTACTTTAACTACTTTTTAAGGTGCTTTACCTCGTCTTGCTTTATTCCTTTATGTAATAATAGTAAGGACAATAGATATTATGTATGCTCTTACTCCTTAATAATATTTATATTCTTACTTTAAGCTAATGTAACAGTTCTTTAGATATAAGAGTGTGAACACATAAATCCTTTTTTTAATACGGACTAAGTAAAGATTTTATAAATTACATATCAATAAATAAAATGTTTCCATTTTTAGAATTCTCCATAAAACTGCTTCAATGGTATAGCTGCCAATTTTACCATTTCTGTTATAACTTTTTTTTATGGAAACCTTCGTTTTATTTAATCGAAAGAAAACTGAGATTAAATAAGTTGAAGATTTCTATTCGAAAACATGGTAACAAAATAGAGAAGAGATGGCAGGTTTATTTTGGGGATATTCTTAGATGAAATTGATAATATCCCTAAGCACTTTTTTAAATCCCCAGACAAGCCAAACACGGAATCATTAAAAAACTATTTCTGGATTAAAAAAATCATTTTAACTGGAACAAGGTTAATTTTATTAATTAATTAACATACATTAACTCCTGGCATAGTAAGATGCATTCATTCCTCTTTTCTGTTTTATTATCATTTACTTTTTGAATGTATGAGCCATTAGTAGACTAACTACGTAGCTATCAAATGTTAAGAAAAATATTACATCATATTTTCATTTATTATCTGCACTTAACTACAATAAGTTGAAAATTTCAATTTTTTTTAGAAACATAAATGTATTAAAAGAGTGATTTGCATGATATTTTTGGCAGATTGCCTAGAAATATCATTTGACTTTTAGAAAAATAATACGTCTTTGGTATTCGAGAAAAGTATCACAAGACAAAAATTATTTTTCAAATTTTCGTAGCAGCAACTTTCTAATTAATTTTATTTTTATATGGAAGAATATCGTTTTAAACTATCTGTGATTGACGCTGTATTATAGCTGCATATCTGGCAACTTAACGGTAATTTTCTTAAAATTTTATCGATATATCCTGTCACAAACAGATACGTCTCGAACCAGTAAAATTGTTTAACCCTTTGAAGGGCAGTTGGATATTATATAACCCACTAAATGTTAATCCCACAATGCCACAATGGCACCAGGTTTTAGGAATAAGATTTGGCTTTTATAATATATGTGAAGAAAAGCTTTTACTTATTTTTAAATACATTTGTTCATAAATCATGATGTCAATTAATTATTTCAATATTTTGGCAACAGAGGAACTTTTTCCTGAAAGGGTTCACCCTTTCAGGGGCATGGTATTTCTGTTGCCAAAATATTAAAGTGATTGAGTGACACAAACATTTACAAACAAGCCTATTTTAAAATAAGTAACAGCTTTTCTTCACGTGACATAAGATATAAAATCAAAATTTACTTATAAATTAAAAAAAAATTATATATAACAAATTTTCAAGAAAAATAAATAAATAAGTGATTGTATATTAAATAACAATATACTAAATAGGGTTGATTTGATAAAGGAATATTAACTTTGAGTACAAAAAATAAAGTCTTCTCATAATAAATTACATTTGTGTTTCTATTTTTATTATTTCTTTTAGAACATATGAGTAACTTCTAGACTATCTACAGAACTAGCAGCTGAGACAACTAGGATGCCTTATAATTAACATTTTTTCTATCCTTAAACGCAAAAATATGATAGAATTTACATTTTTTCTTTAATTTGTTAATGCACTTTCATAACTCTTGGGCTCTTTTTTTGTGTTGTCTGTCATAATTCAATAATTACTAAAATTGCAAATAAATAGTAAAAACTTTTTATATACAAACTGTTTACGTCTTTTAGCTCCACTGAAGCCATTTTCAAGACAAATCTGAATATTCTACAGATATATTATACAATGTTTTAAAAGCCATCATTCAAATATTTCACATTCTCTCTCAGATTACTGATGTTATTTTATAAATAATATTGTGATTTAAATCATTGCATTATATATCGTGCATACGTACATTATCTAATTTGTCTTGAAAAGGGCTTCGGTTTATCCGAAACATGTAGAAACTTGGTATATAAAACTTTTTTACTATTTTATTTAACAACTTGTAGCAATTAATGAAATAAGTATCCCTGTGTGTTCAGATTTCTTACTTATTATCTGATGTTTAGACAAATCTGTGTTTTGTTCATAACGTTGTTATTTTATTTTGATAATGTAACGTATTATTTTGCTTTTCGGTGAGATACATTGGATAAACACATATATATTCTAGGCATTTGTTTGACTCAAAAACATAGTTTTAATTGTGAAAATAATTAATAAATTCATATTAAAAAATTATGAGTTACGTCCTAGATCATTTTATACATAACCAGAATAGGCATTGTAAGAAACATAGAGAATAAGTTTACAATTCATTCCAATCATTATTTTTCGAGTTCTAGCGAAATTTTACATTTTAAAGGTCTAAATGAACCTTCAGGCCATTAGCAGGGCCTGATTACCGAAGTGGCAAACTTCCACCAGTAAAAACGAATAGAAAATTTTATCATAATTATGACATAAATTCTGCACGGGGGGGGGGGGGGGTGGAAGACCTTGAAAATAAATGTCTACAAAATTTACTGGGCAAAGTGTGCCCAGCCGGAAATTACGTACTGTTTGGACCACCATTTGCTTTCCCGCAATGTTAACACTTTGCCGTCCGGAGACACCACAGTGGTGTCGCACGTAACGTAATTTAATTTTAATCCTTAAATGATACATTGGCACCAGAATTTTGGAATGAAAAATTCTCTCTTATCAAGTATATAAAGAAAAGATTTTGCTTACTTTCGAATAAATTGGTATCTAAAGTCTGTTGTCAAGCAACCATTTCAACTTTTCACGAATAGTATTCATACGAGACATGCGGGCGGTAAAGTGTTAATTTCAAAATGGGAAATTATTTTATAATTTCAAATCAAAATTTCTAATAAAATTTACTCGTGGAAGTTTGCAGCTGCGGTAATCATGCCCTGGCGATGAGTTTACATATGCCACATATTTTTTTAAGTTGTTACATATTAACACAGCAATGTTTAATTAACAAATTTGTCTGCACAAAAGTAAAGCATGATTTTATAACATGATTAATAATTAATGAAATATATTGTATATATGCAGGAAAATGTTCTTAGAATAAAATGAATAGTTTTTACTAAAAAGTCATTAACCCTGCAAACTTTCTTTGTGAGTGTTGAAAATCCCCAACTTGTTCTTCTGAAACTTTCTTTTCAAATTAGTTATAACGTATTTGTAATGTTTCATAAAATACACAGTCATATAAAGTAATTTGTAGTGCAAATATGAAAACTTAGTAAATGTTTCTGGAAAAACATGAAATATGCATATACGAAAAGACAAAATTAGCGGAAAGTTTTGCTCGGAAAAACGTATCTAATGATATAAGATACTATGCATACTAGTCTTCTAAATAATATTTATCTTTCTACTTCAAGTTAATGTAAGAAAATTACATTTTGTATATGAATAATAAATAAACAAAAAGAACCCTAAAAATGTGCTTCGTGAATACAAAATAACTAGTTGGGCGAGGAAGTTAATTTCATAAAGGAAATATTAACTTCGAGTACAAAGAAATGGAGTTTTGCCATATTAAATTGTATTTGTTCTCCTACTTTTTGTAACTTTTTCTTATTTTAACGTAGGAACAACTCCTAGACTATCTACATATGTTGTCTTAACTAGCGATTCAGACTAATAATGTGTCGTGTTTTTCTAATAATATATCCCCTTCTTAAAAACAAAGTCTGGATTTAAAAAATAATATTTTTGGGACAATAAAATACATTAAAATATTTGTATACCTATTTACCCGTTGTCGTCAGCTTTGTCTACGTATAAAGGGGTTATGAATAAAGAGAACGAGACAGATAAAGTAGTGTGTACCTGCTGCGAGTGAAGTAAATGAGTATGTAGTCACAAGATGGCAGCAGCTTTTTTTTTTACATAGGATTGGGACCTGATTAATGCCGGGGCAAGCTAGCATTAGTAAAAACGAATAGAAGCTTCTGCTTTAGATATGACAGATATTGTGCATGGATAAAGCGTTTTAACAAGGCACACATTTATATAAAAATTTACTGGTGGAAGTTTGTCGCGGCGGTAATCAAATTCAATGACATTGACAGGAGGATTGTTTATGTTGTCAGAATATGGCGAACCGCAGGACATGACTACTGCCGAGACAAACTTCCACCAGTAAAATTAAACATATATATTTTCCTTAATTTTGACAGAAATGTTGCATGAATAAGGCGATTAAATAAGGAGGAAATTTCTATTAAAATTTACTGGTGGAAGTTTGCCCCAGCGATATAATCTTTTTCTTCTAAACCCGTTAAAGTTGAAGCTTCACCATTTTGAGGATATGTCAATTCCTCTTTATTGATAGTTCCATGTTATGTATAGTCCTGAAAAAAAAGGAACAATTCCTACTATATATGCCGCAAATTATTGTATAAAAATGTGACTGGTACCAATCGATTACTAATAACGTTTACTAAGAAATATTATATTACTATTGTATTTTAAAACTGATTCTCGAAAAAAACTGAAATGAAACATATGAATTTTTTAATAAAACTCGATTTGTTAAAGGTTTAAATATCCGAATCCAAAATTACAGCTCATACCGCTGAGTACTTGTTTTTGATAATGCTTAATAAACACGCAATGCAATCTATTAAAATTTAATTTAGCAATAAATATTCCAAACTTAAAAACCGCATAATTCATAAACTACTTAACGAAATGACATTCTATTTGGTATCCGAAAGTAATATTTACCAATGAATCCAAATATGATGTTCAATTTAAGTAATAGTATTGACAATTTTAAAGTTTGTTACAATTTCTGTACGTTGACGTCCCGGTAAGAAAAAAATTAAGTATAACATTGAATAGTCACATTTTTAGGCTATAATGTCTTACACTCACCCGCCGTTTTTTAATCTTTAATCAGTTATAAAAAGGAAAAATGTCGTCAAACTTTGGGGATATTTTCCGTTAATGGTAACCTATCCATTATACTTCTATTAAGTTATTGGTTTGGCGCCGGCTTGGAAAACGCGCAAATCAAACAGTCGCCAAACATCGGTGTGTGAGTGTAACATATTAGTTCCCATTTTTATTTGCGGCAAAGTTTGTAGATAATCATTTTTTTTTCTACAATTGTACATCTTGTTGAACTTAATGCACTTTGAAAACAAATACCATCGTCGATGTATTAAAATATTGTTTAAATAGTTATTGAAACAGAATTACTTAAATACATTTCTGTGATTAATTCAATTTGCTAATTATTACTTAAAGGGTAGCCAAAAAATATGGTTTAAATCCAAAACAACAAATTAATAGGAAATTAAACAACTATTGTTTGATTTCTCATGCTCTAGTCACATTGCTGAAGACTGAGGCTTCCTCCCAAAATTAATCAATAAATCATTAAAATTATACGAAACATAATATTTAGTAATCGATTAATATTATTACAGTCATTTTTCGAAATTGTTGAAAAAGAAGAAAAAAAAAAGAAAAAGAAAGAAAGAAAAAGAGAAAAAGAGAAAAAAGAAGAAAAAAAAAGAAAAAAAAGAAGAAGAAAGAAATGAAATGAAATGAAAAATGAACAAAAAAGAAAAGTGTAATTTGAATTACATGTTTTTAAAAATATTTATATTACTTTATGAACGCTGGACTCCACTTTAAATTTCTGTTTTCAGCGACAGATGTGCGATATGTAACTGTATACAAACAAACAAACAAGTCAGAATTTTTAGCAAATAAAATCGAAGCCCAAAAGCGGTATTAAATATGGTTTTAATTATACATACTTTCTTAATGTATGCATTTTTTCTCATACTAATGCACTTTACACAAACAAATGCAATGATTGGTCGATTAAATATTTTTTTAATAACTACCTACTCCCAGAAAACAGTTTTGTTGTGAATTAACCTAATTTGTCAATTATTGTGTAAATTGTGTCCCGCAATTACGATTTAATTTCGACCGTAATTATATGGATATTTTTCGAAATGTGCGATAATGATCCTGTAACATATAATAACATCTGATGAAAACATAATTAGATTACTGTATCGAAAAAGTTTTATTTTTAATGCTGTAATCATATCATCTGCAATTGTAATTATATTAGCTTTAATTGCAAAATATTTTGAAAGAATCTGAGACACCGCAGAATATTTTTCTTCAAAAAAAAAATTATAATCGGTATATTTACTACAATTTATAATTTCTTATTTTACGAAAAATTATTTTATTTTTCTTTGAAGTAGCAATAGAGAAAAATTAATTACTTGTATAATTTAGGCTGTATTTTTTACATTGTACAGTGGAAACATGTTAAAATTCCTTCAATAATAGCCAGTATAGCTTTATTAAAATTGTTAACCGTTTTATGACAAAAGTTATGCACTTTTTAACAGAAGGAGTATCAAATGCTTGCAAAATTTCATGAACCCCTTCAGGGGCAAAGTACTCTTGTAGCTAAAATATTTAAATGAATGATTGACACCAGGATTCACGAACGAATTTATTTTAAAAGTAAGTAAAAGCGTTTCATCATATACCTTATAAATTCAAAATTTGAGTATAACATTCTGGTGTCATTGTGGCGTTTTGGGATTAAAAGTAAGTGGTATATATAATATACCGGTGCCCTTCAAGGGGTTAAAATGTGTTGTTTAGCTCAGTCGTATTAATTCCTTAATTTACTATAACACTAAATATACCAACAGTAAGAAATGAACCGGTTACAAATGAAAGTATTTCATTACAAACCAGAAAATTTTTCATAAAATAAATAAAATTTTTATCATACAGATCTAAGCAAAATAAAACTCTTAAATAGTTTTAAATAAAAATTCTGATGTGAAATATTTTTATAAAAATTGAGTAAAATTCGTAGTAAGTTGCGTGCCATGAGCTAAAATGCGGTAGCTAAGTGAGCTTTTTTGCTCTCCAAATAAAGCCTTTTCTGGCGATTCCATGCAATGGCGATCAGCAGCGAGAACCCGGATAACGACATTGCTGATACTTCAGCTGATATATATATTTTTTAACTCTTTGTGTCTCAAATTATGAGAAAAAAATTTCCTTTGAAAGCAACTTATTGATTTTTGGGAAACACTTTAGATCCGTAGAATATTTTTTGGAATCGCTAAATAAATCTTAGAAATATTTCATCTATTAAATTTAATATGTTAACCTTTTAATTATGAGCCAGGACTGGTGATTATTTTTGTATTCAGTCGTACCAGAATTTGCAAAATAATTCTTTATGGAAGATATCTCTTGAAAGTAACGTAGTATAAGAGTATGGCAGAGATTATATTTCAAAAAAGGGTACAAACAGAACACAAAAATGATCGCTCGGACGTAAGGTGTCCAAATCCTGTAATTAAAAGGCTAAATCCGCATTTATAGAAGTTTTGTGGGATATTTGTAACTAGTGGCGGCTCGTGGAAGTCTTTTTTTGGAGCACTAAAAGAATGCCTGAAACACATATTATTTTTATACCATTATTTTTTACAGGAAATTTTTCCTTGTTTGATGGCTGAACTTTCCGACAGTAAATAAACTAAAGACGTCCCGTTTAATAATAGTGGTAAGTAAAGAATAAATTTAGCAGCCATGCAAAAGGAAGCCAGTCACGAACCTCCACTGTTTGTAACCTTATTGAAGTCATTTTTTTAAATATAATTTTTAGTATTTTGTTAAATCAGAAAATGTACAAATGTAATGGACTTATACAGTATATAGAGAACATTTCAGAACTAAATCTTTCTACTTGATGTCTTTCAACATTAAAAAAACCTGAGCAGTTATAATCAAAAATAGATTATCCAATTAAAATAAGTTTTGTTTTGTACTACAAACACCATTTCTTGGAACATAATGAAGTAAAGCAATGGGGTCATACTGCGATTCACGTGAAACGACTAATTTCTTACATAATTTTTCGCCTGATTTAAAAGCAAGATTTATACCATTAACTAAGACGACATTTTCCGTAAGGAAAAAGCAGTGCTACGCGAACCACTGTTGGACCACACTGAAGTCAACGATCAAGATTTCCTCCTAAATTGATTTATAGCCAATCGTGTGTATAATGTGCTTTATAAGAAGTACCATATATACCGGGTGTATGATATGCAACTCAAAAAATTCTTTTTCAATCCACAAATTGTATTTAATAAAATGACAGTGGAGTAAGTCAAAAATTTTGAAAATCGAGATAATCATGGTTTCACTAAACGTATATTAATATATGTTCAATGTGCCAGTTAACCCTTCTTTGCATGAGTTTTTCTTTTACAATTGTGTTTTTTTATACATATATTAAATATTAGACACAAGAAATTTTAAGATAGATTTTTAACTTTGTTCAGCAACGTGATGGAAATTTCCATCGCTATGTAATTAAGGGTTAAGTAAATCATAGTTTACTTAGGGAGTCGCTAGAGTGTAAAACAAGTTGTACCACTCAATGCAACAGCAATAGAATAAGTTTCACAAAACCTATTCTCAAATAACTAAATTTTGACTTACCCAACTGTCATTCGAACCCCTTTAAATGTTATTTATTGCTTCGTCGTATTTGTTTACCTTTATTTATGAAATAAAATTTCTGTATATAAATGTGTTTTTTGAGCTGCGGGCTATACTCGGAATATGCGGTATTTTACTTTAATCCCTTCCCGACAAGTGTTCGGCATACGTGATGCATAAAGTGGTCCGAATCCTTGATTGTTACCACCAGAAACTTTTTCCTTATTTAATTAAAGCAATTCTAGGATTACATTAGGCACATTTTTTTCGAAAAACCAGGCGATAAACGATTAAAAATTCCGTAAAAGACATTAAACGCAAAAAGGTTTAAAGTACCGTCGGAGCATAAATGGTTAAAAAAT